>OX451738.1:1573302180-1573947562 GCA_948472305.1 Vicia faba
AACAAATTTATCATCCAAATAACTTGACACGCATTCAAAGCATCTGCAATGTAATCAGCTTTACAAGTTGACAAAGCAACCATAAGTTGCTTCTTAGAGCACCAAGAAATGGGTCTTCCCAGATATTTAAAAAAGTATCCAAAAGTACTTTTTTTTGTCAAATTTGTCTTCACACCAATCAGAGCCTAAATAGCATATAAGCTCTACATCAATTTTAACACGGAACAAAACTTCATACTTCAGAGTTCCCTTTATATACCTCTGAATCTCAAGTTCTTCTTTCATGGCCTTCATTCAAACTTTCTTCTTGAGAGCTTCTTTAGTACTAACTGGTTTAGAGTTCTACTAAATGGCAAACTGAACTACTTTTCCCTCAGATTCTACTTTAGTATCTTGCAACGTGTCAAACTCTGTGGATCTCCTTGATATTTGTCCAATTCTTTGTGGCATATAAACTTGTTCAAAATCTTCTTCTAATTCTGGAATAGTATCATATGTTGGACCACCTTCAAAGGCTATACCACCACTAGAAGCTCCACCTTCAAAAGCAGGACCATCTTTAGAAATTCCAACTTTAAAAGCATGACCACCTTCAGAAATTGGATTATCCTTATGTAATACGGTGGGAGAACTGACTTAATTTTTTGCATTTTATCGTAAATGTTGCGGATAGCAAGATTCGCCACTGAGTTTTCTTTTATCCAATAAGGAAAGGGTGAAAAGAATAGGAAAGAACTTCGAGATTTTCTTGAGTTAGGGGGGGTAGTTTATGAAAAGGGAAGGTGTTAACACCCTTTTCATCTGTAGTTATCTACGGGCTCTTAATCGCTAGCTCACTTTGTTTTGAAAATGCTTTTAGTATATGTTTGAAAAATATTTAGAAATTCCAGTAGTAAGGGAACTTTGTAATGATTCTTGTATTGCTTAAGAATGCGTACAGAGTGTTTATTTAAAATTATTATGAAAGTGTGATTGTGAGAAATGTTTTTGTTTTGTTCGTGAGCAAGCGATTACGAGCTATCTACCTACTCAAAGTCTTTCATGTTATTTTCCTCCTCCTTTATATAGTGCTATCCTACCATTAGTTAGTAGGAAGCCCTATCATTGGATGCAAAGGGACAGGTGCAGGTCATTGTATAGTCATTAAAGGCAACTCGTAGAGGCGCTTTAGCAATTCGTAAGGGACTAGATCATTTACCGAAGGTAGCATCGAAAGGGTCATCGAGGGACTACGATCTTTTTAATCGAGGGACATGACCGTTTTCTTTCCGAGGCGATAAGGGAAGTTACCCTAGAGGTGTGAGTGTGCAAGTGTATCTAATTCAGTTCATTTATCTTGCATTAGGGTTTTGCTACCGTTTGCTTTTAATCTTTGCCATACAATCCTATTACTAAACAGTTATAAGGGAAGCAATAAATGCAGAAAGTAACGACAAAAATTAACGATTCCTACGCTATTACAAGGCTTCGGGGATGGGGGGTACAAGTAATAAAATGCGGGAAAAAAATTAAAACCCTATTTAACTATTACAAACCGTAAGCAGTTACATAATCGAAAAATGCGAAAATAATAAAATACGCGAAGCGGTAAGAAAGGAAAAGGAAAAGGAAATTACTTGGATTGATTTTTTTAGAAAAAAGTTTTTGACGATTAACCTAATAACCTAATTAATTTTAATTAATTAAAAAAAGAAATTAGTCAATTAAGTTAATCAAACCTTAAATTGATTTTAATTAATTAAAAACCTAAAAACCCTAATTAATTTTAGTTTGAATAAAAATGAAGAAGAAAGTTTATTAATTAACCAGAAAAAACTAAACCCTAATGTTGATTAAGGTTTGTGAAAAAATTAATTGATAAAAAAATGGTTTAGTTTGATGAACTTAGGATTTTATAAGTGAAAATAGAAAGAAAATAAGGGTTTAAAAAAGTTACCAGGGCTGGGTGTTGAACCCACACCCTCAGCCAATTCAAACAACACGTTCACCACTGAGCCATGCGCGTCTTGGTGTTAGTAGATAACTTCAACGCATTTGTAAGTTATCCTACAAAATATGAAAATATGGAGAAAATAAATGACAAAAGGCAGGATCGAACCCATGTCCTTTGACACAAATGCCTTAACGCGCATGCTTCTGCCACTGGGGTGGCTGTTTCATCCGATTGTATAATGAAACAATACATATATAAAATCTGTTCATGAACAAGAGAGGCGTCGGAGCCCTAGCTCCGGTCGTTTTCTCCAGTAACCTTCTTTTATTAAACTTGCAAAACAACCAAAATAAGTAATCCAAAGGGATCCTACCCCCCTAAATCAGGGTCTGCAATTTCAATGAGATTATTATCTTGGCCTAAATCATAAGGGATTTTGAGTTATGGTGAAAACCGCATGGATCGGTGTAGTTATGATGTTTTATGATTTGGCCAGCATGGGACCTCCACGATGGGTTCTTCCTGCACTTTTGAATCTCATAAACACATAAAAGATATCAGTAGATGTTAGAATGCAGCAAAAACGAAAATATAAAATTCAAGTAAGGATGGAACCGTGATACATGCACAAGTATTTTCTGGCCGTTTAAATAGTTACAAACGATCCAATCTTACCCTATGATCTTCCTGGGAATGAATAAGATGATTAGTTTGTGATGAAAGGCACTCTATGTAGGGTTTGAATTTTTTAGGGTTCTTGGAAAAAACTTGAGATTTTTGACAAGTTTCTTGAGGCAAGGGTTTCGTGGTTAGCTTGTATGAAGAGTAGAGATTAAATAGCATGAATTAGGTCAAAGATAGGACGGGCTTGGACCTTGTGTAAGAAGCCTCATATTTTATCTTATTTATTTTTGAATTATTAATGAATAAATCAAAATAATTAAAGTAAAATAGATAAAGGGGCGCATGAAAAAATATTTGAGGTGTATGAGGAGTGTAATACACGTTTGGACTTTAAAACAATGACCCAATAGTCCAAAATATCAAGTTTGTTCAATTTGAACTTCACGTGTTTGCTCAAAATTTCCCAACTTGCAAGGTGATCCCAAGGGAAAATGGACTCCTACATACGAAGGACCGTTTGAGATCAAAAGCATATTCTCTGGTGGAGCAATGATCTTGACCGTTATGGATGGAAACGACCTTCCACACCCTGTGAACGCGGACATAGTCAAAAGATACTACGCATAAGAGACCCGATGGGTTGACACACCTAGGAAAAACAAGGGCATCCTGACAAACCAAATAGGTTCGGGGAAAAAATTAGGGATAAAACAAAGAAAATTTGTACACCCGGCAAGTCGAAAACCCGAAAGGGCGACTTGGGCAAAAAAGGGTATCCCGGTGGACTGAAAACCTGAAAGGACGGTCCGGGAAAAAGTTAGGGATTTAAAGCGTATGACTATGTTCTGTAAGATCACCTTATGGACAACCTGACAAGCTCAGAGGTTCTGATCAATTTAATCATCTTCAGACGAGGCAACAAATAGACAAGATGCTCAGAGATACGAAGGCTATAGAAGAATGGGAACCCCATGGGATTATTGCACATAGCTATCTTTTCTTTGTATCAAAATTTTCATTTTTTACGACAACATTCTCTTACTAGAATGTTTGTCTCATTGTACAAAAATAATTACTCAAAGTCAATACAAAGATATCCCTTTGAAAGTGAAAAATTATATGTTTTTCTTTACTCTTGTGTTTTGTTTACAGAAACGTCCAATGATTTATTTTTGAACATATGCATTTGAACATGATTACTATTTACAAATAAACAAAATAAAAATACAATCACTGATGGCTTTAAGAGATAGGTCAATATCTTTGAGCTATTCCATAAAATTCCCGCAGTGTGCATTTTAGTTCCCAGCGAAACAAAGCTTCCAGTTATCAATCCCCGGTAGAAGTCGCTGAATTTCTCAGGATTTTACAAGCAGTGCGCGGTATTTCCATTGCAACAAAGTTTATTTCTCTTAGAGGAAATTCATTAACACTTCAACTTCACAACATGAAGACTTACATATCCTCAGCAGTGGTCAGGGAGTTATTTTCCCCAAATACAACAGTAGTGCAACAGACTAGCTCACATACGCATACATCACATCCATATATCATAAACATTGGTAACACGAATGCATCATACCATGCATTTCATACAACATGACTTTACATTTTGGCTAACATTTTACCCTTTTCAGGATAAGGTTAACAGCTACCATTAACAATGGTAAAAGTTTTCAGATACGCTTCAGACACGGATGCCATTCTGATACTCATTCGGATTCAGCTTTTCAGATACAGTTCAGATATGCTCCAAACACGGATGCCATTCTGATACTCATTCAGATTCAGCCTTTCAGATACAGTTCAGATACGCTCCAGACATGGATGTCATTCTAATACTCATTCAGATTCAGCTTTTCAGATACGTTTCAGATACGCTCCAGACACGGGTGCCATTCTAATACTCATTCCGATTCTTTCTCAGATATAGTACAGATACGCTCCAGACACGGACGTCATTCTGATATTCATTCAGATTCTCTTTCAGATTCAGAAATCACTTTTGGATGGCATCTACAAGCCCATCTCCAACAACTTTCTATCACCTCTCTAAATGGAATCTTTAATTCCATTACCTCAATCCTCACATCATCGAGTGCAAATTTCTGGGCACTCTAGTGTCCAATCATCTTACACCTTCGAGTCACGAATGGCAAGACTCGCCAATCTAACTCTTAAGGCTTAAGAAGATTAAACATGGGAAGCTATTGTACCCTAAAATTTTCCTTCTCACTTATCAATAATTTGCTCACAAGATCTCCTTAGACTCAAGACTGCACTAGGGTTTGATCAGCTCATGACACCTCCTTAAACACTGATGACCAAAATTAGGGTTTGAGATTGCACAAGGATTTTTGGACTTCCTATGTCCCATATGACTTTCATGGATCATTATGGACCCCCAATATTTCTCATGTCAAGTTTCAAGCTTTGGATCACACTTTTACTCAGTCAATTGAGTAGTTGACCTCAAAAACAACTGTATTGGGGAAAAAGTAAATCATGGCCAATTTACAGTCAAACTTCATGATTTTTGATCCACATCCACATTGTAAACTCATATGTATCATTTGATCAAGTTTGGACCACAACTCCTCAAGAAATTTGATCAAATCTCCAAAAGGGCAAAATGGTCAAAATTAGGGTTTTGACTGGGAAAGGGCAATTTTTTATTTTTGACCTAGAAAATGGTCAATTGGTTTAAAGCATGATCTCAAGATTCCAATTGCATCATTTTTACCTAAAGACATGGTTCAAAACATTGCAAGTCTATTGGACTGACAAATGAATTTTTCAGTCAACTAATCAAAAGTCAACTGTATACTGAAAATTCAAACTTTGACTTTTTGGTCAAATTCAAGTGCCAAAGATCATAATTCATCAAAACATATCAAATTATGAAACTTATTCATCAATAAATCAAAAAGTAAAGATTTCATTTTGAAAAGTCAAAATTTCTAAACTTAGAATTTTTTCTAAGTGTTGGAAATTTCATATTTTTTCATAACTTTGAGGAAAATTTTCACCATGATGCAAGATGATTCAAGAGAAACTTCCAACATGAAAGTTGTAGATATCCAAGAAATCTACAACTTTGCTTCACACAGCTTCATCCAAAAGTTCTTGGATCTCAAGTTATAATTTTATGAACATAGGGTCATGAAACTAAACACTTAGTGAAATTTTGCCCTAATTTGGTCAGGATTTTTACCCAACTTCATGGCACTTTTTCATATAGTTCCAAGGGAAATATTCAAAAGAAATTCAAATATGGGTTGTAGAGCACATTTCAAGATTTCCAAAATGTCCAGGAACTCCTTGAGATCATTCTTGAGTAGGGAGAATCGAAGAGATGAAGTTAGGGTTTTATCACTTGAATTACAAGTCATTTTTGATGAACACGTGAACCAAATCCATGCTAGGCTGCATAATATTTGCTTTTCAGGCCTCAAACTTGTTTGTCACTCCATAATTAATGTTTTGCACAACTTCTAGAATCTTTAATCCAAGCATTCAATGCATTGCCCATGCTTAATACCATTTTAGGAAGAAAGGCAACGTTGCCATTTTGGAAAAGTGGCTTTATGCATAAAGTCCACTCTTCTTGAGCCTCTAACTTGTTTGTTCAGCACATACTCAACATACAAAGTCAGATAAACATGTTTAAAGTTTGCAACCACTCTAGACAGCCTTGTACTATGCATTGGGACAATGTGTGTCAAGCTTGCTTCAAAAACAAGAAAAGAGCCATAACATGTGATTTTTGAATTCTGATCAAGGACAAGTCTCCAAACTTGTTGCTTATAAATAGAATCACTATTTGTGATCTAGGACACGAGCTTAAGCACTCTGAAATACACCAAAACTCTCTCAAATCAGAAATTGCTCAAAAACACCATTGTTGCACAGTTTCTAACCACAAACATCAAACTCATATTTCCCTCGTGCGTTTCTTGGCCTTTTGGTTCTTAAAGCTTCCTTACATGAAATACAACTCATCCATATCCTTATTCCAGAATTGTAACACCATTTACCATAACCTCCATAACTAAAAAATTGTGTCTGCAACTTGACTTCTCTAGGCCATTTCAGCCACTCTCAACTCAAGCAAACAATTGCATTAGCTTCCTAGGACCTCAAGGAAGCTAACCCGATCATCACCATCACTTGAAACAAGCTCAAAATCAAAATACGATTTCCAGTTTTGAGGTAAGTTTTCTCAACTTGGAACTCTTCATACAGGCATCATCAATAGTTTATTTGTGAACAAAACATGTAGATATCATTCCCTTGATCTAACCATGTCCATAGTTTTCATTAATTTTGCTTGAGCTTAGAGAATTTTGAAACTGAAATTTATGAGATTTTTAGGGTTCAGATTAGGGCCATTAAAATTCATGCTTATCTTTGATCTATAGTTTTAATGCTTTATATTTCTGAAATCGTGAGAAAATTTTCTACAAGTTTTATATTTACAGTTTTTGTTTTTGATGAGATATGAGCAAGTTACAGTTGGTATGGCTGGATGTGATACGGTGGGAGAACTGACTTGAGGTTTTGCGTTTGTGTTCGCAAATGTTTCGGTTTAGCAAGAGTCGCCACCAACTTTTTATTTTATCCAAAGGAAAGGTCAAAAAGCACAGGAAAGACCTTTGAGATGTTTTCTTGGGTTCGGGGGGTAGATTATGAAAAGGGAAGGTGCAAGCACCCTTTTCATCCATGGTTATCCATGGGCTCTTAGTTACTTGTTTAGATCACTTGCTTTTGCTTTTCAATTATTTGAAATGGTGCTTTGTGTGTGGTTTTGAAAATGTTTTGAAAAGAGGCCATCGTTGTGGCAACCTTTGTAATGATTCTTGTTTGAATGTATACAAAGATGTATTATCTTTTGAAAAGATGTTTCAATGTTTGAAAGTTTGAAAGTTTGTTTTGGGAAATGTTTTGAGATTGTGTTGTGAGGTGTGTTTGAAAATAGCAAGGATATTTTTGCAAGTTTTGATCAAGTAACTAAGAGTTGTCTACCCTATCTTACTCAAGAGTCTTTCCTGAACATTTTTAACCCTTTTACATTGTTGTTTTACCATTGCATTTGTTAAACAACCTTGTATTTGGATATTAAACGGGACAGGCGCGGGTCATCGTATTGACCATGATAGCAATAGTGCTAAGTATCTTTAGCAATTTTTGAGGGACTAGATCATTTTGTATAGGCAACCAAGATAGCATCATCGAGGGACTATGATCTTTGTTTTGTTTTTCCAAGATACTCAACATGCATACCATGACCATTTTAAAGGCAACAAGTGGATGAAACCCTAGGGGTGCATGTGTGTATTGTGTTGTCAATTTACATGCTTTTATGTCTTGTATTAGGTCTAGCTATTTGTTTTGATTTTGGATATTGCATACAAATCCTAATCTCTATCATGGCATATTTGAAAGCTATAAATGCGTAAAATAAATCTACAACTATTACAACATTGATATGGGGAGGGGGGGTACAATTTTGAATGGGGGGTATTTGCAAGAAAATAAAACCCTAAGATTAACTATTACATCCAAATTGAATTCTTTGTTCAAATAATAAATAAGCAAATATTTAAACGGACAATTAAATAAATATGCAATATATTATAAATATGCAAAAAGAAATGTTTTATTTTTATGTATGTAAAAATAAAATATTTAATGTATAAAAATAAAATAAGAAAAATAAAAGGTTATTTTTGCTAAGGGAAAAAACCCTAATTTTTGGTTTAAGAATATATATATATTATAATATTTGTCTATGTATAATAAAATAAAAATATATACAAATGTCAAAAAATAAAAATATGTTAGAAAAAATATTATTTAAGTATATAAATGATAAAAATAAAAGCATAATATTTTTTTGTAGTATTTACAAGTTTATTTAGAAAAAATAAAAGTATATTATTTAAGAAAACTATTTTTTATGTTAGAAAAAATAATAAAAATACAAAATAAAATATGAAAATTTATAAAAATGTTTTTGGTAATTTTTTATGTTTAGAAAAATAAAACAAAAATCAGAAATGTAAATAAAATAGGAAAAATATAAAAAATAATGAAATGGGCCAGGGGATGCAATCAGCAAGCTGGGGGGCGCCAAAAGTGAGAAATAGCCAGGCCCAGCCCAGCTACTTCATCTTCAACCTTCGTTCAAACAAAAATACGCGCGCTTCCTGTACAAATGTCCAACTCCTGCATATGTGCTCTAAAGCAAAAACTCACAACACAAAAGTTATAACATTTTTCAACATGACTCCAACCATATAAAAAACTTAATCTAACTCTCAAAGACCAGAGAGAATTTCTATGGCCCTAATTTCTAACCTAACTTTTTCAGAATGTTCATCAATCAAATTCTCTCAACACAGTTAACTTAAATGAAATATATGCATATGTACAACTTAAGGGCAATGAGTACTATATTTTTTATTCACAAACCTAAGCCTAATGATTCCTAAATAGAGAGATAGAAAGTTGGAAAATACCTGCTTCAGTTGAACACGAGTATGGCAATGTGGAGGTTTTCAGTGACACCTGAGATATTTGTGAGCTTGCCTGAACTTCCTCTAACCTTCCCCAATGCTTTGTTTGCTTTGAGCTTGCTTGAATAAGCCTGTAGAAGTCAACCTGCACAAGTTGAAATCAGAAATGGTGAAGCTTGCAAATGGAGTTATAGTCAATGGCCAATGGTTGGGATAGCTTAGGTGGGTTATATGGAATGTATTGGAAGAGGTTTGGGGAAAAATGCACAAGTAGTTTGTGTTTTGGAACTCAAAGTGCAGAAACTGCCCTATTTTGCAAGAAGATGGTGTTTTGGTGTTTTAGGAGGTTTGAGGAGTGGATAGCTCGTGTTTCTGGCTCAAGGCAATGTGCAAAAGTTGTTTCAAATGCTTACAAACTTTTTTCTTATCAGATTTCAAAGATATGGATATTTTGCAAGTTTACTTGGTTTTGAAGTAAAAGTGTGAAGTGATACAAGACAGGCCTGTACAGGCTATCTTCAAGCATGCACAATATTGTTGTACCTTTTCCTAAGTTTATGGAACTTGTTTGCTGCAAAGAGAGGGGTCCAAGGCTCAAGGGAAGCAAGTTGACATAAAGTTGCCTTTATCAAAATGGCATAGTTCACTTTTTGCCAAAAATGGATTAAACTCTTGTGTAAACTTCCATTGATCAGAATAATGCCTTAGACCATTGAGTTTGCATTCAATTTTTGAGTGTGGAAGGGTTTAAATACCTGTGAGCAAGTACAAGTGAGGCTGGATAGAGTTTGCAATTTGTGTCAACATGAAACATGCCATGGATCAAAGTGAGTTTTTTGCCAAATTCAAACCTTCGATTCTCCCTAACCATAAATGATTTTTGAGAGTTCTTGTACATTTTGGAAAGCTTGTAACATGCTCTAAAATCCATATTTGAAATTAATTTTGAGATTTCAAGTGGAACTAGGTGAAAAATTTCCATGAAGATAGGTCAAAATCCTGCCTAAACTAGGGCAAAATTTCACTAAGTTAAAAGTTTCATGGAGCCTTGTTCCAAAAATCATAACTTGAGATCCAAGCATCTTTTTGGAAAACTTTGTGAATCAAAGTTGTAGTTTTTATGGAGGACTACAACTTTCATGTTGGAAGTTTTGTTTGAATCTAATTGCATCATGGTGAAAAAGTTGGGCAAAGTTGGGAAAAAATAAGAAAATTTCATAACTTTGAAAAATTCTAAGTTATGAAATTTTCAATCTTAAACCCTAATTTGCAAAATTAGGTTTCTTGATGAGAAAGTTTCATGTTTTAACACATCTTGATGAAAAATGACCCTTGGCACTTGATTTTGACCAAAAAGTCAAAGTTTGACTTTTCAGTGTACAGTTGATTTTTGATCAGTTGACTGGAAAATTCATCTGTCAAAAAAATTATCTGATCATTTTCTTGAGGAGTTGTGGTCCAAACTTGATCAAATGGTTCATATGAGTCTATAATGTTGATGTGGATAAAAAATTATGAAGTTTGACTGTAAATTATCCACATTTGACTTTTTCCCTAATACAGCTGATTTCTAGGTCAACTGTCCAATTGATTGGGAAAAAATTTGATTCAAGGCTTGAAACTTGGTAGAAGCAATCTAATAAGTCCAATATGAAGTATGAAAGTCACTTTGAGCATTGGAAGTCCAAAAATCCCTGTGCAAATTCAAACCCTAATTTAGGTCAACAGTGCAAGGAGATGTCTTGAGCAGAGCAAACCCTAGCTTGGTCTTGAGTTCAAAGAGTCTTGTGAGGAGAAATCTTGATAAAATGAGAGGGAAAATTTTGGGGTACAACACTGGAGGTTAAAGATGAACTCCTCAGGGTGTGTTTTGCCTTGTATATTTATTGTTTTGGTTATGTTAACGGATGTATAGCCACCTCAGTGGTAGAAGCGCGCGCCTGTAACCTATGGGACTTGGGTTCGAGCCCTAGTGATACCCTTTTGATTTTTTTTCATATTTTTGCTTCCTGACTTTTGTTTTTTTGCAGGCAGTGAACCTCTTTGGGCCTGGCTTTTTTTTTTTTTTGTTTTTGCTGGCTAACCCCCCATTTCATTTATACACCCTTGGCCCAATTTTATTTTATTTTCTTATTTCCTTTTTATTTATTTTCTTAATAATTTTCATAATATTAAAAAATCATAAAAAATCACAAAAGAATAGATTTTCATTTTAACTTAGTTTATTTTATTTTTCTCACAAAAAATATTTTATTTAACGATACATTATTTATTTTTATTAACTAGTCTTATAAATTTAATTAAAACTAGGTTAGTATTATTTTTACACCTATTAAAATATATTTATTTATTTTAATATAAAAAAGGCCAAAAATATTTTATAATACTATAAATATTTTCAAAACATAAAAATACTAAAAAATGCTTTTCTTAAACTTTTTTTTTCTTTTGATTAATTAATAGAATTAGCGTTTTATTAAAAATATTTTCTTAAATGAATTCAAGTTTAATTAATTATTTTCTTTAATTAATTAGGTTAAAACAATTTCCCTTTTTCCCATGAAAACCAAATAAAATATTCATTTACTTTACATTTCACATTTTTGTACACTTATTTATTTCTGTACATTAGTTCGATTCTTGTACAAATTCAATTTGGTTGTAATAGATTAACTAGGTTTACATTCTTGCAATACCCATTTACAAATTGTACACCCCCTCCCCATAAATGTTGTAATAGCGTAGTAACTTTAAATTCTGCAATTTATCGCTTTATACATAACATGGTAGTAATTAGGGTTTGTATGGAAAGACTAAAACCAATCAATTAGAAAACCCTAATTTAAGACAAAAACAAGCATGAAAATAATACACTTGCACACAAACACCCCTAGGGTTATCCCACTTGGCTGCCTTATACAAAATGGCCATATTACTCATGTAAGGTATCTTAGCAAAAAACAAGCGAATATAAGATCATAGTCCCTCGATGACGCTATCTAAGTTGCCTTTCAAATGATCTTAGTCCCTAAAAAGAATGCTAAGATACCTTGCCACATTTCTAATCATGGTTATACAATGACCCACACCCATCCTGTTTGCATCCAAAGATAGGGTTGCTTACCAAATTAATGGTAAGACAACAATGTCAAAGGAAAAGAAAATGAACAAGAAAGACTTTTGAGTAGGTAGAATGCTCCTAATTACTTGCTCAATTTCAAACAAACACCCTTGCTATTTTCAAAAACCACCACTTACACTTTCAAACATCTTACAAACTTGAAAACATTTTTAAAAGATCAAACATCTTTGTATACATTCTTACAAACAAGAATCATTACAAAGATTTCCTAAATAATGGCCTATTTACAAAATACTTTCAAAAACCACACAAAGCACAATTACAAACAAAAGCAAGTGATCTAGCGAGTAACTAAGAGCCCATGGAAAACCATGGATGAAAATGGTGCTAATACCTTCCCTTTTCATAAGCTACCCCCCGAACTCAAGAAATAATCTCAAAGGTCTTTCCTGTGCTTTTTTACCTTTCCTTTTGGATAAAAGAAAATTCGGTGACAACTCTTTCTAACCGCAACATTTGCGATAAAACGCAAAACCTTCAAGTCAGTTCTCCCACCGTATCACACCGCCCTTTCGGGTTTTCAGCTTGCCGGGTGTACAGATTTTTTTGTTGTTTTTATCCCTAATTTTTTCCCGAACCTTTTTGGTTCGCCGGGATGCCCTTGTTTTTCCTAGGTGTGTCAACCTAGCGGGTCTCTTTATACGTAATATCTTTTGACTATGTCCGCGTTCACAGGGCGCGACAGGTCGTCGCCATCCATGATGGCCAAGATAATTGCTCTGCCAGAGAATATGCTTTTGATCACAAATGGTCCTTCGTACGTAGGAGTCCATTTTCCCCTAGGATCACCTTGCGGCAGTATGATACGTTTGATCACCAGCTCCCCGACTTGATACACTTGGCGTCTAACCTTTTTGTTGAAAGGCTTGATCATTCGTTTTTGATACATTTGACCATAACCGGAAGCAGTAAGTCTTTTCTCATTAATTAAGTTCAATTGATCAAGACGAGTTTGGATCCAATCTTCTTCATCCATCCCTGCATCCTTCATAATTCTCAGAGAGGGGATCTGGACCTCAATAGGCAAGACAGCCTCCATGCCGTAAACCAGAGAGTAGGGTGTTGCCTCGGTTGATGTACGAGCTATGGTGCGATACCCGTGGAGAGAGAATGGTAGCATCTCATTCCAGTCTTTGTATGTGACTGTTATTTTCGGTATGATCTTTTTAATGTTTTTATTCCCGGCTTCGACAACACCATTCATCTTTGGCCGATAAGGGGAAGAATTGTGATGCTGGATCTTGAACTGCTCACACAAGGCGGTGATCATAATATTGTTAAGATTCATACCATTGTTTATGATGATCATATCCGGGATACCATACCGACAAATGAGATTCTGCTTGATGAACCGGGCGACAACATTCTTGGTAACAGAAGCGAAAGAAGCTGGCTCAACCCACTTCGTAAAATAGTCAATGGCCACTAAGATGAAGCGGTATCCATTAGAGGTTGTGTGTTTGATTTCACCAATCATATCGATGCCCCACATAGCAAAGGGACAAAGGAGTCGTCAAGACATTCAGAGGAACTGGAGGTATGTGCACCTTGTCAGTATAGATCTGACACTTGTGGCAGGTTCGAGAGTGTTGATAAAAATCTGCTTCCATGGTAGACCAGTAATAGTCTGCCCATAGGATTTTCTTTTCTATCGTATGCCCACTGGAATAGGTGCCAAAAGTTCCTTCATGTAACTCAACCATGATCTTTTCTTCCTCAACCTTGTCTACGTTGTATACGGTGGCAGAATCGACTGTTAATATTTGTTTGCATTTTTTGTTCACAAAATGTCGCGGTAAGCAAGAGTCACCACCGACTTTTATTTTACCCAACAAAGGAAAAGGAAAAAGAACATAAAAAACTTTTTCGAGATGTTTTTGAGTATGGGGGGTAGATTATAGAAAGGGAAGGTGTTAGCACCCTTTCTATCTATGGTTTTCCATGGGCTTTTAGGTACTTGCTCATTTTTAAAACTGCTTGTGTGTGCTTTGTTTTGAAAAGTTTTGTTTTACTTCGTTTTAACCCTTGTTTCTGTCCTCAAGAGTGTTACAAAGTGTTTTGAAAACTTTAGTTTGAAAAGTTTGCTTGAAAGTGTATGGTGTAAAAGATTTATTGTTTTGAGAAAGTACCTAACAGTTATCTACCTACTCGAAAAAAGGAGTTATTTTCCTCCTATCCTTTAGACCGTGTTATCCTACTATTAGTGAGTAGGTAACCCTAGTCGTTGGATGTTTGAGGGACTATCGAAAGGGACGTAATTGTCATTGAAGGCAACATGTAAGGATACCTTAGAGTTTTGAAGGGACTATCGTCATATAGGCAACATCGAGGGACAAGATCATTTCTCGTAGGTAACTCGAGGGACGTTAAGGGACTATGATCTTTATAGTGACTTTTAGATTGAGAGTCTTTTGCTAAGACATCCCTATGTTCGAGGGACATGACCATTGTTTTCCGAGGCAACCAAGTGAGGCATACCCTAAGGGTGCAAGTGTGAAGCAGTGTTTGATTTCAGTTATTTAATCTTTGCACAATTAAGGTGATCTACTGTTTTAATTTTATTTGTCTTTTGCATGCAAACCTATTATCCATACATCTAGACAGTTCATAGTTGTAGAAATTAAAACGGAAAAAGTAAATCTACGCTATTACAAGGCTTCGGGGAGGGGGTTACATGACCAAAAACCGGGGATTAAACAATAAATAATATGCGATAAACTCTAATTAAAAACTATTACAAACCCGAAGCAAATACAATAATTGGATAATAAAATATTGCGCGCGAGAATTAAGTACGAGAATCAAAGTTTAAATTCTAAAATCTAATCAATTAAAGAGAAAATATTTTTTTGTATTTTATTGTTGAGAAAAATATTTGAAATCTTAACCTAAATCTAATTAATTAAAGAAAAATATTTTTTGGTATTTTATTGAGAAAATTAAATATTTGTGAATTAAACCTAATTTGTCTAATTAATTTTAATTATGAAAACAATCAAGTCAATATCATTAAATTAGTTATTTTCCAAAAAAAACTAATTTTAATTAAAAAAAACTAATTCTACATTTTTGTGGTTTTCTTGATTTTATGATTAAATAAAAAAATGATTTTTTTGTGTTATTTTTGTAAAAGGAAATAATTAATCAAATAATTAAAATAAAGGAAATAAAATAAAAAAAGAAAAGAAATTGGGCCTGTATTATTGAGCAATTCAGGGGGTGTAGTACTGAATTTGTTAGGCCCATTCCTTGCTCAGCCCAGTCAACGTGCTAGATCCAATGTGATGCTCTTTTTGACGATCCATGGTATGACTTGAGCGTTAGATCTGGATTGATGATGAATCCAATGGCTGGATGGTTAGCTGTAAATATAATAACATAAATAAAATATAAAGGAAATAAAGTGGTCTTTCCCAAACGCGCGCGTGATTCAAATCACCCAATGGGATTCTGCCACCTAATTGTCTTCTTCCCCATAACTGTTGTTTTTGGCCACACTTTTACCTACGGTCGTTTCCGTCACTAAAAGCTATAGTGACAGATTTTGTTCGTAGCCATAAAACTGTAAAATTCAAAAACGCAACACAAGCAGAATAAATTCAAACCAAAGACATAGATCAATTGCAAATCATCTTCTAAGCATGATAGTACCCCTGATTTTGTCCAATTTTGCCTCTACATGGAATTCCCAATTTGGGACCTCAAAACCCTAACAATGGCATCGTGTCATTCCTGCACTTAAACTTTAAACAAACCAATCAAAAACATTGCAAATATGATAGAAAACATGGATATATGATCAAAACATGTTTATGATGGATAAATTATTGAAAACGAATCTTGAAAAAAGATGCAAACCATGGCATTGTGAGGCGTGATTTCTGAAGGTTTTAAGGATTGAGGATGATTGGAATGGCTTCAGAAAATGTCCAGGAACGGATTGTTGGCCTTGGAATTGCTTGAATCAGTCTATGGAGGAATATGTGATCAGCACTTTTTTTGACAAAAATTTGAAGTTGACTCCTTTGTTTTCACGACCAAGAACCCTTTTTTATGCTTTGGAAATGTTGTGTATATATATCATTGAATGATTTAGGTCAACAAAAACTGGTCATATCTTTGCAAATTATGGAGATTTGATTTCATTCTTTGCCTTGTATGATTTGTTTCCAAAATAGACCAAATTAAGATCTTTTCCAATCAATTAGCTCTTGCACGAATTTTTTGATTTGCTAGCTGTTCATTATTTAAATTGATTTATTTTGATTTAAATGGATAAAAAATCAAAATAAATAATAAAAATAATAAAATAATAGGTGGAATATCTCAGGGGTCGTGGGCCATCTTAGGAACAAGTTTCAAACAAGAAAACATGGTCCCATTTGGAAAAAAAGTCATTTTGATCAATGTTGACTTCATGCACATTTCCAAAAATTGGTCAATTTTGACAATACATATCTCCATCAACTTTAACCCTAAGAGGGTTTTCTTGGACTTTTTAGAAAGCTTAGGATGTCCCCTAAACAACCCTTTTTGTTTCATCTCAATTGGGTCTTCCATGTTCATGTAAGAAGCTTTGACCCAAAAAGTGTTTTTGTTGACTTTTCAAAAGGACCTATAATGTAGAAATTCATATCTTTTGACACGTGCATATTTTGAACTTGGGAGATGAAGATGAATTGTAGATAATTGCATCATCTTCAAAATGATCCTTGGATGGAAAATTTCTGATAAAGTATGAAGAAGTTATGCTTGGCCAAAATTTGGTTGACTTTTCCTAAGAAACCCTAATTTAACAACTTTTTGGTTTTGATGAATTTGGGGCATTCCTTGAGGAATCATGATCAACCCTTGATAAAATGATGGATATCACTTCAAAATGTTGATGTTGACCAAAAATCTTGTTGTTTGACTGTATGTGAGCCACAATTGACTTTTTACCTAGTATAGATGATTTTCAGGCATCTGGGCAATTGACTGAGCAAACTTCTTGTGCAAGGCATGAAACTTGACATGGATGATCTTGAGAACATATTAGGACCATGGAGGGAATCTGGGACCTTTGGAGCTCCCCCAGCCTGATGAAAATGGAAACCCTAATTTGAGGTGCATTACTTTAGGAGGGTGTTTGTCTGATCAACTCTTGGGCATCCTTGAGCAAGTTGAGGTCCTCAATGGGCATGTGTTGAGTAAAATGAGAGGGAAAATTTTGGGGTACAAAACTAAGCAATGGAGAAAAACAGAGTCATGTTTGCGTTTGTAGAGAGTGCCATTACTAAGGAAGAACTTGATCTTTCTTCAGTAATTTGAAGATTGGTTCACAAGTAGCTGTCAGGTGAGAAATGAATCTGGCAATGTAGTTTAAACGTCCCAAGAATCCTCTAACTTCCTTCTCAGTACGAGGAGCAGGCATCTCTTGTATCACTTTCACCTTGGCAGGATCTACTTCAATTCCTTTATTGCTGACAACAAATCCCAGGAGTTTACCAGACCTCACTCCAAACGTGCATTTATTTGGGTTCAACCTCAACTTATATTTCTTTAACCTCTCAAACAGTTTCTGTAAATGTTCAAGATGATCTTCTTCTGTTTGAGATCTAGCTATCATGTCGTTCACATAGACCTCTATTTCGTGATGTATCATGTCGTGAAATAGAGCTACCATGGCATGTTGATAGGTTTCCCCAACATTCTTCAGCCCGAATGGCATAACCTTGTAGAAGAATATGCCCCACTATGTGACAAAGGTTGTTTTCTCCATCAACTCAGGCGCCATTTTGATTTGGTTGTAGCCTGAGAAACTGTCCATGAATGAAAACACTTTGTGCTGTACCGTATTGTCAACTAGAATATCAATGTGGGGAAGTGGGAAATCATCCTTAGGGATTGCCCTATTCAAATCTCTGTAGCCCACGCACATTCGTACCTTGCTGTCCTTTTTGGGCACGGGAACAACATTGGCAACATTGAATTGTTTCATGACTTCTGGTTTGATCTTTTCTGACATGTTTGGTCGCATGCGGCGGGCCTTTTGTTTTACTGGTGGGCAATCTTCTTTTATAGGTAGATGATGTACTACAATATTTGCATCAAGTCCTGGCATTTCTTTATACGACCAGAAAAAGACCTCAACATAATCGTGTAACAACTGAATCAGACGCTCCATGACACTGGGTTCCAGATTGGCACCCACCTTGACTTCTCTTTTGTCTTCTTCGGTACCTAGGTTGATTGTGTCCATTGGTTCTTCATGAGGTTGAGTGGTCCTCTCTTCTTGTTGTAGTAACCTGGCGAGTTCCCCTGGTACTTCACAATCTTCCTCACCTTCGTCTTCGGCTAGGTAGATTAGATTTTCAGAGTCACAGAAGGCCATAGAAGAACCGTTATCCACGGGATCCCGAGTGGATGTAGACCTGCATTGTGAGTGTGAGTGTGTGTAAGAGTATATCTATCTTTTAAAGAAAATAAAATGTAAAAAGAAAAATAATGAGCGCAAAGTTTGTATGCAAAAACGTCCATGATTCATTGATGTCATATAGAAATGAGATAATAACCCTTACAAATGGACCATTGTGCCTCGGGTAAGACACAAGATTTTAAGAGTCTGAATTGTTTTAATATTACAGATCTGACAAAATTTAAAGATAAATTACTGTGGGATAAATGTGATCGGGACAAAATCTCTAGCTTCCCAGTTGCTGAGCCCTCCACTAGCAGTTGGGAAAATACAATCCTCCATGTTGTAGTTGTCTTCATCATCCTCCATGGCATTGACTTGGTGGTTGTTGGTCTTCAAGGATGGTCCTCCGGCACGAGCACGGTGTACAGCCTTCTGGGCTCCTGAAGTGAAATCCGAACCGAATTTGTCAGATTTGTATGGGATATCTGGGAGTTGACCCCAAATAGTGCATCCACCTTCTTCTATCACTGCCTTGGCATCCTTTAAAGATGACATCTTGAGTGGAGGCCTTGTGATCTTGGGAACTTGAGACACAGCCTTGGTTACTGCCACAGTCTGCAGGACTTCTTCAAAGTGTTGGAATGGAGTTTCAATAAATTCCCCATCTAATTCCATATATCTGAAGGAATCTAGATGGCTGACCATATACTCTTCTACTCCATGAACAGTGATGATCTTCCCCTGAATTGGATATTTCATTATTTGATGCAACATAGAGGTAACAACACCAGCATTGTGAATCCATTGTCGGCCTAATAAGAAGGAGTATGAAGGGCGAATATCCATTACATAAATAGTTGAATCAAATGTTTGGGTTCCAACTTTTATGGGGATGTCCACTTCCCCATGCACCATCCTTTTTGAGCCGTCAAAAGCCCTCACTACTATGTTGCTCGGTTTCAATGTCAATCTTTCACAATCAAGCCTATCAAGAGTCTTTTTAGGCAACACATTCAGAGACGAACCAGTGCCCACCAAAACATGAGCCAAGGTCGTGCCCCTACATTCGACTGAGACATGTAATGCCTCATTATGCTTCCTCCCTCTTGGTGTTAAATCAGCATCTGAAAAACCTAAGCCATTATCTGCAGTCAAGCTAGCTACGCAGTCTTGGAACTGATCGGCAGATGTTTCTTAGGGTACATGGGAAGTTTTCAGGAATTTTACCAAGGCCTTTGCATGAGCCTCGGAACATAATAATAAAGCCATCATGGAAATTTTTGATGGAGTTTGCCCCATTTGCTCGACTACATTGTAGTCGCTTCTTTTTATGATCTTTATAATTTCCTCCATCACTTTTCGGGAGGTCTTAGGGATAGCTACTGCTTGTGCCTTCATCCAGACAGGTTCAACCAGAATACCTTTGCCTCGAGTCTTGGTTGACTCGACAGTAGGAATGTCAGTAGGGGTGATAACAGGGATTGTAAAAGTTTTGTCAACAGGAGTGTTGTACCCCAAAATTTTCCCTCTCATATTTCTCAAAACATTGCAACAAAAATCTCCAAGTGGCTCAAGGTTTGCTCAAGAGTGGGTCAGACAAGTCATCTCCTAAGGCAGTCTTCCCCCAAATTAGGGTTTTGTGTTGCATTAAGATACTTGAGTCCAAATGACCCCAAGTGCTCCCCAATATCATAATAGGTTCTCAAGATCATCCATGTCAAATTTCAAGCCTTGTAGAGGAAGTTTGTTCAGTCAATTGCTCAAAGGGTCCAAAAATCGATTGTGTTAGGGCAAAAGTCAACTATGACCCAAATACAGTCAAACTTCAAGATGTTTTGTCAACATTCTCATTTTTAAGTATATTTCATCATTTGATCAAGGTTTGATCATGATTCATCAAGGATTGCTCAAAATTCATCAAGACTCAAAAGTTGATAAATTAGGGTTTTGTAGGAAAAGTCAACTCAACTTTGACCAAGCATAACTTTCTCATACTTTATGAGAAATGACCCATCCAAAGCTCATTTTGAATAAGATGCAATTTCCTACAATCCATCTTCATACCTCAAGATCAAAAATGCACTCACAAGAAGTTATAAATTTGGACATTATAGGTCATTTTTGAAAGTCAACAAAAACACCTTTTTTTACAAAACTTATAACTTTAGAATGGAACATCAAAATGAGATGAGACCAAAAGGGTTTGTTAGAGGACATCTCAAGCTTTCTAATAAGTCCAAGAACACCTCCAAAAGTTCAAAATTGAAGAAGTTATGCATTGTTGAAGTTGGACATTTTTGCAAAATTGGCAAAAGTCAACTATCCCCAAAACTTCAAATTTTGTCAAATGGGCCCATTCTTTTCCACTTGATTTGAGCTTGCATCATTTCCCACGTGTCCTAGCTTCAGCCATGAGCCCATATTCTATTTTTATTATTTTATTTGATTTTTATTTGAATTTATTCATTATAAATCAAATTGAATCATATAAAATCCAAAACTTTGATTACATGAGATCTTTTTGCTATTTCGGGTCTTGATTATCATCATTAACATCATCAAAATTCGTATCAAGCAATCCATGTACAAAAAGATTGAAAATTGGCAAATTTGGAAGGTTTAGTAATGGAGAATCAAATCAAATTGGCAATCATTATTGGAGCAAGATTTGAATCAAGTTTGTTACCCTAATACATTCCACACTACATAAACAAGCCAAAGGGACGTGAATAAGGGTTGGAAAGTGCAGGCATAGGCAGAACAGAAATTGAAAAAAGTCACAAAAAGTTGGAGATCGAATCCATAGCTAGAGGCATTTTCAGAAGCTGAGACCTGTCCCAATCTCTTCCTGGGTGTTCACACAAGCGATTTGGATCAAAAGCAAGTGTTCTCACACACCACAAAGCGCTGTATGTGTCACGCGATCTCCCCCTGTACTTGGTTTCGTATCTCAGAATTTATGCATTGTTACAATGAAATAATTGCACATTTGTAATCACCATGCCATTTGCAAGCTTTTGACATTAACCAATTTCATTTATATGACCAACATGAAGATCTGCAATTGCTAGGGTTTCGTCCTTGTTTTTGGGGCTTTTATTTTCAGGTACAATTGGCCACAATTATGGCTATGGTTGTGACTAGCTGGCCGAGACGAACTCAACCATGGATTTATAATGCATTTCCATGGCGCCTATAGGATTTTAGAGATGCCTGGCTTGTAGTGACAGACCTCTGTCCGTAGGTAAAGGTCCTGGAACCTTTAGAAACGGTTCAACAAAGAAGATGAAGGCGTGTCACACCATCATTGGGCCATTCAAAAGATGGCGCGCGTTTTTCTTTTCTGACCAATTAATCTTGTTTTGTTATATCATTATTATTATGCAATATACTTACAAATGAATCAAGGCAGCGTAGTGGCAAGGCAAGCAAGCAATCACTTTAAGGACCTGGGTTCGAATCCCAGGTCCCCCATTCCCTCATTGTTTTTTTTCTTTCAATCGATTGTGTGTACATTCAGGCTTGCAGTGTACCATACACCCTCACATATCTAATTTCCAGATGGCCCAAGGCCAAATCTGATGGTCAAGCGCTGAAGGTCTACATGGAGCCAAGTCAGCGCGTAAACACCTGATCTCAAAAGTCAACAAAGGCCATCTACATTTGGGCCTCATCATTGCTATTCATGCCCCCATTTTAGGCCCAAACCCTTCTCTCTTTCTATTTTATTTATTTTGTTTATTTTAATTTGTTTTAATTATTTTTATTATTTACTAACCAATTAAAATTCTTTTCTTTATAAGATAAAATCACAAAAATATTTTCTTTATCAAATCAAATTTTAATTTTGATTTTTAAACACTAATTAAATTAATTTAGGTTTTAAATAGAAATAACTTTAACTTATTTTTTTTGTGAATAATTAAAATTAAATTAGATTCAATTAGGTTTTAATTACTAACTTAATTATTTTATCTTTCTTTCTTAAAATAACAAAAACCCAAAAATAATTTTTTCATTTAATTAATTAATTAATTTATTGATTTAGTAATTAATTTAAGTTAATTTCTTTCTTAAAATAAAAAACAACAAAAAAGATATTTTCTTTCAAAAAAGGGTCAAAACCCTAATCTCGCACTCGATTTAATTTCCCGCACGCGATTTATTTATTTTTATCCAATAATGTACTTGCCTCCGGTTTGTAATAGTTAATAGGACCTTTATTTTATTTTTTATCGCTTTATTTATTTTTTAAAGGGTTTGTCTTTGGCGATGTAAATACCCGACACCTTGTAATTTAAATTCCACATTTTATTTCCCGCAAAATATAACTGTTAGATGTTTGATAATAGGGTTTGCATGACAAGATTGAATGTTTTAACCTAAAATCAACTTAGATCACCATTAACATGTACAAAGATAAAAAATAATTGAAAACGACACACTCGCACATGCGCACTCTTAGGGTACACCCCACTTGAATTCCTTCGTACACAGTCATTGAGTATAGGTCACTTTAGATGTCGCCCTCTTGTCTAAAGATCATAGTCGCCTCGAAACGGTTGTCTCTGATATGATTGCCTCAAACAAATGATCTAAGACATTAGGGTTACCGCTAAAGTGTCCTAACATTGCTTTAGTGACCGTAAGTCCCTAATTCGAATTGACCTTCAAATTCCAACGACGGTGCTACCTACTCATTAATAGTGGGATAACATTGTCTAAAGGAAATTAGCATAGAACGATTCCTTTTTCGAGTAGGTAGATGGTTCTTAGATACTTGCTCTTTCAAAGAAACAAAAACTTTTCACACTTACACTCCTTTTCGAACAAAGTTTTCAAAAACACTTCATACACTCTTAAGGACAGAAGCAAGAGTTAAATCGAAGTTTTCAAATAAAAACTTTTTCAAACCCACAAGCACAAAGAAAGCAATATTTTGAAAACAATATGAGCAAGTACCTAAGAGCCCGTGGATAACCACAGATAGAAAGGGTGCTAACACCTTCCCTTTCTATAATCTACCCCCTGAATCCGAGAAATATCTCGAAAAAGGAATTTTTCTGTGCTTTTTTCCTTTCCTTGTTGGATAAAATAAAAGTCGATGGCGACTCTTGCTTACTGCGACATTTTGTGAAAACAAAACGCAAAACGCAAACCAGCATTCCAAAAAAACAGTCAGTTCTTCCCACCGTATCACAGAACTGGCGACTCTGCTGGGGACATTTATAAGTGGGGTGTACCTTAGGAATAATTTATATTGTTTTCAATTGCTTGACTTGTATGCTTTATATTTGTGGGCTTGTATCAGAGTTACTATAGATCCTAACCCGGATATGGGGAATACCCTTTAGGTAAGTAGCAATAAATTGTGAGGGAACTGTACGGCGTAGACCGATACGGTTGAAGTAGTAGCTACGTTGGAGTGGCACTTTAGTTTGTATCGATATCCCTTGTGGCGCAACGAGGAGAATATTGGTCTTCTAAGGGGTCATTAAGCACCAACTGACCTTAGAACCTTTAAATTGACCAACTCGGCCATAGAACAGTAGCAGTATGCTACACTCATTGAGACTAAACTCTCGTGATGATTCTGGCCGCAAGAAAAGGTTGCTAAACTGGAATTATGACCGATTGAGGGTAGTCAGTGATATTGAGATCCTCTAGAACTCGATTACTATTTTTAGGACAGGTTTGAACCAACTGAACTGAAAGAGGGTAGTACCTAAGCTCCTTGCCATCCTGAAATCTAAGGGCTATCTGTGTGGCTTGTGTGCCCTTACCATGTTTTCTATTTATAGATACCTGTGGTGTGTTTTCTATCATAACATCATGACATCATGACATTACATGCATCTTGCATTGGACTAACCTATTTCAAAGACAGGAGGGATTCATCTTTGTTCTGTTTTGTAGGTCATGGAACCCATGCGTAGGAACACCATTCGGATCAACTTTGTCCAGATTCCCACTCAGCTCAAGGAATTGGTTGCAAAGATTTCAGATACTACCTCCTTTATCAGAAGACATAGTCACCTCCTGGGTTTGGTCACTTCCAAATTGGATGAGAAGATGATGAGTGTCTTAGTCCAGTTCTTTGATCCACTGTACCATTGCTTTACTTTTCCGGACTACCAGTTGGTCCCTACCTTGGAAGAGTTCTCTGATCTGCTTGGTATCTCTATTTTGGAGCAGACCCCGTTCATAGGTTGGGAGAAGATCCTTAGGCCGAAAGATGTTTCTCCAGCCCTCCATCTGACAAAGGCTGAGGTGATGTCTAATTGGGAGACTAGAAGTGGAGCAAAGGGCTTTCTGACTAAATTCTTGGTTGGTAAAGCTATTCAGTTCTGGAACAGTCTAGACTTCCAGGCATTTGAAGACATTATGGCTCTTCTTATATATGGTTTGGTATTGTTTCCTAACTCAGATGCTTTCGTCGACGTGAATGCAGTGAAGATTTTTATGTCTTGTAATCTTGTGCCCACTCTCTTGGGTGACATTCTTCATTCTCTGTATGCCTGTACTGCTCGGAAGCGGGGAACCCTTATGTGCTGTGCGCCATTGCTGGCGAGGTGGTTTATTTCTCACCTCCCCAAGTCAGTTTTGAAGAATAAAGAAGGCATGGGATGGGCCTATAGGATCATGTCTCTCTCTCATAATGACATCATTTGGACTATCAAGGGTATGGAAGATGTGGCCATTATTGATCGATGTGGGGAATACCCCAATGTTCCACTGATAGGAACTAATGGAGGAATCACTTATAATCTGTGCTTGGCCTTACGTCAGTTTGGGCGAGCTAGGAGGGAAGGACCTCATGAGTTGCTAATGCCTAGTATTGTCTTTGATTTCCAAGGGGATAGTGACGAGCAACGCCGAAGATTCATAAGAGCTTGGGATAGAGTACACAGGTCTGATCCGCACGAGCTGGGTGCAAAGACTTCTCTTCCGATGGAGCCATATCTCCGATGGGTTCGTATCCGTGCCCAAAAGCTGGGAATGCCGTATGAAGTCGTCTTGCATATAATTTTTGAGGTTGCTGATGAAGAAGGGGTTCCTCCTACCATCCTACACCCTTACATGCCTACTGACATAGGGGCATTAAAGAGATCATGGATGCAGCTGAGAGAAGAGCGGGATATTTACAGAGAAAAGTATCACGAGCAAGAGCAGAAGATCCAGAAGTTGACAAGGCAGCTGGAGAACGAGCGGATCCTCAATGATTATGTCCGCACCGAAAAGAAACGACCATGGGAGCACTGATTATCTTTTGATCATTTCTAGTTTTGATTTACTTTTCAGTTTTTCTTTCTTGTAACGCCTTAAAGGCATCTATTGAACAATTGATCTCAAAAGTTTATCTAATAAAAGTGTGTTTCATTTCTTGTTTACGAATTTGAATCTCTCGACGTCTTTGAAATCATATCATGTGCATATCATTCCCATGCACCTCATAACAGGTACCCTTACAGGTTTTCTCATCTTCTTCGCTGTTTATTTCAGCATCATGTCTTCTGAACCATCAACTGAACAAGCAATCAAGGCTCTACAGGCTCAAAACTCCCAGTTCCAAGAGTTGTTCATGAGTTTAGCTAAGGGTCAGCAAGATCTGAAGGCCCTTATCTTGAAAGAGAAGAAGAAGAAGAAGAAGAAGAAGAAGAAGACGGTCCTGTTCAATATGGGTCGCAGATTTGGAAACGATTTGCGAGAAGAGGTTGATTTGACCCCCTCATCTGGAGGGGGGAGATAATCAGGAAGAAAGGAGGGCTCCTAGCCCCGTGGTTTCAAACAACGAGACGGACTTCAACGAAGACCAGTATCCTCCGACTGAGGATAAATATAAGCAACTGGAAGACCGGTTGAGTGCGATGGAAGTTCAGAAAGTGCTTGGTCTGGACTTTGGTGATTTGGGTCTATCATCTGGGGTGGTGATTCCCCATAAATTCAAAGCACCAGCCTTTGCTAAGTACGACGGGGTTTCTTTCCCAAAACTGCACCTTCGTTCGTATGTTAGGAAGATTCAGCCATACACCGCTGACAAGAATCTCTGGATCCACTTCTTTCAAGACAGTCTCTCAAGGACTCAGCTTGAATGGTTTTACCAGTTAGAAGGAGCTAGTATCTGTAATTGGGAAGATTTGGCTGTTTCTTTCTACAAGCAGTACCAATACAATGCCGACCTCGCTCCTACGCGTACCCAATTCCAGGGTATGTCTATGGGTGCGGGAGAAGGTTTCAAAGATTATGCTCAGAAGTGGAGGGACCTCGCTGGAAGAGTGCAACCACCCTTGGCTGATAGGGAACTAGTTGATATGTTTCTGGGGACCTTGTATGGTCCGTATTTTAACCATCTGATTGGAAGTTCTTCGTCCGGGTTTACAGAGCTGATTATAACCAGGGAAAGGATTGAGGCTGGTATCAAATTTGGTAAAATACAGAAGGGTGCTTCATCAGGCACCTAGAAGAAGCCTTTTAAGAAGGAGTCAAGCGCATTTTACAGTTCAAAAAGTCATAATAGACCTGAACTCCGCCAAGCTGTCAATGCGGTGGTTATTTCAAGACCTGTTGATGCACCTCAGCGCAACAATCAGCCAAGGGCCGAGAGACCTCGAAGATAGTTCACTCAGCTCAACATGACTTTATCCCAGATTCTGCCACAGTTACTGAAGACCAACTTGGTGATTCCAAGGGAGGCCCGAAGAATCCAAATACAACATCACCGAAGTACGATCCGAATGCCCGCTGTGCTTTTCACTCTGATAGCCCGGGGCATGATACGAATGATTGTTGGGTTTTAAAGAATAAGGTGCAATACCTGATTGATGCTAAGGAGATCGAGTTTGGAGCACCAGAAAAGCCTAAGTGTTATACCCCAAAATTTGGCCTCTCATTCTATCAACATTTCTCATCACAAGGCTCTTGGAACTCAAGATCAAGCTAGGGTTTGCTCTACTCAAGACATCTCCTTGCACTGATGACCTAAATTAGGGTTTGAGTTTGCACAGGGATTTTTGGACCTTCAATGCCCAAAGTGACTTTCATACTTCATGTTGGACTCATAAGTTTGTTCATACCAAGTTTCAGGCCTTGAATCAAATTTTTGCCCAGTCAATTGGACAATTGACCTAGAAATCAGTTGTATTGGGGAAAAAGTCAGTTGTGGCCAATTTACAGTCAAACCTTATGAATTTTGACCCACATCAACATTATGAACTCATATGAACCATTTGATCAAGTTTGGGCCACAATTCCACAAGAAATTTGATTAGATCACCAAAAGGGCAAAATGGTCATTTTTAGGGTTTTGACTGTACAAAGGCAATTTCTGACTTTTTAACCCAACCAATGGCAAATTAGGTTCAACCATGGACTCAAGGACTCAATGGAATCATCTTGACCTATTCAACAAGTTCAAAATATCTCAAATGTATGAGATTGACAAATGATTTTTTCAGTCAACTGATCAAAATTTGATTGTACACTGAAAAGTCAAACTTTGACTTTTTGGTCAAAATCAAGTGCCAAGGGTCATTTTTCATAAAGATGTGTCAAATTATGAAACTTGTTCATCAAGAAACCCAAAATTGCAAATTAGGGTTTGAAATTGAAAATTTTCATAACTTAGAATTTTTCTAAGTTATGAAATTTTCTTAATTTTTCCTAACTTTGTCCCACATTTTCACCATTATGAAAATGGATTCAAACAAAACTTAAAACATGAAAGTTGTAGTCCTCCACAAAGTCTACAAATTTTATTCAGAAAGTTTTCTCAAAAGAAGCTCGTATCTCAAGTTATGATTTTTGGAACAAGGGTCCCTAAAACTTTTAACTTAGTGAAATTTTGCCCTAGTTTAGGCAGGATTTTGACCTATCTTCTTGGCCATTTTTCACATAGTTCCAGTTGGAGTATCAAGTTGCATTTCAAAGATGGATTATAGAGAATGTTGCAAGCTTTCAAAATTGTCCAAGAACTCCTCAAACACATTTGTGGTTAGGGAGAATCGAATGCTTGAAGTTGGCAAAAACTCACTTTATATCCATGGCAATTTCATGTTCACTCAAGTTGCATTTTCAAACCAGCATGCTTTGTACTAGTTTGCAGGCCTCTAAAACATTTCACACTCCTTAATTAAATGCAAATCCATCAGTCTAAGCATTTGTTTTAGCCATTTGGACATTGTACACAAAACTAATCCCTAAATGGTAAAAGGCACATTTCCATTTTTGCAAAAGTGTGTGTTGTACCACAAAATTTGCCCTCTCATTTCACAAGGGATCACCCTGGATCTCAAGTTTGCTTCCATCCAATTCCAAGCCTTGAACTGTAATTTTTCAAGGAAATCATCCATAAGGGAAAAATGGTCATTTGCACACTGAAAAGTCAAATTTTAACTTTTGGATCAAAATCAAGCTTCAAGAATCATATTTCATCAAGACACGTTGAAATATGAAGTTTTGTTTCATCAAAATCCAAAAGGTCTAAATTCTAAATACTTAGAATTTTTTCTAAGTGTTTAAGAAAATATGACAATTTCAGAACTTCTGACCAGGTTATCACCATGAGCACTCAACAGATTCTGGATATTCTCAAGACAGAGTTTAGTCAGAACTTCTGGGCAAGCCATTCACAAAAGCTTCAGTCATAGTTTACTAGGATAATTCAAAGAAGGTTAAAGAGCGTGCTGCAAGTCTGAAAGCTCCTTCAAAACATGCTGGAGCCAGAAGATAAGAGGATCAGAAGATGGGATACTACGCTGAAGCAGAACTTATGATCCAGAACAAAGCCTTGGTGTAGAGTTTCACGTTACAGGATTTCTGGTTGTGATAAGTCACATCATCATTTAATGCTCATTTAACACTCACAACCACTTTCTAAGTCTTTACCCAAAGGATTCCCACCACGTGTACCTCTACTGTCTTAGGATAGCAACTTAGCTACTAAGCCCATGCTTTTCTTTTTGCTTTTCCTTAATTTCTGCTGACAACCACCATGCTTGCTTCAAAGACAAGGCAGCGCTTCAACATATGAAGGCTATTTTCAATGCTTTGGTTAGAACATGACCGAATCCCAAAAACCTTGTTTATACAACCTGCTGCAGACCTATAACCCACAACTGGCTCGGCCTACGCCTGCATCCCATGATTACACCAAACTAGCATACGAAGACTGGGATGAAAAAGCAAAGGAACAGGATGCCAAAACAGGTTCAAATCCTATTTGTTTTTCCCCCTAAAATCACAGAAAAATCATCTATAAATACTTGACTCCATCATACGTTCAAGGGGGATGGAATTTGAAGGAGAGGCTGGCTTTTGAAGAGAGAGATTGGCCAAAAGAGAAAAGGAAGTTGTTAAACCTTCATAAAAAATCCAGATTTCTCATACACAAAAAACAAACCTTTGTTCTTCTTTTTGAATCAAAGATCTTGACGTTTCGTTTTCCGTTACTCTTGCTGATTCCAGAAACATCCAAAGGCAGCCACTCAAAGCTCCAAGCACGCTCCAGGTAAGTCTTTCTGACTTTACTTGATTTTCATTCTGAACATCATTAACATGTAAATATCATAGTATTAATGTTGTACATATCATTGCATGAACTGGAAACTAGGGATCAGAACTTCTAGAATAATGTTAGGCTTAGACTTAGGATTAGAACTTCTATGAACTGTTGTGTTGTTATTCTTATGATTTGTTGTTTGCCAAAAAGGAATCAGTTATTGACGTGCTGATTAATATGAGAAAAGAGTTGAAATGTAATATAGAACTTCTGATTTTCACATGCTGATAAAACACAAAACTTTTATGTTTGTTTCTCACTATTAACACACACTGAACTTCTGATTCTTACATGCTGATAACACACTGAACTGCCAAGGTTCATTCACTGGTTCAGCACAACACTGAACTGCCAAGGTTCATTCACTGGTTCAGCATAACAGTGAACTTCTGATGACTCACTCACTGTTCAAACAGAGCACAGAACTTCTGAGTTCTCCTTACATGTCAAATACACTGAACTGCTGACGTTTTCTCACTGTTTTAGTATAATACATAACTTCTGACATTTAGTTTACTAGCTGCATACCATCCAGAACCTCTGTGTTTTCCCTCTAACGTGTCTTGTAGGATTTCAGAGTATGCCAATCCAGAACTTCTGATGCCCACAGACGTTTCCTTCTGAGTCACCACACGACTGACTTCAGAACTTTTGATCCTTGTTTTATTTCTTACAGCAACACGCTGTTTCCACCTTGCATTTATTTTCCTTTCCATTTTTTATATATTAACATAAAAACATAGAAATATTTTCCTTTTAATTTATTTCCTTAAGACAAAAAACATTTTTTTAAAACAAGTCCATTTATTTCTTATGTTATGCACTTCAATATGGTTGTAATAATTAACTTAGGACTTATTTTTACTTGCAATCCCCATTCGTACATATGTACCCCCATCCCCTAAATATTGTAATAGCGTAGAATTTCATTTTCCGCGATTTACTGTTTTCCTTATACTGTATAGTAATTAGGTGTGTATGGCAAGATAAAATCAATAAAATAGACAACCCTAATCAAGATTAAATGCATGCAATCAAACACAGTTGCACACATGCACCCTTAGGGTAATTCCACTTGTTGCCTTATAAAAATGGTCATGTTATGCATGTGGGATGTCTTAGCGCAAACGAATATAAGATCATAATCCCTCGATGACGCTATCAAAGTTGCCTTGAAAATGATCTTAGTCCCTAAAGGAAAAGCGCTAAGTCATCTCACAATATTGTTATCATGGTCATACGATGACCCAATGCCCGTCCCTCCACATCCAACGATAGGGCTTCTTACCAAATCAATGGTGAGATAGCAACATCTAAAGGAGGAGGAAAAGCACATCTAAGACCTTTTGAGTAGGTAGGTTCGCTCTCAGTTACTCGCTTGCTCACAACAAAAACATTTTATACACCTACACTTCCATTTTGAAACATTTTCGAAACAAACACTTTGTATGTGTTCTTATAGAAACAAGAACCATTACGAAGTTCCATTTTCAAAATCACTTTCAAAAACACATTTCACAAACACTCCTTTGAACTATTTTCCAAACAAACACTTTGTACGCGTTCTTATAGAGACGAGAACCGCTACAAAGACGTTTTCAAAATACTTTCAAAAACATACACCACAAAGTACATTCAAACAAAAGCAAGTGATCTAGCAAGTAACTAAGAGCCCATGGAAAACCATGGATGAAAAGGGTGCTAATACCTTCCATTTTCATAATCTACCCCCCGAACTCAAAATCATCTCTAAAGGTCTTTCCTGTGCTTTTTTACCTTTCCTTTTGGATAAAAGAAAATTCGGTGGCGACTCTTGCTAAATTGAACAATTGCAAAGACAAACGCAAAACCTCAAGTCAGTTCTCCCACCGTATCACAGTGTCCTTTATGTCAAACCACTCTCCCTTGAGCATTGGTCCATATCTCAGAAGCCAAATCAAATCCACAAATTGAGGGGGCCAAGAGCAAAGTATGCAGCATATTTAATGGCTTGTATAGGCCTGTATGGACAACTTCCACATTCTTGCTTCACAAAGAAGAAACTTGTCCAAATCCTCACGACTCAAAAACCAGCCATTGTTAGCTTACACAAACATTTCAAACATATTTCACACAACCCTTTGAGCAAGAAACATGAGTACTTGAGCCTCAAAACCTCCCATAGCCAGAAATCACACTTCTTTGGCAAAACAGGGAAGGTGCTACAACTTGAGTGCCATAGCTCATTTGGCTCGTGCATTTTGCCCCTTTTTTATTCAAACACCTTCCATTCAACTCACTCAAGCTATCCCAAACCTCCATTGCCAACTGTAACTCCATTTACAGTGTTCACCATTTTCATTTCAAGCTTGTGCAGGTTGAGTTCTAGAGGCTGATTCAAGGACATTCAAGGAAAGCTAGCTATTGGAAAAGATCAAGTGAAGTTCATGAAAGCTACCAGACACCTCAAAACTTGTTAAGAAGCACTGCATTGCCCTACTCGAATCCAACTGAAACAGGTTTTTCTTCACTTTCTATCTCTCTATTTAGGAACATTTAGCTTTAGGTTTGTGAATAAAAAATGTAGTGTTCATTGCTAGGAAGCCATACATATGCTCAACTTTCATTTATATTAAGTGTGCTAGGAGAATTTCATCCATGAACATGCTGAAAAAACTAGGTCAAATTTTAGGGTCAGAGAAATTCTCTCTGGTCTTTGAGAGTTAGGATTAGTTTTTTATATGGTTGGAATCGTCTTGAAATTTTCTACAAGTTTTGTGTTATGTGTTTTTGCAATGGAGCTCGTATGCAAGATATCCAAATTTGTACAGGGGACGCGCGCGTTTTACAAATGCTGGAGGTTGAAGATGAAGCTTTGTGCTGGGCTTGGCCTGACTTGCTTCTAACACCTCCCATTTTCAGTTTTACACCCCCTGGCCCAATTTCTTGAATAATTATATTTTTGCATTTTTGTTTTATTTTCTGATTTTGTTTATTTATTTCCAAACATAAAAAATACTCAAAAAACATTTTCATATTTTTTTACATTTATTTGGCATTTTATTTTAATTTTTCTAATATAGAAAACATTTATAATACTTTTATATTATTTGTTTAAACTTAAAAATAATATGGAAATCATACTTTTATTTTTATTTTTTTATTTTTATTCACACTGAAAATATTATTAAAAATATAATTTATTTTTGTACATATTTTATTTTATATTATACATATTTAATATATTTAATATATATATATATATATATATATATATATATATATATATATATATATATATATATATATATATATATATATATATATATATATATATATATATATATATATATATATATATATATATATATATATATATATATATATATATATATATATATATACATATATACTTTTATTTTATTAAACACTTAGAATAAAAATATAAAAATATTACATTTTTACTTTTATTATTATTCATACTAAAAAAATACCTTTCTAAGTATATTTTATTTTTTATACATATTAATATATTTTATTGTATATAAATAATATATAGTATTTATTTTCTTAAAGGAATTAGGGTTTACCCTTAAAACAATTAAAATTAATCTTTTTTTATTATTTATTCCTTTATTTTTTTTTTACATAAAAAATACTTTTACATACATAGATAAACAAAAACCTTTTTTTGCATAATACATATTATTTGATATTTATTTATTTTGTTTAGTTAAATATTATTTATTTATTATTCATGCAATTAAATTCAATTTGGATGTAATAGTAAATTAGGGTTTATATTTCTTGTCAAATACCCCTCATTCAAAATTGTACCCCCATCCCCATAATCATGTTGTAATAACTTAGGATTTTAAATTCTCGCACTTTACGCTTTCAATTATACCATGATTAGAGAATTAGGGTTTGTATGCAAAAATCCAAATTAACAAATAGCTTGACCTAATCAAAGACAAATATGCATGAAAATCAAACACAATGCACACTTGCACTCCTAGGGTTACAATCCACTTGTTGCCTTCAAAAATGGGCCATGGTATGCATGTTGAGTACTTTGGCAAAACAAAAACAAAAAAAAGATCATAGTCCCTCGATGACACTATCTTGGTTGCCTAAACAAAAATGATCAAGTACCTCAAAATTTTCCAAAAATACTTAACACAATTGCTATCATGGTCTATACGATGACCCGCGCCTGTCCCGTTTAAACATCCTAACACAAGGTTATTCACCAAATACAATGGTGAAACAACACTGTCAAAAGGGTTAAAAACATAAGAAAGATCTTTGAGTAAAATAGGGTAGATAGCTCTTAGTTACTTGATCAAAAAGCTTGCAAAAACATCCTTTCTATTTTCAAACACACCTCACAACACAATTTCAAAACATTTCCCAAAACAAACTTTCAAACATTGAAATCTTTTCAAAAGACAAAAACACCTTTGTATACATTCAAACAAGAATCATTACAAAGGTTGCCACAACAATGGCCTCTTTTCAAAACATCTTCCAAAACCACACACAAAGCACCATTTCAAACAATTGGAAAAGCAAAGTAAGTGATCTAAACAAGTAACTAAGAGCCCATGGATAACCATGGATGAAAAGGGTGCTTGCACCTTCCCTTTTCATAATCTACTCCCCGAACCCAAGAAAACATCTCAAAGGTCTTTCCTGTGCTTTTTGGCCTTTCCTTAGGATAAAATAAAAGTCGGTGGCGACTCTTACTAAACCGAAACATTTGCGAACACAAACGCAAAACCTCAAGTCAGTTCTCCCACCGTATCACAGAACTGGCGACTCTGCTGGGGGGAACTTTAAAAGTGGAGTAACCTTAGGGTTTAGATCACCTTTGCATGATTATCTTGTTTGCTTTGATTGCTTTACATTTGGTTCTCTTGTTTGGGTTTGAATCCTCCACCCGAATTTGGGAAACATTCATAGGCAAATAACAATACGTTGTAGAAACTGTGCGGGGTATACCGACATGGTTGAAGCAATAGCTATATTAGTGCGACATATTTGTGAGTACCGGTAGCCTTTGAGTCAATCAAAGAGAATACGGGGCCGCTGAGTGATGTCATGAAGCACTAATGAACTCTTAGAACCTTACTTGACTATCTTGGCCTTTTTTAGGAGTAGTGAGATGACCGGCTTTGGTGCAGTCCGAAGTTGGTGGATACTCGATACTACACTCATTGAGGGTTGTTTTCTTGGAATATTTTGGTCTCCATTTAAGTGGCTAAACCAAAACAATGAACACAGAAAAATAATCCAGTGATATTGAGCTCCTTAGAACCCGATTACTATTTATAGGACAGGTTTGAGCCAACTAACTTCAAGAGGGTACTTACCTATGAAACCTCATGCAAGCCTGAAACTAGGATCTTGTGTGACTTGCTTGTACATGTGTTTGTGCATACATCATGAACATCATAAAGCATCATATGCATCCACTAAACATTTCAAGGGTTTGGATCTTCATCTTTGTTCTTGTTTTGTAGGTCATGGAATCTCTTCGCAGGAAAACAATTCAAGTCAACCTTGTTAGAATCCCTCCTCAACTCAAGGAACTTACTTCCAAGATACCAAAGAATTCTCCCTTCATTGAAAGACATGGTAGACTTCTCAACTTGGTTAAATCCAACATTGAAGAAGATATGGTGAAAGTTCTCTTCCAGTTCTTTAACCCCCTACACCACTGTTTCACATTCCCTAATTACCAACTAGTACCCACTTTGGAGGAATTTTCTCAACTCCTGAGGATTCCTATTCTTCATCAACTACCCTACAACGGTACGGAAAGAGAACCAAAGCCTGAAGATGTTGCTCAAGCATTACACTTGCAACCATCTGATATCAAAGGACATTGGGAAACCAGAAGTGGTGTCAAGGGTTTCTTGGCAAAGTTTCTGTTTGAGAAGGCACAAGACTGCTGGAATTCTTTGGATCTACAAGCTTTTGAAGAGATTGTGGCACTCCTCATCTATGGGTTGGTCCTGTTCCCAAACCCTGATCAGCTTATAGATGTGAATGCTGTCAAGATTTTCATATCTCGGAACCCTGTGCCTACATTTCTTGGGGACATCCTACACTCATTTTACACACAAACAATGAGGAAAAGAGGTGTTCTCATGTGTTGTACTCCTCTTATAGCAAGGTGGTTTATTTCTCACCTTCCTCAATCAGTTTTGAAGAATGAGCAGGGCTTAAGGTGGTCACAACGATTGATGACCCTCACACATTCTGATGTCCATTGGTGTTCTCGGTCCAGAGAAAATGTCATCATCATTGATCGTTGTGGGGAATTTCCTAATGTCCCACTACTTGGCATTAGGGGAGGCATTACCTACAACCCCTGTTTAGCTTTGAGACAATTTGGGTATGCCCGGAGGGATGGTCCTCATGATATGTTGATCCCTAACTTGGTTTTTGACTTCGACAATAACGCTCAAGGACTTCGACAAAGGTTTATCAGAGCTTGGAGGATGCCCAACAAAGTGGATAGTAAGACACTGGGGCACAAGAATTCCATCCCCCTTGAGCCTTACCTCAAGTGGGTACGTACCCGCGCCCAGAGTCTTATGATGCCTTACCCTCACATTCTCCCCGTGATCAAAGAGCTTGTTATGGAAGGAGAGGTTCCATACACCCTCCTACATCCTGACATGCCAACATCATTGGAAGAATTTCAAAAGAGTTGGATCCAACTCAAAGAAGAACGAAATACTTTTAAGCCAGCTTCTATGTCAGTGAGAAGAAGGTTTTGGAGCTTACCTGCCGACTTCATGAGGAGGAAACTCTCAACACTTACATCGCACCAAAGAGGATGCGCAATGTCTTTTTACATTAAGAATTTTGTAATATTTTGCCCATGGGGAATTTATGTACTAACAAATTTCTTCTTAATATGACGTGTGTTCTTTTTGTTTACAACAAATTTGAATTTCTGAATCCTTGAATGCATTACATGAATAACATATCATTCATCATATGCATAAACAGGTCTTCATACCAGGTTTCCTTATCTTTCTGCTGTTTATTTCAGCAAGATGGATTTGGAGCAGACGGTTAGGGATCTGCAAGCACAGAATTCGCGATTTCAGCAACTCCTCATGACCTTAGCAAAGGGTCAAGAGGATCTTAAAGCACTGTTGGAAAAAGAGAAAGATAAAGAGAAAAAGAAGAAAAGGACTGGTATGGCCACTATGGGAAGAAGGTTTGAAAACCAGGCTAGAAAAGTTCTCGAGTTTCCTTCGACATCTGATGAAGGGGTTGGTAAAGGAAAAGGAGCTGCGATGCCTTCCGAATCTGAAGTTGAAGAAGAAGAAGAGGAAGAGGATGAAGATTACTCCGAACAGCAATATCCCCCGGCAGATGATAAGTATAAAAATCTTGAGGATCGGTTGGCAGCCATGGAGTTGCAAAGGGTACCTAGTTTAGATTTCGAAGAACTAGGGTTAGTTGCTAGGATCGTCATTCCTCCCAAGTTTAAGGTACCTACATTTTCTAAGTATGACGATTTGTCCTGTCCAAAGATGCATCTGAGGTCCTACGTCAGAAAGATCCAACCTCACTCCTCTGATAAGGATCTTTGGGTCCACTTTTTTCAAGATAGTTTGTCAGGCACGCAATTGGACTGGTTCTATCAACTTGAGAGATCTGATGTTCATAACTGGGAAGACTTAGCTGTTGCGTTCTACCGACAATACCAATACAATGCAGATTTAGCGCCCACTCGTGCTCAACTACAGAGTATGGGTATGGCTTCTAATGAAGGATTCAATGAATATACCCAAAAGTGGCGGGCTTTGGCTAGAAGGGTGCAGCCACCATTGTCGGATAGAGAGCTGGTTGACATGTTTTTAGGGACCCTGTCTAGCCCATTCTTCAATCATTTAATCGGGAGTTCATATGCAGGATTCACCGAATTAATTCTGACCGGTGAAAGGGTCGAGGCTGGCATTAAAAGTGGTAAAATTCAGAAGGATACTTCCACTTCCACTGCTGTTAAGAAGACCTTCCCAGCTAAGAAAGAGGCTTTTGCTATTTATTCCCAGAAAAATCCATGAAGAACGGAGCGCCGACCAACGGTGGGGGCTGTGATGATTCAAAACTCCACAGCTGATCAACCTCGAAGCAGTCAACCTAGAGCTAACCATCAAAGGGTAGAAAGGCCACAACGGCATTTCACCTGAATTAATATGACACCGGCTCAAGTCCTCCCTCATTTGTTAAAGCTGAATCTTACCAACTTGAAAGAAGCGCCGAAAAACCCTAATACCTCTTCTCCTTATTATCATTCTGATGCAAAATGTGCATACCATTCGGACAGTGTAGGGAATGATACCAACAATTGTTGGGCTCTTAAAAACAATATCCAAGACCTGATAGACGCCAAGGAGATAGAGTTTGATGCTCCTGAAAAACCCAACGTGATATCCGCTCCAATGCCCAAACATGGTCATAATGTCCATGCAATTGTGGAAGATTTTCATGTTACCGCTGTTGATGACCTTTTGACTCCGTTACCAATGATTAAAGTGAATTTGATGAAATACGGGATATTCCCAGGCTGTGGAAAAGACTGTTACTTCTGTTCAAACTTGCAAACTGACTGCCCACTGTTGAAATCAGGCATCCAACGCCTGATGGATACCCAAGAGATCCTCTTTCAAAAGACTCATGTTGATACTATCACTCATGTGACTCCTGTTACCTTTGATACTCCAATCAATGACGTTGCTATAATAACCATCTCCGACAATCTTCCCAAGACCTGCAAAAGGCCTGTCAAGATTACGCATGATCCTAAGTTTGTACCATTAAAAATTACCATGCTGGGGCCTGTCCCGTATAAATCTAACAAAACGATACCATGGAATTATGGAGGAGAAATATTCTACCATGGTATCAAGCAGATAGAATCAGTCCAAGAGTATTCCGATGATGAAACCCCTGATATAGGGAATATTGTGGGAACAAGCAAGATAACTCGCAGCGGAAGGATCTTCTCTCCGGAGATTGCTCATCCACGGGCAGTCTTCAGACCCTCGAGAGTTTCTGTACCCGTCAAACCATCTGTGCAAAGCCCGGTAATTGAAGAATTGGATGCTCCCGAAGTTAGACCCTCTGTTGATACTACTGATAAGGGTAAGGGGATACTAGAAGCGCCTGTCAGGACGAAGGCTCAGACTATGGTTATCTCCGAGACCACCCAGAAAGAGATGGAAGAAATCTTAAAGATAATCAAGAAGAGCGACTACGATGTCGTGGAGCAACTAGGGCAGACCCCTTCAAAAATATCCATGTTGGCTCTCTTACTTTGCTTCGAGGCGCATGCTAAGGCCTTGATCAAAATTTTAAAGACGGCACACGTGCCTCAAGAAACTTCTGCAGACCAGTTTCAAGAGTGCGTGGCTAGCCTTACAGTTGATAACGGTCTTGGTTTTTCTGATGCTGATTTGACTCCTAAAGGAAGGAAGCACAATGATGCGCTGCACGTCTCGGTAGAGTGCAGAGGAACTACACTTGCCCATGTCCTGGTTGATACCGGTTCATCTTTGAATGTTCTACCAAAAAAGGAGTTGGACAGGCTAGACTGTGAAGGTTTAACTTTAAAACCCAGTAACATCATTGTTAGAGCCTTCGACGGTTCTAAGCGGATGGTTCACGGAGAGGTGTGTTGTACCCCAAAATTTTCCCTCTCATTTTATCAACATTTCTCATCACAAGGCTCTTGGAACTCAAGATCAAGCTAGGGTTTGCTCTGCTCAAGACACCTCCTTGCACTATTGACCTAAATTAGGGTTCAAGTTTGCACAGGGATTTTTTGACTTACAATTCCCAAAGTGACTTTCATACTTCATGTTGGACTCATAAGTTTTCCCATACCAAGTTTCAAGCCTTGAATCAAATTTTTACCCAGTCAATTGGAAAGTTGACCTATAAATCAGCTGTATTGGGGAAAAAGTCAATTGTGGCCAATTTACAGTCAAACCTCATGAATTTTGACCCACATCAACATTATGAACTCATATGAACCATTTGATCAAGTTTGGACCACAACTCCACAAGAAATTTGATCAGATCACCAAAAGGGCAAAATGGTCATTTTTAGGGTTTTGACTGAACAAAGGCAATTTTTGACTGTTTCACCTAGCCAATGGCAAATTAAGCTCAACCATGGACTTAAGGAATCAAGGGCATCATCTTGACTTATTTAACAAGTTCAAAAGATCTCAAATGCATAGGATTGACAGATGAATTTTTTAGTCAACTGATCAAAATTTGTCTGTACACTGAAAAGTCAAACTTTGACTTTTTGGGCAAAATCAAGTGCCAAGGGTCATTTTTCATCAAGATGTGTCAAATTATGAAACTTGTTCATCAAGAAACCCAAAATTGCAAATTAGGGTTTGAAATTGAAAATTTTCATAACTTAGAATTTTTCTAAGTTATGAAATTTTCTTAATTTTTCCTAGCTTTGCCCCACATTTTCACCATGATGCAAATGGATTCAAACAAAACTTACAACATTAAAGTTGTAGTCCTTCACAAAGTCTACAACTTTGATTCAAAAAGTTTTCTCAAAAGAAGCCTGGATCTCAAGTTATGATTTTTTGAACAAGGGTCCCTAACACTTTTAACTTAGAGAAATTTTGCCCTAGTTTAGGCAGGATTTTGACCCATCTTCTTGGCCATTTTTCACATATTTCCACTTGGAGTCTCAAGTTGAATTTCAAAGATGGATTATAGAGCATTTTGCAAGATTTCCAAATTATCCAAGAACTCCTCAAACACATTTGTGGTTAGGGAGAATCGAATGCTTGAAGTTGGCAAAAACTCACTTTGATCCATGGCATTTTTATGTTGACACAAGTTGCAAAATCTGTCCAAACTTGCTTTGTATTTGATTACAGGTCTCTAAAACCTTCCACACTCAAAAATTAAATGCAAATACAATGGACATTAGTCTTATTCTGAGCAATGGAGCTTGGCACAATGAATAAATCCATTTATGGCATAAAGGTTGCAATACCATTTCCATAAAGCATACTTTTTGCAATTTTGTATTTCTTGAGCCTTGGACCTCTTTCTTTGCAGCAAACAAGCTCCACAAACTCAGGAAAAGGTACAAGAAACTTTTGCATGCTTGGAGATAGTCTGTACAGGCCTACCTCATATGACTTCACACTTTTCTTTCAAAACAAGTCAACTTGCCAAAATCACATATTTTGAGTATCTGATATAACCAAAGTTTGTAAGCATTCCAAACAAGTTTTACACTTTACCTTGAGCCAGAAACATGAGTTGTTGAACCCTCAAACCTTCCAAAACACAAAATCACCTTCCTCTTGCAAAACAGGGCAACTTCTGCACTTTGAGTTCCATCTCACAAACCCCTCGTGCATTTTGCCCCAAATCTGTTCCAACACCTTCCATATAACCCACCTGAACCATCCCAACCACTAGCCATTGACTGTAACACCATTTGCAAGCTTCACCATTTCTGTTTTCAGCTTGTGCAGGTTGACTTCTACAAGCTTGTTCAAGCACATCCAAAGCAAACTAAGCATTGAGGAAGGTCAGAGGAAGTTCAAGCAAGCTCCCAAGCATCTCAGGCCTCACTAAAAAGCTCTACATTGCCATACTCGTGTCCAACTGAAACAGGTATTTTGCAACTTCCTATCTCTCTATTTAGGAATCATTAGGCTTAGGTTTGTGAATAAAAAATGTAGTACTCATAGCCCTTAAGTTGTACATATGCTCAGTTTTCATTTATATTAAGTGTGCTAGGAGAATTTCATCCATGAACATGCTGAAAAAACTAGCTCAGATTTTGGGGCCAGAGAAATTCTCTCTGGTCTTTTAGAGTTAGATTTAATGCTTTATATGGTTAGAATCGTATTGAAATTGTCTACAAGTTTGATGTTGTAAGTTTTGGCAAAAGATCACGTTTCCAGGATGTTCAAGTTTGTATAACACGGCGCGCGTTTTTTGTCTGGAGGAAGAAGATGAAGTTGGCTTGGGCTGGCCTGGCCAGTTTTGCTTATAACACCCTTTTTTTTTCATTTTTGCACCCCTGGTCCAATTTCTTGAATAATGATATTTTTGCATTTTTGTTCATTTTTTATTGTTATTTTATCTCCAAATATAAAAAATGCTCAAAAAACATTTTCATAATTTTTTACATTTATTTGGTAATTTATTTTGATTTTTCTAACATTAAAACATTTTGAATACTTTTATAATTTATTTGAAAACTTGGAAATAATATGTAAATATATACTTTTATTTGTATTTTTTATTTTTGTTCATACTGAAAATATTATTAAAAATATAATTTATTTTTGTACATATTTTATTTTTATATGATATATATATATATATATATATATATATATATATATATATATATATATATATATATATATATATATATATATATATATATATATATATATATATATATATATATATATATATATATATATATATATATATATATATATATATATATATATATATATATATATATATATATATATATATATATATATATATATACTTATACACTTTTATTTTATTAAATACTTAGAATAAAAATACAAAAATATTACATTTTTATTTTTATTATTATTTATATTAAAAAACACTTTTTTTCAATATATTTTATTTTTGTACATATTAATATATATCTTGTATATAAATAATATATAATATTTACTTTGTTAAAGAAATTAGGGTTTCATCCCTTAAACAATAAAATTAATCTTTTTATTTTATTTCTTTATACTCTTTTACATTAAAAATACTTTACATACATAAACAAATAAAAACTTCTTTTTGCATAATACATTTTATTTAATATTTATTTTGTTTATTTAAATATTGTACATTTAAATATTGATGCATTGTAAATTCAATTTGGATGTAATAGTAACTAGGGTTTATATTTCTTGTCAAATACCCCATATTCAAACTTGTACCCCCATCCCCATAATCATGTTGTAATAGCTTAGAATTTAAATTCTCGCACTTTTACGCTTTCAATTATGCAATGATTAGAGAACTAGGGTTTGTATGCAAAATCAAAATCAACAAATAGTTTGACCTAATCAAAGACAAAAATGCATGAAAAACAAACACAATGCGCACTTGCACCCCTAGGGTTACAATCCACTTGTTGCCTTCAAAAATGGGCCATGGTATGCATGTTGGGTACTTTGGCAAAACAAAAACAAAACAAAAGATCATAGTCCCTCGATGACGCTATCTTGGTTGCCTAAACAAAAATGATCAAGTCCCTCAAGAAAATTGCCAAAAATACTTGACACAATTGTTATCATGGTCTATACGATGACCCGCGCCTGTCCCGTAAAACATCCTAACACAAGGTTGTTCACCAAATACAATGGTGAAACAACACTGTTAAAAGGGTTAAGAACATAAGAAAGATCTTTGAGTAAAATAGGGTAGATAGCTTTTAGTTACTTGATCAAAAGCTTGCAAAAACATCCTTGCTATTTTCAAACACACCTCACAACACAATTTCAAAATCCAACTTTCAAACATTGAAAACTTTTCATAAGACAAAAACACCTTTGTATACATTCAAACAAGAATCATTACAAAGGTCGCCACAACGATGACCTCTTTTCAAAACATCTTTCAAAACCACACATAAAGCACCATTTCAAACAATTGAAGAGCACCATTTCAAACAATTGAAAAGCAAAGCAAGTGATCTAAACAAGTAACTAACAGCCCATGGATAACCATGGATGAAAAGGGTGCTTGCACCTTCCCTTTTCATAATCTACTCCCCAAACCCAAGAAAACATCTCAAAGGTCTCTCCTGTGCTTTTTGATCTTTCCTTAGGATAAAATAAAAAGTCGGTGGCGACTCTTGCTAAACTGAAACATTTGCAAACACAAACGCAAAACCTCAAGTCAGTTCTCCCACCGTATCACAGAACTGGCGACTCAGCTGGGGAATACTTTAAAAGTGGAGTAACCTTAGGGTTTATATCACCTTTGCATGCTTATCTTGTTTACTTTGATTGCTTTACATTTGGTTCTCTTGTTTAGGCTTGAAATCCTCTACCCGGATTTGGGAAACATTCATAGGAAAATAGCAATACATTGTGGAAACTGTGCGGGGTATACCGATATGGTTAAAGCAATAGTTGTATTAGTGCGACATATTTGTGAGTACCGGTAGCCTTTGAGTCAATCAAATAGAATACGGGGCCGCTGAGTGATATCATGAAGCACTAATGAACTCTTAGAACCTTACTTGACCATCTTGGCCTTTTTTACGGGTAGTGAGATAACCGGCTTTGGTGCAGTCTGAAGTTGGTAGATACTCGATATTACACTCATTGATGGTTATTTTCTTGGAATATTTTGGTCGCCAGTTAAGTGGCTAAACCAAAACAATGAACACAGAAAATAATCCAGTGATATTGAGCTCCTTAGAACCCGGTTACTATTTATAGGACAGGTTGAGCCAACTAACTTCAAGAGGGTACTTACCTATGAGACCTCATACAAGCCTGAAACTAGGATCTTGTGTGACTTGCTTGTACATGTGTTTGTGCATACATCATGAACATCATAAAACATCATATGCATCCACTAACCACTTCAAGGGTTTGGATCTTCATCTTTGTTCTTATTTTGTAGGTCATGGAATCTCTTCGCAGGAAAACAATACAAGTTAACCTTGTGAGAATCCCTACTCAACTCAAGGAGCTTACTTCCAAGATTCCATATAATTCTCCCTTCAGTGAAAGACATGGTAGACTTCTCAGCTTGGTCAACTCCAACATTGAAGAAGACATGGTGAAAGTCCTCTTCCAGTTCTTTGACCCCCTACACCATTGTTTCACATTCCCTGATTACCAACTAGTGCCTACTTTGGAGGAATTTTCTCAACTCTTGGGGATTCCTATTCTTCATCAACTACCCTATAACAGTACGGAAAAAGAACCAAAGCCTGAAGTTGTTGCTCAAGCATTACACTTGCAACCATCTGATATCAAAGGTCATTGGGAAACCAGAAGTGGTGTCGAGGGTTTCTTGGCAAAGTTTTTGTTTGAGAAGGCACAAGACTGCTGGAATTCTCTGGATCTACAAGCTTTTGAAGAGATTGTAGCACTACTCATCTATGGGTTGGTCTTGTTCCCAAACCCTGATCAACTTATAGATGTGAACGCTGTCAAGATTTTCATATCTCGAAATCCCGTGCCTACATTGCTTGGGGACATCCTACACTCATTTTACACATGAACAATGAGGAAAAGATGTGTTCTCATGTGTTGTACTCCTCTTCTAGCAAGGTGGTTTATTTCTCACCTTCCCCAAATAGTTTTGAAGAATGAGCAAGGTTTAAGGTGGTCCCAACGGTTCATGACCCTCACACATTCTGATGTTCATTGGTGGTCTCGGTACAGAGAAAATGTCATCATCATTGATTGTTGTGGGGAATTCCCTAATGTCCCACTACTTGGCATTAGGGGAGGAAATACCTACAACCCCTGTTTAGCTTTGAGACAATTTGGATATGCTCGGAGGGATGGCCCTCATGACATGCTGATTCCTGACTTGGTTTTTGACTTCGACAACGATGCGCAAGGACTTCGACAAAGGTTTATCCGAGCTTGGAGGATGCCTAACAAGGTGGATAGTAAGACACTGGGGCACAAGAATTCCATCCCCCTTGAGCCTTATCTCAAGTGGGTACGAACCCGCGCCCAGAGTCTTATGATGCCATACCCTCACATTCTCCCCGTGATCAAAGAGCCTGCTATGGAAGGAGAGGTTCCATACACCCTCCTACATCCAGACATGCCAACATCATTGGAAGAATTGCAAAAGAGTTATATACTGCTCAAGGAGGAACGAAATACTTTTGAAGCCAGCTTCTACGCCAGTGAGAAGAAGGTTTTGGAGCTTACCCGCCGACTTCATGAAGAGGAAACTCTCAACACTTACATCGCGCCAAAGAGGATGCGCAATGTCTTTTTACATTAAGAATTTTGTAATATTTTGCCCATGGGGCATTTATGTACTGACAAATTTCTTCTTATTAATATGACGTGTATTCTTTTTGTTTGCAACAAATTTGAATTTCTGAATCCTTGAATGCATTACATGAATAACATATCATTCATCATACGCATAAACAGGTCTTCACACCAGGTTTCCTTATCTTTCTACTGTTTATTTCAGCAAGATGGATTTGGAGCAGACGGTTAAGGATCTGCAAGCACAGAATTCGCAATTCCAGCAACTCGTCATGACCTTAGCAAAGGGTCAAGAGGACCTTAAAGCACTGTTGGAGAAAGATAAAGAGAAAAAGAAGAAAAGTCCTGGTGCAGCCACTATGGGAAGAAGGTTTGAAAACCATGCTAGAAAAGTTCTCGAGTTCCCCTCGACGTCTGATGAAGGGGCTGGTAAAGGAAAAGGAACTGCGATGCCTTCTGAATCTAAAGTTGAAGAAGAAGAAGAGGAAGAGAATGAAGATTACTCCGAACAGCAATATCCCCCGGCGGATGATAAGTATAAAAATCTTGAGGATCGGTTGGCAGACATGGAGTTGCAAAGGGTACCTGGTTTAGATTTCGAAGAACTAGGTTTGGTCGCTGATCGCACTAAATCGCACTATGTTTCTGACTCAAATATCACATGTTTTCCTTAGTTTTTATTGTCATTTTCTCGTATTATGTTCCTTTTTCCTTTGTTTTCAGGATCCTTGTCATTTCAGAGCCTTCTGTGAAGAAACGAGCCAAAACGCCAAGAAATTAGGGTTTTTCAAGATATTCTGCACTTATGGCGTTGAGCGCCGCGCTGGCTACAGGGAACGCGATGACGTGGCCCACTTTCACCCAGAGATCAACGGCCACGTTCCCATGATGTGGCAGTTCCATGCACCGCGCCCGCGGCCACCCCCACCGCGCCCGCGGCCTTCACAACAAGCTTCCCGCTCAAAAGAAGGTAAGGGGCATGTTGGTCCTTACGCACCTCAAAGATCCTCTATAAATAGTTTTCGATTCTCATTCTTTAGTTTCATCCAAGCTTAGTACAATCTTAAGCCATATACTATCAGTTTCTGTAAAGTAATAATCTCTTCACATCGGGGAGTTATTGCGGTGTAGATTGAGTTGTAATCGAGTCTTGGAGCACTTTGGTTGAAGTTCATCATACCAGCCTTACCTTTCCGTAGATTTGTATCAGATTCAAGTCTCCGACCGGAGCAAGGTTCTATTTTATTGCATTTCTTTATTTAATTGCTCTTACCATAGTCTACACGTTTTATAGACTTTAAATGCTCTTACCATAGTCTACATGTTTTATAGACTTTAAATGCTCTTACCATAGTCTACATGTTTTATAGACTTTAAATGCTCTTACCATAGTCTACACGTTTTATAGACTTTAAATGCTCTTACCATAGTCTACATGTTTTATAGACTCGCACTTATTATGTCTGGCTAAACTATAAAGGTTAGGATGTAATGATTGTCATCGTGGTTGTGTTCCAATTATCATGCTAGTGAAAATACTCCGGGGATGTTTTGCTTCTAACTTAAGTCAATTGTGTTTTAATGTTTATTGGGTAAGATCGAAAGCCGTCCAAACTAATGATACGACTTGATTATTATTTAACCAAACAAAAAGAGCGAAAGCCGTTGATTGGTTAAATAGGAATCATTGACCTTTTTAGAAAACGATTTTGAAACTATTTTCGGACGCGTTTGTAGGTTTGAAATCTGACTCTTGGTCAAAAGCCAAAAGTCTCTTTAAGTTAATCTTTCCAAGTAAAATCACTTTTCTGCTAAGTCAAAACTATCAATTTCTTAAAAATAGGTTTACCTCTTTAACGCGGAAGGCACCCTTTATATGTGACAATAAAGGAATTTAATTTAAAGAGTAAACTCGGTTCTTAGTAGTCAAAAGCTACAAGTTCCCGTTAAATTGATTCTTTGCTATCAATAGAAAATACTGCCCCATAAGTAGGTTCATCTACGCATGATCGGACCAATACCTGATTACATGATTTACATTCCAACCTGTCTTTTAAACTGTTATTTACTTCGTTCATTTACTTTGTGCACTGCACTCACATCAATATTCTTGTTCGCCTTAGATAAGCACCTTAGCAATAGAGTTGATAGATTGACAATTGGTCTCTGTGGTTCGATAATCTTATATATTACTTCGATAGGCTGTACACTTGCAGTACTACATTTAGGCTATACGTTACAGATTAAACCCATCAAGTTTTTGGCGCCGTTGCCGGGGATCAACTTCGTCAAATTTCGTACCCTATTGTTATCCCGTTTAGACTAAGGCTATTCTAGCCGGTAGATGCGTAGAAATCGTAGCACCGGCAACCTAATAGATCCTTTAGTAGAACCTGAACGTTACGCTCGTGCCCGTCTTTTTATTCGCAAGATAAGAAGAGCTATGGCAGAAGATCGTAACCAAAGACCGCTCAAGGAATTCGCCCAACCATCTAACGAGGAACCTAGTTCTAGTATAGTAAACCCTGCTATAACTACCAACAACTTTGAACTAAAGCCCTCGTTACTACAATTAGTACAACAAAACCAATTCGCTGGTCTCGCTACCGAGAACCCGAATCAACATTTAAAGGTATTTATCCAGTTAGCTGACACCCTTAAGGCAAATGGATCCACACCCGAAGCTATCCGATTAAGACTGTTTCCTTTTTCCCTTAGAGGTAAAGCTCACGACTGGTTAGACGCCCTTCCAACTAACTCAATAACAACTTGGGAAGACCTTAGGAGAGCTTTTCTTGCGAGGTATTTTCCACCAAGCAAGACCGCTGTTCTTAGGAACCTGATCACTTGTTTCACCCAAAACCAAGGCGAATCACTTTTTGATGCCTGGGAGAGATATAAAGAACTTTTAAGAGCTTGTCCGCACCATGGCCTGGAGCAATGGTTAATCATACATACCTTCTATAATGGACTCCATTACAACACAAAGATGTCCATAGACGCTGCCGCTGGCGGAGCATTGATGAACAAACCTTACCCTGACGCTTGTGCCCTAATAGAGGACATGGCCCAAAACCACGCCCAATGGGGATTAGAACGAGCGACAGTAGAGAAAAAGGAGAGCCATGGAGGAAAGCATGAGGTAAGTTGCATGGACATGATTAATGCCAAGATGGACGCCCTAGCCTTGAGAGTCGAGAACATGTCTCAAAACCCAACCACAGTAGCAGCAATCCAATCGGAGTGCGAACTCTGTGGAACTCAAGGACATCAAACCGTTGACTGTAACCTTTTGAACGAATCAAGCTCAGACCAAGTTAACTATACTCAAGGGAACCCTTTCTCGAATACCTACAATCCTGGATGGAGGAACCACCCAAATTTCTCTTACAAAAACAACAACCCTATCCAAAATCCCGGACCTTCGAGACCTCAAGGATTCCAAACGCAAAAACAAAACCAACCTATGCAAATAGTCCCCCCAAGACCAAACCTTAAAGAAACCATAGACACCTTTATTCAGACCCAAACCCAGCGAAATAAGGAGTTTATGAACCAACACATTCACACGAACGAACTAGTTACTCAATTAGCAACCAAGTTTGACCAGATAATAACCCACACCAAAATGCTTGAGACTCAGATTTCCCAAGTAGCCCAAAACACCTCTGTACAAGTTGCACCTGGAGGACAATTCCCTGGACAAACTCAACCAAATCCAAAAGGCCAAGCAAATTCTATCACATTAAGAAGTGGAACTGCTTATGAAGGGCCTAGAAATCCTAACTTAAGCACATCAGAAAAACCTATGTGTGATCGGTGGATCTGGAACTGACTGTTTAACGCTGGTTCGTGAAATGTCGCGGTAGCAAGAGTCGCCACCGTCTTTTATTTTCTCCAAATGGAAAGGACAAAAGCACAGAAAAATTCCTTAAAGAGATTGCTCTCGGTCCGGGAGGTAGGTTATAGAAAGGGAAGGTGTTAGCACCCTTTCTATCCATGGTTATCCATGGGCTCTTAGATACTTGCTCACTTGTGTTTTCGAAAATGGTTTGTTTGCTTTTCAACTGTGGGTTTAAAAAGTTTCTTTGAAAATTTCAGTGCGACTCTTGTATCAGTCCTCAAGAGTGTTTGAAAAATTGCTTTCGAAAGCTTTTTGAAAAGTGTCGGTGTGAAAAGAAGTTTTTGATTTGTTTTGAAGTTTAGAGCAACTATCTAGAGTCGTCTACCTACCCTAAGGAATTTGTCTGTGTAAATGTCCTTTAAAGTAGTGCCATCCCACCATTGAGAGGTAGGTAGCACCACCGTTGGAGGTGTTCGGGTCAATTCGAGGTTCGGGACATGGTGATCACCAGAGCAATGGGAAGACACCTTAGAAGCTACCCTCATGCCAGGTTCCCGGATCATGAGGACTTACTAAGACATCCTCTACTCGACGATCACGTTTCAAGGCAAGGCAACAGTGAGGCGTACCCTAGGGGTGGTGTGTGAGATTCGTGTATCGTTTTCGGATATTTTATCTTGTTCATGTTATTGGTGTTCTACGCTTGATTTTATTTAAGGCCATTCATTCTTGCATGCTTTGTTTAACAATTAAAATATTTGCGGGAAAGTAAATTCTAACGTTATTACAAATGGCGCGGGTCCACATCGCCAAAATTAACCAGGACCCGATTTGACAGAAAAATAAATAAATTAAAAGTGCGAGAAGTAATTACAAGGCTTCGGGAGAGGTACATAATTATTTAAGCAAAGATAAAATAAATATGCGAAATTAAATAGAAATTAAGAACATGGGCGTTGGACCCTTTTGCAAAATATTAAAATTAATGAAGAATTAAAATTAAAATTAAAAGAAGATGTTTTTGGTATTTTTTAATGTTTTAGGATTTAATAGGAAAAAAGAAAGAATTAATTAAAATTAACTACTAACCCTAATTCTATTGTATTTTAATTTATTAAGAAAACATTAGAATTAAACCTAAATTAAACCTATTTTTTATATGCAATTTTAATTATGAAAAATAAATAAAATAAATAAATATTATTATAAGAAAGAAAAATTAAAAAGGAATAAAAACATTAATTAAACCTAATTCTACTTCTTTTTAGATTTTTTTATTAAAGATATTAAAATTAAACCCTAATTTATATTAAATTCAATTATATACATTTATTTACAAGAAAATATTAAAATAAAATGTTTATTATGTTTTTTTATCTTTTTTGATTTTTAGGCATTTTTTATATTTTGTAAAAATAATTAATTAACTGAATAAATAATAATTAAGAGAAATAAAAAAAATAATTGAAAATAAAACAACAAGGAAAAATATAAAGAATTGCAAACCAGGGGGGGGGGGGGGGTAGTCCCCAAATAGGAGGTTTTGATCCAAGAATTCTGGCCCAACAACCTGGGTCCGTTTGACCTTTTCCAGGTAGCATGCTAGCGCTTTGACCAAGCTTATGATGCACTTCCAATCTCAGCCTTTGATTTGAATCTGTTAGATGCGTGGGCGATGATTTTTTGAGCGTGTATGATGATCCTCAACATAAGCGCTGCATAGGAATTGTTATGGAAAAATAATATAGAAACATGTAAGACCTGGGGCTCGAACCCAGGTCATGGACATTGCAAACATGTGCACCTACCACTGAGCCATCATCACGCGTTTGTTAAATAAATAAACAACAAATATAATAAAAGAAAACAACGCGTTAGTGGGTTAAAGCGCGCGAAATTCAAAACAGCCTATCACTTCTTGCCACGACTTCGTCTTCTTCGCGTGCCTGAAACACAAAAACAAAAGCAACGGTTTTTCATGCGTGGTTTTAGGTGGCTTATGGGAAAATAGCGAATAGGTCTGTGTCATTCAGAAATTTGGCGCGATGGTTGTTTCTTCTTCGTCTCCATGCGCTGAATTGAATGGTCTTGGTCTGGAGGACCAATTTTTCTTTAACAAGAAACCCCCAATTTAGAACTCTATAAACCCTAAAAATCAAACATGGCATATTTGTATACAACGCATAAAAACACAATCAAATATATTGGTTAGCTTCAGAACTTCATAATGAACATGAATCCATGAATAAAATGCTGTAAAAATGTTTAGATTGGAGAATACGATTATGCATTTTTTATGAGATATCTCAGGTTCTGTATACTAATTCCTTGGACTTTGAGGAGTGTTTTTGATTGAGAATCGTTCAGGGGACCTTGAGGAAACTAATGGAACAAGAATTATCCTTTGAATCGCCCTCAAAAGTGGTTTTCAGTATTGACTTTTTTGAGAAAATTTTAGGTTATCAATGGAGTATTCTGAGCAGCTGTGCGTGTGTTTGCATTAGGGTTGTGTTCTAGCATTTGTATTGAGTGAATTAGGTCAAGAAAAGTAGCATAAATCCAATGCATTCATGGCTTTTGAAAATTTGATTTTAAGGATCTTTTTCATATCTTTTCCCATGTGTATTTGGTTCAAATCATATCCAATTGCTCCAATTCTTTCCTTATTTGCATATGCACGAATTATTGAGTCTAAAACATGTATAAAAAGATTGGTTAGGGTGAGTTAAATATTTTTCATATATTTAAATGATTTAAATGAATTAATATAAATAAAAATTCAAATAAATAAATATAAAATGAGAAAATACTTCCCTTTTGGCCAAGTGGTCGTGCACATGTCATGGATGATAAATCATGGAAGAAAAATGGGCCCATTAGCAATTTTAGGTCTTTTGAAGTAATGTTGACTTTTCAAAATATCCAAACATTTCCCAACTTCCATAAGGCATAACTTGCTCAATTATTAAGATTTTCTCAATTTCTTGGACATTTTGGAAAGGTCTTTGAGTCCTCTAACCAATGTCTTTGGTCCCATGTCATTTTGATTTACCAATCTCAAGTTATGGCCTTTGACTTAAAGTCCCTTTTTGTTGACTTTTGAAAATGACCTATAATGTTGAAATTGATAACTTTTTGTGAGAGCATTTCTTGGACTTGAAGTATGAAGATTAGTTGTAGGAAATTTCTTTCTCTTCAAAATGAGATTTGGATGGAATTTTTCTGATAATCCATGTGAAAGTTATGCCCTGGTCAATTTCAGTTGACTTTTTCAACTGTCTAAATAAGGAAACTTTTTGCATCTTGATGATTTCTGAGCCAAATTTTGAGAATCATGATCAAGCATTGATCAAATGATGTTTGTGGCTTCAAAATGATATGTTGACCAAAAATTTGAACTTTTGACTGTCAAATGACCATTTTGCCCCTACAGTTGACTGTAGTGCAATTAGGGTTTTTGACTGTGCAATTTTGAGCTGAATGTCTTGAAACTTGGTATGAGGATGCTTGACCATATTTATAAGCATGTGGGACTTGATTGGACCTTTGGAAGCTTCATTTTCTTGATCAGACCACAAACCCTAGTTTTGCCTGTTTAGGAGACCCTTGCACTGTGCAATCCTTGGGGAACTTTGAAGCTTGGCTTGGCAATTTCTTGAAGAATATGGGAGGGAAAATTTTGGGGTACAACAGTTGCCCCTGTTCAATCTTCTTAGACTTGAGGATGCAGATTGGCTGACATGCCTTTCGTAATCCGAGGGTGGAAGATGATTGAACACTAGAGTGCCCAGAAATTTGCGCTCACATAGTAGCAGTGATGGTGGAATGGGCTTATAGATGCCATTTAGAGGTTGCTGGATAGGGTGATGGGCTTATAGATGCCATCTGGATGTTGATAGCGTAAGAGATTCCTTAGCGAGAACCTGCATACCTGCAAAAGAAAAATGAGTACCTGGCACGTTGCAGGAGCTGATTTTCAGATGCTTGGTACAGATGTGTCCTGACTGGTTACAGGAGCTGAGTCTGGAGCTTCAAATGGTGATGAATGAACCAGGGATGGTTACTACCTTATCATGAATGGTAAGAGAACCTTGGGCGACTTTAACTTCAACAACGCTCTTTGAGAAAAATCTTAGCGGGAATTACCATCTTTGCAGTATCGGGAAGAGAACCATAGGCAATTATAATCTGAAAGGAATTATCACCTCACTCACCGTCGGAGAGGGAACCATGGGAGACTATCACCTCACACTCGCCGTCGGAGAGGGAAACATCTGAAAAGGACTTACCACCTCACTCGCCGTCAGAGAGGGAACCATAGGAGACTATCACCTCACACTCGCCGTCGGAGAGGGAAACATCTGAAAAAGGACTTACCACCTCACTCACCGTCGGAGAGGGAACCATAGGAGACTATCACCTCACACTCGCCGTCGGAGAGGGAAACATCTGAAAAAGGACTTACCACCTCACTCACCGTCGGAGAGGGAACCATAGGAGACTATCACCTCACACTCACCGTCGGAGAGGAAAACATCTGAAAAAGGAATTACCACCTCACTCACCGTCGGAGAGGGCACCATAGGAGACTATCACCTCACATTCGCCGGAGAGGGAAACATCTGAAAAGGAATTACCACCTCACTCACCGTCGGAGAGGGAACCATAGGAGACTATCACCCCACACTCGCCGTCGGAGAGGGAAACATCTGAAAAAGGACTTACCACCTCACTCACCGTCGGAGAGGGAACCATAGGAGACTATCACCTCACACTATAGAACTTAAGGAACTACCCAAGAATCTAAGATATGAGTTTTTGGATGAGGAGATGAATAGACCTGTTATAATTAGCGCCACTCTAAACCAAATAGAAACAAATCAACTCTTAGATACCTTGCGAAAATATCCCTCAGCTTTAGGGTATAAAGTTTCAGATTTAAGAGGTATAAGCCCATCCGTATGCATGCATCGGATTATGCTAGAAAAAGATTCAAAACCCTCAAGAGAACATCAAAGAAGAATAAACCCTATCATGAGTGATGTAGTCAAGAAATAAGTTCTTAAGTTATTAGAAGCTGGTATCATATACCAAATTTCGGATAGTGAATGGGTAAGCCCAGTCCATGTGGTACCCAAGAAAGGAGGTATCACTGTTCTGAAAAACGAAAAAGGTGAGCATGTGGCAAAACGAACAGAAGGAGGATGGCGTATGTGTATAGATTACAGAAAGTTGAATAAGGCAACGAGAAAAGACCATTTCCCTCTCCCATTTATAGATCAGATGCTTGAACGTCTAGCAAGACACTCATGTTTCTGCTATCTTGATGGGTATTCGGAGTTTTTCCAAATCCCTATTCACCCAGAGGACCAAGAAAAAACCACATTTACCTGCCCTTATGGAACATTCGCTTATAGACGAATGCCCTTTGGACTCTGTAATGCACCTGCCACTTTCCAACGTTGTATGATGTCAATTTTCGCAGACTACTTAGATGGGATTATGGAAGTATTTATGGACGATTTTTCAGTGTGTGGGTTTGATTTCAAAAAATGCCTCTCGAACTTGGAGAAAATCTTAAAAAGATGTGTGGAAGTAAACCTTGTGTTGAATTGGGAAAAGTGCCACTTTATGGTAAGTGAAGGGATAGTCTTGGGACACATTATTTCTGAAAGAGGTATAGAAGTCGATAAGGCCAAGATAGAAGTTATAGAAAACTTAAACCCACCTAAGACCGTTAGGGAAATAAGAAGTTTACTAGGACATGCCGGGTTCTACCGACGTTTCATCAAGAATTTTTCCGCAATAACAAAACCTTTAACTAACTTATTGATGAAGGATGTCGAGTTTGAATTCGACCAAAAATGTCTTGAGGCCTTTGAAGTTTTAAAGCAAGCTCTTATTTCAGCACCTATCATAAGACCACCTGATTGGACACAACCCTTTGAAATCATGTGCGATGCTAGTGATTTCGCTGTAGGAGCTGTACTAGGGCAAAGAAAAGACAAAAAACTGCATGCAATTTACTACGCTAGTAGAACACTAGACGCTGCCCAGCTAAATTATACAACCACAGAAAAAGAATTGCTAGCCGTAGTTTTTGCTATTGATAAATTTCGATCTTATTTGGTGGGAGCAAAAATAATAGTATACACAGATCATGCAGCAATCCGGTACTTGTTAAGTAAGAAAGATGCTAAGCCTAGATTGCTCAGATGGGTACTTTTACTCCAAGAATTTGACTTGGATATTAAGGATAAAAAAGGAGCTGAAAACTTAGTAGCTGATCATCTCTCTAGGTTAGAACACCTTAAGCCGGAACTTATACCTATAGACGATCACTCTACTTATGAAAGATTAATAGCTGGGATAAACTCAACTGAAGAAGAGACCTATGAGGAAATCTCAACCATGAACAACATACCATGGTACGCAGATATTGTGAATTATCTAGCCGCTGATATCATACCCCCTGACTTAAGCTACCAACAGAAGAAGAAGTTTTTTAGAGATGTTAAACACTTCTTTTGGGATGAACCCCTCCTATTCAAAAGAGGAATAGATAATATATTCCGACGATGTGTGCCGGAGAAAGAAGTAGGCAACGTCATTAAACATTGTCATGCTTCACCTTATGGTGGACATGCAAGCACGTCTAAAACATGCGCCAAAATATTTCAAGCAGGTTTTTATTGGCCTACTGTATGGCGCGATGTCCACACTTACATTACAAAATGTGACCGATGCCAACGCACTGGGAACATCTCAAGACGTGATGAAATGCCTTTAAGTAACATCCAAGAAGTGGAAATATTTGATGTCTGGGGTATAGATTTCATGGGACCTTTTCCTTCCTCAATGGGTAACAAGTATATCCTAGTAGCTGTCAATTATGTCTCAAAGTGGATCGAAGCTGTTGCATCACCCACAAACGATACCAAGGTAGTTATCAAACTGTTTAAGAATATTATTTTTCCTAGGTTTGGAACCCCGAGGTTAGTCATAAGTGATGGAGGATCGCATTTTATATCTAAGATATTTGACAAGCTTCTAAGCAAATACGGAGTAAAACATAGAGTAGCATCACCATATCACCCGCAAACCAGTGGCCAAGTAGAGGTATCGAATAGGGAGATTAAGCAGATCCTAGAAAAAACCGTATCACTATCCAGAAAAGACTGGTCTGGAAAACTTAAAGACGCCTTATGGGCTTATAGAACGGCTTATAAAACCCCTATTGGAACAACTCCTTATCAATTGGTTTATGGAAAGTCATGTCATTTACCCTTCGAACTAGAACATAAAGCATATTGGGCCATTAAATCCTTGAATCTAGATTACCTAAAAGCCGGAGAAAAACGTATCGTGGACATTCACAAGCTAGAAGAGCTTCGCTTGAATGCCTATGAGAATGCCATCATATATAAGGAAAGAACCAAGATGTGGCATGATAAAAAAATCATCAAGAAAGATTTCAACATTGGTGACCCTGTTCTCCTATTTAACTCAAGGTTACGACTTTTTCCTGGTAAGCTTCGTTCAAGATGGACAGGTCTATTTGAAGTGTCAAAAGTTCTAAAGTCTGGAGCAGTAGAAATCAAAAACAATTCATGCGCTCCATTTGTGGTAAATGGACAAAGACTGAAGCTCTACAAAGGAGGCGATTTGCCTGTTGACTACTCTAGTCATATTCTTATAGACCCACCAATACCCACATAAAGTAAGATCTAATCGTCAAGCTAAACGACGTTAAACAAGCGCTGCATGGGAGGCAACCCATGGTTTATTCTTTATTTTATTTTATTTTATTTTAGTAAATTATATATTTTATCTGGACTAATTTCTTGTGTTTATATTTTCAGGATGCATTACCCCGATGGTATGGTTGTGATTTTCAGATATGAAGCACAAAAGGCCCGATTTGCTACCTTATCTGCTAGACCTATGGTACCCACTAGGTACCCCGATCAGAGCTGCATGGAGGCACTCGGGATTGAGCCAAGTATTAGGTATCTATGCAACCAACTTAGCTGGGATTCTTATGCTGATGATGTCCACAAAACCTACAGGAACCTTACTCTGGAGTTTCTTAGCTCTATGGACTATAACCCACGAGTGGGTGAAGGAGATGAGCGAGGATGCCTAAGTTTCAGAATGTTTGGTACCGAGTATACCCTGACTACCAAAGAATTTGGGGATTTGCTTGGTTTCCAAACTGGACCGACCGCTATCACTGAGTTTCCATTGAGTTGCTACATGGACAGAGATATTGATAAATTTTGGCAGGACATTACTGATAGAGCCAGCCTTGACCCCTCTACCCAGCTGTCCCGGAAGATCCATAACCCGGCCTTCCGATACTTCGAGATGATCCTGTGCCACACTTTCTTTGGGCGGAGTTACTGTGACCACTTGGTCACCGCTGAGGAGATCCTTTTCCTATACTGTTCCAGTCAGTCCAGACCTATAGCTAGTGGAGGTTTTCTGATAGAGAGCCTCGAGCAGACTGCTCGATCCGCTGTAGGGCTCATTCATTCCGGAGGGAATGTGACACAGATAGCTTCTGCTTTGGGTTTGGACAGTATGATAGCACAGCTGACCCCATACTGTGGATATACTTTTCTGGATTTAGACTTTTGCATGGATCGTGGATTCATGAGGAGGGCCTCTTTCCACCCATATCGGTACAGATTGCTTATCAATGACCAGACAGTTTACACCTTCACAATGCCAGACCCTCAGATGACTTGTGTTTCCAACTCTGCTAATTGGAACTATTCTGTAGAAGGTTGGGGTGAGATATCAGAGTACACTCCAGAATACACTCCTGCTTCCGAAGATCTCACTCCAGAATACACCCCTGCTTCCGAAGATCTCACTCCAGAATACACCCCTGCTTCCGAAGATCCCACTCAGGACTACACTCCTGCTCCCGAGGACTCCACTCCGGATCACACATCCCGACCCGAGGTTACACACACTACTGTTCTTACTAATAACCTCAGCTTGCAGGAACCTGATATTCGCACTCTATTGACTGCTATGCGCACTGAGATAACCACTCTCCGCAATGAGGTGGCTGACCTTCATTTGCAGTTGGAAGTGAATGATGTTACCTTTGCGGGTGAGTTAGATGAATTAGCTCACGAGGTGGCAGAGATTCGACGCCAGCTGACTGAGCTGCATGGCCCAGGCACTCCTGCAGAGCATCCTATCGGTTGGCAATAGATCTGTATTGTTCACAAGATATCTAGTTTCAGTATTATTAGTATTATGTTGATTTCCTTTTCAGACTCATTTTTATTTTGCATTATCTGTTTCCTGCGTTGTTAATATTTATTTTGGTGACCCAATGTCCGTACCTATATATATATATATATATATATATATATATATATATATATATATATATATATATATATATATATATATATATATATATATATATATATATATATATATATATATATATATATATATATATATATATATATATATATATATGCATATGTTTTATTTATTTACTAATGTTTTTGTTTTTCTGGTCACCATAGTTTTAATATAAAAATAAAATAAATATACATGTGTATATGTATTCCCGTACATATATGCACATTCATAAGAAAAATAGGTACACCTCCAGAAATTGAAGCTAATGGCAAGGAAGAAAAAGCCCAATGGAAAGGAAGCCAGGCCAGCCCAACTGACCTCGACCTCACCGCGCCCGCGGTAGGCCCTGCCGCGCCTGCGGTGACGCAACGGTCACCTAACGGCTAGTTGCTCATTTTTCCCCCCATTTTACCACTTTTTCCATTTCCAATCCCATTTTTAACCCACCATAACTTCCTTTATTACCCATACCAACCCACTACATTTATTTCCATTATTCTCATCATAAATATTTACAACCACCATTTTTTTCTTTCCTTCCTATAAATACCCCCACTATTTCATTTTCTTCCTCACACCTTCATTACTTCTACATCCCATTCTTTCTCTCTATTCAACCACAAGAAAATCCTATGGAGTATCACGGTTACATTTTGCGTGGTGGCCAAGCCGGAGAAAGGCAACTAAAGCGGCTTGAAAAATTGCTGACAACACCAATACACTCTACCAGGTATATCGATGAAAACTGTCTATATTCATTAGGTATATACCATAGTGTATTCTTCCTTCTAGATAAAATAGGTATGCATTATATTTTTGCTACTCAAGCACCAACCTACCCTAGGCTGACGTTCGAGTTTTTAAGTTCTTTAATTTATAACGTCTCTCCTAACACTGCTAGCACCGTAGGTGGAGTCAAATTTAGAATGTTTAATGTTGAATATGATTACTCCACTGACGGTCTAGCCGCCATGTTAGGATTGCCTTATGGGGATGGTGCCATTTGTGAAGCACCTTTAGACACGGATTGGGCATTTGAAGCATTTTGGGCCAGAATTACTAAACAAAATGCAACATCTTTTGATGGCCTTCTTGCTTCTCACATCCACAATCCTGCCCTTCGTGTCTTTAGATTTCTTTTAGCATCCACCATCTTTGCTTGGGAAAACCCAAACAAGGTGAATGCTAAAGAATTAATTATCATGCAGAGCTGCCTCACAGACACCAAAGTTAATCCCGTCCCATTCATGATTGCCCACATGCACCATGTTTTAAGAAAAGGTGGGCCGATTTCCTTTGGTGGACTGATTACCACTATTGCCCGTGCCATAGGATTGGATACGGAACTTGCCACCCTTGAACCACTTCCTCCTCGGATTGCAAATCTTAAATTTTTCAGGGATATGCGTTTATGCAAGACGAGGAAGGAAGGTGGTTACTTCCTCATGGTTGGAGGTGCTGCTATACCCAGTGTTGTTATGCCTTGCACCCGTCGTACTGATATTAGATTTGAGCGTAACTGGACCTACGATCTCAACGCTCCTGCTTTTATTGGTCCGTTGCCCCCAAATCTACCTTTAAATGAGGGTAACAACACTGATGATGAGTACGATTTCCAAACAGAGGAACCACCCCATTTTTCACCACCACACACGACACCTTCTACCTCTAACCCACATGCAGGTGCAGCTCCTAGTTTCCATGTCACTGAGGACATGTGGCGTGAGCATATGGCCCGAGAGGCCCAGAGGGACACCCTCCTTGCTACCTTGCAGCAACAGGCGGCCGACAACATGGCCTTCATGCAAGCGTCCCAAGAACAAAATGCTAGCTCTCTGTGCACTATTATGGAAAGTCAGCTGGCTTTCCAGAGAGCACAGCACCTACACCAGACCACATACGCTCGTCACTTCCAATTGATGGAGGCAACCCAAGGCACCCTCATTGGTCGGACCCAAGAGCTACAAGCGGCAAATGCCGCCTTGTCAGAGAGACTGGAGCAGCTTGTTTTGGACCGAGATAGCCGCCGTCGCAGCCGTAGCCGCCGTTCCGGTCGTACCAACCAGGATGGTGAAGGTCCTAGTGGCCCCCACTAGTGTTTTCAGGTACCTCCTCCTACCTTATTTTGGAACATTGAGGACAATGTCTGATTTAAGTGTGGGAGGAGCATTTATCGCTTTTATTTCCCGTTTTCGCTTTTATTTTTCGCTTTTATTTTCCGTTTTTCCTGCTTTTATTTCCCTTCCGCATTTTTCCTTTTTTATATTCGTAGTTAATAAAATGCATGTGATAGGCGAGTCTTTCTGCGTAGTGTACCCTTTCATTTCCCCCACCTTTTAGCCTTACAAATTTTTCTTTTTCAAAGATTTATGGTTGTTTTTAAGGATTTGGGCTATGAGACAGGTCCTAGATAGGGTCTGTTTCTCGGACACTCACTTTTTGAAAAATTCGTTATCATTTTTACACCATAAGCCTTTTTGAATATTTAGATTAGATCCTTTCTCCCCAATATGCTATGATTTTGAATAAAACTGTACAAATAGGTCTTCAAGTAGTTTATCTTAGCAGTCAGCTCTGGCCTAAGCATGCTCTAAGTGTGGGATCGATGAATATAAGTGGATGATCTCTATTTTGCCTTAAAAGTTATAAAATAAAGTATGAATACGACTACGAGTTGGGTGATCCTCACAAAGATTACTCAACTCAAGAAAGTTGTAAGCACTAACAAAAGCAAAGAAAAAAAATATATAAGGCATATTTGTTGTAGTTGGTTCAGAGGTATCTGGTGCTGAACTTGGTAGGGCGGACTACGGTCCGATCCCCCGCAACTGCAAATGGGTAAAATAAAAAGGGATTAAACCAACTCTTGTACCAGAATCCCATCACTTGAGATCAGAGTCACTAACCGGTCACTACACCATGAGTATGTACGGATAACGGGCTTAATGTGATTGCGCCTGAATGAAAAAGGACCTCGTAAAAAGGGGAAGTCTGAGCATAGTAAGGATATTAGGATCGATCTGTATACTTATGAGGTTTATGTCCGCATTTCTGCGAGTAGTGTAATTACGATACCCTTGATTCAGATAGTTAGTGCCTGACAACACACCCTTACTCGGACTTAGAAGCCCTCTTTTCCCAAAACCTGTATACACCATAATTTTCTTTCATCTACTTCTAAGAGTTGTTGCTTGAGGACAAGCAAAGGTCTAAGCGTGGGAGGATTTGATCGCACTAAATCGCACTATGTTTCTGACTCAAATATCACATGTTTTCCTTAGTTTTTATTGTCATTTTCTCGTATTATGTTCCTTTTTCCTTTGTTTTCAGGATCCTTGTCATTTCAGAGCCTTCTGTGAAGAAACGAGCCAAAACGCCAAGAAATTAGGGTTTTTCAAGATATTCTGCACTTATGGCGTTGAGCGCCGCGCTGGCTACAGGGAACGCGATGACGTGGCCCACTTTCACCCAGAGATCAACTGCCACGTTCCCATGATGTGGCAGTTCCATGCACCGCGCCCGCGGCCACCCCCACCGCGCCCGCGGCCTTCACAACAAGCTTCCCGCTCAAAAGAAGTTAAGGGGCATGCTGGTCCTTACGCACCTCAAAGATCCTCTATAAATAGTTTTCGATTCTCATTCTTTAGTTTCATCCAAGCTTAGTACAATCTTAAGCCATATACTATCAGTTTCTGTAAAGTAATAATCTCTTCACATCGGGGAGTTATTGCGGTGTAGATTGAGTTGTAATCGAGTCTTGGAGCACTTTGGTTGAAGTTCATCATACCAGCCTTACCTTTCCGTAGATTTGTATCAGATTCAAGTCTCCGACCGGAGCAAGGTTCTATTTTATTGCATTTCTTTATTTAATTGCTCTTACCATAGTCTACACGTTTTATAGACTTTAAATGCTCTTACCATAGTCTACATGTTTTATAGACTTTAAATGCTCTTACCATAGTCTACATGTTTTATAGACTTTAAATGCTCTTACCATAGTCTACACGTTTTATAGACTTTAAATGCTCTTACCATAGTCTACATGTTTTATAGACTCGCACTTATTATGTCTGGCTAAACTATAAAGGTTAGGATGTAATGATTGTCATCGTGGTTGTGTTCCAATTATCATGCTAGTGAAAATACTCTGGGGATGTTTTGCTTCTAACTTAAGTCAATTGTGTTTTAATGTTTATTGGGTAAGATCGAAAGCCGTCCAAACTAATGATACGACTTGATTATTATTTAACCAAACAAAAAGAGCGAAAGCCGTTGATTGGTTAAATAGGAATCATTGACCTTTTTAGAAAACAATTTTGAAACTATTTTCGGACGCGTTTGTAGGTTTGAAATCTGACTCTTGGTCAAAAGCCAAAAGTCTCTTTAAGTTAATCTTTCCAAGTAAAATCACTTTTCTGCTAAGTCAAAACTATCAATTTCTTAAAAATAGGTTTACCTCTTTAACGCGGAAGGCACCCTTTATATGTGACAATAAAGGAATTTAATTTAAAGAGTAAACTCGGTTCTTAGTAGTCAAAAGCTACAAGTTCCCGTTAAATTGATTCTTTGCTATCAATAGAAAATACTGCCCCATAAGTAGGTTCATCTACGCATGATCGGACCAATACCTGATTACATGATTTACATTCCAACCTGTCTTTTAAACTGTTATTTACTTCGTTCATTTACTTTGTGCACTGCACTCACATCAATATTCTTGTTCGCCTTAGATAAGCACCTTAGCAATAGAGTTGATAGATTGACAATTGGTCTCTGTGGTTCGATAATCTTATATATTACTTCGATAGGCTGTACACTTGCAGTACTACATTTAGGCTATACGTTACAGATTAAACCCATCAGTCGCTGGGATCGTCATTCCTCCCAAGTTCAAAGTACATACATTTGCTAAGTATGACGGTTTGTCATGTCCAAAGATGCATCTGAGGTCCTACGTTAGAAAGATCCAACCTCACTCCTCTGATAAGGATCTATGGGTACACTTTTTTCAAGACAGTTTGTCAGGCACTCAATTGGACTGGTTCTATCAACTTGAGAGATCTGAGGTTCATAACTGGGAAGATTTAGCTGCTGCTTTCTACCGATAATACCAATACAAAGCTGATTTAGCGCCCACTCGTACTCAACTACAGAGTACGGGTATGGATTCTAATGAAGGATTTAAAGAGTATGCCCAGAAGTGGCAGGATCTGGCTGGAAGGGTGCAACCACCATTGTCGGATAGAGAGCTGGTTGATATGTTTTTAGGGACCCTGTCTGGACCATTCTTCAATCATTTAATAGGGAGCTCATCTGCAGGATTCACCGAATTAATTCTGACCCGTGAAAGGGTCGAGGCTGGCATTAAAAATGGTAAAATTCAGAAGGATGCTTTTGCTTCCACTGCTGTTAAGAAGACCTTCCCAGCCAAGAAAGAAGCTTCTGCTGTTTTTCTCAGAAGGATCAAAGAAGAACAGAGCGCCGACCAACGGTGGGGGATGTGATGATTCAAAACTCCACAATTGATCAACCTCGAAGCAGTCAACCTAGGGCTAACCAGCAAAGGGTAGAAAGGCCACAACGGCAGTTCACCCGAATCAACATGACACCGGCTCAAGTCCTCCCTTATTTGTTAAAGCTGAACCTTACTAATTCGAAAGAAGCGCCGAAAAACCCTAATACCTCTTCTCCTTATTATCATTCCAATGCAAAATGTGCATACCATTCAAACAGTGTAGGGCATGATACCAATAACTGTTGGGCTCTTAAAAACAAGATCCAAGACCTGATAGACGCCAAGGAGGTAGAGTTTGATGCTCCTGAAAAGCCCAAGGTGATATCCGCTCCAATGCCCAAGCACGATCATAATGTTCATGCCATTTTGGAAGACCTTCATGTTACCATTGTTGATGACCTTTTGACTCGGTTACCAGTGATTAAAGTAAATTTGATGAAAGCCGGGATATTCCCAGGCTATGGAAAAGACTGTTACTTTTGTTCAAACATGCAAGTTGACTGCCCACTGTTGAAATCAAGCATCCAACGCCTGATGGATACCCAAGAGATCCTCTTCCAAAAGACTCATGTTGATACTATCACTCATGTTACTCCTGCTACCTTTGATACTACAACCAATGACATTGCAATAATAACCATCTCTGACAATCTTCCTAAGACCTGCAAAAGGCCTGTCAAGATTACGCCTGATCCTAAGTGTGTGCCGTTGAAAATCACCATGCCGGGGCCTGTCCCGTATAAATCTAACAAGACGATACCATGGAACTACGGAGGAGAAATCTTCTACCATGGTGTCAAACAGATTGAATCAGTCCAAGAGAATTCTGATGATGAAACCCCTGATATAGGGAATATTGCGGGAACGAGCAAGATAACTCGCAGCGGAAGGATCTTCTCTCCAGAGATTGCTCCTCCACGGGAAGTCTCGGACCCTCGAAAGCTTCTGTGCTTGTCAAGCCATCTGTGCAAAGCCCGGTAATTGAAGAATTGGATACTCCTGAAGTTATACCCTCTGTTGATACTACCGATAAGGGTAAGGGGATACTAGAAGCGCCTGTCACGATGAAGGCTCAGACTGTGGTAATCCCCGAGACCACCCAGAAAGAGATGGAAGAAATCTTAAAGATAATCAAGAAGAGCGACTACGATGTCGTGGATCAGCTAGGGCAGACCCCTTCCAAAATCTCCATGTTGGCTCTCCTACTCTGCTCTGAGGCCCATGCCAAGACCTTAATCAAATTTCTAAAGACGGCACACGTGCCTCAAGAAACTTCTGCTGACCAGTTTCAAGAGTGCGTGGCTAGCCTTACAGCTGATAACGGCCTTGGTTTTTTTTATGCTGATTTGACCCCTAAGGGAAGAAAGCACAACTATGCACTACACGTATCGGTAGAGTGCAGAGGGACTACACTTGCCCATGTCCTGGTTGATACTGGTTCATCTTTGAATGTCCTACCGAAGAAGGCGTTGGACAGGCTAGACTGTGAAGGTTTGACTTTAAAACCCAATAACATCATTGTTAGAGCCTTCGACGGTTCTAAGCGGATGGTTCACGGGGAGGTGGACATCCCAATAAAAGTGGGTACCGAGACCTTCAACTCTACCTTTTATGTGATGGACATCCGTCCTTCATATTCATGCTTGTTGGGAAGACCATGGATCCACTATGCTGGGGCAGTTACCTCCTCTCTACACCAAATGCTAAAGTATCCAGTTCAGGGTAAGATTATAACAGTGCACGGTGAGGAAGAGTACATGATAAGTCACCTCAACTCCTTCCGCTATGTGGAGTTGGATGGTGAATTCATAGAAACGCCTTTCCAACATTTTGAAGAAGTTTCTCCTGAAGTCGCAGTTGCAAAGACAATGAAAGATGTGTCTATCGTTTCCAAGCCGGTGTCTCGGATGGCATCCCTCAAAGATGCAGAGGCTGTAATCAAAGAAGGAAGGAGTATAGTATGGGGGAAACTGCCTGATTTTCCTCACAAGACGGACAAGTTTGGATTAGGTTTTACTGCTGCTGGCCAGAAAGTTGTGCGTCGCTCCAGGGCTGGAGGACCACCCTTTAAGATCACTCACCATGGAATTAATTCCTTAGAAGATGATGATGATGAAGAAGACAACTTTGAAGATTGGATCTTTCCAACCGTCGAAGGATGATTAAGCAACTGGGAAGCGAAGGACTTCGTTCCCATCACTTTCATCAACCAGTAATTTATCTTTGAACAATTTCCTATTTTGATCTGTAATAATTAAACAATTCGTACACACTCTTTTCGCCTTATGCCTTACCCGGGGCATATAGGTCCATTTGTAAGGGCTTGATTTCTTCATTATCATATGCCATGTTTAATGAATCATTGGGCGTTTTCATCTATAAACATTTGTGTTCATTTTCTTTCCTTTTACATTTTGTTTTGTTTAAATATGGCTATCCCTTACACACACACTCACAAAATGCAGGTACCCATCCACTCCGGATTCCATGGGTGACTATTCTGCTTTAGCCTTCGGTGACTCTGAAGATCTGGTCAATCATGCCGAGTACGAAGGTGATGAAGACTGTGAAGTGCCTGGAGAGCTAGCCAGACTTCTGCAACAAGAGGAAAGGGCTATTCTGCCCCATGAAGGGTTGCTAGAGACCATCAACTTGGGAACAGAGGAAGACAAGAAAGAGGTAAAAGTGGGTGCCAACCTGGAACCAAGTGTCAAAGAGCGCTTAGCGCAGTTGTTGAACGAATATGTCGAAATCTTCGCCTGGTCCTATGAAGACATGTCGGGATTAGATACAGATATCGTGGTTCACCGTCTCCCTACTAGAGAAGACTGTCCACCGATCAAACAAAAAGTCCGCCGAATGAGGCCCGACATGTCTTAGAAGATCAAAGCTGAGGTAATGAAGCAATTCAACGCTGGATTTCTGGCTGTTACTTCCTATCCACAATGGGTTGCTAACATTGTGCCCGTGCCTAAGAAGGACGGCAAAGTCAGAATGTGTGTGGACTACAGAGACCTAAACAGAGCTAGCCCTAAAGATGATTTTCCACTGCCACACATTGACATCTTGGTTGACAACACAGCTCAACACAAGGTATTTTCCTTCATGGATGGATTCTCGGGATACAACCAGATCAAAATGGCCCCCGAAGACATGGAGAAGACTACTTTTGTTACGCAGTGGGGTACCTTCTACTATAAAGTGATGCCACTCGGACTGAAGAATGCCGGGGCAATCTATCAGCGAGCCATGGTAGCTTTGTTTCATGACATGATACATCATGAAATCGAAGTCTACGTAGACGACATGATATCCTGTTAACAGACATAAGAAGAGCACCTCGACCATCTGCAAAAGCTGTTTGTCAGATTGAAGGAATATAAGCTCAGACTGAACCCTAGCAAGTGCACTTTTGGAGTCAGGTCTGGTAAACTTTTGGGATTTATCGTCAGCAACAAAGGCATTGAAGTTGATCCTACTAAAGTCAAAGCTATACAAGAAATGCCAGCCCCTCGCACTGAGAAGGAGGTTAGAGGTTTCTTGGGACGCTTAAACTATATTGCAAGGTTCATCTCTCACCTAACATCTACCTGTGAGCCAATATTCAAGCTGTTGAAGAAAGATCAGGTGGTTGAATGGAACAATGACTGTCAATTTGCTTTTGATAAGATCAAGGAGTATTTGCTGGAACCTCCAATCTTAAAGCCACCCGTCGAAGGAAGGCCTTTAATCATGTATCTGACTGTTTTGGATAATTCAATGGGGTGCGTACTGGGCCAACGTGATGAGTCTGGTCAAAAAGAGCACGCCATTTAGTACCTTAGCAAAAGGTTTACCGACTGTGAGACTCGCTACTCACTGCTCGAGAAAACTTGTTGCGCTTTGGTATGGGCTGCTCGCCGGCTAAGACATTATATGTTGACACATACCACTTTGCTGATTTCCAAGATGGATCTGATCAAGTATATCTTCAAGAAGCCTGCTTCATCCGGAAGAATCGCTAGATGGAAGATGATCCTGACTAAGTATGATATCCAGTATACTACCCAAAAAGCTATAAAGTGAAGTGTACTAGCCGACCATCTAGCTCATCAAGCCGTCGAAGATTACCAATCTATGAGATTCGACTTCCATGACGAGGACATCATGACATTGGAAAACATTGAAGGTAACGGACCGTATGACGAACTTGAACAAGGATCCCGATGGACCCTGTACTTTGATGGTGCTTCAAATGCACTTGGTAACGGTATCAGTGTGGTACTTATTTCTCCAGAAGGTTGCCATACACCTTTCACTGCGAGACTCTGCTTCAGCTGCACCAACAACATGGCCGAATATAAAGCTTATATCTTTGGTCTCAAGGCTGCAATTGACTTGGGAATCAAATCTTTGGTCGTATTTGAAGACTCAGCTTTGGTTATCATTCAAATCAAAGGAGAGTGGGATGCTAAACATCCTAATCTTATCCCATACAAAGAACATGTCCTGACATTGTTACCTCATTTCGAGCAGATTACCTTTGAGCCCTTTTCGCGAGAAGAAAATCAGCTAGCAGATGCTCTAGCTACAATGTTTTCCATGTTTAAACTCAACTGGGATAATGAGGCTCCCCAAATCACCATTGAACGAATGGATGAACCTGTGCACTGTCATGAGATTAATACCGAAGAAGTATTGGAACAACCCTGGTTTCATGAAATCAAAAGGTATCTCCAGACTCGAGAATACCCTGAAGGAGCTTCGATCAACGACAAAAAGTTCTTAAGGAGATTTGATGCCAAGTTCTTCCTAAGTAATGGTATCTTATATAAGCGCAACCATGATTGTGTTCTACTTCGTTGTGTGGACAAAGCTGAAGCTGAGTTGATCATGACTGAAATACATAGTGGCACCTTTGGCACCCACTTGAGCGGACATACAATGGCTAAGAAGATTATAAGGGCAGGCTACTACTGGTCTACCATGGAAGCTGACTGTCATCAGTACGCTCGTACTTGTCACAAATGCCAAGTCTACGCTGACAAGGTACATATTCCTCCAGTTCCTCTCAACATTCTAACAGCTCCTTGGCCATTCGCGATGTGGGGAATTGACATGATTGGAGAGATCAAGCCTACGACATCCAACGGACATCGCTTCATCCTAGTGGCTATTGATTACTTCACCAAGTGGGTCGAAGCAGCTTCCTTCGCCTCAGTTACAAAGAATGTGGTTGCCCGCTTCATTAAGCAGAATCTCATATGCCGGTATGGTATCCCCGACAGGATCATCACGGACAAAGGTACAAACTTGAATAACACTGTGATCACCGCTCTGTGCGAGCAGTTCAAGATTCAACATCACAATTCATCTCCCTATCGGCCAAAGATGAATGGTGCTGTTGAAGCCGCGAACAAAAATATTAAGAAGATCATTCAAAAGATGACAGTCACCTACAAAAACTGGCATGAGATGTTACTGTTTGCTCTGCACGGATATCGTACCACGGTGCGTACTTCAACAGGGGAAACCCCCTTTTCTTTGGTATATGGCATGGAGGCTGTTTTACCTATGGAAGTTCAGATTCCTTCCCTAAGGATTATGAAGGATACTGGTTTAAGTGAGGACGATTGGATTCAGACCCGGCTTGATCAACTTAATTTGATCGACGAGAAGCGACTTACTGCTGTTTGTCATGGTCAGACGTATCAAAAACGGATGATCAAGGCTTTCAATAAGAAAGTCAGGCGTTAGGTATATCAAGTCGGAGATCTTGTAATCAAGCGGATCATCTTGCCGCAAATTGATCCCAGGGGCAAGTGGACTCCTACTTACGAAGGACCATTTGTGATCAAGAACATCTTTTCTGGTGGGGCAATGATTCTGACCACCATGGACGGTGACGACTTGCCGCACCCTGTGAACGCAGACATAGTCAAAAGATACTATGCATAAATGACCCGACAAGTTGAAAACCCGAAAGGGCGACTTGGGAAAAAATGGGCATCCCAGTGAATCGAAAACCCGAAAGGGCGGTTCAGGCAAAAATTAGGGATAAATAAAAAAAATCTGTACACCCGGCAAGTTGAAAACCCGAAAGGGCGACTTGGGAAAAAAAGGGTTTCCCGGTGGATCGAAAACCCGAAAGGGCGGTTGTTGTACCCCAAAATTTGCCCTCCCATTTCATCAATATTTTCTCACCACAAGACCCTTGGAGCTCAAGATCAAGTTAGGGTTTACTCTGCTCAAGACTCCTCCTTGCACTGTTGACCCAAATTAGGGTTTGTGTTTGCACAAAATGTTTTGATCTAAAATGCCCAAAGTGACTTTCATCCTTCATGTTGGACTCACAAGTTTATCCATACCAAGTTTCAATCCTTGATTCCAATCTTTGCCCAGTCAATTGGACAGTTGACCTAGAAATCAGCTGTATTGGGGAAAAAGTCAACTGTGGTCAATTGACAGTCAAACTTCATGAAATTTGACCCACATCAACATTATGAACTCATATTAACCATTTGGTTAAGTTTGGATCACAATTCCACAAGAAATTTGATCAGATCACCAAAAGGGCAAAATGGTCATTTTTAGGGTTTTGACTGCACAAAGGCAATTTTTGACCGTTTGATCTAACCAATGGCAAACCAAGCTCACATATGGACTCAAGGACTTAATTACATGGTCTTGACACATTCAAAAAGTTCAAAAGATCCCAAATGCACAAGAGTGACAGATGAATTTTCCAGTCAACTGATCAAAATTTGACTGTATACTGAAAAGTCAAACTTTGACTTTTTGGTCAAAATCAAGTGCCAAGATTCATTTTTTATCAATACATGTCAAATTGTGAAACTTGTTCATCAAGAAATCAAAAATTACAAATTAGGGTTTGAAATGAACAAATTTCATAACTTAGACATTTTCTAAGTTATGAAATTTCCTAATTTTTTCCTAACTTTATGCCATCTTTTCATCAAGATGCATTTGGATTCAAACAAAACTCAGAACATGAAAGTTGTAGTACATTGCAAAATCTACAACTTTGATTCACAAAGTTTCCTCAAAAGAAGCTTGTAGCTCTAGTTATGATTTTTGGAATAGGGGTGCAAAACATTCTTAACTTAGAATTTTTTTGACCTATTCTAGGCAGGATTTTTGCCTAACTTCATGACCACTTTTCACATGCTTCCACTTGGAATTTCAACTTGCATTACAAAGATCGATTGTAGTACACATTCCAAGCTTTCCAAATTGTCCAAGAACTTCTCAAACACCCTTGTGGTTAGGGAGAATTGAATTTGTCAATATGGGCAAAAGTCACTTTGTTCATGAGCCAATTCCATGTTCATAACTTTGCATTTTAAAACTCAGCATGTTTCAAGCTAGATTATAGGCCTCTAATCCTTCTTACACTCAATAATTAAATGCCAATCCATTGTGTTCTAGCATTATTTTTCTCATTTGGTCATTACATGAAGAATTAAGCCATAAATGGAAAAAACAAGTTATCCATTCTTGTAAAGCACAACTTTATGTCAAACACAAATCTAAGAAGTACAAAGCATATCTTCTAGGCACAAGATTATGGACTAATCCCACTGATCAAGGAGAGATTATGCAGCATGCTTGAGGGACCTGCCTTGGCCTATAACTCAACTTGACAAGTTTTGCTTACATTAGAAGAAACTTGCATATTGAACACCAACTCTCATTCCTGCAATCACAAGCCTAAGCAAACTTATTGAGCACATTCCAAACATCAAACTTGACCTGAAACACGAGCCAACCACCTTCAATACCTCCCCAAACACAGAAACACCACTTTGCTACACAAAACAGGGCATCCCTGCAGATTGAGTTGCACAACTCAGTTTGCTCGTGCGTTTTGGCCAAAGCTTGTTCATACACACTCCATAACATCCATACAAGCTATCCCAAGCCCTAGTTACAGACTGTAACACCCCTAACCAAGCTTGCCATTTTCACTTTCTCTGTTTTGCAGGTTGACTTCTATAGCTCGATTCATTTAGTTTCAAAGCAAGCTAGAGGTTGGAAGAGCATCCCTGAACTTCAAGCAAGCTGTACAAGTCCTCAAGTTCCATTGAAATTACCTCCATTGTCATACACGTCTCAAGCTGAAACAGGTAAAAACATGGACTTCTATCTCTCAATCTAGGAAGAGTTAGCCTTAGGTTTATGAATGAAAAATGCTCTACTCATGGCCCTGAAGCTACACATATAATCACTTTGCATTTATGTTGTGTGTACTGAGAGAATTTGGAACCTGAACATTAGAAAAAAATTAGGTCAGGAATTAGGGATGAAGAAATTCTCCTTCATTTTTTAGAGTTAAGTCAAGTTCTTTATATGTTTGGATTCGTCTCTTGATGCTCTACATTTTTGTTGTTATGAGTTTTGCTTGAAAGTCCAAGAATCAGGATGTTTAAATCAACATGAGAAACGCGCGTTTTTGAGACAAACTGGCTGGAGGTTGAAGAAGATAGACTTGGGCTGGGCCTGAGTTTTGTTTTCCTTTTTGCACCACTTTATTTCACATACACCCCCTTGGCCCATTGTGTTTATTTTTATCATTTTTTGACTTTTTCTTTTTGTTTCTGACTTGTTATTTTTTTGTTAAAACATAAAAAAACATTAAAAATATTTTTCACCTTCTTTTTGTATTTTTTAGGCATTTATTTGTTTTATTTGATATGTGTATATAAATAAAATACATATTTACTTTTTATTTAAAATACTAAAATAATAAAAAATACATTTTGTTTTCTGATTTTATTTTATTTTATCTTTTGAAAACATTTTATTAAAATATACTTTTTTTTATAATAAATATTTTCTTTTTGTACATATTTAATATATGATATAAATACTTAGATATTTATTAGAATATTTAGGATAAAAACATAAAAATAATACATTTTTATTTTTATTAATATTTGACCTCAAAAATCACTTTTTTACAATATACTTCTTTTTTTGTTTATTTTTGTATATAATTAATAAATATTGTATATAATAAATAATTAATACTATTTATTTGCAAAATTAGGGTTTTTGCCCTAAACATGAAAATACCCAAAAAATTAACCTTTTTTATTTTTGTTTATTTGACACATGAAAATACTTTTTTACATACATATAAAAATCATTTTTTGCATCTTGCATATTTATTGTATTTTATTTAATTATTGTGCAATTAAATAATTTGAATATTCAATTTGGATGTAATAGTTTAGATTTAATTTTTCTTGCTAAATATCCCCATTTGAACATTTGTACCCCCATCCCATAATTGTGTTGTAATAATTTAGGACTTTAATTTTCGCACTTTAAAGCTTTCTAAATATGCCATGATAGACTTAGGGTTTTGTATGCAAAAATCAACCAAACAAATAGCTTGACCTAATTCAAAGATAATAAAGCATGAAAATGGACAACACCAATCACACTTGCACCCCTAGGGTTACTCCACTTGTTGCCTTCAATAATGGGCCATGTTGCATGTTAGGTGTCTTTGGCAAAACAAAAATAATTCAAATGATCATAGTCCCTCGATGACGCTTTCGAAAGTTGCCTAATCAAAATGATCAAGTCCCTTAAAGGAAAAATTGCCCAAAGACACTTGGCACCATTGCAATCATGGTCTAAACGATGACCCGCGCCCGTCCCGTTAACATCCTAACATAAGATTGTTCACCAAATACAATGGTGGAACAAAATTATTAAAAGGGTTAAAACATAGGAAAAGCCTTTGAGTAAATTTAGGGGTAGACAAACTCTTAGTTACTTGATCAAACTTGCAAAACACACTTGCCTATTTTTCAAAACCACAATCCACAATCCACAATACACTTTCAAAACAACTTTCAAAAACATTGAAAACTTTTCAAAAGATAAGTATGCCTTTGTATACATTCAAACATGAATCATTACAAAGGTTGCCACCACATTGGCCTCTTTTCAAAAACATTTTCAAACCCACACACAAAGCACCTTTTCAAACAATTGAAAACACAAGGCAAGTGATCTAGGCAAGTAACTAAGAGCCCATGGATAACCATGGATAGAAAGGGTGCTAATACCTTCCCTTTCTATAATCTACTCCCCGAACCCAAGAAAACTTCTCAAAGGTTTTTGCTGTGCTTTTTAACCTTTCCTTAGGATAAAATAAAAAGTCGGTGGCGACTCTTGCTCAACCGAAACATTTGCAAAAACAAACGCAAAACTCAAGTCAGTTCTCCCACCGTATCACAGAACTGGCGACTCTGTTGGGGACAATTTTAAAAGTGGAGTAACCTTAGGGCTTAGATCACCCTCTTGCATGACTAATTATTTGCTTTGATTGCGTTATATCTTGGTTCTCTTGTTTGGGCTTGAAATCCTACACCCGGATTTGGGGAAACATTCATGGATAGCAATACGTTGTGGAAACTGTGCGGGGTATACCGACACGGTTGAAGCAATAGCTATGTTAGTGCGACATATTTGTGAGTACCGGTAGCCCTTGAGTTCAATCAAGGAGAGTACGGGGCCGCTGAGTGATGTCACTAAGCACTAATGACCTAGAACCTTACTTGACCATCTTGGCCTTTCATTAGGGGTAGTGAGATGACCGGCTTTGGTGCAGTCCGAAGTTTGTAGATACTCGATACTACACTCATTGAGGGTTGTTTTCTTGGAATATTTTGGTCGCTAGTTAAGTGGCTAAACCAAAACCATGAACATGGAAAACAATCCAATGATATTGAGCTCCTTAGAACCCGGTTACTATTTATAGGACATGTTTTTAAGCCAACTACACTCAAGAGGGTACTTACCTATGAAACCCCATGCAAGCCTGAAACTAGGGTTTTGTGTGAATTGCTTGTACATATGTTTGTGCATGCATCATAAACATCATAAAGCATCATATGCATCCACTAACCATTTCAAGGGTTTAGAACTTCATATTTGTTCTTGTTTTGTAGGTCATGGAAATTCCTCGCAGGAAAACTATCCAAGTCAACCTTGTGAGAATCCCTCCTCAACTCAAGGAGCTCACATCCAGAATTCCGGAAAGCTCTCCCTTCAGTGAAAGACATGGTAGACTGCTCAGCCTAGTCAACACCAGCATTGAAGAGGACATGGTAAAGGTGTTGTTCCAGTTCTTTGACCCCCTTCACCACTGTTTCACATTCCCCGACTACCAATTGGTGCCCACTTTGGAGGAATTTTCTCAACTCTTGAGAATTCCTATTCTTAATCAACTACCCTACAACGGTACAGAAAAAGAACCAAAGCCTGAAGATGTTTCTCAAGCACTACACTTGCAACCATCTGACATCAAGGGGCATTGGGAAACTAGAAGCGGTGTCAAAGGCTTCTTGGCAAAATTCTTGTTTGAGAAGGCACAAGAGTGTTGGAATTCATTGGACCTACAAGCCTTTGAAGAAATTGTGGCACTCCTCATTTATGGGTTGGTCTTGTTCCCAAATCCTGACCAGCTTATAGATGTCAACACCGTCAAGATTTTCCTATCCAGAAATCCAATACCAACATTGCTTGGGGACATTCTTCACTCATTTCACACACGAACAATGAGAAAGAGGGGTGTTCTCATGTGATGTACTCCTCTCCTTGCAAGGTGGTTTATTTCGCACCTTCCACAGTTTGTTTTGAAGAATGACCAAGGTTTAAGGTGGTCTCAACGGTTGATGACCCCCACACACTCTGATGTACATTGGTGTTCTCGGTCTAGAGAAAATGTCATCATCATCGATCGTTGTGGAGAGTTCCCTAATGTTCCATTACTTGGCATTAGAGGAGGCATTACCTACAACCCTTGTCTAGCTTTGAGACAATTTGGATATGCACTGAGGGATGGCCCTCACGACATGTTGATTCCTAACCTAGTTTTTGACTTCGACAACAATGCGCAAGGACTTCGCCAAAGATTCATTAGAGCTTGGAGGATGCCCAACAAGGTAGACAGCAAGACACTGGGGCACAAGAACTCCATCCCTCTTGAGCCTTATCTCAAGTGGGTACGAACCCGAGCCCAGAGTCTAATGATGCCTTACCCTCATGTTCTCCCTGTGATTAAAGAGCCCGTTAAGGAAGGAGAGGTTCCCTACACCATCCTATATCCTGACATGCCTACATCGTGGGAGGAGATGCAGAAGAGTTGGATCCAACTCAAGGAGGAACAAAATACTTTTGAAGCCAGCTTCTACGCCAGTGAGAAGAAGGTTTTGGAGCTTACCCGCCGACTCCATGTGGAAGAGACTCTCAACACCTACATAGCACCAAAGAGGATGCGCAACGTCTTTTTACCTTGAGAAGGTTTTTTGTAATATTTGGCCCATGGGGCATTTATGTACTGACAAAATTTCTTCTTATTAATATGACGTGTGTTCTTTTTGTTTGCAACAATTTTGAATTTTCTAAATCCTTGAATGCATTGCATAAACAAACATATCATTCATCATGTGCATAAGCAGGTCTCCACACCAGGTTTCCTTATCTTTCTGCTGTTTATTACAGTAAGATGGATCTCGAACAGACGGTCAAGGACTTGCAGTCTCAAAACTCACAGTTTCAACATCTCCTGATGACCTTGGCAAAGGGTCAGGAGGATCTAAAGGCCCTGCTTGGGAACAAAGAGCAAGTGAAAAAGAAGAAGAAGAGAGTCGCGGTGGCTACCCTAGGAAGAAGGTTTGAGGGTGAAGCCAGAAGAGTGCTTGAATTTCCCCCTACATCTGAAGAGGGAACCAGTAAAGGGAATGCGGCTGCGGTACCTTCCGAATACGAAGCTGAAGAAGGAGAGGCTGAAGAAGACGAAGACTACTCAGAACAACAATACCCGTCCGCCGATGATAAGTACAAAAGCTTGGAAGACAGGATGGCAGCTATGGAGCTACAGAGAGTTCCCAGCTTAGATTTCGAAGATTTGGGATTAGTTGCTGGAATTGTGATTCCCCCGAAGTTCAAAGTGCCAATCTTTGCAAGATATGACGGGCTGTCTTGCCCAAAAATGCATCTCAGATCATATGTAAGGAAGATCCAACCTTACACTGCAGACAAGAACCTGTGGATCCATTTCTTTCAGGATAGCCTTTCAGGGGCTCAACTCGAATGGTTCTATCAGCTGGATGGAGCCAGTATCCGAAACTGGGAGGACTTGGCTACTGCATTTTATAAACAGTATCAGTACAATTCTGACCTCGCTCCCACGCGTACCCAACTCCAGGGTATGCCACTGGGGACGGGCGAAGGATTCAAGGAGTATGCGCAAAAGTGGAGAGACCTGGCTGGAAGGGTGCAGCCACCGCTGACTGACCATGAACTGGTTGACATGTTCTTAGGGACCCTGTCCGGTCCATTCTTCAACCATCTGATTGGTAATTCTTCTGCTGGGTTTACAGATCTGATCTTGACTGGTGAGAGAATAGAAGCTGGTATCAAGTCGGGGAAGATACAGAAGGGTGCCTCCGCGAGTACTGAAAAGAAGCCCTTCAAGAAGGAAGCCAGTGCTGTTTATGGTTCCAGAAGACAAAATAAGCCGGAACGCCGCCAAGCCGTCAATGCATTGGTAATTTCAAAACCTGTTGCTGCTCCTCAACAGTATAACCAACCAAGGGGTGAGAGACCCAAAAGGCAGTACACTCGGCTCAGTATGACCCTGTCTCATATATTTCCGCAACTAATGTCAACCAATCTGGTAACTGTCAAAGAAGCTCCGAAGGTAGTGAACACAGCTTCTCCAAAGTACAACCCCAACGCCCGTTGCGCTTATCACTCTGATAGCCCGGGGCATACTACGGGCGATTGTTGGGCTCTGAGGAATAAGGTTCAGGACCTTATTAATGCTAAATAAATACAGTTTGAGGCTCCCGAGAGGCCCAATGTTGTGACTGCTCCCATGCCCCCGCATGGAGTGAATGTTGTGGAAGAAGACCGGTATGTAGCCTCCGTGGAAGAGATTGTTACTCCGTTATTGACTGTCAAGAGGAACTTGTTGCTAGCCGGTTTATTTCCGGGATGTGGTAAAGGTTGCCTTCTATGTGCTGTTTCACCTGTTGGTTGTCCTTTGCTGAAATCAGGTATCCAAAGCCTGATGGATAGCAAAGAAATCTTGTTCGAAAAGATTGTTGTTCCTGCTGTCCCTACTGAAGAAGTTTCTATTGTCACTATTTTCAACAACCCTCCTAAGGCTCCTTCAAAGAAGCCTGTCAAAATCATGTCCACTCAGAAGATTGCTCCTATCATCATCACTGTTCCGGGGCCCCTCCCCTATACATCCGACAAAGCTGTCCTGTGGCACTATGGGGCAGATGTTTATGTTCTCGGAGTTAAACAAGAATTTGATACTAGTACCGGCGTCAGGAACATCACCGGGCCTGCCAAAATCACTCGTAGTGGTAGGCTGTTCTCACCAGATATTGTGCCACCAGCTATTCAGAGACCTCTTATCATTACACCTGCAAGTGTGCCTGCTCCCCTTCCTGATCAAGTTCTTATTTCTACCCCTGCTGCCGAGTCATCTGACACTCGGGGCAAAGGGATTGCTACTGATTTGCCTGCCCTGACGGAGGCACCAAAGACAACCATTGTTGAAGCTTCCAAGCAAGAGATGGAAGAGATTCTCAAGATTATCAAGAAGAGTGATTTCAATGTAGTTGAGCAGTTGGGGAACACCCCCTCTAAGATTTCTATGTTATCACTGTTGTTGTGTTCAGAGGCCTATGCCAAGGCCCTGATTTCCTTCCTGAAGATGGCCCATGTGCCACAAGAAATATCTGCTGATCAATTTACCGATTGTATGGCCAACTTGACTACCGATAATGGGTTGGGCTTCTCTGACGCCGATCTGACTGCCAAGGGAAAGAACCATAACGACGCCCTGCATGTCTCCATTGAATGCAGGGGCACTACTTTTGCCCATGTGTTGGTAGACACCGGTTCTTCATTAAACGTATTACCCAAGAAGGCCCTAGACAGGTTGGATTGTGAGGGTTTGGAGCTCAAGCCCAGTAACATTGTTGTCCGGGTCTTTGACAGTTCGAAAAGGATGGTACATGGGGAAGTTGACATTCCAATCAGGGTTGGTTCTCAAGTCTTTGATTCTACTTTCTATGTGATGGACATCCGACCATCTTATTCTTGTTTGCTGGGTCGTCCATGGATCCACAAGGCTGGAGCGGTGACCTCCACACTACATCAGAAGCTTAAGTACCCGGTCAGAGGGAAGATTGTTACAGTTCAAGGGGAAGAAGAATATATGGTCAGCCACCTCAACTCGTTCTGGTACATAGAGATGGATGGGGAGTTCATTGAGACCCCCTTTCAACACTTTGAAGAGGTGCCTCAGACACTGGCATCAGCTGAAACTGTGATTGAAGACCCTCCTTTGAAGATGGATTCCTTAAAGGATGCCCGGGCTGTTATTAAGAAGGGTGAGTGCGCAAACTGGGGCCGACTTCCGGATTTCACTCCAAAGACTGACAAGTTTGGTTTGGGCTTCACTGCAGAGGCTCAGAGGGCTGTTCGTAAAGCAAGGATTGGAAGACTTCTTGTGTTCAACACCAACCCGGGAGTGAATGCTATTGAAGACGACATGGGGGAATCTGAATTCGACAGCTGGATCTACCCAACAACCGACGGTGGACCAAGCAACTGGACTGCCAAAGACTTCACACCTATTACTTTTGTCACTCAGTAATGAACTCCTTTGTTTTTGAATTTGTAACAGACAATATTTTGAAACTTTTATGGCTCGGTGTCTTACCCGAGGCACCGTGGCTTCATTTGTGAGGGCTTTTGTGTGTCATTTTCATATATCATCAATAAAAACATTGGACGTTTGTTGCATTTCAAAATCTTGCGCTCCTTTTCTTTCTTTATTATATATTGCAAAACAGCTATATTTACACACACTCACCTATACAGGTTCCAATCCACTCTGGATCTCACTGGTAACGACTCTGCTACTTCCAGTTATGACTTCGAAAATCCGATCAAATTAGCCGAAGACGAAGGTGAAGATGATTGTGAAGTGCCTGGTGATCTTGCAAGACGACTACTCCAGGAAGAGAGGGCCATTCAGCCACATGAAGAGCCAGTGGAAACGGTAAATCTGGGTACTGAGACAGACAGAAAGGAAGTCAAGATTGGTGCCAATCTAGAGCTCAGTGTGAAACAACGGTTGATTCAGATGCTGCATGACTATGTGGAAATCTTTGCCTGGTCTTACGAAGACATGCCTGGGTTGGATACCGACATTGTGGTTCATCACCTGCCTACCAAGGAAGAATGCCTTCCGGTAAAACAGAAGGCCCGCCGTATGCGTCCAGAAATGTCCGAGAAAATCAAATCTGAGGTTATGAAACAATTTGATGCCAGGTTTCTAGCAGTGACTTCTTACCCTCAGTGGGTTGCCAACGTGGTTCCGGTGCCGAAAAAGGATGGTAAGGTCAGAATGTGTGTTGATTATAGGGATTTGAACAGGGCAAGCCCTAAGGATGATTTCCCTCTGCCTCATATCGACGTTCTGGTTGACAACACTGCTCAGCATAAAGTATTCTTCTTCATGGATGGCTTCTCCGGTTATAATTAGATCAAGATGGCTCCCGAAGACATGGAGAAGACCACTTTTGTTACTCAGTGGGGCACCTTTTGCTATAAGGTCATGCCTTTTGGGTTGAAAAATGCTGGGGCAACCTACCAACGTGCCATGGTTGCTTTATTTCATGACATGATCCATCACGAGATAGAAGTATACGTCGACGATATGATTGCAAGGTCCCAAACTGAGGAGGAACACCTTGACCACCTACAGAAGCTGTTTGATCGTCTGAAGTTGTACAAGCTGAGGTTGAACCCAAACAAGTGCACCTTTGGGGTGAGATCTGGAAAATTGCTAGGCTTCGTCGTAAGAGACAAAGGTATTCAAGTGGACCCTGCCAAAGGGAAAGCCATACAAGAGATGCCAACTCCCAGGACAGAGAAAGAAGTCAGAGGCTTTCTAGGACGTTTGAACTACATTGCCCGATTCATCTCACATCTAACTGCTACCTGTGAACCAATCTTCAAACTGCTGAAGAAAGATCAAGTAGTACGTTGGAACGATGAATGTCAGGCCGCTTTCGAAAAGATCAAAGAGTATCTCCAAGAGCCACCCATTCTTATGCCACCGGTTGAAGGGAGACCTCTATTCTTATACTTGACAGTACTTGACAACTCAATGGGGTGTGTGCTGGGGCAGCATGACGAGTCTGGCCAAAAAGAACACGCCATTTATTACATTAGCAAAAAGTTTACCGACTGTGAGACCCGATACTCACTGCTCGAGAAAACTTGTTGCGCTTTAGTATGGGCTGCTCGCCGGCTGAGACAGTATATGTTGACTCACACTACTCTGTTGATTTCAAAAATGGATCCAATAAAGTACATCTTCGAAAAGCCCGTCTTGTCCGGAAGAATAGCAAGATGGAAAATGATCTTGACGGAATATGACATCCAGTACACGACTCAAAAAGCAATCAAGGGAAGTGTATTGGCAGACCATTTGGCACACCAGGCAGTGGACGATTACCAGTCGATGAACTTTGAATTTCCAGACGAAGATATCATGGTAGTGACTGATTGTGAAGTACCTGGACAAGATGAAGGACCTGAGGAAGGATCCCGATGGTCTATGCACTTTGACGGAGCCTCAAACGCTTTGGGTAATGGTATCGGCGCTGTGATCATATCCCCTAAAGGCACTCATACTCCACTCACTGCCCGACTATGTTTCAAATGCACCAACAATATGGCAGAGTATGAGGCGTGTATCATGGGTCTTCAAGCTACAATTGACTTAAGGATCAAGTTTCTGAGTGTCTTCGGAGATTCCGCTCTCGTGATCAATCAGGTCAAAGGCGAGTGGGATACGAAACACCCAAATCTTATTCCTTACAGAGAGTATGTGTTGACGTTGATTCCCCACTTCGATGAAATAACTTTTGAACACTTCCCAAGAGAGGAGAATCAGTTAGCGGACGCGTTGGCTACAATGTCTTCTATGTTCAAAGTCAAATGGGATAACGAGGCTCCCCGGATCATTATCTGGAAGTTGGATGAACCTGCACATTGCTGCGATCTCGAGACCGAAGAGGTAACAGAAAAACCTTGGTATCATGAAGTGAAGAGGTACCTTGAAGCTCAAGAATACCCCGAAGGCGCATCTGTTAATGACAAGAAGTTCCTGAGAAGGTTTGCGGTGAAGTTCTTCCTCAGCAACGACATTCTCTACAAGCGAAACCATGATTCAACCTTACTGCGTTGTGTGGATAAGACTGAAGCAGAAAGGATCATGGCAGAGCTACATGAAGGTACCTTCGGAACACATTCCAGTGGACATACCATGGCAAAGAAAATCCTTCGGGCAGGATATTTCTGGTCCACAATGGAAGCCGACTGTTATCAGCATTCTCGGACTTGTCATAAATGCCAGATCTATGCTGATAAGGTGCACATTCCTCCGGTTCCCCTGAACGTCTTGACAGCACCTTGGCCTTTTGCAATGTGGGGCATTGATATGATCGACGAAATCAGACCTACGGCTTCCAACGGGCATCGCTTCATCCTGGTAGCGATTGATTACTTCACAAAGTGGGTTGAAGCTGCTTCCTACGCTACGGTAACCAAGAACGTCGTGGCACGGTTCATTCGGCACAACCTGATCTGTCGCTACAGTGTACCTGAGAGGATCATTACGGACAATGGTACCAATCTTAACAACAAGATGATCACTGAGCTCTGCGAGCAATTCAAGATACATCACCACAACTCTTCTCCCTACCGGCCGAAGATGAATGGGGCTGTAGAAGCAGCGAATAAGAACATCAAGAAGATTGTGCAGAAGATGACAGTGACCTATAAAGATTGGCACGAAATGTTATCGTTTGCTCTTCATGGGTACCGTACCTCAGCGCGGACGTCAACAGGGGCAACTCCCTTTTCCTTGGTCTATGGCATGGAGGCAGTCTTGCCTATTGAAGTCCAGATACCCTCTCTCCGGATAATGAAGGATGCAAGTTTGAGCGAAGATGACTGGATCCAGACTCAGCTTGATCAATTAAACCTAATTGACGAAAAGAGACTCACTGCTATTTGTCATGGTCAGACGTACCAAAAACGGATGATCAGGGCATTTAACAAGAAGGTCAGACGACAAGAGTATCAAGTCGGAGACCTGGTAATCAAGCGCATCATTCTACCTCAAGGTGATCCCAGGGGCAAATGGACCCCTACGTACGAAGGGCCATTTGTGGTTAAACATATCTTCTCAGGAGGAGCTATGATCCTGACCACCATGGATGGTGACGACCTTCCTCACCCCGCCAATGCAGACATAGTAAAAAGATACTACGCATGATCAAAGACCCGCTAGGTTGACACACCTAGGCAAAAATAAGGGCTTCCCGGAGAACCAAAAGGGTTCGGGCAAAAATAAGGGATGAAATGAAAAATCTGTACACCTGGCAAGTCGAAAACCTGAAAAGGCGGCTTGGGCAAAAATGGGTATCCCGGTGGACTGAAAACCCGAAAGGGCGGTCCAGGCAAAAGTTAGGGATAAAGCGTAATACTATGTCTCATTGGATCACCTTGCATCCAGAATTCGGCATCAACTATCGGGCTCAGATGACTCCAATCAATCAGCTTCATCTTCAACTAAGCAGCAGAGTGATGAGACGCTTGAAGACATAAAGGCGATAGCAGAGTTGGAACCCAGTGGGATTATTTTTCACATAGCTGTTTTGTTTCCTTTTCAAAATTGTATAAACTCTATGCTGTTCGGAGGCGTTCTCTTACTAGGACGTCAGCCTCCTGTACATAAAACGCCTATTTACAGGCAAATTTCAAAATCAATACAAGTTCAATTTTTCAGATAAATTACCCATCGTTTTTCCTTTTTCTGTTTTGTTTTGCAAAGAACGTCCAATGTTCAGTTTTGATATATGCATTTGATATTAATTGCTACTCATAAATATTTGCATACGAAACAAAGGACTAATTACAGATGACATCAGAAACAGGGGCAATAAAGAATTGTCTAAACGATCTAGTTGCTCTGTCCACCAAGGTACTAAGGAAGGTTCGGCTGAAGAATGTAACCAAGTTACCTCAACTCCTCACAGAGTAAGACAAGATTCAGCAATACTCTCCCCAGGAAGAGCTAGTCTCCCGTCAGCCCCGAAAAGGCACATTATTCCCCTAGCAAGTCAGCGATACTCTCGCCAAGCAGAGTTAGTCTACTGTCAGCCTTAAGGAAGTTGGGTATCCCCAAAAGATCTCAACATTCCCCAGCGAAGTATAGACATTCCTCAGCAAGCATCCCCGGCAGTCTTAATCTAAGATTGTTCCCCGGCGGAATACCGACATCCAGTGGAACCATTCCCCAGTACTGTCTGAAAAGTTTCCCCAGGAAAGTTGAATTATCCTCCCCAGTAGATTCTGGAAAACTTATCCTCAGTAGATTCTGGAAGCTTATCCCCAGTAGATTCTGGAAGCTTATCCCCTGCAGGGTACGAACGCATCTCCCCGACTTTATTCAAAGGTTATTTCCTCACCAGGTATAACTGGGTTATCCTCAGCTAATTACCACAGAAAGTTCGTCCTCGGCGAAGTTCTTCCTATCCCCAGTGGAGTTCATCAAACTCTCCAACATAACACATCAATGGTATCCCCAGCGGAGTTATCGTTAAATTCTCAGCGAAGTGTCTCTTCCCCACAGAGTAATTCCCCGCAGAGTAATCTCTCCAACAAGTTTATCCCCCAACAGAGTCGTCTTCTCCTACCGGTTTATTCTTGCAACCATCATCCCCAGCGGAAACGAAGAACTCTACTCTTCAAAACATCATCCCAGGATTCCACAAACCCCTGGCAGTCGTCAAGGATTTATTTTCCTAGACAAAAATACATTCATAGACATTTCGCATTTCATACATCCTGCTTACATACATGATAAAGTGCATACAACACTATCTCATTTTGAGCATCATAACATCATGCATCTCATACATCATGACATTGCATACAACTAATGTTTTTCCTTTTCAGGAAAAGGTCAATCCAAAGATGATTACTATCAACTATCGCAATTCCATATTCGATACCTGTATCTAGCCAGGGCATATCTGTGAATGATTGATTGTAGATTCGATTCCTGTATCTAGCCAGGGCATATCTGAATGAAGAGTTTGAATATCAACCCCTGTAACAGGCCATGAAATTATCTTTCATTCTCAGGTCAGAGGTTTACACCTGTATCCAGCCAGGAAATCTATCTCTACCAACCTTTTGCAATTTCCAGATTCGATACCTGCATCCAGCCAGGGCATATCTGTAGACGACAATTTCCAGATTCGATTCCTGTATCCAGCTAGGGCATATCTGTAGACGACAAATTCCAGATTCGATACCTGTATCCAGCCAAGGCATATCTGTAGACGACAATTTCCGGATTCGATTCCTGTATCCAGCCAGGGCATATCTGTAGACGACTAATTCCAGATTCGATTCCTGTATCTAGCCAGGGCATATCTGTGAGTATTTGATTGTGGATTCGACACCTGTATCTAGCCAGGGCATATCTGCATGAATAGTTTAGAGACTAGATACCTGTATCCAGCCAGGGCACGTCTGTAAGCAACCTTTTGAAGTTCCGGATTCGATTCCTGTATTTAGCCAGGGCACATCTGTGAGCAACTAATTGTATATTCGATACCTGTACCTAGCCAGGGCATATCTGCATGAAGAGTTTGAAGATCAACACCTGTAACAGGCCAGGAAACCATCTTCCTTTCTCAAAGTACGCAAGTTCTCACTAAGGAATCTCTTATGCGATCAACACCTCCAAATGGCATCTATAAGCCCATTCGCGACAAGGTTCTGTCACGTCTCCAGATGGCATCTATAAGCCCATCCTCCTATCAACCATCTCTTCAAATGGCATCTATAAGCCCATTCCCGCCATCACATTGCTGATACTCCACCATGCGAGTGCAAATTTCTGGGCACTCTAGTGTTCAATCATCTTCCACCCTCGGATCACGAAAGACACGCAGGCCAATCTACATCCTCAGGTCTAAGAAGATTGAACAGGGGCAACTGTTGTACCCCAAAATTTTCCCTCCCATTTCATTAATATTTTCTCACCACAAGACCCTTGGAGCTCAAGATCAAGTTAGGGTTTACTCTGCTCAAGACTCCTCCTTGCACTGTTGACCCAAATTAGGGTTTGTGTTTGCACAAAGATGTTTTGACCTAAAATGCCCAAAGTGACTTTCATGTTTCATGTTGGACTCACAAGTTTATCCATACCAAGTTTCAAGCCTTGATTCCAATCTTTACCCATTCAATTGGACAGTTGACCTAGAAATTAGCTGTATTGGAGAAAAAGTCAACTGTGGTCAATTGACAGTCAAACTTCATGAAATTTGACCCACATCAACATTATGAACCCATATGAACCATTTGGTTAAGTTTGGCTCACAATTCCACAAGAAATTTGATCAGATCACCAAAAGGGCAAAATGGTCATTTTTAGGGTTTTGACTGCACAAAGGCAATTTTTGACTGTTTGACCTAACCAATGGCAAACCAAGCTCACATATGGACTCAAGGACTCAATGACATGGTCTTGACACATTCAACAAGTTCAAAAGATCCCAAATGCACAAGATTGACAGATGAATTTTCCAATCAACTGATCAAAATTTGATTGTATACTGAAAAGTCAAACTTTGACTTTTTGGTCAAAATCAAGTGCCAAGATTCATTTTTTATCAAGACATGTCAAATTGTGAAACTTGTTCATCAAGAAATCAAAAATTACAAATTAGGGTTTGAAATGAAGAAATTTCATAACTTAGAAATTTTCTAAGTTATGAAATTTCCTAATTTTTTCCTAACTTTGTCCCATCTTTTCATCAAGATGCATTTGGATTCAAACAAAACTCAAAACATGAAAGTTGTAGTCCATTGCAAAATCTACAACTTTTATTCACAAAGTTTCCTCAAAGGAAGCTTGTAGCTCAAGTTATGATTTTTGGAATAGGGGTGCAAAACATTCTTAACTTAGAAATTTTTTTACCTATTCTAGGCAGGATTTTTGCCTAACTTCATGACCACTTTTCACATGCTTCCAATTGGAATTTCAACTTGCATTACAAAGATGGATTGTAGTACATATTCCAAGATTTCCAAATTGTCCAAGAACTTCTCAAACACCCTTGTGGTTAGGGAGAATCGAATTTGTCAATATGGGCAAAAGTCACTTTGTTCATGAGCCAATTCCATGTTCATAACTTTGCATTTTCAAACTCAGCATGTTTCAAGCTAGATTACAGGCCTCTAATCCTTCTTACACTCAATAATTAAATGCCAATACATTGTGTTCTAGCATTATTTTTCTCATTTGGTCATTACATGAAGAATTAAGCCATAAATGGAAAAAGCAAGTTATCCATTCTTGTAAAGCACAACTTTATGTCAAACACAAATCCAAGAAGTACAAAGCATATCTTCTAGGCACAAGATTATGGACTAATCCCACTGATCAAGGAGAGATTATGAAGCATGCTTGAGGTACCTGCCTTGGCCTATAACTCAACTTGACAGCTTTTGCTTACATTAGAAGAAACTTGCATATTGAACACCAACTCTCATTCCTGCAATCACAAGCCTAAGAAAACTTATTGAGCACATTCCAAACATCAAACCTGACCTGAAACACGAGCCAACCACCTTCAATACCTCCCCAAACACAGAAACACCACTTTGCTGCACAAAACAGGGCATCCCTGCAGATTGAGTTGCACAACTCAGTTTGCTCGTGCGTTTTGGCCAAAGCTTGTTCATACACACTCCATAACATCCATACAAGCTATCCCAAGCCCTAGTTACAGACTGTTACACCCCTAACCAAGCTTGCCATTTTCACTTTTTCTGTTTTGCAGGTTGACTTCTATAGCTCGATTCATTTAGTTTCAAAGCAAGCTAGAGGTTGGAAGAGCATCCCTGAACTTCAAGCAAGCTGTACAAGTCCTCAAGTTCCATTGAAAATACCTCCATTGTCATACACGTCTCAAGCTGAAACAGATAACAACATGGACTTCTATCTCTCAATCTAGGAAGAGTTAGCCTTAGGTTTATGAATGAAAAATGCTCTACTCATGGCCCTGAAGCTACACATATAATCACTTTGCATTTATGTTGTGTGTACTGAGAGAATTTGGAACCTGAACATTAGAAAAAACTTAGGTCAGGAATTAGGGATGAAGAAATTCTCCTTCGTTTTTTAGAGTTAAGTCAAGTTCTTTATATGTCTGGATTCGTCTCTTGATGCTCTACATTTTTGTTGTTATGAGTTTTGCTTGAAAGTCCAAGAATCAGGATGTTTGAATCAGCATGAGAAACGCGCGTTTTTGAGACAAACTGGCTGGAGGTTGAAGAAGATAGACTTGGGCTGGGCCTGAGTTTTGTTTTCCTTTTTGCACCACTTTATTTCACATACACCCCCTTGGCCCATTGTGTTTATTTTCATCATTTTTTGACTTTTTCTTTTTGTTTCTGACTTGTTATTTTTTTGTTAAAACATAAAAAAACATTAAAAATATTTTTCACCTTCTTTTTGTATTTTTTAGGCATTTATTTGTTTTATTTGATATGTGTATATAAATAAAATACATATTTACTTTTTATTTAAAATACTAAAATAATACAAAATACATTTTGTTTTCTGATTTTATTTTATTTTATCTTTTGAAAACATTTTATTAAAATATACTTTTTTGTTTATAATAAATATTTTCTTTTTGTACATATTTAATATATGATATAAATACTTATATATTTATTAGAATATTTAGGATAAAAACATAAAAATAATACATTTTTATTTTTATTAATATTTGACCTCAAAAATCACTTTTTTACAATATACTTCTTTTTTGTTTATTTTTGTATATAATTAATAAATATTGTATATAATAAATAATTAATACTATTTATTTACAAAATTAGGGTTTTTGCCCTAAACATGAAAATACCCAAAAAATTAACCTTTTTTATTTTTGTTTATTTGACACATGAAAATACTTTTTTACATACATATAAAAATCATTTTTTGTATCTTGCATATTTATTGTATTTTATTTAATTATTGTGCAATTAAATAATTTGAATATTCAATTTAGATGTAATAGTTTAGATTTAATTTTTCTTGCTAAATATCCCCATTTGAACATTTGTACCCCCCATCCCATAATTGTGTTGTAATAATTTAGGACTTTAATTTTCGCACTTTAAAGCTTTCTAAATATGCCATGATAGATTTAGGGTTTTGTATGCAAAAATCAACCAAACAAATAGCTTGACCTAATTCAAAGATGATAAAGCATGAAAATGGACAACACCAATCACACTTGCACCCCTAGGGTTACTCCACTTGTTGCCTTCAATAATGGGCCATGTTGCATGTTAGGTGTCTTTGGCAAAACAAAAACAATTCAAATGATCATAGTCCCTCGATGACGCTTTCGAAAGTTGCCTAATCAAAATGATCAAGTCCCTTAAAGGAAAAATTGCCCAAAGACACTTGGCACCATTGCAATCATGGTCTAAACGATGACCCGCGCCCGTCCCGTTAACATCCTAACACAAGATTTTCCACCAAATACAATGGTGGAACAAAATTGTTAAAAGGGTTAAAACATAGGAAAAGCCTTTGAGTAAATTTAGGGGTAGACAAACTCTTAGTTACTTGATCAAACTTGCAAAACACACTTGCCTATTTTTCAAAACCATAATCCACAATCCACAATACACTTTCAAAACAACTTTCAAAAACATTGAAAACTTTTCAAAAGATAAGTACGCCTTTGTATACATTCAAACATGAATCATTACAAAGGTTGCCACCACATTGGCCTCTTTTCAAAAACATTTTCAAACCCACACACAAAGCACCATTTCAAACAATTGAAAACACAAGGCAAGTGATCTAGGCAAGTAACTAAGAGCCCATGGATAACCATGGATAGAAAGGGTGCTAATACCTTCCCTTTCTATAATCTACTCCCCGAACCCAAGAAAACATCTCAAAGGTTTTTGCTGTGCTTTTTAACCTTTCCTTAGGATAAAATAAAAAGTCGGTGGCGACTCTTGCTCAACCGAAACATTTGCGAAAACAAACGCAAAACTCAAGTCAGTTCTCCCACCGTATCACAGCGGTCCAGGCAAAAGTTAGGGAATTAAAGCGTATGACTATGTCTCATCGGATCACTTTAAGGACAATCTCTTCATGAACAAGCTCCAAGTTTCTGATCAATCCCATCATCCACAGACGAAGCAACGAATGGACAAGATACTCAGAGTTGTGAAGGCTATAGCAGAATGGAAACCCCATGGAATTGTTACACATAGCCATCTTTCTTTGTATAAAATTTTTCTCAATTTTACGACAACATTCTCTTACTAGGATGTCTGTCTCCTTTGTACAAAAATACTTACAAAGTTAATACAAAATACTTCAAAGTGCAGAAATTTTCTTGCCTTTCCTTTCTTTTTACACTTATGTTTTATTTGAAAACGTCCAATGGTTTGTTAAATAAGCATATGCATTTGAATATAATCACTGCTTACAAATAAAACGAAACAAGAGAGGATAATTACTTATAGGTAGAAAGTATGGGAAAACGTCTTTAGGCTATTCCAGAAGAAATCCCCTGCAGTACATCATCCTGCTCCTCAACTGAGCTAAAACCTTGGAGTATATATCCCCAGTGGAGTTAAGCTTCAAGATTCCAATCAGAGTTAAGCCTCTAAACTCCTGATCCCCAGTGGAGCCCAAAAACTTTGAACTACAAACCCTCGGCGAAGATGAAACCTTCTTCCCCAGCGAAGTCAAATTTCTAACTATCAATCCCCAGCGGGAACCATTCAGTTTTCCCCAACTTCCCCAGCAGGTTATCTTAAAAGTATGAGAATCAACCAGATAACAGTTAACTTTTTGTCTTATCCCCAACTAAGATGATTCCCCAGTAGATTGGCATACAGCCCAAGCTCCTGACTTCCCCGGCAGAATAAACACTCTCCCCACAGAGTTATTTCCCAACCGAACGAAGATTCTAGTTCCTGTTTCTCCATTTGAAGCCTCCCAGGTTTTAATTCCCCAATAGAGGTCGTCGGATTTTTCCTTATTTCCCCAGGAAAGTCATGAAGGATTCTCATTCCCCGCAGAAGTTGTCAAAGCTCTTGTTAATCCCCACAAGTCACCAGGGATCTATAAATCCCCAGCATTGGTCCCAGGATTTCTCATTCTCAACAATCAAAGATTTTTGGAATCCCCGGCATCGGTCAAGGATTTACTTTCCTCGGTAGCAGTCAAAGATTTCATTGTCTCCAGCTATCAAGGATTTATTTTCCTCAGCAAGACAGCTAATCAAGCTTACATGCATATCCATTACATTCATATATCATAAACATGGATGGAACACATTTTATTGCATCATACATATCATGCAACATAACTTTGTGCGTTAGCTAACATTTTACCCTTTTCAGGATAAGATTAAAAAGCTATCGTTAACAACTATTCAGAGATTTCATATACAGTATGGATACACCCCCAGACACGGCGGTCATTCTATTACTAATTCAGAATTTCAAGTCAAGATACAGTATAGATACACCACAGACGTGGCGGTCATTCTATTACTCATTCAGACTCCAGCAATCAGATACAGACTAGATACGCTCCAGACACGGTGGCCATTTTATTTCTCATTCAGATTCAACTATCAAGATCAGATACACTCCAGACACGGAAGTCATTCTGTCACTTGTCCGGACCCTAGTTACAGTACGGATACACTCCAGACACGGAAGTCATTTTGTTACTCATATGGTCTCAACTTCAGATATAGTCTAGATATGCTCCAGACACGGTTGCCATTCTGTCACTCATTCGGAATTTATCCAGCACATAGATGCTCCATATACAGATGTTTCTCTGTTACCCATTCAGAATACAAATACACTCCAGACATGGTAGTCATTCTGATATTCATTCAAGAATCAAATACAGTTACAGCTCGGATATGCTCTAGACACGGACGCCATTCCCTTGCTCATACGAACCCAGTCTCTAGATACAATTCAGATACGTTCCAGACACGGATACCATTCTGATGTTCATTCTACTGATTTTCAACAAACAAGTATTGGATGGCATCTTTAATCACATCTTCATCAAGATTCTACCATTTCCAAATGGCATCTTTAAGCCCATTTCCTTAACTACATTTTGACGAGTGCAAATTTACGGGCACTCTAGTGTCCAATCCTCTTTTACCTTCGAGTGACGAAAGGCAAACTTGCCAATCTTAATCTTCAGTTTTACCCCAAAATTTTCCCTCTCATTCTATCAACATTTCTCATCATAAGGCTCTTGGAACTCAAGATAAAGTTAGGGTTTGCTCTACTCAAGACATCTCCTTGCACTAATGACCTAAATTAGGGTTTGAGTTTGCACAAGGATTTTTTGACCTTCAATGCCCAAAGTGACTTTCATACTTCATTTTGGACTCATAAGTTTGTCCATACCAAGTTTCAGGCCTTGAATCAAATTTTTGCCCAGTTAATTGGACAGTTGACCTAGAAATCAGCTGTATTGGGGAAAAAGTCAACTGTGGCCAATTTACAGTCAAACCTTATGAATTTTGACACACATCAACATTATGAACTCATATGAACCATTTGATCAATTTTGGACCATAATTCCACAAGAAATTTGATCAGATCACCAAAAGGGCAAAATGGTCATTTTTAGGGTTTTGACTGTACAAAGGCAATTTCTGACTTTTTGACCCAACCAATGGTAAATTAGGTTCAACCATGGACTCAAGGACTCAATGGCATCATCTTTACCTATTCAACAAGTTCAAAAGATCTCAAATGCATGGGATTGACAGATGAATTTTTCAGTCAACTGATCAAAATTTGACTGTACACTGAAAAGTCAAACTTTGACTTTTTGGTCAAAATCAAGTGCCAAGGGTCATTTTTCATCAAGATGTGTTAAATTATGAAACTTGTTCATCAAGAAAACCAAAATTGCAAATTAGGGTTTGAAATTGAAAATTTTCATAACTTAGAATTTTTCTAAGTTATGAAATTTTCTTAATTTTTCCTAACTTTGTCCCACATTTCACCATGCTGCAAATGGATTCAAACAAAACTTACAACATGAAATTTGTATTCCTCCACAAAGCCTACAACTTTGATTCACAAAGTTTTCTCAAAAGAAGCTTGGATCTCAAGTTATGATTTTTGGAACAAGGGTCCCTAAAACTTTTAACTTAGTGAAATTTTGCCATTGTTTAGGCAGGATTTTGACCTATATTCTTGGACATTTTTCACATAGTTCCACTTGGAGTCTCAAGTTTCATTTTAAATATGGATTATAGAGCATGTTGCAAGCTTTCCAAATTGTCAAAGAACTCCTCAAACACATTTGTGGTTAGGGAGAATCGAATGCTTGAAGTTGGCAAAAACTCACTTTGTATCCATGGCAATTTCATGTTCACTCAAGTTGCATTTTCAAACCAGCATGCTTTGTACTAGTTTCCAGGCCTCTAAACCATTTCACACTCCTTAATGAAATGCAAATCCATCAGTCTAAGCATTTGTTTTGGCCATTTGGACATTGTACACAAAACTAATCCCTAAATGGTAAAAGACACATTTCCATTTTTGTAAAGTGTGCTTTATGTCAAACCACTCTCCCTTGAGCATTGGTCCATATCTCAGAAGCCAAATCAAATCCACAAATTGAGGGGGCCAAGAGCAAAGTATGCATCATATTTGATGGCTTGTACAGTCCTGTATGGATAACTTCCACATTCTTGCTTCACAAAGAAGAAACTTGTCCAAATCCTCACCACTCAAAAACCAGCCATTGTTAGCTTATACAAACATTTCAAACATATTTCACACAACCCTTTGAGAAAGAAACACGAGTACTTGAGCCTCAAAACCTCCCATAGCCAGAAATCACACTTCTTTGGCAAAACAGGGCAGGTGCTGCAATTGAGTGCCATAGCTCATTTGGCTCGTGCGTTTTGCCCCTTTTTGCTTCAAACACCTTCCATTCAACTCACTCAAGCTATCCCAAACCTCCATTGCCAACTGTAACTCCATTTACAGTGTTCACCATTTTCATTTCAAGCTTGTGCAGGTTGAGTTCTAGAGGCTGATTCAAGGCAAGCTAGCTATTGGAAAAGATCAAGTGAAGTTCAGGAAAGCTACCAGACACCTCAAAACTTGTTGAGAAGCACTGCATTGCCCTACTCGAATCCAACTGAAACAGGTTTTTCTTCACTTTCTATCTCTCTATTTAGGAACATTTATACATATTTAATATATTTAATATATATATATATATATATATGTATATATATATATATATATATATATATATATATATATATATATATATATATATATATATATATATATATATATATATATATATATATATATATATATATATATATATATATATATATATATATATATATATATATATATATATATACATATATACTTTTATTTTATTAAACACTTAGAATAAAAATATAAAAATATTACATTTTTACTTTTATTATTATTCATACTAAAAAAATACCTTTCTAAGTATATTTTATTTTTTATACATATTAATATATTTTATTGTATATAAATAATATATAGTATTTATTTTCTTAAAGGAATTAGGGTTTACCCTTAAAACAATTAAAATTAATCTTTTTTTATTATTTATTCCTTTATACTTTTTTACATAAAAAATACTTTTACATACATAGATAAACAAAATCCTTTTTTGCATAATACATATTATTTGATATTTATTTATTTTGTTTAGTTAAATATTATTTATTTATTATTCATGCAATTAAATTCAATTTGGATGTAATAGTAAATTAGGGTTTATATTTCTTGTCAAATACCCCCAGTTGTACCCCAATTTTTGCCCCTAAGATTCCTCTATCATATCATGTCAACTCGATCATAACAAGATCACATTAGGGTTGGTTCTTCCTCTTTTTTCCTATCTTTAAGTTTGATCTTGAGGAATCTCCAAGCACCTTGGTTGTGTATTTTGTATATGTGTTGTTGACTAAACTTCTAATCAAAATACAAAAAATATTTGTCTTTGTCTTTGTATATTTTTTTTTTGTAGGTACCAAGTCGAAGCATCTGACAAATAAGGATTTCTGGTATTATTTTCCTAAAATCTCTATTTTGCAAAGAAAAAAAATTAAAAAATTTCATTTTTTTTCACTGATGCAATCGATTGCTCTTAAAGTGCAATCGATTGCACATAGTGTATTTTGCGCCATTTTTGAAAAAAATACACTGTGCAATCGATTTGCACTGTAGTGCAATCGATTGCACAACGTGAAAATTAAAAAAAAAAAATCAGCATTTTAAACTTGTCAAATTTTGGCTCCAATTTTCCTTCACTTTTGAAAGATGTACCATTAATTTAAATTTCAGTGCCAATGTTTCATTTTTAAAAAGAATTATCATTAATTCAAATTTTGGCTCTAATATTTGAAGGAATTATCATTAATTTAAATTTTGGCTCTAATTTTTGAAAGAGTTATCATTAATTCAAATTTTGGCTCCAAGAATCAATTACCAAATTACCACTAATCCCAATCCTAAAACTCTATAAATAGAGCTCTCATTTCATTCAAATTTCAAGCTTTTGATAGCCAAATCCACCTTGCTAAAAAATCTCTCAATTCTCTCCATCTACCAAATTCACTCAAAGCTCCATTTTCAAAAAGTTAGTAAGCTTTGCATTGAAGCTTACTAATCTTTGAGCTAAACCTTCATCCAAACACTTTTTCTCCATCAATCCTCTACATCCAAGCTTGGTCAATTGATTCTTGTGGTTGAATTGAAGCAAATTCTTGAAGTTGTTTTGATAATTCTCTAGATCTACCTTTGGTAAGTTGGATAATTCATCTTTTACAATGTGATCTCTTGGTGATCTTTGGGATTGATTCTTTGAGCATTATTTTGTGATTTCAATGGTGTTATTTTCTCATAATTTGATAGAATTTTCGTGCTCAAGTGGATCCATGATCGTAAGGTGTTTGATGGAAAGTTTGAACAAGAAATTGCCCTTTTAAAATGATGTTTTTGCTATTGCTTCTGTGTGCAATCGATTTGCACTGTAGTGCAATCGATTGCGCAGAAGCAATTTTGCACAATTTTTAGAAAACTGTACTGTGTAAATCGATTTACACAATAGTGCAATCGATTTACACCAGGACAGAATGCACTTTTTTGCCTTGTTTTGGGGCAGCTTTGATTCAAAATGCTTTTTCTACTCACTCCTTTTTGATTCTTGGTTTGGATTGCAATTTTAAATGTCCAATTTGTCTTTAAACTCAATGGACTTTGTGATGTAGATGAAGTTGGATAAATGTTCATCAATTCAAATCTACCTAAGAGTGAATTATTTAATTCATTTTTGGTGCTTTGGATTAATGATATGTTTAGTGCTTTAATCCATCTAGAGGAGTGGTTGAATTTAAAGATGAAAAAATTTTGAAATGGTGATCCAAATTAGCTTATCATTCCCCTCCCTCTTCATCTTATCCCTTTCTTTTTTAATTGTGCTACATGTTAAGGGATTGTGATCTCTATATCATTTATACAAACATGAAGTACATAGATTGATATTGACCGGCCTCAAAATAGGTGTGACTTCTACATAAGTCCATTTACGATTGCTTAACATAGCGCTAAATTTTGTCCCGATTCGAATAAATGATCATTCGTGGCCCAAACTTATGATTGCAAGCCCAAATATGTTAATTTGATCTCTTTGATCCAATAACCATGAGATTCATTGTGTGGAGGTTTTGGTTCTACCAATCCTATAATGGATCTACAACACCTTTGGTCAATGCGGATCACTTAAACATCGTTGATCATTACATGTTGCCTTGTGAGAATTCCAAAATGGATGATATACTTGACAAAAAGCAAATGCAACTTTATGTGTGGAGGCTTTGGTTCTACCAATCCTCTAATGAGTTCCAAATGCAAGTTTCAAGATGGTCATCCAACTAACCACTAATTACTAATAATTAACTTTACTTTATGCTTTTATTTCCATGCTTTATGTACCATTTACTTTTAGCATTTTACATTTCATGCTATTTTCATATTTGCTCACTTGAGCATTTACTTTTATGTCATTTTTATTTTTCTCACTTGAACTTTTCTTTCTTTTTAAAGACACCTAATAATCAACATGAACCATAAAAATCATTAATGATACTTGGACTACATGGTTACTATCCTTTGCATTATGGAGTGATGGACTTCTTGGACTTAGGATTAGAGACCTTGGCCTATCTTGGAGACTTTGTGACTTTATTTGATATTTTGTCTGGAGTTCTTGAGGTTTACCTCAAGACATTGGGTTGTTTGTTTGTTTTGTGTGCAGGTTATTGAGATTATGATCTTTGTTTGTAATCTGGAATTCACCCGTATACAGCCGTTACTCTGCCCAATTTTTGCGAAGACTTAAAACACTTGAAGTTTGGTTCTTTCAAGAGGTCTAGTATCTTTGCTTGCTTGGTTTCAATCCGAAGAATGGGAATTCTATAATGACTCATAATGTCAAGTATTGGCTTCTTGTTAGTTAGATGGTTCTTATCCCTAGCTTTTACCTTATGCTTTAGGATAGCCTCTTCTTCTCCTCCCATCTTCTTTAATTTCAAAAATCTTCTCCCTCCTTAAAAAAAACTCTTCTTGTTTTGAAACTTGAAACATTTTCATAATAAACTTGGACTTAGGTCCATGCATCTTCGAAACATTTTCATAAATAAATTTCAATCAATTTAATAATACCTTTACCCTTTTTTTGTGAGAAGACTAAAAGTCAATCAATCTCATTTCAAACCATTTTGCCACTTTGGCTTTTATCTTTAAACTTTTCTCAAAAGATTAGACTCTTGTCAATCCTTGTAGTGATGCAAACGACTATACTTCTACAATATGTAGTGAAGTGAGATATTTTCCACTTGGGTGTTGAGTGAGGCATTGTTGATTTTAAAATCCAAGTCATATCCTCCACTTTGAGATGATGCAAATTCTCCTTTCTCATGATTGTGGGTAGTAAGTATGTTTTTCACACGGACAATTGCGATGATGTCTTATCTCATAAAATCAACCAATACACTTGTGTTTCAAATTTTTAAAAGAGGAACTACGTGTACCCTGATCCCCTATTGCACGAAAGGTGGTACGTAGGCACTAAAGGTTCGCAACTGCGGCGGGTGCAAAAATCATAAAAATATTTCTTTTCTCACCTCCACCATCCATTTTATATACAACACATTTTTATAGCCAAAATATACAGATTTTTCAAAGAGATTCCTGCAGAGTACCGTAGATGTTTAGGGTGCTAATACCTTCCCTTTGCATAACCAACCCCCTTACCTTGAATATTTCCCCCTCTTTTTGGGTTATTCGCTCTTTTCCCATTCCTTTGGAAACAATAAAGCGCGGTGGCGATTTTTATTTTGATTTGTATAAAGTCTAGTCAATCCAATGGCTTAGTCTTGCACATTTCTACCACCACACCCCTCATTCAAAATTTTACCCCCATCCCCATAATCATGTTGTAATAGCTTAGGATTTTAAATTCTCGCACTTTACGATTTCAATTATGCCATGATTAGAAAATTAGGGTTTGTATGAAAAAATCCAAATTAACAAATAGCTTGACCTAATCAAAGACAAATATGCATGAAAATCAAACACAATGCACACTTGCACCCCTAGGGTTACAATCCACTTGTTGCCTTCAAAAATGGGCCATGGTATGCATGTTGAGTACTTTGGCAAAACAAAAACACAACAAAAGATCATAGTCCCTCGATGACGCTATCTTGGTTGCCTAAACAAAAATGATCAAGTCCCTCAAAATTTTCCAAAAATACTTAACACAATTGCTATCATGGTCTATACGATGACCCGCGCCTGTCCCGTTTAAACATCCTAACACAAGGTTGTTCACCAAATACAATGGTGAAACAACACTGTCAAAAGGGTTAAAAACATAAAAAAGATGTTTGAGTAAAATAGGGTAGATAGCTCTTAGTTACTTGATCAAAAAGCTTGCAAAAACATCCTTGCTATTTTCAAACACACCTCACAACACAATTTCAAAACATTTCCCAAAACAAACTTTCAACCATTAAAATCTTTTCAAAAGACAAAAACACCTTTGTATACATTCAAACAAGAATCATTACAAAGGTTTCCACAACAATGGCCTCTTTTCAAAACATCTTCCAAAACCACACACAAAGCACCATTTCAAACAATTGGAAAAGCAAAGCAAGTGATCTAAACAAATAAATAAGAGCCCATGGATAACCATGGATGAAAAGGGTGCTTGCACCTTCCCTTTTCATAATCTACTCCCTGAACCCAAGAAAATATCTCAAAGGTCTTTCCTGTGCTTTTTGGCCTTTCCTTAGGATAAAATAAAAGTCGGTGGCGACTCTTGCTAAACCGAAACATTTGCGAACACAAACGCAAAATCTCAAGTCAGTTCTCCCACCGTATCACACTAAGCATGACGTAGGGGTGAATGCTATCGGGGATGACAATGAAGAGTTTGATATTGACAGCTGGATATACCTAACCACCAATGGTGGATTAAGCAACTGGACAACGAAGGATTGTATGCATGTTTCTGTTATCACCCAGTAATGATACTTTTGTTTTGTATCTGTAACAAACAATGTTTTAAACTTTATGGCCCGGTGTCTTACCCGGGGCACTGTGGCTTCATTTGTGAGGGCTTTATGTGTGTCATCTACATATATCATTAATAAAAGCATTGGACGTTTCTTGCATTTCAAGATTTGCGCTCCTTGTTTTTCTTTTATTATATATTACAAAACAACTATTTTACACACACTCACATATACAGGTCTGCATCCACTCTGGATCCCACTGATAACGACTCTGCTACTGCCAGTTATGACTTCGAGAGTCCGATCAACTTAGCCGAAGACGAAGGTGAAGATGATTGCAAAGTGCCTGGTGGACTTGCTAGACTGTTACTTTGGGAAGAGAGGGCTATTCAGCCGCACGAAGAGCCGGTGGAATCAGTTAAATCTAGGTACAGAGATAGACAAGAAAGAAGTCAAGATCGGTGCAAATCTGGAGCTAAGCGTGAAACAACGGTTGATTCAGATGCTGCGTGACTATGTTGAGATCTTTGCCTGGTCTTATGAAGATATGCCTGGGTTGGATACCGATATTGTGGTTCACCGCCTGCCTACAAAGGAAGATTGTCCTCCAGTGAAACAGAAGGTCCGCCGAATGCGCCCGGAGATGTCTGAGAAAATCAAGGTTGAAGTTATGAAACAATTCGACGCCAGTTTTCTAGCAGTTACTTCTTACCCACAGTGGGTGGCCAATGTGGTTCCCGTGCCGAAGAAGGATGGTAAGGTTCGAATGTGTGTTGACTATAGGGATCTGAACAGGGAAAGCCCCAAGGATGATTTCCCTCTACCTCATATCGATGTTCTGGTTGATAACACTGCACATCATAAGGTCTTCTCCTTTATGGATGGTTTCTCTGGTTATAATCAGATTAAAATGGCTCCCGAAGACATGGAGAAGACAACCTTTGTTACTCAATGGGGTACCTTTTACTACAAGGTCATGCATTTTAGATTGAAGAATGTTGGGGCAACGACATGATTGCAAGGTCCCAAACTGAGGAAGAACATCTTAACCACCTTCAGAAGCTGTTTGACAGGTTGAAGTTGTACAAGCTGAGGTTAAACCCGAACAAGTGCACCTTCGGGGTGAGATCTGGTAAGCTGCTGGGTTTCATCATAAGCGATAAAGGTATTCAAGTGGATCCTATGAAGGTGAAGGCTATACAGGAAATGCCAGCTCCCAGAACAGAAAAAGAAGTCAGAGGCTTTCTGGGAAGTTTGAACTATATTGCCCGATTCATCTCACACATGACTGCTACTTGTGAACCAATCTTCAAGCTACTGAAGAAAGATCAAGTGGTAAGATGGAATGATGAATGTCAGGCCGCATTCAAAAGGATCAAGGAATATCTCCAAGAGCCACCTATTCTGATGCCTCCAGTTGAAGGGAGACCTTTGATCTTATACTTGACAGTACTCGACAATTCAATGGGGTGCGTGCTGGGGCAGCATGACGAGTCTGGCCGAAAAGAGCATGCTATTTATTACCTTAGCAAAAATTTTACCGACTGTGAGACCCGATACTCACTGCTCGAGAAAACTTGTTGCACTTTGGCATGGGCGGCTCGCCGGCTAAGACAGTATATGCTGACTCACACTACTCTATTGATATCAAAAATGGATCCAATCAAGTATATCTTCGAGAAGCCTGCATTGTCCAGAAGAATAGTGAGATGGCAGATGATCTTGACTGAGTATGACATCCAGTACACGACCCAAAAGGCAATCAAGGGAAGTGTGTTAGCAGACCATTTGGCACATCAGGCAGTGGATAATTACCAGTCTATGAACTTTGAATTTCTGGATGAGAATATCATGTTGGTAACTGATTGTAAGACACCTGGACCGGATGAAGGACCTGAGGAAGGATCCCGATGGTCTATGTATTTTGATGGAGCTTCAAACGCTTTGGGTAATGGCATTGGCCCCGTGATCATATCTCCTAAAGGCTCTCATACTTCGTTCACCACCCGACTATGCTTCAACTGCACCAACAATATGGCGGAGTATGAAGCGTGCATCATGAGTCTTCGAGCAGCTATTGACCTAAGGATTAAGTTTCTGAGTGTCTTTGGAGATTCCGCTCTCGTGATCAGTCAGATCAAAAGCGAGTGGGATGCGAAACACCCAAATCTTATTCCTTACAAGGAGTATATGTTGACGTTGCTTCCCCACTTCGAGGAGATAGCCTTTGAACACTTCCCTAGGGAGGAGAATCAATTGGCAGACGCGCTAGCTACGATGTCTTCTATGTTCAAAGTCAATTGGGACAACGAAGCTCCCCGGATTATCATTGAAAGGTTAGACGAACCGGCACATTGCTGTGACATTGAGACTGAAGAGGTATCAGATAAACCCTGGTTTCATGAGGTGAAGAGATACCTTGAGGCTCAGGAGTACCCCGAGGGTGCATCTGTTAATGACAAGAAGTTTCTAAGAAGGTTCGTAGTGAAGTTCTTTATCAGCAATGGCATTCTCTACAAGCGTAACCATGATTCAACCTTACTGCGATGTGTGGATAAGAACGAGGCAGAAAGGATCATGGCAGATTTACATGAAGGTACCTTTGGGACTCATTCCAGTGGACACACCATGGTAAAGAAAATCCTTCGGGCAGGATATTATTGGTCCACTATGGAAGCCGACTGTTATCAGCATTCTCGGACATGTCACAAGTGACAAGTCTATGCTGATAAGGTGCACATACCTCCAGTACCTCTGAACGTCTTGACAGCTCTGTGGCCTTTTGCAATGTGGGGCATTGATATGATCGGCGAGATCAGACCTACAGCGTCTAACAGGTATCATTTTATCCTGGTAGCAATTGATTACTTTACAAAATGGGTTGAAGTAGCTTCCTTTGCTACCGTAACCAAGAACGTCGTGGCAAAGTTCATTCGGCACAATCTGATTTGTCGATATGGTGTACCAGAGAGGATCATTACGGATAATGGTACAAATTGCAATAATAAGATGATCACTAAGCTCTGCAAGCAATTCAAGATACATCATCACAACTCTTCTCCCTACCGGCCGAAGATGAATGGGGCTGTTGAAGCGGCTAATAAGAACATTAAGAAGATTGTGCAGAAGATGACGGTGTGATACGGTGGGAGAACTGACTTGAGGTTTTGCGTTTGTATTCGCACTTGTTCGGTTTAGCAAGAGTCGCCACCGACTTTTTATTTTATCCTAAAGGAAAGGTTTAAAAAGCACAGGAAAAACCTTTTGAGATGTTTCGTGGGTTCGGGGGGTAGATTATGAAAAGGGAAGGTATTAGCACCCTTTTCATCCATGGTTATCCATGGGCTCTTAGTTACTTGTTTTATATCACTTGCCTTTGATTTTCAATTGCTTGAAATGGTGCTTTGTGTGTGTGGTTTTTGAAGATGTTTTGAAAAAGATGCCTTGTCTAGGCAACCCTTGTAACAATTCTTTACTCGAATGTTTTACAAAAGGTGTTTGTCTTTTTGAAAAGATGTTTCAAGGTTTTGAAAGTTGTTTTGAAAGTTGTGTTTGTGAAGTATGTTTTGAAAAGTAGGCAAGTGTGTTTTGCAAGTTTGATCAAGTAACTAAGAGTTGTCTACCCTATTGTACTCAAAGATTTTTCTCATGTTTTAACCCTTTTAACAGTATTGTTCCACCATTGTATTTTGTGGACAATCTTGTGTTAGGATGTTAACGGGACGGGCGCGGGTCATTGTATGGACCATGAATGCAATGGTGCCAAGTGTCTTTGGCAATTTTGCTTGAAGGGACTATGATCATTTTGTTTAGGCAACTTCGAAAGCGTCATCGAGGGACTATGATCATTTGATTTATTTTGTTTTGCCAAAGAAACTCAACATGCAAGCATGGCCCATTTTGGAAGGCAACAAGCGGGATTACCCTAGGGGTGCAAGTGTGAATTGTGTATTTGATTTTCATGCATTTGTCTTGTATTAGGTTATCTAGCGGTTGATTTTAAATCTTCGCATACAAACCCTAATTACTATGCAGTATATAGAAAGCGATAAATTGCGGGAATTTAAAGTCTAAGCTATTACAAATAAGTATCCGGGGATGGGGGTACAAATATTTACAAATGGGGATGAGACTTATCAGGATAGTAGTGTCCAAATAATATTTACAACCAAATCGAATCGCATTCTCAAATGTAATATATATCAATGTACAAGAATAAAAGATAAGCAAATGTATTGGTGAAAGTGTATGTGATTTATTTACAAGTAATAAAAATGTGAACCTAATGTATTATTAAGCATTTATTTATTTTTATGTTTTTGTTAATATGTACAAACAAAAGATTTAATAAAAGAAAAGAAAATGCCTAAGAAATTCTATTTTTATGTATTAATGTTTTTATGTACAAGAAGTTCTTAAAAAGAAAAAAATATTTTAACTTTATTAAAGAAAATCTATATTTTTACATATTATTTAAAATGTGATGAATAAAACAAAAAAATCTATTAAAACATTTTTTATACAAGAATTCGATATATTGTTTTCATTTAATAAAAGAATTAATTTAAGTTATATATAAAAAAAGAAGAAATAATGTGATAAAAAAATGATTGATTTATAAACCTAGAAAATAAATAAAAGGAAAGCAGTCAAATGGGCTTGGGGGGAATTTGTACTTGGCCCAAATGAGAAAATAGACAGAGTTAAGAAAAAAGGGGGGTATGCATGCTGGAATGGGCCTTAGGCGCTTGGATGGGGAGAAAGCCCAAGATGCATTTTACAACATTTGTTAGGGTTTGATGGGGTTTGCCTCAGAACTAGGGTTTGTCTTCATTCTTCGCCTCTTCAAGCTTTCTGAACGCCTCCGCCTGTGGCCACCAGGCGCCACCGTCCATCTCTTTCTCCCTCCATGGATTACTCAGGCAGTGATGACACAATAGGTATGATTTCTGCTTCTAACCATTCTTAGGGTTTTCGGATTTGCATGATTAATTAGTTTTGTGTGTTCTGATCTTGATTGTTATTATTCTCTGTATGAGGTGTGAAAAGAAAAAAGAAAAGGAGTTATACCTTTGTTGGCTCTTGGAGACGGAGGTTCTGGAGGTGGACAGGAGGCGTCCTAGGGAGGCCAAGGCAGGGAGTGTGATGCTGGCTTTGTTTTTCCTGGTATTTGTATTTTTCCTTTGGTTTTATGATGATATCCCTGAAAACCCTAGTTTGCTCGCTTCTTTTCCTCTCTTTTGCTTGCTTCTGTATGATGATGATGCTTGAATATGAGTATGTTTTCTTGGACCCTGTGATGAGCCTAGCTCTGAGGGTTTTATTGGTTTGATTCTGAGCTTGCTAACCCTGTGATGATTTTATTCTGAGGGTTTAGGACTTAGGTTATGTCGTGATATGTTGGTTTGAAAGCTTAAGGTTTATGCAGGCTTTGTTTGAGATTACAGGCTTGCTGCGATTTTTTGCTATGTTACAGTTTGTATGGCCTTTTCTAGTGTAGGCTTTTTGATGAAGGTTAACGCTGCAGGTTTTCTGATATTGAGTTTTGACAGGTAGTTTGGTTTAAGGTTACAGGCCTGAGCAGTTTGTTTTCTGGTTTTTTGTACTGGCTTGAATACTTGAGGCAAGCAGGTTTGAAAGGTTGGTGAAGCAGGTTAGAGGTTTGGTATTGTCTGTTTGTGTTTGACAGGATTTGTGGCTGGTTTATGCAGGTGAAGGCTTGTGTTTTGTAGGCCTGAAACAGGTTAGGCTTGAAGCTTGATGTGCTTGTTTTGATACTGAGTTGAAACAGGTTGTTCTGCCTTTGGCTTGTGGTGTTCTGGCTTGTTTGGGAACACAGGTTTTTATGCTGAGTTTGTAGATTATAGGCTTATTGGCTTGGCGCTGTAAGTTGTAAGGCAGGAGGTTTATGCAGGTTAAGGCTTATGGCTTTGTTGGTCTGAAACAGGTTGAAGGCAACTTGTGTTAGTGTTTGTGGGCTTGAATTTTAACACAGTTGTGAGGTTACAAGCTTTTGTGTTCTTTTTGTTATGTGGTTCTGCCTCCTCCTTTGCTTGTTCTGATATGTCTTCTTTATATCTTTAAGCCTAAGCCCTGTAAGCCTTCCCCTTCTCTCTCTCTTTTCTCTCTCCACAGAGTAAGCATATTATATTGCTTAAAATTGTACTTTCTGAAAAAGTAACTGGCTGGAAAATGATGATTTTTTGAATATGTTTGCTTGCATTGTTTCTTTCCTCTGCACATTCCAGATTTCCTGCATATTGTGTACTTCTTGATATCCTTTTGACAGCCTTTTGATAGGTTTTGGACAGTTTGGTTGACATTGGACTTGGTTTAGTTTCTTCAGTTTGATTAGTTCGAAAATGTGAATTGGGCAACTTGTTTTGGCATACTCACTTGGCTGTTCAGTTTGCCTCTTTGGTTGAAAATTTGGAATTATGCAGCCTGTTTGATATTTTGAATTTGTGCAATTCATATCTTTTTTGCAAGCATATTTCTCTTTCCCTCTTTGTGAACCAAGAGTATTCTTGTGATTTGCAGAGAGGGTGAATAACTGATTCCGGCCAGTCACTTTTAATGATGAGTTTTAAAATATATGTCTGCCTTTTTATTTCATCTGCATTGACTTCTTTTCTTTTCTTTGTTTTTGCAGATAAAAATTAATTGAGCAATGGGGAGCATCAGTGGAAGATGAAGACTTAGGAAACTTTAGGATGCAATTTTATTTCACTTTTAATCATTGTAACATTATTATTGTAAACAAAATGTAAATAAATTTACAGTGTTCCAATAATAATTTGTAACAAACAATTAAAGATGAATAAAAATCCTTCTTTGTTAGTTAATTCTTTTTCAATTCACTGTCTATTTAATTATTCAAGTTTCTTAAATTAAAATAACTGGAAGTAAATCCCAACTATTCTAACTTAGAATAAATAAATAAATAATAAACAATGTGGTCTTGCAATCAATAATAAACCCGGCGTCCCAATTAAACATAAGCAATGCACAGTCAATCAAACAAACATCCATATGCCTATCTCTTTTACCGATTATACCAAACACTGCAAGTTCTCAATTCAAATGCCTCATCTCATATCCCAGAGTAAGTTGAAAAGAACTATAGAATTATTTTTTTCTGAGAATGCGCGCACAAACCCTAGTTCTTGATTTACTGTCAAAGAAGCGCCTGCCTGATCAAACCCTGAGCCAAACTTAACCAAACCCTAATAATCTGCTTGAACTGTTCCAGAGTCCATGAAAACCCTAATTTGGATAGACTGATAAGAAAAAGTCTGTTTGACTGATTCTTACGCCAATCTGAAAAGTCAGGGAAAACCCGAAGCTGTGATTTCTTGTGGAAAAATAGGAGGGCAAATTTTGGGGTACAACAGACGGTAACATACAAAGACTGGCACGAGATGTTACCATTTTCTCTTCATGGGTACCGTACCTCAGCACGGACATCAACAGGGGAAACCCCCTATTCCTTGGTATATGGCATGGAGGCCGTATTGCCCATTGAAGTTCAGATACCCTCTCTTTGGATTATGAAGGATGCAGGTTTGAGCAAAGATGACTGGATTCAGACTCGGCTTGATCAGCTGAACTTAATCGACGAAAAGAGACTTACTGCTATTTTCCATGGTCAAACGTATCAAAAGCGGATGATCAAGGCATTTAACAAGAAAGTTAGACAACAAGAGTATCAAGTTGGGGATCTGTTAATCAAGCGCATCATACTGCCACAAGGTGATCCTAGGGGCAAATGGACCCTTACCTACGAAGGGCCATTTGTGGTTAAGAACATCTTCTCAGGAGGAGCTATGATTCTAACCACCATGGATGGTGACGACCTTCCTCACCCCATCAATGCAGACATAGTGAAAAAATACTACGCATAATCAAAGACTCTCTAGGTCGACTGGCCTAGGAAAAAATAAGGGCTTCCCGGCGAACCAAAAGGGTTCGGGCAAAAATAAGGGATGAAAATGAAAAAACTGTACACCCGGCAAGTCGAAAACCTGAAAAGGCAGCTTGGGAAAAAAAGGGTATCTCTGTGGACTGAAAACCCGAAAGGACGGTCCAGGCAAAAATTAGGGATCAAAGCGTAACATTATGTCTCATTAAACCACCTTGCAACCAGACTTCGGTATCGACTATCAAGCTTGGACGGCACTAATCGATCCGATCTACCTTCAACCAAGTAGCCAAGTGATGAGATGCTCAAGGACATAAAGGAAATAGCAGAGTTGGAACCCAGTGGGATTATTCACATAGCTATTTTGTTTTCTTTTACACAAAATGTATAAATTATCTGTTCGGCGGCGTTCTCTTACTAGGACGTCATCCTCTTGTACAAAAGCGCCTATTTACATGCCAAACTTCAAAAATCAATACTGTGATACGGTGGGAGAACTGACTTGGGTTTTGCGTTTGTTTTCGCAAATATTTCGGTTGAGCAAGAGTCGCCACCGACTTTTTATTTTATCCTAAGGAAAGGTTAAAAAGCACAGCAAAAACCTTTGAGATGTTTTCTTGGGTTCGGGGTGTAGATTATAGAAAGGGAAGGTATTAGCACCCTTTCTAATTATGGTTATCCATGGACTCTTAGTTACTTGCTTAGATCAACTTGCCTTGATTTTCAATTGTTTGAAATGGTGCTTTGTGTGTGGGTTTGAAAATGTTTTGAAAAGAGGCCAATATGGTGGCAACCTTTGTAATAAGGTGTACTATCTTTTGAAAAGTTTTCAATGTTTTTGAAAGTTGTTTTGAAAGTGTGTTGTGATGTGTGGTTTTGAAAAGAAGGCAAGTGTTTTTGTTTTGCAAGTTGGCAAGTAACCAAGAGTTGTCTACTCCTAAATTACTCAAAGATCTTTGCTATGTTTTAACCCTTTTAAAAAATTTGTTCCACCATTGTATTTGGTGGACAATCTTGTGTTAGGATGTAAAGGGGACGGGCGCGGGTCATCGTTTAGACCATGATTGCAATGGTGCCAAGTGTCTTTGGCAACTTTTCCTTTAAGGGACTTGATCATGTTTAGGCAACTTTCGAAAGCGTCATCGAGGGACTATGATCATTTGATATTGTTTTGTTTTTGCCAAAGACACCTAACATGCAACATGGCCCATTATTGAAGGCAACAAGTGGAGTAACCCTAAGGGGTGCAAGTGTGATTTGTGTTTGTTCATTTTCATGCTTTTATCTTGGAATTAGGTCAAGCTATTGTTGGTTGATTTTTTTTTTGCATACAAAACCATAAGTCTATCATGGCATATTTAGAAAGCTTTTAAAGTGCGGAATTAAAAGTCCTAAATTATTACACAATGATCATGGGGAAGGGGATACAAATGTTCAAATGGGGATGAGACTTCATAGGGGAGTGGTATCCCAATATTTACAACCAAATCGAATTAATCGCAAATGTAAAATATATCAATGTACAAGAATAAGTAAATGTGTATGTGTAAATGTATTTGCGTAAGTGTATATGATTTATTTACAAGTGAAATAAATAAAAAAATGGTTAATTTGGATATTTTCATGTTTAGGGCAAAAACCCTAATTTTGCTAAATAAAAGGTATTTATTATTTAATATATATAATATTTATTAATTATGTACAAAAAATAAATAAAAGGAAGTATATTGTAAAAAAAGTATTTTTGAGATCAAATAATAATAAAATAAAAAATGTATTATATTTTGTATTTTTTTATCCTAAATATTCTAAATATATATATATATATTTATATTATGTATTAAATATATTAAATATATTCAAAAAATAAAAATATTTATTATTTACAAAAAAAAAAGTATAATTTTTAGAAAATGTTTTCAAAAGATAAAATAAAATAAAATCAGAAAATAAAATGTATTTTGTAATATTTTTGTATTTTAAACAAAAAGGTATGTATGATATTTATATGTACAAACTCAAATAAAAACAAATAAAAGTCTAATAAATACAAAAATGGTTGAAAAATATTTTTAATATTTTTTATGTTTTGACAAAAAATAAATAAGTCAGAAACAAAAAGAAAAAAGTCAAAAAATGATAAAAATAAACACAATGGGCCAAGGGGGTGTGAATGTGAAAAGGTGGTGCAAACAGAAAAAAGGTCAGGCCCAGCCCAAGGAGGCTTCTTCAACCTCCAGCCATTGTTTGAACACAGAAAAACGCGCGCCCTTGCTCAACCTGCTAACTTCTGATTCCTTGATCTTTTGACAAATCTTAAAACATGAAACTTGTAGAGCTTGAAGCCACGATTTCAAATATATAAAAAAGTTGATCTAACTCTCAGAAATGAGAGAGAATTTCTTCTCCCCCAATTCCTGACCTAGCTTTTTTCAGATATTCAGTTTCAAAATTCTCTCAGTACACACAACATAAATGCAAAGTGATTATATGTGTAGCTTCAGGGCCATGAGTAGAGTATTTTTCATTCATAAACCTAAGCCTAACTCTTCCTAGGTTGAGAGATAGAAGTCCAAAGATTTACCTTTTCAGTTGGAATCGTGTGCAACAATGGAGGTACTTTCAAGGCAATGTGAGGACTTGTACAACTTGCTTGAAGTCCAGGGATGCTATTCCAATGCTTGGTGTGCTTTGAATCTTGCTGTATCAAGCTACAGAAGTCAACCTGCAAGAGAGAAAAGTGAAAATGGAAAAACTGGTTAGAGGTGTTACAGTCTGTCTCCAAGGCTTGGGATAGTTTGTATGGGTGGTAGGGAGTGTGTTTGAACTGGTTTGGATGAAAATGCACGATGGAAATGAACTGTGGGATTCAAACTGCAGCCTATGCCCTGTTTTGCCATAAAACTGTGTTTTGATGAATGAGAAGGTTTGAAACTTGGTTGGCTCGTGTTTCAGGTCAGGGTTGATGTTTGGAATGTGTTCAATAAGTTTGCTTAGGCTGGTTCTTACAGGAATGAGAGATGATGTTGGTTATGCAAGTTTTCTTCTATCTTAAGTTAAAAATGCCAAGTTGAGTTACAAACTTATGCAGGCCCCCTAAACATGCTGCCAAGCTTTGTCTTGATCAGTGGGATATGTTTAATAACTTGTGCCTCAGAGATTTGCATTGTACCTCTTGGATTGTAAACTTGACATAAAGTTATCTTTACAAAAATGGATAACTTGCTTTTTCCATTTTAAGACTAATCCTTTGTGTAATGACTTAATGAACAAGATAATGCTAGGACACAAAGGTTTTGCATTAAATTATTGAGTAAGAATGGGATTAGAGGCCTGTAACCTATCTTGTGCAAGCTGAGTTTGAAAATGCATAGTGTTATGAACATGAAATTGGCCATGAACAAAGTGACTTTTGCCCATATTGACAAATTCGATTCTCACTAACCACAAGGTTGTTTGATGAGTTCTTGGACATTTTGGAAAGCTTGGAATGTGAACTACAATCAATCTTCGTAATGCAATTTGAAATTCCAAGTGGAAGCATGTGAAAAGTTGCCATGAAGTTAGGCAAAAATCCTGCCTAGAATAGGTCAAAAATTTCCTAAGTTAAGAATGTTTTGCACCCTTGTTCCAAAAATCATAACTTGAGCTACAAGCTTCTTTTGAGGAAACTTTGTGAATCAAAGTTGTAGATTTTGCAATGGACTATAACTTTCATGTTTTGAGTTTTGTTTGAATCCAAATGTATCTTGATGAAAAGATGGGACAAAGTTAGGAAAAAATTAGGAATTTTCATAACTTAGAAAATTTCTAAGTTATGAAATTTCTTCATTTCAAACCCTAATTTGTCATTTTTGATTTCTTGATGAACAAGCTTCATGATTTGACATGTTTTGATGAAAAATGAATCTTGACACTTGATTTTGACCAAAAAGTCAAAGTTTGACTTTTCAGTATACAGTCAAATTTGGCTCAGTTGACTAGAAAATTCATCTGTCAATCTTGTGCAATTGGGGTCTTTTGAACTTGTTGAATATGTCAAGACCATGCCATTGAGTCCTTGAGTCCATATGTGATCTTGGTTTGCCATTGGCTAGGTCAAACAGTCAAAAATTGCCTTTGTGCAGTCAAAACCCTAAAAATGACCATTTTGCCCTTTTGGTGATCTGATCAAATTTCTTGTGGAATTGTGATCCAAACTTGATCAAATGGTCCATATGATTTCATAATGTTGATGTGGGTCAAATTTCATGAGGTTTGACTGTCAATTGACCACAGTTGACTTTTTCCCCAATACAGCTGATTTCTAGGTCAACTGTCCAATTGACTGGACAAAGGTTGGAATCAAGGCTTGAAACTTGGTATGGATAAACTTGTGAGTCCAACATGAAGCATGAAAGTCATTTTTTTCATTTTGGGTCAACACATCTTTGTGCAAACACAAACCCTAATTTGGGTCAACAGTGCAAGGAGGAGTCTTGAGCAGAGCAAACCCTAACTTGATCTTGAGCTCCAAGGGTCTTGTGGTGAGAAAATGTTGAGAAATGGGAGGGCAAATTTTGGGGTGCAACAGTTGCCCCTGTTCAATCTTCTTGAATCTGAAGAGTTAGATTGGCAAGTTTGCCTTTCGCGACTCGAAGGTAAAAGGAGATTGGACACTAGAGTGCCCGGAAATTTGCACTCGCATGGTGGAGTATCAGCAATGTGATGGCGGGAATGGGCTTACAGATGCCATTTGGAGAGACGGTGGATAGGAGGATAGGATTATAGATGCCATCTGGAGGTGTGACAGAACCTTGTCGGGAATGGGCTAATAGATGCCATTTGGAAGTGTTGATCGTGTAAGAGATTCCTTAGCGAGAACTTGCATACTTGAGAAAGAAAGATGGTTTCCTGGCCTGTTACAGGTGTTTGATCTTCAAACTCTTCATGCAGATATGCCCTGGCTAGGTACAGGTATCGAATCTACAATTAGTTGCTCACAGATGTGCCCTGGCTAGGTACAGGAATCGAATCCGGAACTTCAAAAGGTTACTTACAGACGTGCCCTGGCTAGATACAGGTATCGAATCTCTAAACTGTTTATGCAGATATGCCCTGGCTGGATACAGGTGTCGAATCCACAATCAAATACTCATAGATATGCCCTTGCTGGATACAGGTATCGAATCTGGAACCGTTGTCTACAGATGTGCCCTGGCTGGATACAGGAATCGAATCTGGAATTGGTCATCTACAGATGTGCCCTGGCTGGATACAGGAATCGAATCTGGAAACCCTTCATGCAGATATGCCCTGGATGGATACAGGTATCGAATCTACAATCAAATCACTCACAGATGTGCTCTGGCTAGATACAGGAATCGAATCTGGAATTGTGAGAGTTGACAGTAATCGTCTTTGGATTGACCTTTTTCCTGAAAAGGCAAAACATTAGTTGTATGCAATGTCATGATGTATGAGATGCATGATGTCATGATGCTCAAAATGAGATAGTGTTGTATGCACTTTATCATGTACGTAAGCAGGATGTATGAAATGTGAAATGTCTATGAATATATTTTCGTCTAGGAAAATAAATCCTTGACGAGTGCCAGGAACTTGTTGAATCCTGGGCTGATGTTGAAGAGTAGGGTTCTTCGCTTCCGCTGGGGATGATGGTTGCAAGAATAAACCGGTAGGAGAAGATGACTCTGTTGGGGAATAAACTTGTTGGAGAGATTACTCTGAGGGGAATTACTCTGTGGGAAGAGATACTTCGCTGAGGTTTTGATGAGAGCTCCGCTGGGGATTCCACTGATATGTTATGTTGGGGAGTTTGATGAACTCCGCCGGGGATAGGAAGAACTTCGCCGAGGACGGACTTTCCGTGGTAATTAGCTGAGGATAACCCAGTTATACCCTGGTGGGAAATAACCTTTGAATAAAGTCGGGGAGAGACGTATGTACTCTGCAGGGGATAAGCTTCCAGAATCTACTGGGGATAAGCCTCAAGACCTGCTGGGGATATGGATTCCACTTTCCTGGGGAAACCTTTCAGATTGTACTGGGGAATGGTTCCACTGGATGTCTGTACTCTGCCGGGGAACAATCTTAGATTAAGACTGTCGAGGATGCTTGTTGAGGAATGTCTATACTCCGCTGGGGAATGTTGAGATCTTCTGGGGATACCCAACTTCCTTAAGGCTGACAGTAAACTAACTCTGCTTGGGGAGAGTATCGCCGATATGCTGGAGAAACATTGTGCCTTTTTAGGGCTGATGAGAGACCAACTCTGCCTGGAGAGTACTGCTGAATCTTGTCTTACTCTGTGGGGAGTTGAGGTAACTTGGTTACATTCTTCAGCCGAACCTACCTTGGTACCTTGGTGGACGGAGCAACTAGATCGCTTGGACAATTCTAAATTGCCTTTGCTTCTGATGTCACCTATAATTAGTCTTTTATTTCGCATGCAAATATTCATGATTAGCAATTAATGTCAAACGCATATATCAAAAATGAACATTGGACGTTCTTTGCAAAACAAAACAGAAAAAGGAAAAACAAATGGGTAATTTGTCTGAAAAATTGAACTTGTATTGATTTTGAAATTTACCTGTAAATAGGCGTTTTGTGTACAAGAGGCTGACGTCCTAGTAAGAGAACCCCGCTGAACAGCATAGAGTTTATACAATTTTGAAAAGGAAACAAAACAGCTATGTGAAAAAATAATCCCACTGGGTTCCAACTCTGCTATCGCCTTTATGTCTTCAAGCGTCTCATCACTTTGTTGCTTAGTTAGAGATGAAGCTGATTGATCGGAGTCATCTGAGCCTGATAGTTGATGCCGAATTCTGGATGCAAGGTGATCTAATGAGACATAGTATTACGCTTTATCCCTAACTTTTTCCTGGACTGCCCTTTCGGGTTTTCAGTCCACCGGGATACCCATTTTTGCCCAAGCCGCCTTTTCAGGTTTTCGACTTGCGGGTGTACAGATTTTTTCATTTCATCCCTTATTTTTGCCCGAACCCTTTTGGTTCGCCGGGAAGCCCTTATTTTTTCCTAGGCCAGTCGACCTAGCGGGTCTTTAATTCATGCGTAGTATCTTTTTACTATGTCTACATTGGCAGGGTGAGGAAGGTCGTCACCATCCATGGTGGTTAGAATCATAGCTCCTCCTGAGAAGATATGTTTAACCACAAATGGCCCTCCGTACGTAGGGGTCCATTTGCCCCTGGGATCACCTTGAGGAAGAATGATGCGCTTGATTACCAGGTCTCCGACTTGATACTCTTGTCGTCTGACCTTCTTGTTAAATGCCCCGATCATCCGTTTTTGGTACGTCTGACCATGACAAATAGCAGTGAGTCTCTTTTCGTCAATTAGGTTTAATTGATCAAGCCGAGTATGGATCCAGTCATCTTCGCTCAAACCTGCATCCTTCATTATCCGGAGAGAGGGCATCTGGACTTCAATAGGCAAGACTGCCTCCATGCCATAGACCAAGGAAAAGGGTGTTGCCCCTGTTGACGTCCGTGCTGAGGTACGGTACCCATGAAGAGCAAACGGTAACATTTTGTGCCAATCTTTGTAGGTCACTGTCATCTTCTGCACAATCTTCTTGATATTCTTATTCGCTGCTTCTACAGCCCCATTCATCTTCGGCCGGTAGGGAGAAGAGTTGTGGTGTTGTATCTTGAATTCCTCGCAGAGCTCAGTGATCATCTTGTTGTTGAGATTGGTACCATTATCCGTAATGATCCTCTCAGGTACACTGTATCGACAGATCAGGTTATGTCGAATGAACCGTGCCACGACGTTCATGGTTACCGTAGCGTAGGAAGCAGCTTCAAACCACTTCATGAAGTAATCAATCGCTACCAGGATGAAGCGGTTCCCGTTGGATGCCGTAGGTATGATTTCGTCGATCATATCAATGCCCCACATTGCAAAAGGCCAAGGTGCTGTCAAGACGTTCAGAGGAACCGGAGGAATGTGCACCTTATCAGCATAGATCTGGCATTTATGACAAGTTCGAGAATGCTGATAACAGTCGGCTTCCATTGTGGACCAGAAATATCCTGCCCGAAGGATTTTCTTTGCCATGGTATGTCCACTGGAATGTGTTCCGAAGGTACCTTCATGTAGCTCCGCCATGATCTTTTCTGCTTCAGTCTTATCCACACAACGCAGTAAGGTTGAATCATGGTTTCGCTTGTATAGAATGCCATTGCTGAGGAAGAACTTTGCCGCAAACCTTCTCACGAACTTCTTGTCATTAACCGATGCGCCTTCGGGGTATTCTTGAGCTTCAAGGTACCTCTTCACCTCATGATACCAAGGTTTTTCTGTTACCTCTTCAGCCTCGAGATCACAACAATATGCAGGTTCATCCAACTTCCAAATGATGATCCGGGGAGCCTCGTTGTCCCATTTGACTTTGAACATAGAAGACATCATAGCCAACGCGTCTGCTAACTGATTCTCCTCTCTTGGGAAGTGTTCAAAAGTTATCTCCTCGAAGTGGGGAAGCAATGTCAGCACATACTCCTTGTAAGGAATAAGATTTGGGTGTTTCGTATCCCACTCGCCTTTGACCTGATTGATCACAAGAGCGGAATCTCCGAAGACACTCAGAAACTTGATCCTTAAGTCAATTGCAGCTTGGAGACCCATGATGCATGCCTCATACTCCGCCATGTTGTTGGTGCAATTGAAACATAGCCGGGCGGTGAGTGGAGTATGAGTGCCTTTAGGGGATATGATCACAGCGCCGATACCATTACCCAAAGCGTTCGAGGCTCCGTCAAAGTGCATAGACCATCGGGATCCTTCCTCAGGTCCTTCATCCGGTCCAGGTACTTCACAATCAGTCACTATCATGATATCCTCGTCTGGAAATTCAAAGTTCATCGACTGGTAATCGTCCACTGCCTGGTGTGCCAAATGGTCTGCCAATACACTTCCCTTGATTGCTTTTTGAGTCGTGTACTAGATGTCATATTCTGTCAAGATCATTTGCCATCTTGCTATTCTTCCGGACAAGGCGGGCTTTTCGAATATGTACTTGATTGGATCCATTTTTGAAATCAACAGAGTAGTGTGAGCCAACATATACTGTCTCAGCCGGCGAGCAGCCCATACCAAAGCGCAGCAAGTTTTCTCGAGCAGTGAGTACCGGGTCTCACAGTCAGTAAACTTTTTGCTAAGGTAATAAATGGCGTGTTCTTTTCAGCCAGACTCGTCATGCTGCCCCAGCACACACCCCATTGAGTTGTCCAGTACTGTCAAGTATAAGATTAGAGGCCTCCCTTCAACCGGTGGCATAAGAATGGGTGGCTCTTGGAGATACTCTTTGATCTTTTCGAAAGCGGACTGACATTCATCGTTCCAACGTACTACTTGATCTTTCTTCAGCAGTTTGAAGATTGGTTCACAGGTAGCAGTTAGATGTGAGATGAAACGGGAAATGTAATTCAACCGTCCTAGAAAGCCTCTGACTTCTTTCTCTGTCTTGGGAGTTGGCATCTCTTGTATGGATTTCACTTTGGCGGGATCCACTTGAATACCTTTGTCGCTTACGACGAAGCCTAGCAATTTTCCAGATCTCACCCAAAAGGTGCACTTGTTTGGGTTCAACCTCAGCTTGTACAACTTCAGACGGTCAAACAGCTTCCGTAGATGGTCAAGGTGTTCCTCCTCAGTTTGGGACCTTGCAATCATATCGTCAACGTATACTTCTATCTCGTGATGGATCATATCATGAAATAGAGCAACCATGGCACGTTGGTAAGTTGCCCCAGCATTTTTCAACCCAAAAGGCATGACCTTGTAGCAAAAGGTGCCCCACTGAGTAACAAAAGTGGTCTTCTCCATGTCTTCAGGAGCCATCTTGATCTGATTATAACCGGAGAAACCGTCCATGAAGGAGAATACTTTATGCTGAGCAGTGTTGTCAACCAGAACGTCGATATGAGGCAGAGGGAAATCATCCTTAGGGCTCGCCCTATTCAAATCCCTGTAATCAACACACATTCGGACCTTACCATCCTTCTTCGGCACCGGAACCACGTTGGCAACCCACTGAGGGTAAGAAGTCACTGCTAGAAACCCGGCATCAAATTGTTTCATAACCTCAGCTTTGATCTTCTCGGACATTTCTGGACGCATACGGCGGACCTTCTGATTTACCGGAGGGCAAGCTTCCTTGGTAGGCAGGTGATGAACCACAATGTCGGTATCCAACCCAGGCATGTCTTCGTAAGACCAGGGAAAGATTTCCACATAGTCATGCAACATCTGAATCAACCGCTGTTTCACACTAAGCTCCAGATTGGCACCAATCTTGACTTCCTTTCTGTCTGTCTCAATACCCAGATTTACCGTTTCCACTGGCTCTTCATGTGGCTGAATGGCCCTCTCTTCCTGGAGTAGCAGTCTTGCAAGCTCACCAGGCACTTCACAATCATCTTCACCTTTGTCTTCGGCTAAGTTGATCGGATTTTCGAAGTCATAACTCGCAGTAGCAGAGTCGTTACCAGTGAGATCCAGAGTGGATTGGAACCTGTATAAGTGAGTGTGTGTAAATATAGTTGTTTTGCAATATATAATAAAGAAATAAAAGGAGCGCAAGATTTTAAAATGCAACAAACGTCCAATGTTTTTTTTGATGATATATGAAAATGACACACAAAAAGCCCTCACAAATGAAGCCACGGTGCCTCGGGTAAGACACCGAGCCATAAAAGTTTCAACATATTGTCTGTTACAAATTCAAAACAAAAGAGTTCATTACTGAGTGACAAAAGTAATAGGTGTGAAGTCTTTGGCAGTCCAGTTGCTTGGTCCACCGTCGGTTGTTGGGAAGATCCAGCTGTCGAATTCAGATTCCTCCACGTCGTCTTCAATAGCATTCACTCCCGGGTTGGTGATGAACACAGGAGGTCTTCCTATCCTTGCTTTACGAACAGCCCTTTGAGCCTCTGCAGTGAAGCCCAAACCAAACTTGTCAGTCTTTGGAGTAAAGTCAGGAAGTCGGCCCCAGTTTGTGCACTCACCCTTCTCAACCACAGCCCGGGCATCCTTCAAGGAAGCCATCTTTAAAGGAGGGTCTTCAATCACAGTTTCAGTTGATGCCAGTGTCTGAGGCACCTCTTCAAAGTGTTGAAAGGGGGTTTCAATGAATTCCCCATCCATCTCTATGTACCGGAACGAGTTAAGGTGGCTGACCATGTACTCTTCTTCCCCCTGAACTGTAACAATCTTCCCCCTGACCGGGTACTTAAGCTTCTGATGTAGTGTGGAGGTCACAGCTCCAGCCTTGTGGATCCATGGACGACCCAGCAAACAAGAGTAGGATGGTCAGATGTCCATCACATAGAAAGTAGAATCAAAAACTTGAGAACCAACCCTGATTGGAATGTCAACTTCACCATGTACCATCCTCTTCGAACCGTCAAAGGCTCGGACAACAACATTACTAGGCTTGAGCTCCAAACCCTCACAATCCAGCCTGTCTAGAGCCTTCTTGGGTAATACATTCAATGAAGAACCGGTGTCTACCAACACATGGGCAAGAGTAGTGCCCCTGTATTCAATGGAGACATGCAGTGCGTCGTTATGGTTCTTTCCTTTTGCAGTCAGATCAGCGTCAGATAAGCCCAACCCATTATCGGCAGTCAAGTTGGCCACACAATCGGTAAATTGATCAGCAGACGTTTCTTGTGGCACATGGGTCGTCTTCAAGAAGGAAATTAGAGCCTTGGCATGGGCCTCTGAACACAACAACAGTGACAGCATAGAAATCTTTGATGGGGTGTGCCCCAGCTGCTCGACTACGTTGAAATCACTCTTCTTGATAATTTTAAGAATCTCTTCCATCTCTTGCTGGGAAGCTTCAACAGTGGTTGTCTTTGGTGCCTCCGTCCGGGCAGGAAAATCAATAGCAATCCCTTTTCCCCGAGCGTCAGATGACTCGGCAGCAGGGGTAGAAACAGGAACTTGATTAGGAAGGGAAGCAGGCACACTTGCAGGTGTGATGATAAGAGGTCTCTGAATAGCTGGTGGCGCAATATCTGGTGAGAACAACCTACCACTGCGAGTAATCTTGGCAGGCCCGGTGATGTTGCAGACACCGGTACTTGTATCAAACTCTTGTTTTATTCCAAGCACATAAACATCTGCCCCATAGTGCCATGGGACAGCTTTGTCGGATGTATAGGGGAGTGGCCCCGGAACAGTGATGATGATAGGAGCAATCTTCTGAGTGGACATGATTTTGACAGGCTTCTTCGAAGGAGCCTTAGGAGGGTTGTTGAAAATAGTGACAATAGAAACTTCTTCAGCAGGGACAGCAGGAACAACAATCTTCTCGAACAAGATTTCTTTGTTATCCATCAGGCTTTGGATACCTGATTTCAACAAAGGACAACCAACAGGCAAAATAGCACATAGAAGGCAACCTTTACCACATCCCGAAAATAAACCGGCTAGCAACAGGTTCCTTTTGACGGTCAATAACGGAGTAACAATCTCTTCCACGGAGGCTACATACAGGTCTTCTTCCACAACATTTACCCCATGCTGGGGCATGGAAGCAGTCACAACATTGGGCCTTTCGGGCGCCTCAAACTGTATTTCTTTAGCATCAATAAGGTCTTGAACCTTATTCCTCAGAGCCCAACAATCGTCCGTAGTATGTCCCGGGCTATCAGAGTGATAAGTGCAACGGGCGTTGGGGTTGTACTTTGGAGAAGCTGTGTTCACTACCTTTGGAGCTTCTTTGACAATTACCAGATTGGTTGACAATAGTTGCGGCAAAATCTGAGACAAGGTCATACTGAGCCGAGTGTATTGCCTTTTGGGTCTCTCACCCCTTGGTTGGTTGTATTGCGGAGGAGCAGCAGCAGGCTTTGAAATTACCAACGCATTGACAGGTTGGCGGCGTTCCGGCTTAATTTGTCTTCTGGGACCATAAATAGCACTGGCTTCCTTCTTGAAGGGCTTCTTCTCAGTACTTGCGGAGGCACCTTTCTGTATCTTCCCCGACTTGATACCAGTTTCTATTCTCTCACCAGTCAAGATCAAATCTATAAACCCAGCAGAAGAATTTCCAATCAGATGATTGAAGAACGGGCCAGACAGGGTCCCCAGGAACATGTCAACAAGTTCACGATCATTCAGCGGTGGCTGCACCCTGCCAGCCAGGTCTCTCCACTTTTGCGCATACTCCTTGAATCCTTCGCTCGTCCCCAGTGACATACCCTGGAGTTGGATACGCGTGGGAGCGAGGTCAGAATTGTACTGATATTGCTTATAAAAGGCAGTAGCCAAGTCCTCCCAGTTTCGGATACTGGCTCCATCCAGTTGATAGAACCATTCGAGTTGAGACCCCGAAAGGCTATCCTGGAAGAAATGAATCCACAGGTTCTTGTCTGCAGTGTAAGGTTGGATTTTCCTTACATATGATCTGAGATGCAGCTTAGGACAGGAAGCCCCGTCGTACTTTGCAAAGGCAGGTTCCTTGAACTTGTGCGGGATCACCACCCCAGAAGATAAACCTAGATCTCCAAAATCCAACCCCGGCACATTTTGAATCTCCATGGCACTTAAACGTTCCTCTAGTTGCTTGTACCTGTCTTCGGCAGGAGGGTACTGTTCATCGTTGTAATCCGTCTCGTTGTCGGAGATCGCGGGACTAGGAACCCTTCCTTCTTGGGGACTAGCTCTCCCTACAGAGGAAGTAGCTTGATCAGCCTCATTCTGCAGTGTATTCCCAAACCTCCGTCCAGTGTTAAACAGAGCAGTCCTCCTCTTCTTCTTCTTCTTCAAAAGCAGAGTCTTCAACTCCTGTTGACCCTGGGCTAAACTCATGACCAACTCCTGAAACTGGGCGTTCTGGGCATGGAGGGCCTTAATAGCTTGTTCGGTAGTAGGCTCGGAAGACATGATGATTGAGTGCTGAAATAAACAGCGAAGAAGATTAAGCAACCTGTAGAAGAAGGGTACTTGTTATACATATGATGCAATGAGATGCTTATGATTTTTGTTTTCAAAGACAATCGGGATTCATCTTTGTAGATAAAAAGGAAACATACTTCATTAGATTCAAACTTTAAATTGTTCAACAATTGGCCCTTATGCATTACAAGAATAAAAATAACTGAAAAGGAAATAAAAGCTATAAAAAGAACATCCAAAGCCCATCAGTGCTCCCATGGCCTCCTCTTCTCAGTACGGATGTAGTCGTTCAGGATCTGCTCCTCCTCCAATCGCTTAGTCAGCTTCTGGATCCTTTGCTCCTGTTCGTTGAACTTTTCCCGATAAAAATCCCGTTCTTCCTGTAGTTGCGCCCAAGATCTCTTTAGTGTATCAACATCACTGGGTATCTGAGGAGGGAGGACAGTTGGAGGAACCCCGTCTTCATCAGGAAATTCAAGAATGACAGGCCTGACAGCTTCGTATGGCATACCTAACTTCTGAGCACGGATGCGGACCCATCTGCAGTAGGGTTCCAATGGTAGAGAAGTCTTTGGTCCCAACTCATGTGGGTCGGCTTTGTGAATTCTGTCCCAAGCCTTAATGAATCCATGGCGCAGTTTGTCACTGCCTACCTGAAACTCAAAACTGAAGTGAGGAACCAACATCTCATGAGGCCCTGCTCTTCTGACTCTTCCAAACTGACGGAGAGCTAAACATGGATTATAAGAGATTCCTCCCTGGGTAACGATCAAAGGAACATTAGGATATTCTCCACAACGGTCAATAATGGCTACCTTATCCAGACCTCTGAGAGTCCAAATGATGTCATTATCAGTGAGAGACATTAACCTATGAGCCCAGCCTTTTCCTTCTTCATTTTTCAGCACGAACTTAGGGAGGTGCGAAATAAACCACCTCACTAGCAAAGGAGCACAACACCACAGAGTTCCCCGTCTTCAGGCAGTACGAGCATAGAGTTGTTGCAGGATATCACCCAAGAGAGTGGGTACAGGGTTCCGAGACATGAAGATCCTTATGGCATTGATGTTGACAAAGTTATCAGGATTTGGAAACAATACTAGACCATAGATTAAGAGAGCCAGAATGTCTTCGTATGCCTTGAAGTCTAAGTCATTCCAAAAATTGTTAGCTTTACCAATCAGAAACTTAGCCAAAAAGCCCTTAACTCCACTTCTAGTTTCCCAGTTAGCCACTACCTCTTCTTTGGTTAAGGGAAGGACTGCAGCAATCTCTTCAGGCCTAAGAGTCTTCTCCCAACCAGTGAATGGAGTTTGTTCCAAAATAGGGATACCAAGCAAATCAGAGAATTCTTCCAGGGTAGGGACCAGCTGGAAGTCCTGAAAGGTGAAGCAATGATACAGAGGATCATAAAACTGGGTCAGAACACTCATCAGTTGTTGGTCCCACTTTGAAGTGACTAACCCAAGAAGAGAACCATGCCTCTTGATGGAGGAAGTAATGTTTGGAATCCTATCAACCAAATCCTTGAGCAAAGTAGGTGGTTGAACAAAGTTGAGCCGGATAGTATTCCTACGCACGGGCATCATGATATCCTACAAAACAGAGCAAAGATGAAACCCTCTTGTCTTTGAAATGGGTCAGTCCTTATACAGGATGCATGCAATGGTATGATGGTATGATGCTATGATAAAAACACACCACAAGTATTCACAAAGGCAAGCATAATAAGGCACACAAGTCACACAAGACAACCCTTAGGGTTTAGGCCAGCATGAAATTTAGGTATTACCCTCTTTTAGTTTCGTTGGTTAAGACCTGTCCTATCAAAAGTAATAGGGTTCTAGAGGATCTCAATATCATTGACTACCCTCAATCGGTCATAACTCCAGCATCGCAATCTTTTCTTGCGGCCAGAACCATCGCGAGAGTTTAGCCTCAATGAGTGTAGCATACTTGCTACTGTTCTATGGCCAAGTTAGGTCAATTTAGGGTTCTAAGGTCGGTTGGTGTTTAATGACTCCTTAGAAGACCCATATTCTCCTCGTTGCAACACAAGGGATATCGGTACAGACTAAGGTGTCACACTAACGTAGCCACTGCTTCACCTATGTCGGTCTACGCCGGATAGGTCCCTCACAGATTATGCTACCTAAAAGGGTATTCCCCAGATCCGGGTTAGGATCTATGAAACTCTGATGCAAAGCCCCCAAATGTAAAAGCAAACAAAGCAAGCAATTGAAAACAAGGTGACCTAAGCCCTAAGGTTACTCCACTTTTAAGTTTTTCCCCAGCAGAGTCGCCAGTTCTGTGATACGGTGGGAGAACTGACTTAGGTTTTGCGTTTGTTTTCGCAAATGTTTCGGTTGAGCAAGAGTCGCCACCGACTTTTTATTTTATCCTAAGGAAAGGTTAAAAAGCACAGCAAAAACCTTTGAGATGTTTTCTTAGGTTCGGGGAGTAGATTATAGAAAGGGAAGGTATTAGCACCCTTTTTATCCATGGTTATCCATGGGCTCTTAGTTACTTGCTTAGATCAACTTGCCTTGATTTTCAATTGTTTGAAATGGTGCTTTGTGTGTGGGTTTGAAAATGTTTTGAAAAGAGGCCAATGTGGTGGCAACCTTTGTAATGATCCATGTTGGGATGTATACAAAGGTGTACTATCTTTTGAAAAGTTTTCAATGTTTTTGAAAGTTGTTTTGAAAGTGTGTTGTGATGTGTGGTTTTGAAAAGAAGGCAAGTGTTTTTGTTTTCCAAGTTGGCAAGTAACCAAGAGTTGTCTACTCCTAAATTACTCAAAGATCTTTGCTATGTTTTAACCCTTTTAACAATTTTGTTCCACCATTGTATTTGGTGGACAATCTTGTGTTAGGATGTTAACGGGACGGGCGCGGGTCATCGTTTAGACCATGATTGCAATGGTGCCAAGTGTCTTTGGCAACTTTTCCTTTAAGGGACTTGATCATGTTTAGGCAATTTTCGAAAGCGTCATCGAGGGACTATGATCATTTGATATTGTTTTGTTTTTGCAAAAGACACCTAACATGCAACATGGCCCATTATTGAAGGCAACAAGTGGAGTAACCCTAAGGGGTGCAAGTGCGATTGGTGTTTGTTCATTTTCATGCTTTTATCTTGGAATTAGGTCAAGCTATTGTTGGTTGATTTTTTTTTTTGCATACAAAACCATAAGTCTATCATGGCATATTTAGAAAGCTTTTAAAGTGCGGAATTAAAAGTCCTAAATTATTACACAATGATCATGGGGAAGGGGATGCAAATGTTCAAATGGGGATGAGACTTCATAGGGGAGTGGTATCCCAATATTTGCAACCAAATCGAATTAATCGCAAATGTAAAATATATCAATGTACAAGAATAAGTAAATGTGTATGTGTAAATGTATTTGTGTAAGTGTATATGATTTATTTACAAGTGAAATAAATAAAAAAAAGGGTTAATTTGGATATTTTCATGTTTAGGGCAAAAACCCTAATTTTGCTAAATAAAAGGTATTTATTATTTAATATATATAATATTTATTAATTATGTACAAAAAATAAATAAAAGGAAGTATATTGTAAAAAAAGTATTTTTGAGATCAAATAATAATAAAATAAAAAATGTATTATTTTTTGTATTTTTTTATCCTAAATATTCTAAATATATATATATATATATATTTATATTATGTATTAAATATATTCAAAAAATAAAAATATTTATTATTTACAAAAAAAAAGTATAATTTTTAGAAAATGTTTTCAAAAGATAAAATAAAATAAAATCAGAAAATAAAATGTATTTTGTAATATTTTTGTATTTTAAACAAAAAGGTATATATGATATTTATATGTACAAACTCAAATAAAAACAAATAAAAGTCTAATAAATACAAAAATGGTTGAAAAATATTTTTAATATTTTTTATGTTTTGACAAAAAATAAATAAGTCAGAAACAAAAAGAAAAAAGTCAAAAAATGATAAAAATAAACACAATGGGCCAAGGGGGTGTGAATGTGAAAAGGTGGTGCAAACATAAAAAAGGTCAGGCCCAGCCCAAGGAGGCTTCTTCAACCTCCAGCCATTGTTTGAACACAGAAAAACGCGCGCCCTTGCTCAACCTGCTAACTTCTGATTCCTTGATCTTTTGACAAATCTTAAAACATGAAACTTGTAGAGCTTCAAGCCACGATTTCAAATATATAAAAAAGTTGATCTAACTCTCAAAATGAGAGAGAATTTTTTCTCCCCCAATTCCTGACCTAGCTTTTTTCAGATATTCAGTTTCAAAATTCTCTCAGTACACACAACATAAATGCAAAGTGATTATATGTGTAGCTTCAGGGCCATGAGTAGAGTATTTTTCATTCATAAACCTAAGCCTAACTCTTCCTAGGTTGAGAGATAGAAGTCCAAAGATTTACCTGTTCAGTTGGAATCGTGTGCAACAATGGAGGTACTTTCAAGGCAATGTGAGGACTTGTACAACTTGCTTGAAGTCCAGGGATGCTATTTCAATGCTTGGTGTGCTTTGAATCTTGCTGTATCAAGCTACAGAAGTCAACCTGCAAGAGAGAAAAGTGAAAATGGCAAAACTGGTTAGAGGTGTTACAGTCTGTCTCCAAGGCTTGGGATAGTTTGTATGGGTGGTAGGGAGTGTGTTTGAACTGGTTTGGATGAAAATGCACGATGGAAATGAACTGTGTGATTCAAACTGCAGCCTATGCCCTGTTTTGCCACAAAACTGTGTTTTGATGAATGAGAAGGTTTGAAACTTGGTTGGCTCGTGTTTCAGGTCAGGGTTGATGTTTGGAATGTGTTCAATAAGTTTTCTTAGGCTGGTTCTTACAGGAATGAGAGATGATGTTGGTTATGCAAGTTTTCTTCTATCTTAAGTTAAAAATACCAAGTTGAGTTACAAACTTATGCAGGCCCCCTAAACATGCTGCCAAGCTTTGTCTTGATCAGTGGGATATGTCTAATAACTTGTGCCTCAGAGATTTGCATTGTACCTCTTGGATTGTAAACTTGACATAAAGTTATCTTTACAAAAATGGATAACTTGCTTTTTCCATTTTAAGACTAATCCTTTGTGTAATGACTTAATGAACAAGATAATGCTAGGACACAAAGGTTTTGCATTAAATTATTGAGTAAGAATGGGATTAGAGGCCTGTAACCTATCTTGTTCAAGCTGAGTTTGAAAATGCATAGTGTTATGAACATGAAATTGGCCATGAACAAAGTGACTTTTGCCCATATTGACAAATTCGATTCTCCCTAACCACAAGGTTGTTTGATGAGTTCTTGGACATTTTGGAAAGCTTGGAATGTGCACTACAATCCATCTTTGTAATGCAATTTGAAATTCCAAGTGGAAGCGTGTGAAAAGTGGCCATGAAGTTAGGCAAAAATCCTGCCTAGAATAGGTCAAAAATTTTCTAAGTTAAGAATGTTTTGCACCCTTGTTCCAAAAATCATAACTTGAGCTACAAGCTTCTTTTGAGGAAACTTTGTGAATCAAAGTTGTAGATTTTGCAATGGACTATAACTTTCATCTTTTGAGTTTTGTTTGAATCCAAATGTATCTTGATGAAAAGATGGGACAAAGTTAGGAAAAAATTAGGAATTTTCATAACTTAGAAAATTTCTAAGTTATGAAATTTCTTCATTTCAAACCCTAATTTGTCATTTTTGATTTCTTGATGAACAAGCTTCATGATTTGACATGTTTTGATGAAAAATGAATCTTGACACTTGATTTTGACCAAAAAGTCAAAGTTTGACTTTTCAGTATACAATCAAATTTGGCTCAGTTGACTGGAAAATTCATCTGTCAATCTTGTGCAATTGGGGCCTTTTGAACTTGTTGAATGTGTCAAGACCATGCCATTGAGTCCTTGAGTCCATATGTGAGCTTGGTTTGCCATTGGCTAGGTCAAACAGTCAAAATTGCCTTTGTGCAGTCAAAACCCTAAAAATGACCATTTTGCCCTTTTGGTGATCTGATCAAATTTCTTGTGGAATTGTGATCCAAACTTGATCAAATGGTCCATATGAGTTAATAATGTTGATGTGGGTCAAATTTCATGAGGTTTGACTGTCAATTGACCACAGTTGACTTTTTCCCCAATACAGCTGATTTCTAGGTCAATTGTCCAATTGACTGGACAAAGATTGGAATCAAGGCTTGAAACTTGGTATGGATAAACTTGTGAGTCCAACATGAAGCATGAAAGTCATTTTTGGCATTTTGGGTCAACACATCTTTGTGCAAACACAAACCCTAATTTGGGTCAACAGTGCAAGGAAGAGTCTTGAGCAGTGCAAACCCTAACTTGATCTTGAGCTCGAAGGGTCTTGTGGTGAGAAAATGTTGAGAAATGGGAGGGAAAATTTTAGGGTACAACACAATTCATTTTCAGAGAAATTTTAAACTGTTTTTCCTTTTTCTGTTTTTCTTTGCAAAGAACGTCCAATGTTCATTTTTGATATATGCATTTGACGTTAATTGCTGCTCATGAATATTTACATGCGAAACAACAGACGATTACTGGTGATGTCAGAAACAGGGGCAATAAGATTTTTTCAAGCTTTACAGTTGCTCTATCCACCAAGGTACAAAGATAAATTCAGCTGAAGAATATGGCCAAGGTACTTTCACTCCCCACAGAGTAAGACAGTAATGATAGCTCTCCCCAGCTGAGACTTGCAACTGTGAATGAATCCGTAATATTCTCTCCAAGCAGAGTTTGTCTACCGTCAACACCGAAAAGTTTTAATATCCCCGGAAGTCTTAATATCCCCCAATGGAGTATAAGAATATTCCCCGGAAAAATACAAAATGTCCATAGTAGAGTTTGAAATTTTTCCCAGTGCAGTCTGAAGAAGCTTCCCCAGTGGAGTTTGGAGAATCATCCCCAGTAGACTTTGGAAGATTGTCCCCAGCAAGCTCAAAGGATTATCCCCATTAGAGTCTAAAAGGTTATCCCCAATGAAGTCGCAACTGAAGATCATCCCCAGCGGAGTTCTTTCCCTTCACAAACAGAAGTCAATCCCCAACAGGATTCAGTATCACCAGCAAGGGTAGTTCATCCCCAATAGAATTTATCGGTGGAATCCTCAGCACAATATCTCTTCCCCACAGAGTAATCTCCTCATCAGTTTATTCCCCAACGGAGTTATCCTCTCATGCAGGTTTATTCTCACAATCATCTTCGTTCTCCATCCCCAGCAGAAACGAAGAATTCAACTCTTTTCTCCAGCAGCTATCTGGGATTTATTTTCCCCAGCTAAAACATTACATTTTCATACATCATGACACATGCATATACGCATCATACAACACAATCTCATTTATTTTGAGAACATCATTGCTTGATATATATCATGCATTGCATACGACTGACCTTTACCTTTCAGGAAGGATGCAGTTAAGTTCTCAGCTATGTCGAACTACTGACCGGTTCTTAAATATCAACTGAATTAGTCTCGGTTGAATTACAGATAAGGTTATAAATCTCGACAATTTTCCTCCGTCGAAGTGTGGACGAGTTCTTAAATCTCAATAGAATTATCCTCCGTTGAAGTACAGACAGTTCCTAGATCTCGATGAAGATGTTTCCCTCAGTCGAAGTACTGACCGGTTCTTAAATCTCAACTGAATTATTCTCGGTTGAATTACAGATAAGGTTTTAAATCTCGGAAATTTTCCTCCGTCGAAGTGTGCACGAGTTCTTAAATCTCAACAGAATTATCCTCCGTTGAAGTAACAAACAGTTCTAGATCTTGATGAAGATGTTTCCCTCAGTCGAAGAACTGACCGGTTCTTAAATCTCAACTGAATTATTCTCGGTTGAATTATAGATAAGGTTCTAAATCTCGACAATTTTTCTCCGTCGAAGTGTGGATGAGTTCTTAAATCTCAACAGAATTATCCTCCGTTGAAGTAACAGACAGTCCTAGATCTTGATGAAGATGTTTCCCTCAGTCGATGAACTGACCGGTTCTTAAATCTCAACTGAATTATTCTCGGTTTAATTACAGATAAGGTTCTAAATCTCGACAATTTTCCTCCGTCGAAGTGTGGACGAGTTCTTAAATCTCAACAGAATTATCCTTCGTTGAAGTAACAGATAGTCCTAGATCTTGATGAAGATGTTTCCCTCAGTCGAAGAACTGACCGGTTCTTAAATCTCAGCTGAATTATTCTCGGTTGAATTACAGATAAGGTTCTAAATCTCGACAATTTTCCTCCGTCGAAGTGTGGACGAGTTCTTAAATCTCAACAGAATTATCCTTCGTTGAAGTAACAGACAATCCTAGATCTTGATGAAGATGTTTCCCTCAGTCGAAGAAATGACCGGTTCTTAAATCTCAACTAAATTATTCTCGGTTGAATTACAGATAAGGTTCTAAATCTCAGCAATTTTCCTCCGTCGAAGTGTGGACGAGTTCTTAAATCTCAACAGAATTATACTCCGTTGAAGTAACAGACAGTTCCTAGATCTTGATGAAGATGTTTCCCTCAGTCGAAGTATTGACCGGTTCTTAAATCTCAACTGAATTATCCTCGGTTAAATTACACATAAGGTTCTAAATCTCGACAGACTTCCCCCCCCCCAGTTGAAGTACAGGCAAGCTCCTAAATCTCAACAAAGATCAGACTTCCCTAAGCGGAATCTTGCACAACAACAGGTATGCGAGCTCTCGCTAAGGAATCTCATATGTGATCGACACTCCTGCAGATGGCATCTTTAAGCCAATCCTCCCTCCAACAATCTCCAAATGGCATCTGTAAGTCCATTCCTGACATCACAAGGCTGATACCACTTCATGCGAGTGCAAATTTCTGGGCACTCTAGTGTTCAATCATCTTCCACCTTTGGATCACGAAAGGAACGAAAGCCAATCTACATCCTCAGGTTTAAGAAGATTGAACAGGGGCAGCTGTTGTACCCCAAAATTTGCCCTCTTATATTTCTCAAAACATTGCAAGAAAAATCTCCAAGTGGCTCAAGGTTTGCTCAAGAAAGGGTCAGACAAGTCATCTCCTAAGGCAGTCTTCCCCCAAATTAGGGTTTTGTGTTGCATCAAGATCCTTGAGTCCAAATGACCCCAAGTGCTCCCCAATATCCTAATAGGTTCTCAAGATCATCCATGTCAAATTTCCAGCTTTGCAGAGGAAGTTTGTTCAGTCAATTGCTCAAAGGGTCCAAAAATCGACTGTGTTAGGGCAAAAGTCAATTGTGACCCAAATACAGTCAAACTTCAATATTTTTTGTCAAAATTCTCATTTTGAAGGATATTTCATCATTTGATCAAGGGTTGATCATGATTCATCAAGGATTGCTCAAAATTCATCAAGACTCAAAAGTTGCTAAATTAGGGTTTTGCAAGAAAAGTCAACTCAACTTTGACCAAGCATAACTTTCTCATACTTTATGAGAAATGACTCATACAAATCTCATTTTGAAGAGGATGCAATTTCCTACAATCCATATTCATACCTCAAGATCAAAAAATTCACTCACAAGAAGTTATAAATTTGGACATTATAGGTCATTTTTGAAAGTCAACAAAAACACTTTTTTTCCAAAGCTTATAACTTGAGCATGGAACATCAAAATGATATGATACAAAAAGCGTTGATTAGAGGACATCTCAAGCTTTCTAAAAAGTCCAAGAACACCTCCAAAAGTTCAAAATTGAAGAAGTTATGCATTGTTGAAGTTGGACATTTTTACAAAATTGCCAAAAGTCAACTATCCCCAAAACTTCAAATTTTGTCAAATGGGCCCATTCTTTTCCACTTGATTTGAGCTTGCATCATTTCCCACGTGTCCTAGCTTCATCCATGAGCCCATATTCTATTTTTATTATTTTATTTGATTTTTATTTGAATTTATTCATTTTAAATCAAATTAAATCATATAAAATCCAAAACTTTGATTACATGAGATCTTTTTGCTATTTCAGGTCTTGATTATCATCATTAACATCATCAAAATTCGTATAAAGCAATCCATGTACAAAAAGATTGAAAATTGGCAAATTTGGAAGGTTTAGTAATGGAGAATCAAATCAAATTGGCAATCATTATTGGAGCAAGCTTTGAATCAAGTTTGTTACCCTAATACATTCCTCACTACATAAATAAGCCAAAGGGATGTGAATAAGGGTTGGAAAGTGCAGGCATAGGCAGAACAAAAATTGAAAAAAGTTATAAAAAGTTGGAGATCAAATCCATAGCTAGAGGCATTTTCAGAAGCTGAGACCTGTCACAATCTCTTCCTGGGTGTTCACACAAGCGATTTAGATCAAAAGCAAGCGTTCTCACACACCACAAAGCGCTGTAAGTGTCACGCAATCTCCCCCTGTACTTGGTTTCGTATCTCAGAATTTATGCATTGTTACAATGAAATAATTGCACATTTGTAATCACCATACCATTTGCAAGCTTTTGACATTAACCAATTTTATTTGTATGACCAACATGAAGATCTGCCATTGCTAGGGTTTCGTCCTTGTTTTTGGGGCTTTTATTTTCAGGTACAATTTGCCATAATCATGGCTATGGTTGTGACTAGCTGGCCAAGACGAACTCAACCATGGATTTAGAATGCATTTCCATGGCGCCTATAGGATTTTAGAGATGCTTGGCTTGTAGTGACGGACCTTTGTCCATAGGTAAAGGTCCTGGAACCTTTAGCAACGGTTCAACAAAGAAGATGAAGGCGTGTCACACCATCATTGGGCTATTCAAAAGATGGCGCGCGTATTTCTTTTCTGACCAATTAATGTTGTTTTGTTATATTATTATTATTATGCAATATACTTACAAATGAATCAAGGCAGCGTAGTGGCAAGGCAAGCAAGCAATCACTTTCAGGACCTGGGTTCGAATCTCAGGTCCCCCATTCCCTCATTGTTTTTTTCTTTCAGGAGATTGTGTGTACATTCAAGCTTACAGTGTACCATACACCCTCACATATCTAATTGCCAGATGGCCCAAGGCCAAATCTGATGGTCAAGCGCTGAAGGTCTACATGGAGCCAAGTCAGCGCGTAAACACCTGATCTCAAAAGTCAACAAAGGCCATCTACATTTGGGCCTCAGCATTTCTATTCATGCCCCCATTTCAGGCCCAAACCCTTCTCTCTTTCTGTTTTATTTATTTTGTTTATTTTAATTTGTTTTAATTATTTTTATTATTTACTAACCAATTAAAATTCTTTTCTTTATAAGATAAAATCACAAAAATATTTTCTTTATCAAATCAAATTTTTATTTTTATTTTTAAACACTAATTAAATTAATTTAGGTTTTAAATAGAAACAACTTTAACTTATTTTTTTTGTGAATAATTAAAATTAAATTAGATTCAATTAGGTTTTAATTACTAACTTAATTATTTTATCTTTATTTCTTAAAATAACAAAAACCCAAAAATAATTTTTTCATTTAATTAATTAATTTATTTATTGATTTAGTAATTAATTTAAGTTAATTTCTTTCTTAAAATAAAAAACAACAAAAAAAGATATTTTCTTTCAAAAAAGGGTCAAAATCCTAATATCGCACTCGATTTAATTTCCCGCACGCGATTTATTTATTTTTATCCAATAATGTACTTGCCTCCGGTTTGTAATAGTTAATAGGACCTTTATTTATTTTTTTATCGCTTTATTTATTTTTTAAAGGGTTTTTCTTTGGCGATGTAAATACCCGACGCCTTGTAATTTAAATTCCGCATTTTATTTCCCGCAAAATATAACTGTTAGATGTTTGATAATAGGGTTTGCATGACAAGATTGAATGTTTTAACCTAAAATCAACTTAGATCACCATTAACATGTACAAAGATAAAAAATAACTGAAAACGACACACTCGCACATGCGCACTCTTAGGGTACACCCCACTTAGTTGCCTTCGTACACGGTCATTGAGTATAGGTCACTTTAGATGTCGCCCTCTTGTCTAAAGATCATAGTCGCCTCGAAACGGTTGCCTCGGATATGATTGCCTCAAACAAATGATCTAAGACATTAGGGTTACCGCTAAAGTGTCCTAACATTGCTTTAGTGACCGTAAGCCCCTAATTTGAATTGACCCTCAAATTCCAACAACGGTGATACCTACTCATTAATAGTGGGATAGCATTGTCTAAAGGAAATTAGCATAGAACGATTCCTTTTTCGAGTAGGTAGATGGTTCTTAGATACTTTCTCTTTCAAAGAAACAAAAACTTTTCACACTTACACTCCTTTTCGAATAAAGTTTTCAAAAACACTTCAAACACTCTTGAGGACAGAAGCAAGAGTTAAATCGAAGTTTTCAAATAAAAACTTTTTCAAACCCACAAGCACAAAGAAAGAAATATTTTGAAAACAATATGAGCAAGTACCTAAGAGCCCGTGGATAACCACGGATAGAAAGGGTGCTAACACCTTCCCTTTCTATAATCTACCCCCGAACCCGAGAAATATCTCGAAAAAGGAATTTTTCTGTGCTTTTTTCCTTTCCTTGTTGGATAAAATAAAAGTTGGTGGCGACTCTTGCTTACCGCGACATTTTGCGAAAACAAAACGCAAAACGCAAACCAGCATTCCAAAAAAACAGTCAGTTCTTCCCACCGTATCACAAGGAGTATTAGCAGAGATGATTGTAGGACTGGGAATAGATTTTGGAGGAGCAACAACAACATGAATGATTACGGGTCCAGAAATAGCTTTTGGAGGAGCAATTTCTGGAGAGAACACCCTTCCACTTCGGGTAATCTTGCTAGTCCCTGCGATATTACCGATATCGGAGTCATCTTTCTCAGAACTTAAATTTTCAGCAGCTGGCCAATCTTGCTTGATATCGTGGTAGTATACATCACCTCCATAATTCCATGGGACGATTTTGTCTGACGAATACGGGATTGGTCCAGGAATTGTAATTATCAACGAGCCACTTTAGGAACTGATATAATTCTAACAGGTCTTTTGGTGGAGACCCTGGAAGAATTGTCTAAAATGGTCACGATGGAAACATCATTATAAGAAATAGTTGGAATTGAATTCTTCTCGAACAAAATATCCTTGTTATCTATTAGGCATTGAACGCCTGCTTTTAACAACGGACAGTTGATTGGTGAGGATAAACAGAAATGACAGCTTTTATCACAGCATGGGAATACACCGGCATTCAACAAGTTATTTTTGATAGTCAGGAGATGGGTCAAAAGTTCATCAACTGAAGTAACAAACATATCTTTCTCAATGGCGTTGATATTACGGTTGTGCTTGGGCATTAGGGGCAATGATTACATTCGGAATTTCTGCCGCGTCGAATTCGATCTCTTTGGCTTCAAGCAGGTCTTGTACTTTGTTTTTCAGAGCCCAACCGTTGTTAGTGTCATGGTCGGGACTCTCAGAATGGTATGCACAGCGGGAATTAGGACGATAATGAGGAGAGGTTGTGTTAGGATTCTTTGGAGCTTCTTTCAAAGTCACTAGATTGGATCTTAACAAATGTGGCAATACTTGAGATAGTGTCATGTTAATTCGGGTGAACTTTCCGACTGGTCTTTCCATTCTTGGCTGGTTGATTCTATGCTGAGCAGGCGCAGGTTTAGGAATCATAACAACCCCCACCATTGAACGGCGTTCAGCCATATCTTGATTTCTCTGAGGATATACAGTAACCACTTCGTTCTTTCCAATGAATGGTTTCCTTACAGCGGAAGAGGATGCATCTTTTTGAATCTTCCCATTCTTTATCTCGACTTCTACCCTTTCTCTGGTCAATATCAATTCAATAAAACCCGCCGAAGAGCTCCCAATTAAGTGATTGAAGAAAGGTCCGGACAAGGTGCCCAAAAACATATCAACTAACTCTCTTTCAGATAGGGGAGGCTGGAATCTTCCTGCTAAGTCCCTCCATTTTTGCGCGTAGTCTTTGAAGCCCTCACTTGAAACCATGGCCATACTCTGGAGTTGAGTATGAGTGGGAGCAAGACCAGTGTTGTATTAGTATTATTTGTAAAAGGCAGCAGCAAGATCTTCCCAGTTATGAACATTGGCTCTTTCTAACTGATAAAACCAATCAAGTTGAGTTCCAAGCAGACTGTCTTGGAAGAAGTGTACCCATAAATCCTTGTCAGCGGTATGAGGCTGGATTTTCCTCACATAGGACCGGAGATGCATTTTGGGACATGAAACTCCATCGTATTTGGCGAACACAGGTGCTTTGAATTTTGGAGGAATGACAATCCCCGATACTAATCCCAACTCCTCAAAGTCCAATCCAGGCACTTTTTGGATTTCCATTGCACTTAACTGTTCTTCTAGATGCTTATACTTATCGTCAGCTGGAGGATACTGTTCTTTAGAATAATCTTCTTCTTCCTCTTCCTCTTCTAAATTTGGCTGAACAACAGCTTCCTTGCCTTTCCCATCTTGATTGTCTTTCTCACTAGATGATGTTGCAAATTCCAAGGTCCTTCTTGCTTTCCCTTGGAATCTTCTTCCCATATTTAGAATTTCGGTTACTTTCTTTACTTTCTTCTTTTTCTCTTCAACCAGCAAGGTATTTAACTCTTCTTGTCCTTTGTCTAGAGTTAAGAACATCTGTTGAAACTGGGCATTTTGTGCTTGGAGGTCCTTCACCGTTTTCTCGATATCCATCTTACTGAAATAAACAGTAGAAAGATGAGGAGACTTGTTGCAAGAAACCTGCTTATGTTATGATGAATGGTAAATGCATATGCAATGATTTCAAGGATTTTAAAGATTCAAATTTGTTTTAGACAAAAAGGAAACACACGTTATATTAATAAATTAAAGCTTGAGTACATCAATGCCTCTTTGGGCAAAATAATACAAAAACTCTAAGATAAAAATGTTGTACGCATCCTCTTTGGTGCAATGTAGGCATTCAGAGTCTGCTCCTCATGAAGTTGCTTGGTGAGTTCCAAAACCTCCTTCTCGCTAGCGTAGAATTAGGCTTCGAAAGTGTCTCACTCCCCCTTGAATTGTATCCAATCTCTTTGTAAGTCTTCAAGAGAGGTGGGCATGTCAGGATGTAGGATAGTGTATGGAACATCTCCTTCCTTAACTGGCTCAATGATTATCGGGAGAATGGAGGGATAAGGCATCATAAGACTTTGAGCGCGAGTTCGTACCCATTTGAGGTAAGGATCAAGAGGGATGGAATTCTTATGCCCCAATGTCTTGCTATCTACCTTGTTCAACATCCTCCAAGCTCGGATAAACCTCTGGCGATGACCTTGATCGTCGTTCTCATAGTCAAATACCAAACCTTGAATGATCATCTCATGAGGGCCATCCCTTCGGGCGTAACCAAACTGTCTTAAGGCTAAGCAGGGGTTGTAGTTGATACCTCCCCTAATGCCAAGTAAAGGGACATTAGGGAATTCTCCACAATGGTCGACAATAGTAACATCTCTATAGATCGGGAACACCAATGAATGTCTGAATGTTTGAGCATCATCAACCTTTGTGACCACCTTGAACCTTGCTCGTTCTTCAATACAGATTGGGGAAGATGTGAAATAAACCATCTTGCCAAGAGAGGGGTACACCACATAAGGACACCTATTTTCCTCAAAGTGTGAGTGTGAAAAGAATGTAGAATGTCCCCTAGCAAAGTAGGCATTGGGTTGCGGGATATGAAGATTTTGACGGTGTTCACATCTATGAGTTGGTTAGAATTTGGAAACAAAACCATCCCATATATAAGGAGAGCCACAATTTCCTTAAAGGCTTGCAAATCTAAGGAGTTCCAACAATTTTGGGCTTTCTCAAACAAGAACATTGCTTGGAAACCTTTGACACCACTCCTTGTTTCCAAATTAGTTGTGACATCATATGATTGCAAGTTTAGAGCTTGAGCCATCTCTTCTGGCTTTGGGTCTTTTTCTGTACCGTTGAAAGGTAGTTGATTGAGAACGGGAATCCTCAAGAGTTGGGAGAATTCTTCCAAAGTTAGCACAAGTTGATAATTGAGAAATGTGAAGCAATGGTGTAAAGGATCAAAGAACTGAAAGAGCACCTTCATCATGTCTTCATCAGTGTTAGAAGTGGCCAAGTTGAGTAGGAGACCATGTCTCTCAGTGAATGGAGAATTTTCTGGAATCCTTGAAGCTAGCTCATTAAGTTGTGGAGGGATCCTTACAAGATTGACTTGAATGGTTTTCCTGCGAATAGAATCCATGTCCTACAAAACAGAACAAAAGTAAATCCCAAGATCCTTGAAATGGTTAGTGAATGAGTATGATGTTATGATGTTCATGATGTTATGTACAAGTATGTATATACAAACAAAGCAAACAAGTCATTAGGTTTAGGCTTGCATGGGGTTTCATAGGTAAGTACCCTCTTAAAGTTTAGTTGGCTCAAACCTATTCTTACAATAGTAACCGGGTTCTAAGGAGCTCAACATCACTGGTTTGTTTCCTTGATCATTGTTTCAGCACAAGCCTTTTTAATGGCGACCGAAATATCCCAAAAAACCAAACCTCAATAAGTGTAATATCGAGTATCTACCAACTCCGAACTGCACCAAAGTCGGTCATCTCACTACGTCCTAAAGGCTAAGTTGGTCAAGTAAAGGTTCTAAAAGTTCATTAGTGCTTCATGACATCACCCAGCGGCCCTGTATTCTCCTTGATTAACTCAAGGGCTACCGGTACCCACAAATATGTCACACTAACGTAGCTATTGCTTAGACCATGTCGGTATACCCCGTACAGTTTTCACAATGTATTGCTACTTACCTATAAGGTATCCCAAATCCGGGTAGAGGATTCAAACCCAAACAAAGAACCATAATGTAAATCATACAAGTCAAACAATGAAAGCAAGTAAATGTGATCTAACCCTAAGGTTACCCCACTTTTAGAATTTTCACCAGCAGAGTCGCCAGTTCTGTGATATGGTGGGAGAAATGACTTGGGTGTTTTGCATTTGATCACAAATGTTGCGGTTAGCAAGAGTCGCCACCTACTTTTCTTTTATCCAAAAGGAAAGGTGAAAAAGCACAGGAAAGACCTTTGAGATTATTTCTTGAGTTCGGGGGGGTAGATTATGAAAAGGGAAGGTATTAGCACCCTTTTCATCCATGGTTTTCCATGGGCTCTTAGTTACTTGCTAGATCACTTGCTTTTGTTTGAAATTGTGCTTTGTGTGGTTTTTTTGAAATTATTTTATAAAGAGGCCATTGTTTAGGCGAACTTTGTAATGATTCTCGTTCGTAAGAATGTATACAAAGATGTTTGATCTTTTGAAAATGTTTTCAAGTTTGTAAGAGATTTTGAAAGTGTAGGTGTTTGTTTTTGAAAATAGAGAGGATGTTTTGAAGATTGATCAAGTAATTAGGAGCATTCTACCTACTCAAAAAGTCTTTCATGTTCATTTTCTCTTTCCTTTGACATGGTTATCTTACCATCGATTTGGTAAGTAACATTATCTTTGGATGTAAACGGGACGGGCGTGGGTCATCATATAACCATGACTAGAAATGTTACAGGGTATCTTAGCATTCTCTTTTAGGGACTAAGATCATTTGAAAGGCAACATGGATAGCGTCATCGAGGGACTATGATCTTGTATTTTGCTTGTTTTGGCTAAGATACCTCACATGCGTAATATGGCCATTTTGTAAGGCAACCAAGTGGATTTACCCTAGGGGTGCTTGTGTGCAAGTGTATTGTTTTTCATGCTTGATTTTGTCTTTGATTAGGGTTTTTTATTTGATTGGTTTTAGTCTTTCCATACAAACCCTAAGTACTAGCAATTGTATATAAAGCGATAAATTGTGGAATTTAAAATTTACCACGCTATTACAATACTTGTGGGAGGGGTGTACAAATTATAAATGGGGATTGCAAGAAAATAAACCTAATTAATTTATTACAACTATATTGAATTTATACAAGAATTGAAATAAATAATGTACATAATGAATAAAAATACAAGAGTGCAAATGTAAAGAAAATGGTTATTTTTGTTTGGATTTTTTTAGGAAAAGGGAATTTGTTTTAACCTAATTAATTAAAAGAAAATAATTAATTAAAAGTAAAACCTAAATTTACTAAGAAAATATTTTAAATAAAACCCTAAATCTATTAGTTGATTAGAGAGAAATTAAGTTTAAGAAAGGTATTTTTGGTATTTTTGTCTTAAAAATAATTTATGGTATTATAAATATTTTTGGTCTCTTTGGTTTTAGAAGAGCATTTTTAAATTATGAGAGAAATAAACTAAAACCCTAATATTTAATTAAATTTACAAAATATTTAGCCAAAATAAACAAAGTATGATTAAATGAAATAATTTTTTGTGTGAAAAAAATAAATAAACTATGTCCACATATAGATCCACTATTTTTATATTTTTTATGATTTTTTTAGTATTAGAAAAATAATTAAATAAATAAATAAAATGAAAATAAGAAAATAAAAACTGGGCCAGGGGTATGAATAGCCTGCAAGGGGGTTAGAAAGTAAAAACAAAAACAACAAGGCCCAAGGAGGCCCAGCGTATGCCAAAAAAAGTCAGAATGTAAAGAAAATGTAAAAAAAATCAAAAGGGTACCACAGGGTCTCGAACCCAGGTCCCTCTGGTTACAGGCGCGCGCTTCTACCAATGGGGTGGCTATACATACATTTATATAGTTCAAACCATAAATATATATGGCAAACACGTTCCTGAGGCCAACTTCATCTTCAACCTCACGCCCAGCCAGAAGCTCTGTAACTCAATAAATCCTCAATAAAAATGAAAACTGTAAACATGAAACTTGTAGAAAATTTCCTCACGACTTCAGAAATGTAAAGCATTAAAACTATAGATCAAAGACAAACATGAATTTCATTGACCCTAATCTGAACCCTAAAAATCTCAGAAATTTCAATCTTAAAATTCTCTAAGCTCAAACAAAATTAATGAAAACTATGAACATGGTTAGCTTTAGGGCAACGATATCTACATGTTTCATTCACAAATAAATCATTGATGATGCATGTATGAAAAGTTCCAAAGTTAGAAAATTTACCTTGCAAGAGGGTATCGGGTTTGGAGTTTGAGAAGCTTTCAGTGAGTTCTAATGATTGGGTTAGCTTCCTCAAGTTCCCAGGAAACTAATGGGATACTTAGCTTGAGCTGAAAGTGCCTGAGGAGTTCTGAAGAAGTCCAAGTGCAAAGCTCTGTTTTTGAAAATGGTGGATGATGATGGAGGTGTTACAGTGGTGCTGCAGGTGTTGAGATTGTTTGTGTATGTTGTTTAGAAGCTTTTGAAAGTAAATGGCCAAGAAACGCACAAGTAGATTTGAAGATTGGCTTCAAAACTCAGAAATGACAAGTTTTGAAGTTTTTTTGGTGATTCTGTGTTCTAAGGGTTTTCATGGATTAAGCATTCGTGTGTTTTATGGAAAATGGTTTATGTATCTATAAGAAAAAGAGTTTGAGAGCTTTGGACAATCAGAAGTACCAGTTACAAGCTATTTGCTAGGTTACTTGATTTTCAAGAAAATTGGGAAACCAAGTTTCAATGTGAAGTACAAGCATGGGTTGGGTGATTGTAAGTGTCTAAACCATTTCTCTTGTATTATAAGACATGTATGATCAGAAAAGAGCAAGTTCAAAACTCAAGAACAAGTTTTGTGCAAAAAGTCACTTTATCAAAATGTCAATGTGCACTTTCTTCCCAAAATAGATATAAAGCATGGCCTTGCATTGAATGCTTGAGATGAGACCTCTAACAGCTGTGCAAGCAATTAATTATGGATTTCCTAAAAAGTTTTATGCCTGCAAAGTAGAGGTTATGCAGCATAACTTTGAATTTTGAATTTGGTTCATCACAAAATGACTTGTAATTTAAGTGATAAAATCCTAACTTCATCTCTTCGATTCTCCATACTCAAAAATGATCTCAAGGAGTTCTTAGACATTTTGGAAATATTGAAATGTTCTCTACAACCCATATTTGAATAACTTTTGAAAATTCCCCTTGGAACTATATGAAAAAATGCCATGAAGTTAGGTCAAAATCCTGATCAAATTAGGGCAAAATCTCACTAAGTGTTTTTGTTTCATGACCATGTATTCTTAAAATTATAACTTGAGATCCAAGCACTTTCATAAGGAGTTGTATAAATCAAAGTTGTAGATTTCATGGAGATCTACAACTTTCATGTTATAAGTTTCTCTTGAATCATGATGAAACTTTTGCTCAAAGTTGTGAAAAAATAAGTATTTTCTAACACTTAGAAAAATTTCTAAGTTTAGAAATTTTCACTTTTCAAAATGAAATTTTGAATCTTGGATTTGTTGATGAATAAGTTTCATATTTTGACATATTTTGATGAATTGTGATCTTTGACGTTGAATTTTGACCAAAAAGTCAAAGTGTGACTTTTCAGTGTACAGTTGACTTTTGATCAGTTGATTGTAAAATTCATCTGTCAATCCATTGGACTTGCAATGTTTTGAGCCATGTCACTAGGTCAAAATGATGCAATTGGGGTACAACATTCTCCAATAAAATTTAGTACAAAAAGAAGAGGATAAGATGAAGAGGGAAGGGATAAGAAACTAAACCACATTTGTACCAAAGAATTTAATCAAGCTATTATTAAAATCATTCATCCATTTTTTATGGAGTTAGACTCAACACCATGGATCAATGATGTTAATAAAGCTCATGATTCAAATCTCATAGTCCAAGATCAACCAGAATATATACAAAATAAAATTGAATTTAAAAATAAAGAAAAATATTTTTTAAAATGGTTTTTTAAATGGAAATAAAAGGGGGAAATAGCAACTATATTCAAAACATCCAAGAAAAATTCAATGAGACCATAGAAAAATCATAAATGAACTCAAATATTTTTATAAAATTTTTGGTGATTTTTTTAAAGTCAGCAACTATTTTTAAAATTAAAAGAAATAGGCAAAATAAACAAAAATTGTAAAAATTAGTAAAGTCAGAAATAAAAATAAAATGAGGTCACCAATTTTTGTCAAAAGGTCATTGAATCCTTCCGTATTTTTTCAGAATTTAAAATTTAATGAAAGTATTTTTAAACATTTAAAACAATTCAAATAAAGTGAAAAATATAAAAAATATCAAAACACAAAATAAAATTATGAAAAAATAATAATCAGAAAGAGAAAAATCAAAAGTATTTTTAAGAATTTTTTCAGATCTTTTGAAGTTAAAATGAATTTTTAATGAATTTTTGAAGTTTAAAACAAATAAAATATAAAAATCAAAAAATAAAATAAATCAAAAAAATATAGACCAATGGATGAGAGTCAAAACGCGTTAGTAAGCTAATCCAATGGAAGAGGCGCGTGGTGCATATCATGGTCCTTAATGAATAAAACATTGAATCATTAATTAAATCAGATTTGAAAAAAATTTGTGACAGGCTTTCATTGGCTGAGAGATGACATGTTTGTCATCTTCAACCTCCAGCCGCGTGAATTGCAGGTCACTGAAATGGTAAAATTTGAGCACGAGACCGGTACCATTCGTTTCGTCTCTTCAAGACGATTCCAATGGTACCCTCGTGAAAATTTTATATAAGGTGTAGCTCAGTCATTTTGGAAGGAAAGATTTGAAAGGGGATTTGAAAATTCATGGCCAAAACACACCTCCAGTTGAAAATAAATGTTGCGACTAGAATCGGGATGATGAAAGCTTCATAACAGTATCAAAGTTTGAGAGAATTGGTGAAGGAATCTACCTATTGAAGGTCAATTGCAGATCTCTTAAACTTGACTTGGCTAGCACGATTTAGGAAGTCTTAGAGCTTGGTTCTTCTTCTGTTAGCTTCACTGAGGTTTAAGGATGATGAATTGACAAATAAAAATAAATTGAGGAAAGTTGTAAAAGCAAATTCGAAGTTGCAGAAAAGTGGGTTCAAGAAGAAGTTTGATAGGGTGATTCTGGCTCTCTAAGCTCGAGAAAATGAATGAGGTATGACCCTCTATTTATAGGGAAGTTGATGGAATGCTCAAGCGTGTGAAATGATGAAGTTTGGAGGGAAATCGTGTGAAGTTTCAAACATGAAAAGTCAGACTTCTATTTTGCTCAAAACTCATCTAAATCTTGTGTTTCAATGTGCTAATCACTTCTGGAAGTTCATTAAACTTGATTAAAAGTAAAAACTCGCAGAAATTTTGTGTTTAGAAGCCAAGTCAAGGATTTCAAATTCTGACTTTGGAGAAAACTTCAGTTTCAAGGTACCATGGTCAAACCAATGGTGTGCATGACTTATGGAGCCTTGAGACTTGATTCTTGATGCATTAGAAAGATGATATTACCAACTTTACAATATGCAAGGAATGGAATCAAATGGATGCTTGAGCTGAAGGTTGTGATGAGCCAATGTTGAGAAAAAGAGGTTGACTTTTGTACTTAGAAAAATTCTAAGTTTTTTTCTTCAAAAATGACCTATAATGTCTTGCATCCAAACATGGCCTTCCATTTGAAATTTTCTCTTTACCAAAAAAAGATGGCATGAAGTATATCTCTTGAATGACATTTTGATACTTGAACCATTTAAAATCTCCAAAGTATGAGAAAGTTATGACTTGGTGAAGTTGGTAAAAATTTATGAAATGACCTATAATCTTTTGCATCCTTAGGGCATCTTCCATCCATTTTCAAACTTTGCACATAAAAGAAGATTCAAAGTTCACATCTTTAAGATCATTATGGGAAAATAATAGTCTAAAGAAGATAAAAATTGACCAAGTTATGATCTTTTGAAGTCACCTAAGGGAATTTGATGGCTTATCTAGAGGACTTGTAATATCTCTTCATCATTAGGTATCTTCCACACAAAATTTTCTTTAAATTTGTGAAGTGATTTACTTATAACAATTTGAAGATAAGCATGTCTTTGGAATCACTCAAAAATACCAAAATATGAGCAAGATATACCCCTTTGAAGTTCAAAACCCTAGTTCCTAGAGCCACAAAATGCTTTGGAAAACCTTTTCAATTTTGACAAGCCTTCTTGCACAAATACTTTTGTCATGTAAATATAAGTTGTTGAGGAGGATAATGAGGAACCATGGTAACCATAACCACTTCCAAATATTAATAATTAAGGGAAATATGCACTTGTGATCAAGAAATCAAGGACTTGTCCAATTAGGTCAAACTTCTTCCATCAACCTTTGCATCTTTGAACTATCTTTGACAACTTGAGGCATGATGGATCATAATAGACTTTGTCATGATAATACTTCAAAGTATATTCAATGATGAATCTTGAATCTCAATGAAGCTTTGTTGGAGAAGGCATGGAAATAAACTCATGAACCTGTAAATCAACTTGATGGAATGTGTTGCACTTTCACCTATAATATCAACAATTAGGGCAAACATTCATTGTATTTATTAGTTGAAAGTTAATCAATACAAAACATAGATGATCACAAAAATACAAGTCAAGGTTCTTGGTGATTCCCCATGAGCAAAGCTAAAGATATGGATAAGAACCAAACCATAGTGTGATCTTGTTATGATTGAGTTGATATGATATGATAGGGGAATCTTAGGGGCAAAAACTAGGGTATAACACACACCCCATTAAATTCTCTAACACGGTTAAGTACATGATCAGTGGCCTTCCTTCAACTGGTGGCATCAGGATTGGAGGTTCTTGTAAGTACTCCTTGATTTTGTCAAAAGCTATTTGGCAGTCGTCATTCCATCTGACTACTTAATCTTTCTTTAGCAGCTTGAAGATTGGCTCACAAGTAGCAGTCAAGTGAGAGATGAATCGGGCAAAGTTGTTTAGTCGTCCTAGAAAACATCTGACCTCCTTTTCATTATGGGGAGCCGGCATTTCTTGGATAGCTTTGACCTTTGCAGGATCGACTTCAATTCCTTTTCCACTGACGAAAAAACCTATGAGCTTTCCAGACCTTACCTTGAAGGTGCATTTGTTGGGATTCAATCTTAGCTTGTATTTCTTCAACCTTTCAAATAACTTGTGCAGTTGATCAAGATGTTTTTCCTCAGTTTGGGATCTCGCTATCATGTCACCAATATAGACTTCTATCTCATCATGAATCATGTCACGAAATAGATCCACCATAGCCCGTTGATAAGTTGCGCCTGCATTCTTTAGCCCAAAAGGCATGACCTTATAACAGAAGATGCCCCACTGTGTGACAAAAGTAGTCTTCTCCATGTCTTCAGGCGCCATTTTGATTTGGTTGTAACCCGAGAATCCATCCATGAAGGAGAATACTTTGTGTTGAGCAGTGTTGTCAACTAAAACATCAATATGCGGTAGTGGAAAGTCGTCTTTGGGGCTCTCCCTATTTAAATCCATATAGTATACACACATACAGACCTTACCGTCTTTCTTCGGCACTGGAACAACATTTCCAACCCATTAGGGATACGACGTCACTGCCAAGAAACTTGCATTGAACTGTTTCATTACCTCAGCCTTGATTTTCTCTGATATATCGGGATGCATGTGATGAAGCTTTTGTTTGATTGGAGAATAACCCTCTTTCATTGGCAGACGATGAACCACAATATCGGTATCTAGTCCTGGCATGTCTTTATATGACCAAGCGAATACCTCGACATAGTCGTGGAATATCTGAACCAATCTGCTCTTGACATTGTCTTCCAGGTTGGCACCAATCTTGACCTCTTTCTTATCTGCCTCAGTACCCAAATTTATCACTTTGACCGGTTCTTCGTGCGGTTGGATAGCCTTTTCCTCTTGGATAATAATTTTGGCGAGTTCTCCAGGTATCTCACAATCTTCTTTGCCTTCGTCTTTGGCTTGATAGATTGTATTTTCAAAGTCAAAGACGATAGTAGCGAAATTATTGTCAATGAGATCCGGAGTGAATGTGGATCTGCAAATGTGTGTGTGTGTATGTGCATGTAAGGTCACATGGATATTTGAAAATGAAATAAAGTAAAAGAAAGACAAAGAGCGCAAAATTTGAATGCAAAATCGTCCAATGTTTTCATTAAATGAGCATATGATATATGAAATGACAATCCTTAACAAATGGATCATTGTGCCTCGGGCAAGGCACAAGGTTTAAAGTCATTATTTTAAAGGAAATTGTACATAAAAACTTCTTAAATCAATAAAAACAGGAAATAGAAATTACTCTTGGCTGAAGGAGATTGAGATGAAGTCTTTGGCTTTCCAGTTGTTAAGTCTACCATCAGCAGTTGGGAAGATCCAGTCGTCTAGGTCACCATCACTATTAGTGTCTTCTAGTGCATTGACTTCATTGTCGCTAATCCGAAGAGGTGGTCCACTAGCACGAGTACGTCGAACCTCTTTTTGTTCCTTTGAAGTAAAACCTAACCCAAATTTTTCGGATTTGTAGGGGATGTCAGGGAGTTGTCCCCAAATAGTGCAGCCTCCATCTTCTACAACAGCTCTAGCATCCTTTAGAGAGGCTATTCTTGGTGTATCCTTGACAATCTTGGGAGCAGCAGGAGTAGCATTAGCAACAGAAATTGTTAGAGGGATTACTTCAAATACTTGGCAGGGGGTTTCAATGAATTCTCCATCCATTTCAACATATTTGAAAGAATTCAAATGACTGGCCATAAATTCTTCCTCTCCACAGACTGTGACAATCTTCCCTTTCACTGGGTATTTCAACTTTTAATGTAATGTAGAGGTGACCGTGCCTGTGTCGTACCCCAAATTTTCCCTACTTCGATGATTTATTTTAAAATAGAAAAATATTTAATTAAAGATGGTACAACAATATCTGAAGGTCCATCTTTATCCAAGACTAGGGGGTGTATTTTAATGGGGCTTTCTAAATCAGAAAGACTCATAAACCCATTTGCGAAGCATGTTGGCCAATGGCTCATACATTCATCATATATTCTTCACCCGTTTTTTTGTCTTATTCACATAGTACAAAAAATAATAAAATCAAGATCTTAGTGACTGTCTTTAAAAATGGATACCGAAGGAAACAACTTATCCGCGTCAACACGCCAAACATGTCTGAAATCAAAGCCACAAAAGGGAAATAATGTGCTAAAGACTTTCCCAAGATTTGTCAAGAAATGGTGGATGGTTTCAAGAGCAGACGTCCGCAAGCGCACCAAGAAGACTTATTTCCCTTGGTTTAATTTCATACGAACAAGTTTTGGTTTAAGATTGTAATATTTTTCAATATCAGAATTATGTTACCTTCAATAAAGGCATTTTGTTCCCACATCTCGCTTGCGTATCTATTTTTAACCCGGCCACCGAATAAAAACAAGTAAAAGACAAGCATGTACCCAAGTGAATAAGACATTTAACACAAGAAACCATCTCATGTTCATACACATCCGTTCGCACGCATGCATTCACGAACACCTGCATATCATATCAAAATTCATTTTTCAAAAAAATCTCTCCAGTTGAACCATTGATAGAAGAAGATCTCCGCCTCCTTGGCCTCCATATCAAACCAGGGCCTATCAACAAAAAGTAATGGAGAAAATCGAGGAAACTCAGGCTGCATTCAAAGAGGATCTCGACCAAGTAATGGGTGATATCACTTTAATGAAAGGAGATCTGAGTCAAGTTCTCCTAGCTTTGAAGAACATTATTGACAGGCAAGACCAGATTCCCAGGGTAGCTTTTGAGGAAGTAGCCCAAACTATTGGTGCATCAAGCGGTCACCAACCAAGGAAAGAGCCAGAAGCAGGAGTCCAAAATTCTGTCATGGCCCAATAAGAAGTTAAAACTGAAGGGTTTGTCCCACTTCCGTCAAAAGCAGGGGCATCACATACCTTACAGATTTCAACCAATAATGCAGACGACTACTTGGACCTGCAATACGGAGACCACGACCCACAGGATGCCAACCAGGCACCCTTAAAGATGAATGGTACTCATGTTGTTGATATTCCACTGGTAATGAATCAGTACAAAGCTCTCGAGGAAAGACTAAAAGTTGTGGAGGGTTTTGACGCTTTCGAAGTAGACGCCCTCGAAATGGGCCTAGTTCCTGATGTGGTGATTCCACCAAAGTTTAAAGTACCTGAATTTAATAAATACAAGGGGATCACTTGTCCAAGAAATCATCTTCATATGTATTGCAGGAAGATGCATGCCCATGTGCAAGATCAGAAGCTGATGATTCATTATTTTCAAGATAGCCTAAGTGGGGCATCTTCATACCGGTATATGAAATTGGAGCGAACGCATATTCGAACCTGGTCAGATCTTGCTAATTCTTTTCTAAAGCATTACAAATATAATCTGGACATGGCGCCTACCCGCATGCAACTCCAGAATTTGTCCCATAAGAAAGAAGAGTCCTTAAAAGAGTATGCTCAGAGATGGAGGGAGATGGAATCCCGTGTCCAACCACCAATGTTAGAGAAGGAATTAGTAGACACGTTTATGGGGACTTTGCAAGGGTTGTATTATGAGAATATGGTTGGAAGTATCTCTTCGGGGTTCTCAGATCTAGTGACTATCGGAGATAGAATCGAGACTGGAATAAAAAGTGGGAAGATGTCAGGGGGACCATAAAATGCTCCCTACAATTCAAGAAGGCCTGCTTCAAACGTCCCCAAAGGAAAAGAGAGAGAAATTAATGATATAACATCACAACCCAGGGTATAATAACCATTAGTGATCCCACAAGGGCAGCAACAAGGCAGAAGGCCACCTAGGAAATTTGATCCACTCCCTATGCCACCTAGCCAGTTATTACAACAGCTGGTTAAGGCGTCTTTGGTGGAAATCAAGCCTCTAGCTCCTCCATTCGGCCCACTCCCACGAAGATACATTGCCAACGCCATATGTGAGTATCATGCTAATTCTCCTGGACATACCATAGAGAAATGTTGGCCATTCAAGCATAAGGTCCAAGATTTGTTAGAATCTCAAGACATCACTTTCGAGAAGCCTAACAACAAATCAAACCATATGCCTTCGCACGATGGGCCAACAATAAATACAATTGAAGTAGTCACTGACTTCGGGGCAAGCAGATGAGCAAAAACCCTGATAAACTTGCTGAAAGAATATTTGTTGGGATGTGGATTCCCGCTAGAACACAATGAATCTTTCGAAAGAACGCTACAAAGAATAGGGGACCACGGCATAGTCCAATTCGGACCATACCCTGAAGAAAAATATAAAGCTTCTCTGAAGGGCAGAGCACATTTTCCTCCAATCCAAGAGACCTTTGTCAACAAGGGAGTAGAGAATGGCAGACATGTGGCAAAAATATCCAACAAAGTCAACACCGAGAAGGCAACTGACTTCATCCGAGAATGCACGTCAAGAAAATAACTCAAAAGATGAACGGCCATGGAGATTCCCGAGATCTTTTTCTTTCCTAAGTAATTTTTTTTTGTTTTTGAAAGAACATATGTCAGGCCCGTGGCATAGGGGTTGCTTGTAAGGATTCCCCCAATTTGTTTCCGATAATATTTACGCTTAATAAAAGTGATATTTTGTTTTCAATTAAGATCCTTGTTTTTCTCTTGCATTTATTCCGTAAATTTAAAAATGGAAATACTTTCTCTGCATATGCATCTTCGAATTTCATATACTAAACCTGCACCAAAGCATGATAAGTGTGAAAATTCATGCCCAAATCCATCGATAATGTTATTGTTGCAACCCGATATAATTTTGATGCTCCTATCAACCAAGCTAAAGAGGAAGATGATAAAGATCTTGAACTCTCTGAGAAAATGGCGAGGGAAATAAAATTAAAGGCTAACAATATACAACCATATCAAGAGGATATTAAGACCAATCTGAGCACAGGGGAAGATCCGGAAGAAATCAAGCTAAGGGGAAATATTAGAGCGGAGCTATAGAAAAGTTTATCAAATTATTGCACATATCTGCTTGTTCCTACAGAAGCACACCAAGGTTAGGTACAGACATTGTTGTAAAAATAAGTAACTACGAAATACCAGGATTTAACGAAGAACTCGAGCCAGGGGCACGTTGGACATTCACGTTCGACGGGGCTTCAAATACACTGGGGCACGATATAAGGGCAGTCTTGACTTCTCCAAAGGATGCTCACAAGCCATATACCAAGTCAACATTGATCGGGATACTAAACATCCAAAACTGATTCCATATCGGGATCATGTTTTAAAACTGACTGCAGAATTCACAAAGATCACTTTCAGTCACATCCCACTAAAAGGAAATAAAATGACAGACTCCCTGGCAACTATATTGTCTATGTTCAAAGTAACGTGATCAAACTATGAACCACGCATCACAATTAAGAGCCCGCACACTATCCTGCTATCAAAGAAAGACCGGATGACAAGCCTTGGTTTTACGAAATCAAGAAAAGCCTCGAAAAACAAGAACATCTAGAAAATGCCTCTAACATCGACAAGCGAACTATATGAAAATTAGCCTCGAAATTCTTTCTGAGTAACAGTGTACTGCACAAGATGAACCACAATATGGTCTAGTACTCTAGAAGATTCTGCTACCTTGCCTCGACTCACGCGGTAAATGGACACCCAACTATGAAGGTCCATACATAGTGAAAACAGCATTCTCCAGTTGTGGTCTTATCCTCACAATAATGGATGGGGAAGAACTACCGCATCTGGCAAATTCAGACGCAGTCAAAAAATACTATGTATAAAAAGCTCGCTAAGCTCGAACCTTAAAATGGTGACTTAGGCAAAAAGGAGCGTCCCGGTGGATCGATAATCCTAAAGGGCGATCCAGGAAAAAAATTAGGGGCTTATAACAAAAATTATCCCGGTAGATTGAAAATCCGAAAGGGTAATCCAGGAAAAAGTTAGGGATTTCATACAAAGAAATAAAGAACAAAAAGACTGCGATCTAAGAACTACGACTACGAACCACAAAGGGAGAGATAGATCTGAATCATACAACTCAGAAGCAAAGGAGATAAGGGCTATTAAAAGGATATTGGGGAACAACAGCAACAATTATCATTTTTCATTGCCATTTACAGTTTCAAAAATTTCTGTAATTACCTCTTTCTAGGAATTGCATCTTGCACTCTCGCCTATTCAGAGGCATATCAATAAAACATTTGCTTTCTTTGCATCTTTCAAATTGCATTTTTTTCTTTTTTCTGACTTGTTTACAAAATAATACGATTATTACTTGTGAATATTGTCTTAAAATCATTTCAGGAAAATTAACAAATAAAAGCTTTTGATAAAACATCGAAAAAACATTTTGGTTAGAAAAATATCGAAAGAAAATCCATGTCTATGTCTACGCACATGGATATGCCTACACTTGCAACACAAAAGTCTATACACATGTCTACGCCTAAGTCTATGCTCACGATGCAAAAAAAAAGACTACGTCCGCACATACGTCTGCGCTTATGCTTGCACTCACAATACAAAGCCTATACACATGTCCACGTCTACGCCTGCGCTTACAACATAAAAGGCTACACATAGGCCAATACATACGTATACGCTTACACCTGCGCTTACAACATACAAATCTACGCATATTCCATTACCTACGTCTAGGTCTACGTCTACCCCTGCACTTACAATACAGAAAATCAATGTTCAAATTTTTGCAACATTGTTCTCTGTGTTCAAATTCAACAAAGCTATGACAACACAACATACAATGCCATGGAATTGGTAACTCTAAGCCAATGGTTTAAAGGAGAGAATTCCAGAAATAGTCTTCATAACAATTCAAGGCATATACACATCTTACGCACATTTCACACATATATTTTTCATATCCAAAGCATACATACACTATACATTTTTGCATACAATACGCATATATTCAGGGTTCCATATCAACGTCAAACATCATACATTTTGCATACATCCAAACATCTCAATATCAAATATCGTACGCATGTATCATACAGCAGACAAACAATCTCACCCTCGATTTAACTATCCAAGGGTCAACCAACAAAACACTTCTCCTGCAATTCAACCCGTCACCTAAGTCTCCATGCAGTGATGAGTTCCTAATAAAGTAGTCCATCACCTAAGTCTCCATGCAGTAATGAACGAATCTCGATACATTGCCTTTAAGCCTCAATGTATTCTCCTAACTCGGTACACTGCCTCTAAGCCTCAGTGTATTCACAAAACTCGGTACATTTCCTCTAAGCCTCAATGTACTCTCCAAACTCGATACATTGCCCCTAAGCCTCAATGTATTCTTCTATCTCGGTGCACTGCCTCTAAGCCTCAATGTATTCCCAAAACTCGGTACACTGCCTCTAAGCCTCAATGTACTCTCCAAACTCAATACATTTCCCCTAAGCCTCAATGTATTCTTCTATCTCGGTACACTGTCTCTAAGCCTCTGTGTATTCACAAAAATCGGTACATTTCCTCTAAACCTCAATGTACTCTCCAAACTTGATACATTTCTCCTAAGCCTCAATGTATTCTTCTATCTCGGTACACTGCCTCTAAGCCTCAGTGTATTCACAAAGCTCGGTATATTGCCTCTAAGCCTCAATATACTCTCCAAACTCAATACATTTCCCCTAAGCATCAATGTATTCTTCTATCTTGGTACACTACCTCTAAGCCTCAGTGTATCCACAAAACTCGATACATTGCCTCTAAGCCTCAATGTACTCTCCAAACTCGATACATTTCCCCTAAGCCTCAATGTATTCTTCTATCTCAGTACACTGCCTCTAAGCCTCAGTGTATTCACAAAACTCTGTACATTGCCTCTAAGCTTCAATGTAGTCTCCAAACTCGATACATTTCCCCTAAGCCTCAATGTATTCTTTTATCTCGGTACACTGCCTCTAAGCCTCAGTGTATTCAAAAAACTCGGTACATTTCCTCTAAGCCTCAATGTACTCTCCAAACTCGATACATTGCCCCTAAGCCTCAATGTATTCTTCTATCTTGGTACACTTCCTCTAAGCCTCAGTGTATTCACAAAACTCGGTACATTGCCTCTAAGCCTCAATGTACTCTCCAAACTCGATACATTGCCTCTAAGTCGTAATGTATTATCAAAACTCAGTATATTGCCTCTAAGACTCAATATACTCTCCTAGCTCGGTACATTGCCTCTAAGCCTCAATCTATTCACAAAACTCAATATATTTCTTCTAAGCCTCAATATACTCTCCTAGCTCGGTACATTGCCTCTAAGCCTCAATGTACTCTCCTAACTCGATACATTTCCTCTAAGCCCCGATGTACTCTCCTCATCTAACCCTTTACCTAAGTCTTCATACATCAATGTGTTTCTTCATTCTGCAACACAGACCATTGCCTCAGACTTCATGCAACAATGTGTTTCCTTATTCCACGACACAGACCATCGCCTAAGACTTCATGCAGCGATGCTCGAAAAAAAATTTAGCTTATCGCTTCAGACTTCATGCACCAATTTGAGAACCAAACCCATTGCCTCAGACTTCATGCAGCAATGTGTTTCTTCATTCCGTAATACAGATCATCACCTCAGACTTCATGCAGCGATGCTCGAAAGAAAACAAAAAAATCTAGCCCATCGCCTCAGACTTCACACAGCGATTCGCGAACATAACCCATGGCCTCGGTCTTCAAGAAGTCATGCATCATAAATTATGGTTGTATTCATCCTCCAGATGGGTGAGTAATCAAAACCAAACCAAGACATACAAAATTGCGCTCTTAAGCTCAAAACCATCTGCCTCATTATCAAACCCTGGTAAGCGATACATCATCAGCTTTACATGCTTCCTTAAGACTCATAAGGGCATGCTACATCAGCATAACCTTATGTTTGTCGAACAAGTTTTAGGGTATTCCAAGTATTCAATAAACTCCCAATCAGAATGCGCGAGACTCGTGTATTCTCACGCTATTCGATTGGAAGATAACTGAATAGGGGCAGCTGTCGTACCCCAAATTTTCCCTACCTCGATGATTTATTTTAAAATAGAAAAATATTTAATTAAAGATGGTACAACAATATCTGATGGGCCATCTTTATCCAAGACTAGGGGTGTATTTTAATGGGGCTTTCTAAATCAGAAAGACTCATAAACCCATTCGCGAAGCATGTTGGCCAATGGCTCATGCGATTCGAAAATGGAAGTTATTTCAAAAGAATAATAATTATTAAGTTTAATTTGCATAAGCTTGTTTAGGTTAAGTTGATAAAAAGGGGAGTGTGCTTATCAATAACTAAGCCCATTAAATTGGCTCATTTGATATGCTTGAAAAAAGTATTATTACTATTATGAAAAAAAATTGTTTATTATTATTATTATTTTAAATAAATAAATAATATATTTTTAAAGAAGACGTGGCGTGTTTTTTACTACTGTTCACTCTTTTTGTTACAATAATGTTTTTGTTAAAATATTATTTTTAATTTGTTTATAAAGTTTTTCTTTTGTTTGATTTGGAAAAAGAAAGGTTAGTTGAGCCCAGGTGTATTTAAAAAAAGAAACATTTTTGTAACAAGCTGGACTATATAACGCATGCCCATTTTTGGCTATGCACAAGATGGGCTGAATAAATAAAGAATAACAGCTAAAGCCCATTTGAATTTAAAAATTGGTTTTTTTTTGCTGTAACAAATAATGCGTAGGGCCCAAGATCAAATAACAACAACTGTATCAATCTTATCCAAGAACCACACGCGTTTTACTCCACAAACTAACACTGTGGAAATCAAATCTTTAAACAACATTTAAATCTGGAAAAATTATAATCAAATCCAATCAAATATTAATATCCAGAAAATCAGTAAAAAATAATATAGTCTCAGTTAAAATCCAAATCTGTAAAATAAAATATACCGTATCAATTGAGATCCCTAAGTCCAATCCTTAGTTTCTAATCTCCCTAATTCATGCCCTAACATCAAATCTTACAAAAAGAAAAACCTAATTTCTAAAACCTAAATACTGAAACCTATAAATAGAAAAGAAATTGAAGAACATAAGGGGGGGGGGGTCAGATACAAAGGAGAAATTATTGGAAGTACAGAAACCGTGAAGCTGGGAGGACCCTTGAATACAGAGAAAGAGTGTTTTTATTACCGAAGAACATGAAGACGAAGATGAACGGTTGGGGTTTCAATCTCTGAAACCCTAACCGTGTAAACCGTCATCGCTATCATCTCTGTCGCTGCCTTGCTATCCTCTATGCCGCTCTCAATCGATCATCACCATCGTCTTCCTTGTTCATTGTAACCCACGATCGAAGAAGAGGAAAAAAGGGTTAGTATTTCTTTTGTTTGGGGTTATGGGTATTGGTATTTGATTCATGTCGGAGGGTAGGATGGAATCGCGCCGCTGCGGTAGTATGTAGCTAGGGTTTGTGAAGAAGAAGAGAAAGGGTTATGTGAATAACGAGAGAGAGAGAGAGAGAGAGAGAGAGGTTTTACTATAAAGAAGATGATTAACAAAATGGAAAAAACCATAAGTTATATTTCGTTTCAATCCCGTACACGTGCGTGCACAATAATTAACATGCTCTCTTAACATCTATCCATTAGATCACATCGGACGGCCGTAGGCCAAGTCCCTACGGTACTCCCATACTCCCTCGCAACGCCCAATCTCTCGGGCTCTCTCCAATTGCATTTGGGCCTAAGCCCATTACTCTTAGCACAACCCCTTTTTGCCATTTTACTAAACCAAAAAAAATTAACACCTCCCCTTTCTGAACTGTGTTTGGGCCAGCCCAAGGTCCTTAGTAGCACCCCCTATTTTTACTCATCAACAGAAATTGCACCCCTTGATTTAATTAAATAATTTTTATTATTTTTATATTATGTTTTTTATCTATTTTTTATATATTATATTGTTATTATTATTATAATTATTTACTTATTTTTCTTTATATTAATTATTATTATCATTATTAATATTAATTTTTATTATCATATTTTATTTACTATTTATTTATCCTGTGAATAAATTATTTTCATTTAAAACTCGTGTACATATTATTTTATATTTTTTGCATTAAATATTTTTTAATCATGCATTAATCAAGAATTTTTGCAGTTAATATGATTAGAAAACACTCAACAAACAACAAACTATTTTTTGCAATCAACTAAGCTAATCAATTTTTTTTGCAAAAGGGTTTCAAATAGATTTTGACTAACCGCGCATTTAGCCAAAATCTCCACAATCACTACTCCCGGCCAAAATGCGAGGTGATTCAAAGTACGTTTACGACCCCTAAAAAACACCAACCCCATACGAACTATGAATTGGGACTCTGATTCCTCATAAGAGGATACGTAGGCATACGATCAAAAATCGTAGCGAGTTCCCCTATTAAAAGTTAAAACTATTTTCCCTTAATAATATTTAAAACCCTGTTTACCCCAACTCAAACCCAAAACCTAGTATCCTTGTGAACAAGGTAGATGAAAGGTGCCTAACACCTTCCTTTCGTCTAAAGAAGTCCGAAACCTAGAATCTCTATCTGCGAATTAGGGTTTTCTGTTAGATTCCCTTCCCTAGGATAAAAACTAATAGTGGCAGCTCTAATTGTAATCCAGTTGCTACAGCCTGCCCCATGAATCCATGGGCGTCCCAGCAAGCAAGAATAGGCCGAGCGGATATCTATTACATAAAATGTTGAATTGAAGACTTGAGATCCCACCTTGATCGGCAGATCAACCTCACCGTGGACCATTCTTTTAGAACCATCAAAGGCTCTTACCACAATATCGGTAGGTTTCATCACCAGCCATTCACGGTCCAATCTATCCAAAGCACTTTTAGGTAGAACATTTAGGGAGGACCCAGTATCTACTAACACATGTGCCAGAGTGGTGCCTTTGCATTCAATAGAGATGTGCAAAGCTTTATTGTGATTCTTCCCCGCCGGAGTTAAATATGCATCAGAAAATCCCAAGCCATTATCAGCAATTAGGCTTGCAACACAATTCTCAAATTGATCAGCAGTGGTTTCTTGTGGTACATGGGAATTCTTTAGGAATTTCAACAGAGCTTGGGCATGTGCCTCGAAGCATAATAACAAGGACAACATGGATATCTTTGAGGGCGTCTACCCTAGTTGCTCAACTATTTTGTAGTCACTTTTTCGGATGATCTTCAGAATTTCTTCCATCTCTTGTCTCGATGGGTCTTCAATTGTAACATCTTTGGATGGTGCCTCCATCGGGGCAGGCTCAGTAATTTTTTATTTACATAGGGCATTGGCAGTTTTCCCAGCAGCAGGAATGTGAACAGGTGTTGTTATAGTTGTTGGAGGAGATATCTCCGGAGAGAAGACCCTTCTTGTCCTAGTGACCTTACTAGTTCCTGCAATGTTTGTAATTTCAGACTCTTCATTTTCAATGGTCCATGGCTCTTGCTTGACACTGTGATAATAAACTTCTACGCCATAGTTCCAGGGCACATATTTGTCAGAGGTTTAGGGGACTAGCCCCGGTGTAGTAATGATCAGGGGTGCCACTGTTGGCTCAGCAGGAATCCTTATAGGGCCTTTAGAGGTGATCCTAATAGGAGTGTTGGAGATTGTGATTATGGAAACATCATGAGGTACACTTTCAAGTAAACTCTTCATGGATGGAGTTTTCTCGAACATAATTTCATGGATATCAATCAGGCATTGGATACCTTTCTTCAGCCATATACAACCATTAATTTGGGAAACACAATGGTAACAATTTTCAGGGCAGCCAGGAAATAAACCGGCTCTCAGCAGATTCTTCTTAAAAATCAATAATGGAGTAGTCAAATCATTGATGGTGGAGACAAAGGATACATCGTCAACAACATTAACAACTTTACCATGACTTGGCATGCACGCGGTAATCATATTAGGGGTTTGTGGAGGGTCAAAATCAATTACTTTATTATCAATCAAATCTTGGATCTTGTTCTTCAATGACCAGCAGTTGTTTGTATCATGGCTAAGACTACTTGAGTAATAAGCGCATTTCACATTTGGATTATATTTGGGAGAGGAAGTATTGGGGTTTGGAGGAGGATCTTGCAATGTTACCAAAGCTTCCTTCAACAGATATTGTAAAGCTTGAGACAGTGGCATGTTAATTCTAGTGAATTGCCTTCTTGGGGCATCTGGCCTTTGTTGATTGCTTGATTGTTGTGGTCGTTGAACTGGGGTCGGGTTTGAAATTAATACAGCTCCTACCGATTGATGGCGATCATTCTTGATACGTCTCCTTTTTCCATAAACAACTTTAGTCTCTTTCTTACCAACAAATGGTTTCTTTACATCATTAGAGGTCGAGGCCATGGGGATCTTTCCGCTTTTGATTCCACTTTCAAATCTCTCTCTAGTCAAAATAAACTCAGTAAATCTTGACGAAGAACTCCCAATCAGCAAATTAAAGAATGGACCAGTCAAGGTGCCCAGAAACATGTCCACTAATTCTCTGTCAGTCAATGGGGGTTGCACCCTTCCAGCAGGTCCCTCCACTTTTGAGCATACTCCTTAAAGCCTTCATTTAAACTCATAGTCATATTTTGTAATTGCACACGGGTTGGTGCAAGGTCAGCATTGTATTGGTATTGTCTGTAGAAGGTAGTAGCTAGATCCTCCCATGTATGGATGTTAGTCCCCTCTAGTTGATAGAACCACTCCAACTGTATCCTAGATAATGTTTCTTGGAAGAAGTGCACCCATAACTTCCTATCAGCGGTGTGTGGTTGAATCTTGAGGACATAAGACCTCAGATGCATCTTGGGATAGGAGACCCCGTCATACTTGTAAAAGACAGGGACTTTGAATTTGTGGGGAATGACCACCCCAGGGACCAAACCTAAGTCTCTAAAGTCCAAACCAGGCACTGTTTGGATCTCCACAGCCTTAAGTCGGTCTTCCAACTGTTTGTATTTGTCATCTGCCGGTGGGTACTGCTCTTAGAAATAGTTTTCATCCTCAGTAATCTGGTTATTTCCACCCCCAGCTCCGGTGCTTCTAACTTCCTCAAAAGAAGCTTCTTCTATTTGAGCCAGTCGGGCAGGACCTTTGAACCTCCTTCCCATGTTGAGGATAACAACCCTCTTCTTAGTCTTCTTCTTGGTGATAAGGAGTACCATCATCTCTTATTGACCTTTGGCTAGGTTGATGAGAGTCTCTTGGAACTGTGCATGTTGAGTTTGCAGATCTTTGATGGTTTTCTCTAGAGCCATCTTATACTGAAATAAACAGTAAAAATATGAGGAAACTTGTATCAGAAAACCTGCTTATGACATGATGCATGCTATGCGGATGCAATGTTTTCAAGGACCTTAAGGAATTTAAATTTGCTTAGCCAAAAAGGAAACAACAATTGTATTAATAAGTTAAAGAGTAACAATTGCCCCTTAGGCTTACAATGAAAACAAAAAAAAAGGTCTCAAAGAGACGACAAAATGAACTTTTAAAACAAAAGGCTCAATTCTCTCACGGATACTTCCTCTTTGGTGTAATGTAGGCATTCAGGATTCGTTCCTCGTGAAGTTGCCTTGTGAGCTCCAACATTTTCTTCTCACTTGCATAGAATAGAGCTTCAAAGGTGTCTCATTCCCCCTTGAGTTAAATCCATGATCTCTGAAATTCTTTGAGGTTCGTAGGCATGTTAGGATGGAGAATGATATGAGGAACATCTCCTTCGGCAACAGGCTTCACAACTATTGGTAAAATAGCAGGATATGGCATCATGAGACTTTGAGCACGAGCTCGTACCATTTAAGATAAGGCTCAAGAGGGATGGAATTATTATGCCCCAAAGTCTTGTTATCAACTTTGCTTACCATGCCCCAAGCATGTACAAAGCTTTGATGATAACCTTGGACATCGTTCTGGTAGTCAAATATAATACCTTGAATGAGTGCATTGTGGAAACCATCTCATCAAGCATAGCCAAATTGTCGTATAGCTAGAGAAGGGTTATAAGTAATACCTCCCCTAATGCCTAAGAGTGGAACATTAGGGAACTCCCCACAACGGTCAATGATAGTAATATCCTTCTGAGATCGAGAGCACCAATAGATATTCGAATGAGAGAGCGACATCAACCTTTGAGATCACCTCAAGCCTTGTTCATTCTTCAATACTGACCGAGGAAGGTGCAAAATAAACCACCTAGACAGCAATAGAATACAACACATAAGAGCCCGTCTCTTCCTCATGGTACGAGTGTGAAGACAATATAGAATGTCTCAAAGCAAAGTAGGCACTAGGTTATGAGTAAGGAAAATTTTGACAACATTCATATCTATGAGTTGGTCAGGGTTAGTAAAACGCACCAACCTGTTGTACCCCAAAATTTTCCCTCCCATAATCTTCAAAGTTTTGACAAGAATCATCCACAATTGGTTCAAGTTTACTCAAGGGCCACACAGTCAAACCATCCTCCTAAGACAGTCAAACTAGGGTTTTGGTTCTTGCAAGGAAGTTGAAGTTTTCAAGAGCTCAATCAAGTCTCCTATGCCTATAAACATTGTCAAGCACCTACATGTCAGGTTTCAAGGCTCACAAGGTCAAGTTGCACAGTCAAAAAACCTAATTGCTCAACAGTCAACTATAGGGGCAAAATGGTCATTTGGCAGTCAAAAGTCAAAAAATTTGGTCAACATCTTATTTTGAAGCCACAAACATCATTTGATCAATGCTTGATCATGATTCTCAAAGTTTGGCTCAAAAAGTCTCAAGATGCAAAAGTTTCTATTTTTGGACAGTTGAAAAGTCAACTGTTACTTGACCAAGGCATAACTTTTTCATGGTTCATCAGAAAAATCCCATCCAATGCTCATCTTGAAGGGGAAGACATTTCCTACAACTCATCTTCACACTCCAAGTCCAAGAAATGCTCTCACAAAAAGTTATCAATTTCAACATTATAGGTTATTTTCAAAAGTCAACAAAAAGGGACTTTAAGTCAAAGACCATAAATTGAGATTGGTAAATCAAAATGACATGGGACCAAAGACATTGGTTAGAGGACTTCAAGACCTTTCTATAATGTCCAAGAACATGATCAAAGCTTAAAAATTGAGCAAGATATGCATTGGAGAAGTTGGGAAATTTTTGTGAAATGGCCAAAATCATTTATCCTTGAAATTTCATTTTTGACAAAAGGGGCCCACTTTTTCCACTTGAATTAGCTTGGCCATGCTTCCCACGTGTCCCACCTTTTATTTCAATTTTTAAAATTAATTTTTTCATTTTTAATTGATTTTATTGGATTTAATTAATTTTAAATCTTTTAAAATCAAAGGAAAATCAAAAAGGTTAATTAAGGAGGATATCTGACTTTGATGAACCTTGAATCACCATTATGCATGTTCCCAAATTCGTGCAAGAGGCCAAATGAAGCAATAATTCAAAATTTGGCTCAAAAATGGAAGGTTGTTAATGGAGGTTTATGGAGAATCTTGAACTTGAATGCCTTGCATTATGAGGCTATAACTCTGATCAAAACATGTTACATAACACCTATGCAAGTGATCAGAGACAACAACTAGACCTAAGTTGCGCCCAAAGCTCAGAACCAATTTGGCATTTTTACACAAAAATTGCAAAACTGAAAACACTTCTAGAGCTTTCCTCAGACCTTCATTCTCATCCAAACACGTTGCTGACATCCTAAGGAAGCGATTCCAATCAAATTCAACACTCCATACGCCAAGAACAGGTATAACCAAGTCCGGTTTCCTTTAAAAATTTTGATATTCGTATTGCATTATTCATACAGTATTTTCCATTTTTAATCATGGATTTGGACTAATGTGAATGTTTCAAAGCTGATAGCATGATTTAATTGAGTTTTCAAGGCCTATACGCGAATTCACCATGGACATTGCTTAGGGTTTCAGAGCTTTAATTTTCGGGCTTTGCATATCTGGAATAATTGGACCATGAGACCCCTACCACTGAAATCAGCACCTTCCACTGAATGGAATTGAACCATCGCGCCTTATTTCTTTTTCACCCTGAGCTAGTCGCTATTTTCTGTGGACGGCGTTTTAGGGGGGTTCAAAACCCCCGCTATTTCATTTTTATTACAGGTACAATTGGGGACGAAGGCTAGCGTGGCACAGCGTGAGTGGCTGGTTTGAAATCCAGCGCCTTTTTTTTATTTTATACCACTAATGTCAATTTTATTTTATATTATTTGTTTCTTATCTTATGTACAAAGCGCGTTGATAGCTCACTTGGTAAAGGCTCTCATTGGTAAACACTGGGACCTGGGTTCGAATCCTAGGTCCCCTCAATTTGTTTCTATTATTTTGTCTAACCCTTTCCCATGTAGCTCCCATCCTGATGACCATCATGAAGCCCAACGCCTCTGCCTGCCACGCGCATGGAAAGGTCAATCCAAAGGCTATCATGTGAGTCCCATCATATGCATTGGTCAACGCTCCACATGTGATCAAAAAATTCAGCCAAGGACCTCCTCCTGTTGGGCCAACATTCATCAAATCACCTCCAAAATTGGGGTCAACACCCCCCACAGTTTGCATTTTTATTTCCTTTCTTTTCATTCTTTTTTTATTTTGTTTTTATTATTTCTAATTAATTCATCAAAACAATTTTCATAAAACAAAAAATCATAAAATCATAAAAAATAAAAATATGTTTTATTTTAATTTAATTCAATAACTCTTTTTGTAAATAAATTCAATAATTAATTTAGTTTTAATTTTAGGTTGTTAATTTTATTGTTTTTTTTTAATAACTAAAAAATCTTAAAAAAATAGGTCTTTAGCACTTTTTATCCTTTTTTTTAATCAAACATTTTTATTTTCTTATTATAATTATCATTAACCATTAATTAATTTTGTAAATACTTGTAATTAATCAATTAGGTTTAAATTAGGTTTAACTTAGACAATTCTTCTTTAATAAATTAAAAAAAAAAACATTAGAACTAGAATTATTTAACTTTTAATTCCAACTTAATTTTCTTTAATGTCATAAATACAAAAACATAAAAATAAGTTTGTTTCTTTTATTTAATTTAATTAATTTAATAATTTCAATGTAATTTCTTTAAAGGGTCCAACGCCCTCGCGTTCTCGATTTTATTTCTTTTCGCATTTACTTTTATTTCTTTCTATGAACATAATGTATTTATCCCAAAGCCATGTAATAGATTAAGTAGGGTATTTACTTTCCGCATTTTTTTTTATTTATTTCAAATCGGGTCTTGGTGTTATTTGGCGATGTAGACCCGCGCCTTTGTAATAGCGTAGGACCTTTATCTTTTTCGCACTTTAAATTCTCGCACCTTTTAACTGTTAACAATCACATGCAAGAATGAATGCCCAAAAAACAAAATCAAAACGTAGATCACCAATGCATGACAAGACAAATAATAAACTGAAAATAACACACAATTCACACACCACTCTTAGGGTACGCCTCACTGTTGCCTTGCCCCTCGAAAGGTGGTCATCGAGTATAGGACGTCTTAGTAGGTCCTTATGTCCATGAACATGGCATAAGGGTAGCTTCTAAGGTATCCTATTGTTGCTCTAGTGATCACACTGTTGCCTTGCCCCTCGAAACGTGGTCGTCGAGTACAGGACGTCTTAGTAAGTCCTTATGTTCCATTGATCTAGTTGCCTCGAAATGGTTGCCTCGAACAAGTTGCCTCGGAATAAAAAGATCAATGGCATAAGGGTAGCTTCTAAGGTGTCTTACTATTTCCCGGTGACCACACTGTCCCTAACCCTCGAATTGACTCGAACACCTCCAACGGTGGTGCTACCTATCTCTCAATGGTGGGATGGAACCACCTTAAGGACATTTACACAGCCTAATTCCTTAGGGTAGGTAGATGACTCGTAGATACTTTCTCTAATTCAAAACAAATCAAAAACTTCTTTTCACACCGACACTTTGCAAAAAGCTTTCAAAAACAACTTTTCAAACACTCTTGAGGACTGATACAAGAGTCGAACTGAAATTTTAAACGGAATTTTTTCAAACCCACTCACCTTAAAAAGCAAACAAACATTTTGAAAACACAATGAGCAAGTATCTAAGAGCCCATGGATAACCATGGATAGAAAGGGTGCTAACACCTTCCCTTTCTATAAATCTACCTCCTGAACCGAGAAACTAATCTCAATAAGGAATTTTGCTGTGCTTTTGTCCTTTCCATGTTGGAGAAAATAAAAGACGGTGGCGACTCTTGCTTCCGCGACATTTCACGAAACCAGCTAAAAAACAGTCAGTTCCAGATCCACCGATCACAGAACTGGCGACTCTGCTGGGGACTTCTTAAAGTGAGGTGTACCTTAGGACTAAGATCACTGTGTTTTCAATTGCTTTGACTTGTTTGCTTTAAATTGTGGGACTGTCTTGGGAGTTCTATAGATCCTAACCCGGATCTGGGGATACCTTCTTAGAAAGTAGCAACAAGGCTGTGAGGGAACTGTGCGGGGTATACCGACATGGTTGAAGCAGTCTGCTACGTTGATGTGGCACTTTGGTGTGTACCGGTAACCCTTGAGTTCAGTCAAGGAGAGTACGGGGCCTCCACGTGGTGTCGTGAAGCATCAACATACCTTAGGAACCTTAATTGAACCATTTTGGCCTCTTTAGGGTAGTGAGATAACTACTTTGGTGTAGTCCGAAGTCGGTTGATACTCGATGCTACACTCAGTTGAGGGTTGTTTTCTTGGGATATTTTGATCGCCAGTCAGTGGCTAAATCGAAACGATGAACAATGAAAGCAATCCAATGATATTGAGATCCTTAGAACCCGGTTACTTTGATAGGACAGGTTGAGCCCACCAACTTCAAGAGGGTAGTACCCCAAACTTCATGCTGGCTTAAACTCTAAGGGCTCTTTTGTGTGACTTGTGTGCCTTCAAAACTTGACTACTTGCATACTTGTTATCTGACACTCAAGTTTCTTGCAGGTTTTGGTTATAGTCCTTAATTGAGACTCATAACAGGGTTTACTGAGTTTTCTTGCAGGTTTTGTTTATAGTCCTTAATTGGGACTCATAACAAGGTTATTGAGTTTCTTGCAGGTTTTGTTCACAATCCTTAATTAGCGACTCATAACAGGGTTTACCTACATTACCCCATGCATCATGACATCATACCATTGCATGCATCCTACATAAAGACTAACCCATTTCAAGGATCCCAAGGGCTTGTGATGTAGGTCATGATGAACCAACTGTCCAGCAAGGGGCAAAGGGGATTTATTTTCCTCTAGACAAGGTTGTCAGGGGCTATGACCCACTGGATATGGTGAGCCTTGACCCTTGAAGAAGGACTCTCGACAACATGAAGTTCCTTCAATCAAGTTACTAGTTTCCAACCCTAACAATTTTCTTGTTTACCCTGCGAGATCCTTGAAAACATTACATGCATATCAAACATGTCATTGCATTACAGGTACTCCTTTGACAGGTCACTTACCATCGTCACTGTTTATTTCAGCAATGGCTTCCCAACAAGATAACCAGGGTCTTCGTGCTCAAGAGACTCAGTTCAGGGAGATCTTCGTAAGCCTATCCAAGGGGCAAGAAGAGTTAAGAACACTCCTCATGGGGAATTTGGCCAAGAACAGTGCTGAAGATGACAAGGACGAACGGCTGAAACGTCTACAAGCTGAAGTAGATACATTGAAAACCCAGATGCTGGGGCAAAGGGCTCTCATCCAAGGTCTAGCTCGGGAGCAAGAAGAGTTGAGGACCATGATCAGTCAGCTCCACCAAGAGAGACACCATATGAAGCAACCTGCCCAAGTCAGGGACCGGGTCTTTGATCAGTTTCCAAGAGGACAAGAACCTGACATGGTGAAGAATAGAACTCTCCAAATTACTACTACCTCACAGGTCCAACTACAACCTCGCCCAGAGCAACAGGTTGATCTGAGTAGGCCAAGCAGGTCCAAGAGGCAATTCACCCAGCTCAACATGCCTTTGTTTCAAGCACTGCAACACCTGCTGAGGTTGAATCTGATTACATTAAGGGCTCCTCCCCGGAACCCAAACATATCTGCTCCTAACTATCATCCCAACAAAAGGTGTGCATATCACTCTGATAGTCCTGGACACGACACTGCCGACTGCTGGGCTCTGAAGAACAAGGTCCAGGATCTGATTAATGAAGGAGTAGTGGATTTCACCCAAGTGGGTCAAGCTGAGGTCTTCTGCCATCCCTACAAGATGCACCAGTTGAAGTAACAAGTCCTGAGACTAGAAGACTTTTGTTCATTTTTCAAGTTGTAATTTTCTTTTGATTGTTCAAACATTTGTTCATGTTAAACGTTGTTATTTCATTAATGCATCGCATATGTCTGTTTTGAAGCAATATATTCGTATTCACTATATGCAAATTATTTTCATATTTTTTCTGGTGATCAACGCTCGATTAATAATTCTAAGCCTCTTGAGGAAGGATGACGAAAACGATACCACGATCCTTACAATATGCTTTTGAACAGACCCCGCTGATGAGGTACAGGCATTGTTTCAATCCCTAAACACTGGAGTTATAAGGAAGATAATCCCTCGTCAACCCCTCTGAGCCAAAGAAGTAGGAGTTTTTATTTTCGAAAATTAAAACCCTTTATCATAACCTGGGGCAGGGTAGTTCTCTCAGTTGATCCAAGTGCATAACAAATGGCACCAAAGAGGTCCTTACAAAAAAAAAAAGACAGTGATGATTCCGAATAATCATAAGGATAGGCAGTCATTATATCTCAAAAAATAAAAACCCAATAAGTCAAAACCTACGAAGGAGACTTACAAAACTGGGGCATCCCGCTGACTGTAATCACAAAAGAAACAGTTCAGGCAAAATTTAGGGATAGTGAAATCAAAAGAAAGAGGTCATGCAAACCCTCAACAAAAACCAAAAAATGACTGCCTATTCAGAATAAATCATCAATATCTAAACCATCATTGGAACATCAGGACAAAGACTCAAACAAGGTCTAACGCATGATCAACTGAGCTTAGGTTTGAAGAACATCACGAAGAGTGGGTGGGTACAAATAATTTGAGCCTTTTCCTTTGTTTCTTAAACCGTGAACCAGGCCACGCTACAACCCTTAAAAGTCCTAGCTGAAGCATGGGTTAGTTCGAAAGCATACTGTTATGAAAGGTATTCTGACTCCTTAAGGCCTACGGTAAATACGGAGTTGACATCACGTTTTACAAACATTCACTTGTTTTATGAAAAAAATGCATTTTCAAAATCTTCAAGACAGACATAAGCTTTGCATTTCTAATATAACATTGCTTGCATATGACTAGTTGTTTGAACAGCAGAGAAATTCGCATGACGAAAGTCTAATGAACAAGAGTATCTCCAATCAAGGGGCATGGCATGATTATTGTCCATCATCTGGGGCAGTCAAGTCAAGATTCGGAGAATCTCTCAAAGACCAAATAGCCTGGGGCAAATCTCCGCCTGGGTCACTTGGGGCACTCCAGTAACGAATCTTGCCTGATTAAACATCTTCTGGGGTATGACAAAATATTTCTAACAGGGGCAACTCCCTACACTCTGAGAGTGTGGATATAGTCAAAAAATACTACGCCTAATCAAAGACCCGCTAGGTTGACACACCTAGGCAAAAATAAGGGCTTCCCGGCGAACCAAAAGGGTTCGGGCAAAAATAAGGGATGAAAATAAAAAAATCCGTACACCCGGCAAGTCGAAAACCTGAAAAGGCGGCTTGGGCAAAAATGGGTATCCCGGTGGACTGAAAACCCGAAAGGGCGGTCCAGGTAAAAGTTAGGGATCAAAAGCGTACGACTATATCCCGGCATCTCGTCACTCGCCTACCAGAGGAAGATTTGTCAATCGACAGCCGTCAAGCACCCCCACAGTTGCCTTCTCCCACAGAAACAGGGGCAGTAATGAGTTGTCCTAGCGATCTAATTGCTCTGTCCACAAGATATAAGGCATGATCAGCTCAAGAAGGTAACCAATATACCTTAATTCCCCAGAGATTGAGCCAGCAAATCAATGCACTCTCCCCAAGCAGAGCTATACTATCAGCCTTAAGGAAGTTGGATATCCCCGGCAAATCTCAACATTCCTCAGCACATCATACAGATATTCTTAACAAGCATCCCCGACAGTCTTGAGCTAAGATTGTTCCCCGGCGGTATACAGACATCCAGCGGAGCCACTTCCCCAATACAACTCAAAAATTCCCCAACAATATACGAACATTCTTAACAAGCATCCCCGGAAGTCTTGACCTAAAGATTGTTCCCCGGCGGTATATCAAACATTCAATGGAGCCACTTTCCCAGTACATCTCGAAATTTCCCCAGGAGAACCCAATCTGGTTTCCCCAGGGAAGTTGGAATCCATCTCCCCAAGCAGTAAGCTTATCCCCAGTAGATTCTGGAAGCTTATCCCCGTAGAGCACGAACGCGTCCCCCGGCTTTATTCAAAGGTTATGCTCCACCAGAGCTTATAACTGGGTTATCCTCAGTCAAAAACCATGGAAAGATCGTCCTCGGTGAAGTCTTCTTATCCCTAGCGGAGTCTATTAAAACTTCCAATATAACGACGGTATCCCCAGCGAAGTTACTACCAACATCTCAACAAGAGTACCTCTCTCCCCACAGAGTATTGCTCCCCAGCAAGATCGCTAGAGTAATTTTCTCCCCGCAGAGTAATCTCTCCAACAAGTTTATCCCCCAACGGAGTCATCTTCTCCTACCGGTTTATTCTTGCAACCATCACTCCCCAGTGGAAACACTATTCTCTAACATCAGCCCAGGATGTGACTTCCCGGCACCCGTCAAGGATTTGTTTCCTAAGACGAAAACATACATTCATAAACAACACATCTTCATACATTATAGCATGCATATATGCATCATGAACATACAATCTCATTCATTCTGAGAGCATCGCGCATGTCATACATCATGACATCACATACAACTAACGTTTTGTCTTTTCAGGACAAAAGTTAATGCAAAGATAATTGCTATCAACTGTCGTGATTCCAGATCCGATTCCTGTATCTTGCCAGGGTGTATCTGTTGACGACTACAGTACCAGACTCGATTCTTGTATCTTGACAGGGCACGTGTGAAGAGTTCGAAGATCCGATTCCTGTATCTTGCCAGGGAGTATCTGTTGACGACTACAGTACCAGACTCGATTCCTGTATCTTGACAGGGCACGTCTGAAGAGTTCAAAGATCTGATTCCTGTATCTTGCCAGGGTGTATCTGTTGACGACTACAATACCAGACTCGATTCCTGTATCTTGACAGGGCACGTCTGAAGAGTTCGAAGATCCGATTCCTGTATCTTGCCAGGGAGTATCTGTTGACGACTATAGTACCAGACTCGATTCCTGTATCTTGACAGGGCACGTCTGAAGAGTTCGAAGATCCGATTCCTGTATCTTGCCAGGGAGTATCTGTTGACGACTACAGTACCAGACTCGATTCCTGTATCTTGACAGGGCACGTCTGAAGAGTTCGAAGATCCGATTCCTGTATCTTGCCAGGGTGTATCTGTTGACGACTACAGTACCAGACTCGATTCCTGTATCTTGACAGGGCACGTCTGAAGAGTTCGAAGATCCGATTCCTGTATCTTGCCAGGGAGTATCTGTTGACGACTACAGTACCAGACTCGATTCCTGTATCTTGACAGGGCACGTCTGAAGAGTTCGAAGATCCGATTCCTGCATCTTGCCAGGGTGTATCTGTTGATGACTACAGTACCAGACTCGATTCCTGTATCTTGACAGGGCACGTCTGAAGAGTTCGAAGATCCGATTCCTGTATCTTGCCAGGGAGTATCTGTTGATGACTACAGTACCAGACTCGATTCCTGTATCTTGACAGGCCACGTCTGAAGAGTTCGAAGATTCGATTCCTGTATCCAGCCAGGGCACGTCTACATAAAGAGTTTGAAAGTCAACTCCGGTAGCAGACCAGGTAATTTTCTTTCCTTCTCAGGTACGCAAGTCCTCGCTAAGGAAGCTCTTACGCGATCGACACCTCCCGATGGCATCTATAAGACCATCTCCACTCCATCTCTCCAAATGGCATCTGTAAGCCCATTCCCGCTATCACACTGCTGATACTCAACTATGTGAGTGCAAATTTCTGGGCACTCTAGTGTTCAATCATCTTCCACCCTCGGATCACGAAAGGCACACACGCCAATCTACATCCTCAGGTCTAAGAAGATTGAACAGGGGGCAACTGTTGTACCCCAAAATTTGCCCTCCCATAATCTTCAAAGTTTTGACAAGAATCATCCACAATTGGTTCAAGTTTACTCAAGGGCCACACAGTCAAACCATCCTCCTAAGACAGTCAAACTAGGGTTTTGGTTCTTGCAAGGAAGTTGAAGTTTTCAAGAGCTCAATCAAGTCTCCTATGCCTATAAACATTGTCAAGCACCTACATGTCAAGTTTCAAGGCTCACAAGGTCAAGTTGCACAGTCAAAAAACCTAATTGCTCAACAGTCAACTGTAGGGGCAAAATGGTCATTTGGCAGTCAAAAGTCAAAAAATTTGGTCAACATCTTATTTTGAAGCCACAAACATCATTTGATCAATGCTTGATCATGATTCTCAAAGTTTGGCTCAAAAAGTCTCAAGATGCAAAAGTTTCTATTTTTGGACAGCTGAAAAGTCAACTGTAACTTGACCAAGGCATAACTTTTTCATGGTTCATCAGAAAAATCCCATCCAATGCTCATCTTGAAGGGGAAGACATTTCCTACAACTCATCTTCACACTCCAAGTCCAAGAAATGCTCTCACAAAAAGTTATCAATTTCAACATTATAGGTCATTTTCAAAAGTCAACAAAAAGGGACTTTAAGTCAAAGACCATAAATTGAGATTGGTAAATCAAAATGACATGGGACCAAAGACATTGGTTAGAGGACTTCAAGACCTTTCTAAAATGTCCAAGAACATGATCAAAGCTTAAAAATTGAGCAAGATATGCATTGGATAAGTTGGGAAATTTTTGTGAAATGGCCAAAATCATTTATCCTTGAAATTTCATTTTTGACAAAAGGGGCCCACTTTTTCCACTTGAATTAGCTTGGCCATGCTTCCCACGTGTCCCACCTTTTATTTCAATTTTTAAAATTAATTTTTTCATTTTTAATTGATTTTATTGGATTTAATTAATTTTAAATCTTTTAAAATCAAAGGAAAATCAAAAAGGTTAATTAAGGAGGATATCTGACTTTGATGAACCTTGAATCACCATTATCCATGTTCCCAAATTCGTGCAAGAGGCCAAATGAAGCAATAATTCAAAATTTGGCTCAAAAATGGAAGGTTGTTAATGGAGGTTTATGGAGAATCTTGAACTTGAATGCCTTGCATTATGAGGCTATAACTCTGATCAAAACATGTTACATAACACCTATGCAAGTGATCAGAGACAACAACTAGACCTAAGCTGCGCCCAAAGCTCAGAACCAATTTGGCATTTTTACACAAAAATTGCAAAACTGAAAACACTTCTAGAGCTTGCCTCAGACCTTCATTCTCATCCAAACACGTTGCTGACATCCTAAGGAAGCGATTCCAATCAAATTCAACACTCCATACGCCAAGAACAGTTATAACCAAGTCCGGTTTCCTTTAAAAAAAATTATATTCGTATTGCATTATTCATATAGTATTTTCCATTTTTAATCATGGATTTGGACTAATGTGAATGTTTCAAAGCTGATAGCATGATTTAATTGAGTTTTCAAGGCCTATACGCGAATTCACCATGGACATTGCTTAGGGTTTCAGAGCTTTAATTTTAGGGCTTTGCATATCTGGAATAATTGGACCATGAGACCCCTACCACTGAAATCAGCACCTTCCACTGAATGGAATTGAACCATCGCGCCTTATTTCTTTTTCACCCTGAGCTAGTCGCTATTTTCTGTGGACGGCGTTTTGGGGGGGTTCAAAACCCCCGCTATTTCATTTTTATTACAGGTACAATTGGGGACGAAGGCTAGCGTGGCACAGCGTGAGTGGCTGGTTTGAAATCCAGCGCCTTTTTTTTATTTTATACCACTAATGTCAATTTTATTTTATATTATTTGTTTCTTATCTTATGTACAAAGCGCGTTGATAGCTCACTTGGTAAAGGCTCTCATTGGTAAACACTGGGACCTGGGTTCGAATCCCAGGTCCCCTCAATTTGTTTCTATTATTTTGTCTAACCCTTTCCCATGTAGCTCCCATCCTGATGACCACCATGAAGCCCAACGCCTCTGCCTGCCACGCGCCTGGAAAGGTCAATCCAAAGGCTATCATGTGAGTCCCATCATATGCATTGGTCAACGCTCCACATGTGATCCAAAAAGTCAGCCAAGGACCTCCTCCTGTTGGGCCAGCATTCATCAAATCACCTCCAAAATTGGGGTCAACACCCCCCACAGTTTGCATTTTTATTTCCTTTCTTTTCATTCTTTTTTTATTTTGTTTTTATTATTTCTAATTAATTCATCAAAACAATTTTCATAAAACAAAAAATCATAAAATCATAAAAAATAAAAATATGTTTTATTTTAATTTAATTCAATAACTCTTTTTTTAAATAAATTCAATAATTAATTTAGTTTTAATTTTAGGTTGTTAATTTTATTGTTTTTTTTTAATAACTAAAAAATCTTAAAAAAATAGGTCTTTAGCACTTTTTATCCTTTTTTTTTAATCAAACATTTTTATTTTCTTATTATAATTATCATTAACCATTAATTAATTTTGTAAATACTTGTAATTAATCAATTAGGTTTAAATTAGGTTTAACTTAGACAATTCTTCTTTAATAAATTAAAAAAAAACATTAGAACTAGAATTATTTAACTTTTAATTCCAACTTAATTTTCTTTAATGTCATAAATACAAAAACATAAAAATAAGTTTGTTTCTTTTATTTAATTTAATTAATTTAATAATTTCAATGTAATTTCTTTAAAGGGTCCAACGCCCTCGCGTTCTCGATTTTATTTCTTTTCGCATTTACTTTTATTTCTTTCTATGAACATAATGTATTTATCCCAAAGCCATGTAATAGATTAAGTAGGGTATTTACTTTCCGCATTTTTTTTTATTTATTTCAAATCGGGTCTTGGTTTTATTTGGCGATGTAGACCCGCGCCTTTGTAATAGCGTAGGACCTTTATCTTTTCCGCACTTTAAATTCTCGCACCTTTTAACTGTTAACAATCACATGCAAGAATGAATGCCCAAAAAACAAAATCAAAACCTAGATCACCAATGCATGACAAGACAAATAATAAACTGAAAATAACACACAATTCACACACCACTCTTAGGGTACGCCTCACTGTTGCCTTGCCCCTCGAAAGGTGGTCATCGAGTATAGGACGTCTTAGTAAGTCCTTATGTCCATGAACATGGCATAAGGGTAGCTTCTAAGGTATCCTACTGTTGCTCTGGTGATCACACTGTTGCCTTGCCCCTCGAAACGTGGTCGTCGAGTACAGGACGTCTTAGTAAGTCCTTATGTTCCATTGATCTAGTTGCCTCGAAATGGTTGCCTCGAACAAGTTGCCTCGGAATAAAAAGATCAATGGCATAAGGGTAGCTTCTAAGGTGTCTTACTATTGCCCGGTGACCACACTGTCCCTAACCCTCGAATTGACCCGAACACCTCCAACGGTGGTGCTACCTATCTCTCAATGGTGGGATGGCACTACCTTAAGGACATTTACACAGCCTAATTCCTTAGGGTAGGTAGATGACTCGTAGATACTTTCTCTAATTCAAAACAAATCAAAAACTTCTTTTCACACCGACACTTTGCAAAAAGCTTTCAAAAACAACTTTTCAAACACTCTTGAGGACTGATACAAGAGTCGAACTAAAATTTTAAACGGAATTTTTTCAAACCCACTCACCTTAAAAAGCAAACAAACATTTTGAAAACACAATGAGCAAGTATCTAAGAGCCCATGGATAACCATGGATAGAAAGGGTGCTAACACCTTCCCTTTCTATAAATCTACCTCCCGAACCGAGAAACTAATCTCAATAAGGAATTTTGATGTGCTTTTGTCCTTTCCATGTTGGAGAAAATAAAAGACGGTGGCGACTCTTGCTTCCGCGACATTTCGCGAAACCAGCTAAAAAACAGTCAGTTCCAGATCCACGGATCACACAACCCATAGATTAGAAGAGCCAAGACTTCTTCAAAAGCTTGTAAACCCAAAGCATCCAAAAGCAAACGAGTCTCATCCATCAGGAATTTATCCAAAAATCCTTTGACCCCACTTCTTGTCTCCCAATTAGCTATAATGTTATAACTCTTCAAATGTAAGGCCTTGGAAATAACTTCAGGCTTTGGAGTTTCCTTTAAACTGGTGAATGTTATTTTATCAAAGATTGGTACCCCCAATAGTTGAGAGAATTTTTCCATTATAGGCACTAATTGAAAATCGAGAAAGGTGAAATAATGATGTACAAGGTCAAAAACCTGAAAGAGCACCCTCATCATGTCCTCTTCAAAGCTTGAGGTAATCAGATTGAGAAGTCGACCGTATCTTTTGGTGAACGTAGAATTTTCAGGAACCTTTGATGCTAACTCTTTGAGTTGAGGAGGCACCCTTACGAAGTTGATTCGGATGGTATTTCTACAAGCAGAAGCCATATCCTACAAAACAGAACAAAGATAAATTCCTAAGTCCTTGAAACGGTTAGTGAAAATGCTATGGCATGATGTTATGATGTCATGAACAAATAATCACACATAAATAAAAGCACACAAGGCCTTAGGTTTAGGCTTGCATGGGGTTTATAGGTAAGTACCCTCTTGAAGTTTTAGTTGGTTTAACCTGTCCTAAAAAGTAATCGAGTTCTAGGAGTCTCAATATCACTGATCTTTCTTCATTGGACATTGTTTTAGCTCAAGCATCCAAACTTCGGCCAAAACATCCCGAAAGTCTGATTTCAGTGAGTGTAGTTTCGAGTATCAACCAACTTTAGTCTTTCACCAAATCCATCTATCTCACTACTTTCTAATGGCCAAGTTGTCTAACTAAGGTTCTACAGTCAGTTAGTGCTTCATGACACCACACAGCGGCCATGTATTCTCCTTGACTGGACTCAAGGGACACCGGTACCAATAAATGTGTCACACTAACGTAGCCATCACTTCAACCATGTCGGTATTACATTGTATAGTCCCCACGATCTATTGCTACTTACCTAATGTTCCCAAGATCCAGGTATAGGATCTTTACAAGTAATAAACCCAAGCATAACCCACAAATGTAAAGCAAATAAAGAAAATAAAGGTGATCTAGCTCTTAAGGTAACCCAACTTTTAATTCAAATTCCCCAGCAGAGTCGACAGTTCTGTAATACGGTGGGAGAGCTGACTTGGTGTTTCGCGTTTTATCTCAAATGTTGCGGATAGCAAGAGTCGCCACCGACTTTTCTTTTATCCAATTTAAGGAAAGGGTGAAAAGAACAGGAAAGACCTTTTGAGAATTTTCTTGAGTTCGGGGGGTAAGTTATGAAAAGGGAAGGTGTTAGAACCCTTTTCATCTGTAGTTATCTATGGGCTCTTAATTTCTAGTTCACTTTGAAATGCTTTGTGTTTGTGTAAGTTTGAAAATATTTTGAAAATGCCTAAGTTTGGAAAATTTTGCAATGATTCTCGTATCGTTGAGAATGTATACAAAGTGTCGATTTTGAAAATATTTATTGAGAAGAAGTATTTGAAAGATGTTTGAAAATTCCAATGTAAGGCAATTTTGTAATGATTCTCGTATCGTTGAGAATGTATACAAAAATGTTTGTTTGAAAAGTGTTTTGAAAGTGTGAGGTGTGGAAATAGTTTTAGTTTGTGAGCAAGCAATTAAGAGCAATCTACCTACTCAAAAAGTCTTTGTTCTTTTCCTCCTCCTTTAGATAGTGCTTATCTACCATTGATTTGTAGAGAGCCATATTATTGGATGTGAGGGACAGACGTGGGTCATTGTACAGTCATAGAAGGCAACTTGTAATATGTTTTAGCAATTGTCATAAGGGACTAAGATCATTTACCGAAGGAAAAATTGAAGGGTCGTCGAGGGACTATGATCTTTTGAATTGAGGGTCTTTTGCTAAAATATCCCACGTTCGAGGGACATGACTATTTATATCCGAGGAAACAAGTGTGGGTTACCCTAGAGGTGCATGTGTGCAAAGTGTTTGATTTTCATGCATATTGTCTTGAATTAGGATTGTCTAATGGTTTGATTTTAGTCTTGTCATGAAAACCCTAATTACTAGCAATAATAGGGAAAGCGATAAATTGCGGAATTTAAATATCCTACGCTATTACAACGCTTTGGGAATGGGGGAATACAATTTATGAATAGGGGATGAAAGCAATAAATCCCTAGTTACTATTACAAACCATTGGATATGAATTACAATAATAATACACAAAATGTAAAGGTTAAGAAGAAAAGAAAGCAATTGTTTTTAGGGTTTTTGGTGAAAAGGTTTAGAGATTAACCTAATTGAACTAATTAACTTTAATTATAAAAGAAGTTAATTAATTTTGAACAAGACCTAAAATCTAATTCAATTGAATTTAAGAAGAAAACAAAACCTAAGTCTAAGTAATTTGTTTATAATTTGAATAGTATTAATTTGGAAAATGTTTTTACAATGTAAAAGAAAATAATAGAATTTAATTTAATTAAAATAAAATAAAATACTTAAATTAAATTATTTAAGAAAAATATATGTTTTTGTGTTTTTTTTAATTTTAATGAAATAAATAAATAAATGAAAATATAAAATAAAAATGGGTTGGGTGTTTAAAAGTAAAAAGGGTGGTAAAAAGTAGTAAAAATTGTGCTTCACCCAAACATGTGTTTTTGTTGAGTTCAGAAAATAAAATAAAAAATAAAAGGTGGGCTTGTGTTAGCAAGCAAGAAAATGGGTTGATGGAAATAAAAATATGTTGGGCCAAGGACTGGAGGCCCGGCATACTAGAAAACATAAAATAATATGAAAAAGAATGGCAAAAGGACTGTTGGGGCTCGAATTCAGGTCACAAAGGTCATAGGTGCGCGCTTTAACCACTGGGGTGGTGATACATCTGGTAGTTAAGACAACAATTATTAAATATGTAATGAACTCATTTCTGACTGTGCTTCATCTTCTTCCTCGCGCCAGCCTCCATTGTTGCATTTTTTAATTTTATAACTTCCTCATTTCTCAACCAAATCAGAAAATATAAACATGAAACTTGCTCAATTTTTCAACACGAATTCAACCATATAAATTTCATGAGCTATAAATCAAAGATGAATTAAAATTTTATTTGTAGAAAATAAAAACCTAATTTTTTAAGAAAGTTCATCTTCAAAATTCACATCAGTCAAGCAACATAAATGAAAACTAAGGGCATGGTTAGCTTCAGGGCTATGATGTCTATATTTTTTTATTCACAAAGTAACCATTAATGATTCTTGTAGAGAGAATTCAAAGTTGAGAAAACTTACCTCAAAATTGGAAATCGTGCATGGAGTTTGAGCATCCATGGAAGTGTGGTGATGATCTGGATAGCTTCACTAGACTCCTAGGAAGCTAATGTAACTCTTACTTTGTGTTGAAAGTGCTTGAATCGTGTTGGAGAAGTCAATGTGCAGAGCTCTATTTTTGAGTTTGGAAGATGAGGAAGATGATGTTACAGTTGTGAAACAGGGGTGGGGATGAGTTATTTTTTATGTATAAATGCTTTGTAAGTGATTAGAAGTGAAAACGCACGAGGGATTTGAGTGTTTGAAGTTTTTGGTCAGAAATGCCAACAATGGAGGTTTGTATGCAATTTTGAGTTTTAGGGAGTTTTAGGGCTATTGAATCTGTGTGTTAGGTTGTAGATGACCTCTCTATTTATAGAGGAAAGGTTTTGAGGCTTAAAACAATCAGAATTAAGAGATCACATGTTATGGCCATGTGACTTGATTTTGAAGCAAGCTTGACAAACTTTATTCCAATGCATAGTACAAGGACTTGTGGTGTGGCTAAAGGATTTAAACATGTTTCTTATGAGAATACATGTTGAGTGTGATCAGAAAAAACAAGTTATAGGCTCAAGACAAGTTGACTTTGTGATTAAAGTCGCTTTTCCAAAATGGAAGTGTGAACTTTGTTCCATTAATGGAAAAATCACTTGGACAATGGCTTCAGCTCTTGGATCATAGCTTAATTAGTTGTGTAAACATATGATTATAGATAGATTTACAAGTCAAGAGGCCTGCAAAGCAAGATTATGCATCATAGTTGTGAGATTTGGTGAAGTGTTCTTCATGAAAATGCCCTAAAGTTCAAGAATGGATGCCCAACTTCTTCTCTTTGATTCTCTTAGCTCAAGAATGATCTCTTCAAGTTATTGGACATTTTAGAAATCTTGATACATTTTCTACAACCTTCATTTTGACCACTTTGTATAAATCATCTTGGAGCTTAGTGAAAATTGGCCAAGAAGTTAGGACAAAAAATTTGCCTAACTTGCTAAAATTTTCACTAAGTGTTTTATGGAAAATGTCATGACTTTATGAGCTTATGTCTTCAAATCTAAGAATATTTTGGACATCAAACCTTAAATACAAAGTTGTAGAATTCATCAAGATATACAACTTTCATGTTGAAAGTTTTCCTTGAATCATCTTGCATTTTGGTGAAAAATTGTTATGAAGTAATGAAATTATCAAGGTTAAAAACACTTAGAAATTTTTCTAAGTCTTGAAACTTTGACTTTTTATGGACTTTCTTGACTTTATTAATTATTGTTGACCAATTTTGATATTTTTGAATTTCTTGATGAATATTGATCTTTGAAACTCAATGTTGACCAAAAAGTCAAAGTTTGACTTTTTATGTATTAGTTGACTTTTCATCAGTTGATCAAAAATTCAACTATCAATCAATTGATCTTGAGAAATGATTTGAGTCATGAAATTAGGTCAACATGTTGTGTTTGAGTCCTTGATATTATGCTTTAATCCATTAGGATATGTACTAGGTCAAAAGTCAATGATCAGTCATTCTTAGTTAAAACCCTAATTTTGACAATTTTGCCCTTTTGATGATTTGAGTGCTTTTATTGAGGAATTGTGATCAACAATTGGATAAATTGATGAATATGACTTCAAAATGTTGATGTTGGCCAAAAAAACATGAAGTTTGACTATATATTGACCACAGTTGACTTTTTACCCCATATAGTTGATTTTCTGTCATCTAAGCAATTGATTGAGCAAATTTGTGATGCAAGACTTGAAACTTGGTATGAGAAATCTTGGATATAATGAACCATGAAAGAAATTTTAGGAATCAAAAGTCCAATTGTCCTTGAGAAAACCAAAACCCTAATCTGGAGGCTCAGTGCTTAGGAGGTGGGCTTGTCTGATCAAAACCTTGAGAACCCTTGAGCATTTGAGATCTTTGGTGAGAAATGTCTTGAGAAAATAGAGGGAAAATTTTGGGGTGCAACAGTAGCCATCACTTTAACTATATCAGTATACGCTGTACAGTTTTCACGATCTATTGCTACTTACCTAAAATGCCCCCAGATCTGGGTATAGGATCTTTACAAAAATAACCCTAGCAAAACCCCGAAATATAAAACATACAAATTAAGAAAGTAAAGAATTTAAAATGTGATATAACTATTAAGGTAACCCCACTTTTATTTGTTCCCCAGTAGAGTCGCCAGTTCTATAATACGGTGGGAGAACTGACTTTTGGTTTTGCGTTTTATCGCAAATGTTGTGGATAGCAAGAGTTGCCATCGACTTTTCTTTTATACAATAAAGGAAAGGGTGAAAATAATAGGAAATACCTTTGAGAATTTTTCTGAGTCTCGGGGGTAGGTTATGAAAAGGGAAGGTGTTAGCACCCTTTTCATCCGTAGTTATCTACGGGCTCTTAATCGCTAGCTCACTTTTGAAAATGCTTTGTGAATGTGTAAGTTTGAAAATATTTTGAAAATGCCTAAGTTCGGCAACCTTGTAATGACTCTCATATCGTTGAGAATGGATACAAAGTGTTTGTTTTGAAAATATTTTAGAAAAGGTGTTTGTGTAAAAAATGTTTTGAAATGTTCACGAGCAAGCGATTAAGAACTATCTACCTACTCAAAAAGTCTTTTTTTCTTTTCCTCTTCCTTTAGATAGTGCTATCTTACCATTAGTTAATAGGAAGTCTTATCGTTGGATGTTTGAGGGACAGGCGCGGGTCATCGTACAGTCATAAAGGCAACATATAGGGATACCTTTAGCAATTCAAAGGGATTATCATCATGTATTCATAGGCAACATCGAGGGACAAGATCATTTACCGAAGGCAGCATTGAAGGGTCATAGAGGGACTATGATCTTTACGATGATTTTTAACCTAGGGTCTTTGCTAGTGGTATCGCTACGTTCGAGGGACATGATTATATTTTCTGAAGGCAACAAGTGGAATCACCCTAGAGGTGCGAGTGTGAACAATGATTTATTTTCAGTTGATATATCTTGTATATTAGGGTTGTATATGGTTGTTTTTAGTATTTCCATATAAGCCTATTAGCATACATCCAGCAGTTATAAGGAAAGCGGTAAAGACAGAAAATAAATTTCCTACACTATTGCAAAGCTTCGGGGAAGGAGGATACAAACCACAAAATTTAGGGGAATAGAAAGCAAAATAAAAACCTATTTAACCTATTACAACCTTTAGAAGTTACATAATTATGATAAAATTAATGCGAAAATAAGAAAAAACGCGAAGATTGCAAGAAGAAATGGGGAGTTTATTTGATGGAAAATAATTGATGATTAACTGATTTTTTTATTTTTTGAGAAAAGGGAATTAAAACCTAATAAAAACCTAAGTTATTTTTAATTGGAAAAAAAGATTTTAATGATAAACCTAAAAGAAACTAAATTAATTTTAATTAAAAAGAAATTAATTTAATGACCATTAAAAAAATTAATTAAGTTAATTTGATTTTTGTTTAAAAAGGTTAAGTTGATTTAATTATTTAATTAGAGAAAGAAAAGTTAATTATTAAAAACATAAATAAAAATGAAATAAAATAAGAAATGGAGAGATTGGCCTGAAAAAGCAAGTTGGGGGGGTATAGCAAAGTAATCTGTTAGGCCCAAATGTGATAAGGCCCAGAATGTCAACATCGAATCCAGTGAGGATAATTCCTTGAGGTTAACCATGAGGAGGACACATCTGGAGCGCTGGATCTGGATCTATTGAGATCTGATGGTTATGACATGAGGCACATGATGCGCGCACTAAACCTGCTTGTATTGAATCTGTAAAAGAGAATATATGTAAAAAAAGAAGTTGTGAATACCAGGATCGAACCCACGCCCTGGGACAGGTATGCCTTAATGCGTGCTCTCTTGCCACTAGGGTGGTTGTACATCTGTTAATACAAATGGAATAATAAATATATAATGTATAATCAAATATGATGACCAGAGAAGTGTCGGAGCCCTAGCTCCGGACGTCTTCTCTAGCAAGCTGCAAAACTCAAAACCTGCAAAAATCAAATGTTAATGATCTAAAATAACATGTCACTCCTAATTCGACCCTCCTGGATCCAAATCCGGACTTAGTTTTGGCTATAAACCCTTGGGTCATGCGTTTCAAATCAAACTAAACCGATTGGAGTAAAAATGGCACGTTGCAAACTAGCGTGCATGGGACTACAACGCTTATTCAAACCTGTTCAAGGATGTCTCAGAAACTTGTTAAAAGCATCTGATAAATTTAAAACAAGACAGGATTAAAGATATGATTTTCAAAGAAATGTGAAACCGGTATGGCCATGCTGTACAATTTCATGCGTTTGGGACCATGATAATCGATCCAAACCTACCCTTTGATGTTCCAGGAGATGAATGGTATTGAGGTTTTGGAACGAGAGAGCTTGTAACACCAGTTTTGAAACTTAGGGTTCTTTGAGAAAATATTAATTTTTGCAAGCTTCTTAAGGCAGGGATGCATGGTATTTTGGTCTGATCTTGTGTGTATACATAGAGGAAAGGAAATATGGTAAACAAATATGATAAGAAAACAATACCATCATGTCCATGAGACAAGAATCAAACACCTTTATAACCTTCCAATTTGATATTTTTCTTTCCCTTTTCAAATTCACACGGCTTCTCCATAGTTGTTAAATGTTCTTGGGCCTGAACTGATCCAAAAAAGCAAGCCCATATGCATTGGTCAATTGATTTTATATTTCATTTAATTTAATTGCATTTAAATGAATAAAAATTCAAATAAAATAAATAAAAATCATGAAGAATATGTGCATGGATTTAGATGTCCTCTAACACATTTTGAACATGTTTGAACATCAAAAGTTAGGCTCATTAGTTAAAAATTTCAAGTTTACTCATTTTGCACTTCATGCATTTCCTCAAAATTTCCCAACTTACACTGGTCATAACTCTCTCAATTTTCATCTTTTTGAAGGTGATCTTGGACTTTTTGAAATTCTCAATATGTATTCTACAATTTCTCTTTTGATCATTTTTGCATTTGGAGACTTTATCTTGATGTAAGTTATTTTGACAAAAAGTGTCTTTTTGTTGACTTTTGAAATGACCTATAATGTATTCGCCCATATCTCTCAAATGAAGCATTTTTTGGACTTGAGCTTAGATAGACAAAGTTGTACAGAAATGAAATTTCTTCAAAATGAGCTTTGGTTGGGGAAAAGTTGATCAAGCATGTGAAAGTTGTGCTTGGTCAAAGTTCAGTTGACTTCTCCTAAGGAAACCCTAATTTGGCAACTTTAGACTTTTGATGATTTGAGGGCTTCTCTTGAGGAATCATGATCAACCATTGATCAAATGATGAATATCACTTCAAAATGTTGATGTTGACCAAAAATCTTAAAGTTTGACTGTATGTTGACCAAAGTTGACTTTTTACCCAATACAGTTGATTTTCAACCATTTGAGCAATTGACTGGGCAAACTTGTGATGCAAGACTTGAAACTTGATATGAGTATCCTTGAAGACATATGAAGAACCATAGAAATCACCTGAGACCTTTGGGACCCAATCTTCCTTGAAAATCTCAAAACCCTAGTTATAGACCCATTGCTTAGGAGAAACATTTGTCTGATCAACCCTTGAGCTATCTTGAGAATTTGAGAACCCTAGAAGAATGTCTTGAAGAAAATGGGAGGGAAAATTTTGGGGTACAACACCATCAATAGCACAACTTCATCATTAGAATCACCTCTGGATATGTTTTCTCATCTAACTTCCTTTCTTTGTTTGACCAATAATCTTTAGCAAAGTGGCCAAACCCATTACAACAATAACATTAAATCTTTATCTTGTCAAACTTATCTTTTCCCTTTTGATGTTTCTTCATATCAAAGTAGAAGTCTTCTGACTTCTGAGAACTACCATTATGTCTCTTTTTGGCTTGTGACTAAGAATACTTCTAGTCCTTGTTGACAAAGAAGCCTTTAGAGCCTGCTTAACCTCTCATTCAGAGGTTCTCTCACTTAGACGCACTCTTGCGCCTCTAGACTACTTTGAAACTCTTAAATTCTCATGGTGTCCAAATATTTAGAATGCTCAATTGCTACAATAGCGTAATCAAATTAAGGAGTAAGAGACCATAATATCTTATCAATGATTACTTGTTCGGAAAGAGTTTCACCATACACTTTTATATCATTTGTGATCAAAATCACTCTAGAAATGTAACCAGATATCTTCTCATTGTTCTTCATGTTGAGATTCTCATACTGCTTACGTAGATATTTAAGCTTCACCTTCTTCACTGACATGTCACCACCGTAACACTGTGTCAGTATATCCAATGCAGCCTTAGTTATCGTCGAATTAGTGATTTTCTCAAACACGTTCGCATACATACATTGATTGATGTAGAACAACACTTTCTGATCTTTCTTCCTTGTATCTCTCTGTGCATTTCTGTGTTCCTCTGTTGCATCCGCTACAACCGGAACATAACCTTCAGTAACAAGATCAAGAATATCTTGAGCACTGAATAACACATGCATTTGAATCATCCATTGATTCCAATTATTTCCATCAAACATCATAAGCTTTGTATTTAAGCTACTATCTTCGTTCGTCTTCGTTCTTGTGCACTAAAACTACCTCAAATATAATATCTCACCAAACACTCATGTTTTTTTATTCTGCAAAATCAAGAAATGCAATTTTGTTATGACTCCGATAATGAATTCAACGCAAATTCAAATAATGAAATCAATTACACACGCCTCACATACACTCTTTTTTCCTTGTGAATCGAGCCAGAGCTCTAGATACCAATTGTTGGTGCACAAGATTGAAGAAGAGAGAGAAAGACGACTAAAAAAAACTTGTTGAGGAAGAAAAGTTTTATATTCACAACTTACTCTCTACTAAAACCCTAGTTAAAAACTTGTTTAAATATACAAAATAAATTGTCACGTGGGCCCTAACAAAAGTATGCTTAATAACTAAGCTAACAAAACAAACCAGGACCCCAGAAGCTAAACATACTTCTGGAACGCAACCTTAGAAGCTTCTACTTCTGATTCACACAAATACTTCTGAATACGAATTACTTCTAACAATGGTCAAATTCAAGGTTTTTTTGGAAAAATAAAGACTTTATTAACCAAAAAAGGAACAAGGAAGCACAAGGCGATCACTAGGATCCAACCCGCCAAAAACCAAGGACACTGTTGTACCCCAAAATTTTCCCTCCCATATTTCTCAAAACATTGCAAGAAAGATCCTCAATTTGCTCAAGGTAGTCCAAGGGTTGGCCAGATAAGCTCTCTCCTAAGGCAGTCTACCTCAAATTAGGGTTTCATGTTGCATCAAGATCCTTGAGTCCAAGTGGTCCCAAATGCTCAAAATTGTCCTAATATGTTCTCAAGATTATCCATGTCAAGTTTCAAGCCTTGCAGAGGAAGTTTGCTCAGTCAATTGCTCAAAGGTCCAAAAATCGACTATGCTAGGGCAAAAGTCAACTGTAGCCCACATACAGTCAAACTTCAAGATTTTTGGTCAACATTCTCATTTTGAAGTATATTTCATCATTTTATCAAGGTTTGATCATGATTCATCAAGGATTTCTCATAATTCATCAAGATTCAAAAGTTGCTAAATTAGGGTTTTACAGGAAAAGTCAACTCAACTTTGACCAAGCATAACTTTCTCATACTTTATGAGAAATGACCCATCCAAAGCTCATTTTTAAGAGGATGAAATTACCTACAATCCATCTTCATCTACCAAGATCAAAAAAAATGCACTCACAAGAATTTATGAATTTGGACATTATAGGTCATTTTGAAAAGTCAACAAAAACACCTTTTTTGCCAAAGCTTCATAATTGAGCATGGAATATCAAATTGAGATGAGACCAAAAGGGTTGATTAGAGGACATCTCAATATTTCTAAAAAGTCCAAGAACACAACCAAAGAGTCAAAAGGAAGTTATGCATTTTTGAAGTTGACCTTTTTTGCAAAATTGCCAAAAGTCAACTATGCCCAAAACTTCAATTTTTGCCAAACGGGGCCCATTCTTTTTCACTTGTTTTGGGTTGGCATTATAGCCCAAGTGCGCTAGCCTTGGCCATGTGTCCATATCATATTTTTATTAATTATTTTGATTTTGATTTTAATTTATTTGATTTAAATCAAAATAAATCAAATAAAAATCAAAGCATTGATAACAAAGAATCTTTTGATTTGTTTCAGGCTCTAATTACAGCTAGCAAGATAATGAAACTCGTATCAAGGAAATTGTGTACAAAAAGATTGAAAAGGAACCAAATTTGGAAAGCTTTAAGGAAGTAAATCAAATCAAATCCAAAGCATTGAAAGAGAGAGATTTGGATTGAGTTTGCAACCCTAATGCATTATACAATACATAAGGAGGCGAGACAAATCAGAAGAGGGGTTGCAGATCAAGCATAGAGCCAAAACAGAATTTGCAAAAACAAGAAAAAGTATGAGATCGAAACAGGGCTTAGAGGAATCCTCAAGGATTAGCACTTGTCCCAATCGTCTCCTGGCAATCTCCACAAGCGAAAGCAACCAAAATCACACGTTTTCAGACCCTCTCACGCACTGTAAGTCACTCACGAACTCGCCCTGTTCTTGATTTCGTATTTTGAAAAGTAGGCATTATTAACATGAATTGATGGCATACTCTTGATCACCATATCATTTGCAAGCTTTTTACAATAGCCAATTTCATTTATATGTCCTATATCGTGAATCACCATTGCTAGGGTTTTGTATTTGGTTTTAGGGTTTTTTGTTTCAGGAATAATTAGCCTTCATGATGGTTATGGCTGTGATCATAGGGATGAGACGAGTCTAACCATGGTGTTAGATTCCATTTATGTTGCCTGTGGAAGAATTTGGAGTGAGGCTACGATATTAGCTGCGGATAAAATCCGCAGGTAAAAGCTCCAGTTTTCCAAGGACATGGATGATGCGTTGGCACTCCCCCATAGGACCATTCAAATATTTGCGTGCATTTTTTATTGTTTTTCCAATATTTCTTTTGTTTTATATATTATCTTCAGTGCTTGATTAACATACAATAAGAAATAAGTGTCCCAGCGGAAGCCAGCTAAGCTCTCAAAGCGTTAGAGGCTGGAGGTCAGGGGTTCGATCCCTGCCTCCAGCATTTGTTATTTTTCCAAATTCTTGCAGGAAATCTAGTGCATGCCTAAGCTGGAGACCCACCATGGACATTCACCATCTAGCACGCCAGATGGCCAGATCTGGTGGCCACCATGGAAGGTGCACCAAAAGACCAAGTCAACACCAGCGCATTGGATCAGAAAAGTCAGATTGGATCAGCATCATTGGGCCAATATTCTTGCTTTTTGCACCCCCTAAATCAGGCCCATTCCTCTATCTTTCTATATTTTATTTATTTTCATTTAACTATTTTTAATTAATCACTAACCAATAAAATATTTTCTTTTTATCAAAAAATCACAAAAAAATATTTTTTACCCAATTAAATTTCATAACTTTATTTTTCTTTAATAATTATTAATTAACTTCATTAGGATATTAATGTTAGATAACTTCAAGTGATTTTTGCAAATATTTAAAATTAATTATAAATCAATAGGTGTTTTAATATTAATTTGTTTATTTCATTTTCTTTCCTAAAATAACAAAAACTCCAAAAATATGTCATTTAATATTTTTCATTAATTAATTTATTTAATAATTAATTTAGCATTTAATTTTAGGATTTAATTTCTTTTCTTAAAAAATAAATAAAAAACAACCAAAGATATTTTCTTTAATTAAAAGGGTCAAAACCCTAATTTCGCATTCAATTTAATTTCGCATCGCGCGCTTTATTTTTCTTTATCCAATTAATGTATCTGCTTCCGGTTTGTAATAATTAATTAGGATATTTATTTTTCCGATTTTAAATTTCAAAGGGTTGCTTTTGGCGATGTAAATACCCGACGCCTTGTAATAATTTAGTTTAATTTCCGCACCTTTAAATTCTGCAAATATTTAACTGCTATATGTTTGATAATAGGGTTTGCATGACAAGAATGAATGCTTAATCTTAAAACGGTTAGATCACCCTAAACATGTGCAAAGATAAAAATAATTGAAATCAACACAACCGCACATGCGCACTCCTAGGGTACACCCCACTTGGTTGCCTTTGTAAACAGTCATTAAGTATAGGTTGTTTTAGAGGTCGCCCTCTTGTCTAAAAGATCATAAGTTGCCTCAAAATAGTTGCCTCGGATATTGTTGCCTCAAACAAATGATCTAAGACATTAGGGTTACCGCTAAGGCATCCTAACATTGCTTTAGTGACTGTATGTCCCTCATTCGAATTGACCCTCAAACTCCAACGACGGTGCTACCTACTCACTAATAGCGGGATAGCATTGTCTAAAGGAAACAAACATAGAACGATTCCTTTTTCGAGTAGGTAGATTAGTTCTTAAGTACTTGCTCAATCAAAACAAAACTTTTTCACACTTACACTCCTTTTTACAAACAAGTTTTCAAAAACACTTCATTACACTCTTGAAGACAGAAGCAAGAGTTAAATCGAAGTTAAAACAAAAACTTTTCAAACCCACAAACACAAAGAAAACAATTTTGAAAACAATGAGCAAGTACCTAAGAGCCCGTAGATAACTACGGATAGAAAGGGTGCTAATACCTTCCCTTTCTATAAATCTACCCCCCGTACTCAGAAATATCTCGAAAAAGGAATTTTTCTGTGCTTTTTTCCTTTCCTTGTTGGATAAAATAAAAGTAGGTAGCAACTCTTTCTTACCGCGACATTTTGCAAATACAAACGCAAAACACAAACCAGCATTCCAAAAACAGTCAGTTCTTCCCACCGTATCACAGACACCCATACAAAAATCTAATTAAGGCTTAAGTTGACAATGTAAGGCTTGAGAAGCTTACCAAACCACCCTCTAAAAACTATTTTATCTATAATATCCTGTATAACAAAGTCTCTATCCAATCTCTTACCAAAACAAACCCTATCACGGTAATTCCAAGTGCCATAAACAACTTCAGCAACAACACGCTTGAGAAGAGATGCTCTCCAACCCTTGCCTTTACCAAGACTAGTAAGCCATATAATTTCCTCATCCCGAGTTTTAGGCGTGTGCACTAATTGAAGCCAATGAAGGAATTTCTCCAAATAAACTTAGTATTATCACACTCAAAAAACAAATGTTGAATGGTTTCCTCTTTCGTACAGAAATTACACTTGCTATCCATCATAAAACCAAATCTAACCATTCTACTCTTGGTAGCTACCTTTCGGTGGAAAGCTAACCAAATAATACGAACAACTCTAGGTCTGGCCATATTATATTGTATCAATCTATGCCATATCTTTTCAGGCCCTCACTTAAGACAGTTATTGACATTATTCATGCTAAATATGCCAACAGCTCTCATACTATCCCAAACTGCCACATTAGTCGTGATTAAATCCCTCTGGTCTAGAATATTGTGCATAATCCAAGTATTGTTAGCATGAGGAACAACATTCATAATATCAGTTTTCTTGATATAATAAGCATGCACCCACTTAACCCAAAGGTTGTCACTTTTGTTACAAATGTTCCGCAAAAGCTTTAACATTGCACACTTGTGCCAAGTCATCAGATCTATAACTCCAAGCCCACCCTGCTTAATCGGCTTGCAAACATCTGCCCAAGCCACTGGGGTCTTTTTACTCATGGAATTGTTCCCAGACTAAAGAAATGAATAACATATGGCATTTATCTTCCTTATCATAATTATGGGCAAAGGAAAGCAAATAAGCCAATAATTCTCCATGGCAAAATTAATGCTCTTAATCAACTATAACCTCCCAGCATAACTCAAGAATTTAGATGACCAGTGTCTTATTCTGCAAACAATTTTATCAACAAGACACATATAGTGACATATGGCTAGCTTCTTACAAGTAAGAGGGACCCCTAAATATCTAAAGGGAAGAGAACCCTTTTTTAAACCATACAAATTAAGAATCAAATTCCTGCTGGTACTATCAACATTACCAAAATAAATGTTACTCTTGCTTGAACTAACCTTCATACCTATTAAATTTGAGAAAACAATGAAGGCATGTAACATTAGATCTACATAATGGACATCACCTCTAGAGAACAAGAGGACATCATCGGCAAACATCAAATTAGTCAAATTGAGCCTTTCACATTTTGAGTGGTGATTAAAGTTTGGATTGCATTGTATTTGGTGGAGTCATATTTGAAGGTACTCCATGATAACAGTGAACAAGAAGGGAGAAACAAGGTCGCCTTGCTGAATGCCACACCTAGCAATCATCAGCTGAGAAAGACTCACATTAATAATGAATCTATATGACATTATGGACATACTAAGAAGAATCCAATCAATGAACATCGAAGGAAATCCCATCTCTTACATGATACATTGTAACGCTCTCCAACTAATAATATGTTAGGTGTGATACGGTGGGAGAACTGACTTGGGTGTTTTGTGTTTTATCGCAATTGTTGCGGATAGCAAGAGTCGCCACCAACTTTTCTTTTATCCAATAAGGAAAGGGTGAAAAGAATAGGAAAGACCTTTGAGATATTTTCTTGAGTTCGGGGGGTAGATTATAAAAAGGGAAGGTGTTATCACCCTTTTCATCCATAGTTATCTATGGGCTCTTAGTTTCTTGCTAGATCACTTTTGAAATTGCTTTGTTTGAAATGTATTTGTGGTGGGTTTTTGAAAGTATTTTTGGAAAGCGCCTTCGTTTAGGCAAACTTTGTAATGATTCTCGTCTCTATAAGAATGCGTACAAAGTGTTGGACTTCTTTGAAAACATTTCATGTTTTGAAAGTGTTTGGTGTGTTTTGAAAAATGTTTGTTTTGAAGATGGATTGTGAACAAGCAACTAAGAACTTTCTACCTACTCAAAAGTATCTTGTTCATTTCTCTCTTCCTTTGACATTGCTATCTTACCATGGATCGGTAAGAAGCTCTATCTTTAGATGTAAAGGGACGGGTGCGGGTCATCGTATAGTCATAAGATGCAATGTTGTGAGATATCTTAACATTTTTCTTAAGGGTCTAAGATCATTTGTAAGGCAACATTTATAGCGTTATCGAGGGACTATGATCTTGTATTTTTCGATTGTTTTTGCTAAGGCGTCTAACATGCATAACATGACCATTTTCTCAAGGCAACAAGTGGAGTTAACCTTAGAGGTGCAAGTGTGCCAAGTGTTTATTTTTCATGCATTGTTTTGTCTTGGTTAGGGTTGTCTAAGATTGATTTTTATCTTGTCATACACACCCTAGTTACTAGCATTTATATTTGAAAGCGGTAAATTATGGAAAATAAAGTCCTACACTATTACATCGTTTAGGAGGATGGGGGTAAAATTTACAAATGGGGATGGATATGAGCTTAAATATTACAACCATATTGAATAGCCATGAAAGGAATATATGAAACATGTAAAAACAAAAGAAAATGAAAGAAAAATGCATTTTTGAACATTATGTGTCAACACATGCTCTTTTGCATCGACACATAACTTTTCCTTGCCCCTGTATTGCCAAATCAACTCAGTATGAGTCGATGCATAATGGTATATTTCGAGTCATACCCTGCATGTGTCGACTCATACGTGCTTTGTGTCGACTCATACTCCCTTTTTCCTTCTGTTTTGGGCCTGTATAGCAGTATGTGTCGACTCATAAGGCTATGTATCGACTCATAACCTATTTTTCCACTAAGATGTGTCAACTCATAAGGCTATGTGTCGACTCATACTATTATTTTTTCACTTTATCTTTGTTTTGTTGCATACATGGGTTAGTTCTCAACATATAAATGACAAGAATGGAAGATAAACAAAGGTTAGCTTCAAGGGGAATGGTTATTACATTTTTATCTTTGAAGATGAATCAACTAATGATGCTTGAAATGAAGGGTTTAAAGTTAAGGAGACTTACCTTGAAACTGGAATTTGTGTCTTGAGCTTGAGTTGTTGCCTTGAGTGTTCTTGAGCTTGGAAAACAAGATGTTACATAAGCTTTTTCTTGAGTTTGGCAACTTCTAAGTAATGTATGTAATGTGCTTAGATGTTTTGACATAATTTGCAAAGTATGAGAGGTTCGCTTGGACTTTAAAACTCAAGAGTGGAAGCTTTGTGGACTGTTATGGTTTTTGTAAATATGAGATTTTTTTAGGGTTTATCAACAAAACTTCTGATTTTTATCTCTATTTTTTGACCTCTTTCCCTTGCAAATGCTTCTCCTGTTTATAGGCAAGGGGTTTGTGAATGTAAGTACGAAGTGAGCCTAAGAAGGGCGGTGAATTAGGTACTTTAAAAAATTCTGGTTTTAGTGATGATGGATATTATTTTTCTGGATTATGGTGAGTTTATGAAAGAGTAAAGTGCATAAAAATAAAGAGACACAAGCGATATATCCTGGTTCCCCTCACAGTCTGAGAGTACTCTAGTCCCCTTTCAACATGAAAGGGATTTCCTTATTGTGGAAAACTTAAACAAGAACTACCCAAAACCAAGAACAATCCTCTTGGACCAAGAACAATCCTCTTGGATTTTCACTATGTCAACAATGAGAACAATCCTCTCAAAGTGACTTCACTTGTATCCAACAATCCTGGAAAGACAAGATTTATAAAACCACTTAAACTTATTTCCAACAATCCTGGAAAATAAGTAAGTATTTATCAATATTTGATTTGAGTGAGTTTGAGTAGTAATGATCACTTAGAGTGATTTAATCAATGAATTGATCTTATCTTCCAATGATAATAGTATACAATGACTCAAGATATATAATGCTCAAAGTTTTCTGGTTAATAATATGTGAAAGTGTGCATAAAACTTGTGTATAAAAATGTATAGAAGCTTGAGTTTGATTTTTGAAAATTCAGAAAATATAATTGGAAGAGGTGCAGAAAATGATTTTGAAAATGAGTATTTATATGTTCATAGCACCTTTTTGAAACAACATAAAGTTCTGTAAATGAATCATGAATAATTGTCAAGATTAAGTGAAAGGTTTCCATGAAATGGTGTTATGAACAGGCATGTGCAAAGCAGCTGTTTTTCAAAATCGTGCAGCATGCAATCGATTGCACTCTTTGTGTAAATCGATTTCACGGGGTTTCAACAGCTAGAATTTCAAAAGTTTTTAGTGTGCAATCGATTGCACAAGAGTGTAAATCAATTGCATGAGAAGTCAGTAGCAAAAATTGATTGAGTTCAATCGATTGCACAAACATGCAAATCGATTGCACTGAGAAACAGTAGCAAAAATTGATTGAGTGCAATCGATTGCACAAACATGCAAATCGATTTCACTGAGAAATAGTAGCAAAAGATTTGAAAAAATTGAAGCATGCAATCGATTGCACTAATATGCAAATCGATTGCACTCAAGTGAAAAATGATTTTTAGCTTAGAAAAACTTGATTAAAGGTTTGGACAATATAAAATATTTCTTTTTACCATTGAGCATCTATGTCTTAAGTTTAAAGTAAGTATTATCATTATACCTTGAAATTTTGCTAAGTGCTTGAACTGAAGACTTTATTCACAGATGCTTTTAGTTGAGTCAAAAATCTTTGCCTTCTTTGACAATCATGGTTTGTCTTCATCAAAACAAAAGTGCATTTGAGAAGGTTGCTTTTACATTCTCCCCCTTTTTGATGATGACAAACGATCTTTCTTGATGCGATGTAATTTCCGGAAAGAGCTTCTCCCCCTAAGATGCATAACTCCCCCTTTGTATGAGAAGGTTGGAATCCTTTGAATTTGTTCATCTTGGTTGAAGAGTACCTTAAAAAATTAAGACAAGGAAATATACAAGCATAAAGTACCACATCCTTCTCCCCCTTTGAAATTATCAAAAAGAAGGGAAAGATGCAAAAAAAAAAGAAGTTATAAAGTAATATTCAGAGGAAAACTTAATTAATCATGCATCACAAATAGTCTAACAATTACAAAGAAATTTAACAACAAACAAAACATAGAATAATAGAACAAGGACATAACAAAAAATAGTAGACATAATAAAGTTGGACATAACTTTATGGTTGATTCATGTCCCGGTTGTTATAGAACCAAGATCCTTGATTTGGAAATTGTTGTTGTAGAGGGGGTTCCGTGTAATGTTGTGAAGGTGCAGCTGGATTATTTGGGTCATATGGTGGAATGTGAAGATGAGAGTAAAGGTAAGAAAATTGTTGATTCACATCTGTGCGGAAGTCATTAATCTGGGTTGTTGTAGAATCGTTGATAGCATTCCATTGGTTGTTGATGTTGGTGTTCATGGAAGCAAATTGTTGAGACATGAAATCTATAAGATCTTGATTGCTTGGACCAGAGGGAGCAGTAGGTGGAGGAGGTACAGCTTCACCACCTCCGACTTCTTGATCGTTCCCTTCATTACCAACCACATCTTCACCAATGTAAGTTATAGTTTTTGTTTCCGGATTATAATAAACACCCATTCTTGAGTCAACATTCTTGATTGAAATCTTATGCAGATTTGGATCCATATTGACTTTCTCAAACCCAGAAAAATCAACTCAAAATTCTTCCATAATTAATGTAACAAAGTAAGCATATGGTAGAAATTTCGATTTTTCATCGACTCTCAACATATGAACCATTATGAGCCTTTCCCAATTAACACTTATTCCTTTCTTTCTTACATAAATCAGCTGTATTTCCAGGTCAGTCACAGTGAAGTGGTTTCCATCTTGTGGAAACATAATATAGACCATAAAGTAATGAAATAGTCGATCGTCTATATAAAAGTTACATGCACTTCATGAGTCTCTAGATGGAATCACTCTGCCTAGACCATGAATCCTTTTAGCACGGAATTCAGCTTCCCTTAATCTCCCAATGCTGCAATAAAATTCTTTTTTCCTGTAGTCATCCCATGCCTCATTTTCAGGGTCGTACAAAGAGCTTCCAGTGTAGGGAATATGAAGAATCTCACCAACAATCTCAGGGGTTAGAGAGATTCGAGTAACCAACACATATGTCACCATCTTGCCTTTGTGGGGAGTTAAATTGCTGAAAAATACTCTTACCAGATCTGGATAATATGGACCAAATGATGAAATTAATGGTTTTAGTCCATAAGCAGTTAAATCATTTTTAAAAGTGAAACATTCCTGGGGAAAGGATGATAGCATACCATATTTAGGATTGGACACTATCTTTATTTGAAAGTCCTTTCTGAATATTGCTTCTTGTTCTTTGGTGAGAGAAGAAAGTAATGGATTCTCAGAGGAGAAACAACCTTTTTCTTCCCTTTCTCTGAAGCTGACACCTTTCGTTTTTGCCTTGAAGCCATGGGTAAGGTATTTTTAGGGTTTTGAAGGTTTTAGGTTTTTGAGAGAAGGGTGTTTGATGAGCTGAAGTTTGGATATGATTTGTGAGTAGATAGAAATGAGTGGGTTGTATTATATGTAATGAAGTTTAATTGGCTTGGGAATATGAGAGAGAGAGAGAGAGGAATTCTGACCAACAAATATTTCTGTCATAAAAGCATGTTACAGTGGGTGCAATCGATTTGCATACAGATGCAATCAATTTGCACATAAAACAGAAGAAAAATAAAACTAAAACGCACAGAGTGAAATTGATTTTCACTTATGGTGCAATCGATTTGCACTGAAACATTAAGGTCAAAATTAAAAACACTCGGTGAGCAATCGATTTACACTATTGTGCAATCGATTTGCATCAACCAAAAAAGACCAAAAACTGATTTTTCTTAAACTTAAACACCACTTAACATATATATTCACATATAGCATGGTTAAAAACATATATATAAAATCATAACAAGGATATAAAGCACCTTATATGTCGTGTTCATCAAGAATGCCAAGCTCTCGTCGAATCTTGTAAAACGGTTCTCTTGCCAAAGGTTTAGTGAAGATATCGGCAAGTTGATTATGAGTATCTACAAATGTTACCTCGACATCTCCTTGAAGTACATGATCACGAAGGAAATGATGTTGTATATCTATGTCTTTGGTTCTTGAATGCATGACCGGATTCTTCATAATGTTTATTTTGCTTGTATTGTCGCACCATAGAGGAATGCATCCTAGATCGAGTCCGTAGTCACAAAGTTGTTGTTTGAGCCACAAAATTTGAGCGCAACTATTACCCGCTGTAATATATTCTGCTTCGACTGTGCTAAGAGCAACGCATGCTTATTTCTTGCAGGCCCATGATACTAAAGCATTTCCAAGGATGTGACAAGTACCACTTGTGCTTTTTTTATCAGTTTTACAACCTGTATAAACCGCGTCAGAATAACCAACTAAGTTGCAAAGACTACCTTTGGGATACCATAATCCGACATTTGTTGTCCCTTTGATATACTTCATGATCCTTTTCACCGTCGTGAGATGAGATTCCTTTAGATTTGCTTGAAAGCGAGCACATAGACAAACACTAAACATTATGTCAGGATGGCTTGCCGTCAAATATAATAAGGAGTCAATCATACCTCGATACTTTGTAATGTAGATGGAAACACCTAATTCATCTTGATCAACATATGTACTGGAACCCATTTGTGTAGACATTTCCTTACAGTTATCCATGTCAAATCTTTTCAAGAGTTCCTTGCAATACTTGGATTGGTTGATGAAGATGCCATCTTTTAATTGTTTGATTTGAAGTCCAAGAAAATAATTCATTTTACCCATCACGGACATCTCAAATTCTCCTTGCATCATTGCTGAAAATTCTTCACACATTTCTTGGTTTGAAGATCCGAAAATGATATCGTCAACATAGACTTGAGCTAGCAAAGTGTCATCTTTGATTTTCTTGATAAACAGAGTCTTGTCAATTTTGCCCTTTTCAAAACCTTTTTCACATAAGAAGTTGCTTAAACGATCATACCATGCCCTTGGTGCTTGTTTCAACCCGTAGAGAGCTTTTCTCAATTTAAATACATGAGATGGATTCTTGAAATCTTCGAACCCCGGGGGTTGCTTAACGTAGACTTCTTAAATGATATATCCATTCAAGAATGCGCTTTTGACATCCATTTGGAAAAGCTGAAAATTTAATGAGCAAGCATAGGCAAGTAAGAGACGAATAGCTTCTAACCTTGCAACCGGAGTGAAAGTTTATTCAAAATCTATTCCTTCTTCTTGATTGTAGCCTTGTGCTACCAACCTTGCTTTGTTCCGAACAATTATTCCATTTTCGTCAAGTTTGTTTTTAAACACCCATCTTGTTCCAATAATGTGTTTGTTGCTTGTCCTAGGGACAAGTTCCCAAACTTGATTCCTTTCAAATTGATTTAATTCTTCTTGTATAGCGATAATCCATTGGTCATCGCCTAAGGCTTCATCAACTTTGGAAGGTTCAATTTGAGAGACAAACGCCATGTTTAGGCAAGCATCTTTGAGATTTAATCTTGTTGTCACACCTTGAATTATATCACCAATTACTTTATCGATAGGATGGTCTCTATGAGTTCTCCATTCTTTTGTTAGATCATTGAGATTTGATTCTTGTTGGGGTGATTCTTCATGTTGAATTGGTTGATCTTTGGAAGTATTTTCTTGAGGACCTTCTAGTATTTCATCATCATCATCATCATCACAAAAAATATTATCCTCTTTGGAGGGGTTAGATTCATCAAAAGATACATGCATTAATTCTTCAATTGTTAAAGTTGTTTTGTTGTAGATTCTATATGCCTTACTAGAAAGAGAGTAGCCAAGAAAAATACCTTCATCGGATTTTTCATCAAACTTACCAAGGTTATCTTTGTCGTTGTTTAAGACAAAGCATTTTCATCTGAAAATGTGAAAGAAAACAATGTTTGGTTTCCTCCCTTTGAAGAGTTCATATGGAGTTTTCTTCAAGATCGGTCTTATGTTAACTCTATTGCTAACAAAACATGCCATGCTCACCGCATCCGCCTAAAAATATTTTGGAAGATTTGAATCGCTAAGCATCGTTCTAGAAAGTTCCACAAGAGACCTATTCTTTCTTTCTACCACTCCATTTTGTTGAGGAGTCCTTGGTGCCAAGAAGTTGTGAGATGTTCCATGTTCTCCACAAAATTCTTCAAATAGAGCATTTTGAAATTCTCTGCCATGATCACTTCTTATGGAGGCAACTGTTAGAGACTTCTCATTTTGAATTTGTTTAGCATACTTCTTGAACGCCTTGAATGCATCACTTTTCTACACTAAAAAGAATGTCCAAGTATATCTAGAGAAATTGTCAACAATAACCAAAGCATATAAATTACCTCTGAAACTTCTTGTTCTTGGTGGACCAAATAAGTCCATATGTAACAATTGTAGTGGCCTTGCAGTAGACACCACATTCTTAGATTTGAAAGTTGATTTTGTTTGTTTCCCTTTTGACAAGCATCACAAAGCCTATCTTTGACGAAATTTCTCTTAGGCAACCCAATGACAAGATCATACTTGATTAGTTTATTCAAGTGTTCCATGTGAATATGAGCAATTCTTTTGTGCCACAGCCATGAATCATCGTTGTTCGCCATGAGACATTTTACCTTCAAAGATGGATCATCAAGGGAAATCATGAATATATTATTGATTATTTTACCTTTAAGTATAACCTCATGTGTGACTTCGTATTTTATCAAGCATTCATCCTTGGTGAACTTGATCTTGAAGCCTTTGTCACAAAGTTGGCTAATACTAAGAAGATTGTGCTTTAGTCCTTCAACATAAAGAACATCTTCAATGGATGTGAAAGGTGGAGCGCCAACTTTGCCTTTGCCAAGAATTCTTCCCTTATTATTGTCTCCATAAGTGACAAAACCCTTGGCCTTTAGAACTAGATTTGAAAATTGGTTTATGTCTCCCGTCATATGCTTTGAACAACCACTATCAAGATACCAAAGATTTCATGTGGTCTTCAAGCATACCTGCAAAACAAATTAGGCTTTGTTAGGTACCCAAGTTTCTTTGGGTCCTTCGTAATTAGTGCCTTTCTTTACCCACACATAATGCCCACTTGCCACACTAAAGTTTCTAACATAGCAAGCATTACGTGTATGGCCTTTAATACCACAATAAAAACAAGTAGGTTCAAAGTTACTTCTATATCTAGAAGGATAAGATTTATTCTTAGGAAATGTTTTCTTTTTAGGATAGTGATGAACTATTTTAGATTTGTTCACTTTCTCTTTGTATTATTGATCACTAGCCTTAACAAAGATAGTTTTATTAGAACTTGGTTTTGAAAACTTTGAATATCCAAGTCCACTTTTATCATTGGAGTATCTTTGTTGGCTAAGAACACCTTCCAATCCAATTTGTCCTTTTTCATATCTTTCAATGAGTCTTTTTAATTGGACAATTTGGAAAGAGAGTGATTCACAATTTTTTCATACAAAATTCTGTTTTTGTTCATCACTTAATTTTTGTTTTTCTTCTTTGAAATCTTTTTCGATAGATTCACATTTTTCTTCTAAGGATGAAATTTGTTTCTTTTGAGATGAAATAGTTTTATACAGAATTTTACATTCATTCAATAGTTCATCTATAGCACCTTGTGCATCACTATCAAAAAGAGAAAATTCATTACTAACCTCATTATCTTCATCATGGGAATGGTGTAAGGCCATCAATTCTAGATTTGCACTTTCATCACTATCGGAATCGGATGAGGAACTTATTTCATTATCCTCCCATGCAACATAGGTCTTTTTGTTCTTGAATCCCTTTTTGCTTTTGTAGCCACCTTTCTTAGAGAGTTTCGGATAATCCGGCTTGATATGATCTTGCTTACCACATTCATAACATGTGACTTCTTGTGTTGATGTGGAAGTTTCCTTTTTCTTGAATTATTTCTTTCCTTTTGAATGAGAAAAGGATTTGTCATTTCTACCAAAGAACTTACCAAGCCTTTTAACAAGAAGCACGAAATTTCCATCTTCTTCCGGATTGTCTTCCTTTTCAACTTCCTTGAAATTTATCTTCAAAGCAATATTCTTGGATTTCTTCTCTTGATTTTCATGTTTTTCAAGTCTTCCGAGTTCCGTTTCATATTCTTGAAGTTTCCCAAACAATGTTGCGGATGTCATGGAGGAGAGACTTTTCTTTTCTGAAATTGTCGTTACCTTTGGTTGCCATTCGCTAGTTAAGGACCTAAGTACTTTCAGATTTAGTTCATCATTCATCAAAGTCTTACCAAGAGCACTTAGATGATTTGTCAAGTGCACAAATCTCTTTTGTAGGTAAAGAATGGTTTCTCCGGGCTGCATTTGAAATAATTTGTATTCTTGACTCAGGGTATTTAGTCTTGATCTTTTAACTTTAACAGTTCCTTCATGAGTTTGTACCAAGGTATCCCATATTTCTTTTGTTGTTTTGCATGCCGAGACACAGAATAATTCATCCATGCTAAGTGCACCTTGAAGAAGGTTTATTGCCTTTTTATCATAGAGAACCTTCTTATTATCATCTTTGTCCCATGCAGTTTTAGGCTTTGATGAGCCAGCACCACTGATTACTGTTATAGGGATAAATGGACCATTCTCGACGGCATCCCATATTTCTTCTCCTTGTGCTTCTAGATGTGCCTTCATGCGTATTTTCCAGAAATCAAAATATTCACCACAAAATAGAGGAGGCTTGTTGTTACTACCACCATCTCTGAAAACGGGATTTTGATTTGCGGAAGCCATTCTGGATCTTTTAGGAACAGGTTACCGATAACCTGCTCTGATGCCAATTGTAAGTACGAAGTGCGCCTAAGAGGGGGGGTGAGTTAGGTACTTTAAAAAAAATTGGTTTTAGTGATGATGGATATTATTTTTCTGGATTATGGTGACTTTATGAAAGAGTAAAGTGCGGAAAAATAAAGAGACACAAGCGATATATCCTGGTTCCCCTCACAGTCCGAGAGTACTCCAGTCCCCTTTCAACATGAAAGAGATTTCCTTATTGTGGCAAACTTAAACAAGAACTACCCAAAACCAAGAACAATCCTCTTGGATTTTCACTATGTCAACAATGAGAACAATCCTCTCAAAGTGACTTCACTTGTATCCAACAATCCTGGAAAGACAAGATTTATAAAACCACTTAAACTTATTTCCAACAATCCTGAAAAATAAGTAAGTATTTATCAATATTTGATTTGAGTGAGTTTGAGTAGTAAGGATCACTTTGAGTGATTTAATCAATGAATTGATCTTATCTTCCAATGATAATAGTATACAATGACTCAAGATATATAATGCTCAAAATTTTCTGGTTAATAATATGTGAAAGTGTGCAGAAAACTTGTGTATGAAAATGTATAGCAGCTTGAGTTTGATTTTTGAAAATTCAGAAAATATAATTGGAAGAGGTGTAGAAAATGATTTTGAAAATGAGTATTTATATGTTCATAGAACCTTTTTGAAACAACATAAAGTTCTGTAAATGAATCATGAACAATTGCCAAGATTGAGTGAAATGTTTCCATGAAATGGTGTTATGAACAGGCATGTGCAAAGTTGTTGTTTTTCAATATCGTGCAACATGCAATCGATTGCACCCTTTGTGTAAATCGATTGCATGGGGTTTCAACAGCTAGAATTTCAAAAGTTTTGAGTGTGTAATCGATTGTATAAGAGTGTAAATCGATTGCATGTGAAGTCAGTAGCAAAAATTGATTGAGTGCAATCGATTGCACAAACGTGCAAATCGATTGCACTGAGAAACAGTAGCAAAAATTGATTGAGTGTAATCGATTGCACAAACATGCAAATCGATTGCACTGAGAAACAGTAGCAAAAGATTTGAAGAAATTGAAGCATGCAATCGATTGCATTAATATGCAAATCGATTGCACTCAAGTGAAAAATGATTTTCAGCTTAGAAAAACTTGAGTAAAGGTTTGGACAATATAAAAAAAAAATTTTACCATTGAGCATCTATGTCTTAAGTTCAAAGTAAGTATTATCATTATACCTTGAAATTTTGCTAAGTGCTTGAACTGGAGACTTTATTCACAGATGCTTTTAGCTGAGTCAAAAATCTTTGCCTTCTTTGACAATCATGGTTTGTCTTCATCAAAACAAAAGTGCATTTGAGATGGTTGCTTTTACAGTGAACAAAGGTTGAATAGGTTTACAAGATAGCATGTTATGGTTTGGTTGGGATGCAAATATCAAACTATGTCAAGTACTCCATGGTTTCAAGATGAAGTACCAAAGTTGTTGATTTAGAGGGGTTAAATTACATGATTTATGGTGGAGTAAAATCAGAAGAAAAAAAACAAGGTATGGGTTCAAGACAAGCTTTGTACAAAAAGCTTGCTTTTCAAGAATAGCAATGGTGCCTTTATGCCATAAATGGAAAGATATTTTGAACAATGGCCTAAACACTTGGGTAATAGCTCAAGAGTGGGTGTAATCATTAAATTATGGTGAGATTGACAAGTAAGAATTCCTGTAACACAAGATTATGCAGCATAGCATAAGGGTTTTGTTGTGTGTTCTTCACTAAAATGTCTTGCAATTCAAGAATGGATGCCCAACTTCATGCCCTTGAATCTCCTATCTTAAGTATGAAAAATTCATGGTATTTAATGTTTTGGAAAGCTTGAAACATCCTTTATAACTATGTGAAAAAATGCCAAGAAGTTGGGATAAAATCCTGACCAAGATCTGTTGAAAATTTCTCTAAGTGTTTATTCAAAAATGCCATGACTTCATGAATTTATAACTTAAAATCCAAGCATTTCTAGAAAAAGTCCTTATGTGCAATGTTTTAAATCTCATTCAGATCTACAACTTTCATGTTGGAAGTTTTCCTTGAATCATCTTGCATCATGATGAAAAGTTGGCATGAAGAAATGAAATTATTATGTATAAAAAACACTTAGAAAAATTTCTAAGTCTTGAAAAGTTTGACTTTTCACATTGACTTTTGACTTTCTTGATTTCTTGATGATCAAGTTTGATATTCTTGAATGTCTTGATGAACTTTGATCTTTGAAACTTAATGTTGACCAAAAATTCAAAATTTGACTTTTCAGTGTACGATTGACTTTTTCATCAATTGACCAAATTTCATCTATCAATCCACTGATCTTGAGAAATATTTTGAGATATGAAAATAGGTCAAAATGATGCATTTGAATTCTTGAGATCGTGTTTCAAACCAATAAGACATGTATTAGGTCAAAAGTCAGTGATCAGTCACTTTCATTCAAAACCCTAATTTGTGGTCTCAGTGTTTCGGAGGTGATTTTGTCTGATCAATTCTTGAGAATCCTTGAGCATTGGAGACCCTTTGTGAAATGTCTTGAGATAAGAGAGGGCAAATTTTAGAGTACAACAATAGGCTTTCTGTATGTCAATTTGCACCATGCAACAAGGAGGGGCTCCATTCCTACTATAACCCTTAATAAGCTCATAAGCAATCAAGATGTGGTTATGGATTTGCTGACCCGGAATAAAAGTCATCTAATTTGGGCTAATCACACTACCAATAACCTTACCAAGTATGGCTGTAATAATACGAGACATTATCTTGCGAAAATATTTGATTTTGTTAGCAGACTTGGTCTTAGGGATCAAAGAGACAATAGTGTAATTAAATTCCTTGTACATTTTCCCATTCTCAAAAAACTCATGAGTAGTAGCTATAACATCATACTTAACAATATCCCAACTATGCTTGAAATTTTTTGCAGTAAAGCCATCCAAACCCGTAGCAGACATGTTGTCAATACCTGTAAGGCTGGAGAAAATTTCATCTTCACTAACAGGCATAACAAGACTAGCTCTCTGATTTCTGTTAAGCTGAGGGCCACATCTCATATAATTCACATCTATACAGTTAAGATCATCATCCTTCTTCCCCATGAGTTGACCATAAAAATCCAGAACCTCTTTTTCAAGATCAATCTGAGAAAAGGAATATGTCCCATCATCTTTAATCAGTAAGTTCATGTCTCTTCTGGTCTGCTTAGATTAACATAGGCATGGAAAAAAAAGAATTATTACCGTCACCACTTTTAAGCCAATTGACTTTAGACCTTTGCTTCAAGATGTCTTCCTCAATGTTTTTTCATTTCTCCAGCTCATCAGTGCACTTTTCACTTCAGAAATTCTACAACTATTCATTTTATCTACACTCAGATCAGAGTGGGCTTGAGAAAGATTATTCTTGGCTCTGAGAATATTTTGCTTGGAAATAATAAGGGGCTTATGCATTTTAAATAAAGCAGGTTGTAACCTTTTTAACTTCTTCCAAAGAATATACATGGGACTACCAATGATGGGGATACTTCAGTTCTCTTTCACCAAATCATTATAACCATTCAGCTCAGTAGAATAGTTAACAAATCTGAGAATAGATAAATTCCTGAGGAATTCAGACATGTGATTCTTGAACCAATCAGCATTAGCAATCAACCTATCAATTCGAGAATTGATAGTACCAACCATGTGCTTATTGGACCAAGTATAGTATTCCTCATTGCTATCCATTTTAGAGAGATTATTTTTATCCGTAAAGTTCTGCAAATCCAAGTACTCAGCTTCAGTCACAATACTCCCCTTATCCTATCTTGGGCCTTAAGAACATTATTAAAATCACCAACCAAGCACCAGGGGCCATTATGATGTAGAGTATCAAGGTTCCTACAAAGGCTCTTTCTATCTTCCAACTTGTTCAGAGCATAAATGGAAGTGAGCCAGAATTTAAAACCACCCTGAGTGTCATACACTCCATAGTGGAGCATTTGACTAGAACCAGCAAGGACTTTAGTATCTAGTTTATTAGGGTTCCAATGCAGCCAAACCCTACCATTATCATGGAAATTGTAATTATCAACAAATTCCCCACCAATATTAAGTTTATTTATAACATATCTAGCTTGCCCTAGTTTAACCCTAGTTTCAACCAATATGTTGATATCTGCATTAAGCTCTAGGAGACGGGAGCTAATCTCCCTGAGCTTAGCAGTTTTATTCAGCCCCCTAAAATTTCAGGCAACTAACATGGAATGTTTTAAAGCTCTTGTAGATCCTTCAAAATCCCAAGAGCATGAAACCCATTATCACAGAGAACATTAGCAGAAAGAGAATCAAGAATCTTCTTACCTCTATCATTCCCACCCTTGTTAACCATTGGACGCCCTTGGATTCATGGGGCAGGCATTGTTACTACCATTTTATACCAGAAGTTAAAATATCCTTTGAAAGGAAAGATTATTATAGTTTGCGGTGAAGAAGAATACATGGTGAGCCAATTGAACTCCTTCAAGTATGTTGAAATGGACGGCGAATTCATCGAGACTCCCTTCCAGATCTTTGAAGCTATTCCTCAGATAACTACCGTTACTAAAGATGTTTCTGCTATTCCTAACGTTACCAGGGTTCCACCCAGAATGGCTTCTTTGAAAGACGCTAGAGTTGTGGTAGAAGAAGGTGGTTGCACTACTTGGGGTCAGCTTCCCGACATTCCGTACAAGTATGATAAATTTGGTTTGAGTTTCACTGCAGAGGCTCAGAGGGTTGTTCTTCATGCTCGTGCTGGAAGACCACCATTCCGCATCAACAACAATTGAGTCAATACGATAGAAAATGTTGATAGTGACTATGACCTAGACAGTTGAATTTTTCCTACCACCGGCAACAGACTCAGCAATTGGAAGACTGAATACGTTACACCAATCTCCTTTAGTCAGGAGTAAATGTTATTTTCTGTTTTCTTGCTTTCAAGTTTTGGTTATGTAATTTTAAAACAATAACTTTAAACATGTCCCTTACCCGGGGCACAACGGTCCATTTGTTAGGATTGTCATTTTTCATCTGCGTATTTTAATTTAATAAATCATTGGATGTTTGCATTCAAATTTTGCGCTCTTTGTCTTTCTTTTACTTTATTGCTTTCAAAATAGCTATGTGTTCTTACACACACACACACACAACAAATTGTAGATCCATATCCACCCTGGATCCCATTGATAACAATTCCGCTATTGTCAATTATGACTTCGAAAATCCGATCTACCAGCCAAGGACGAAGGTGAGGAAGATTGTGAAGTACCTGGAGAGCTTGATAGATTGTTAGAGCAAGAAGAAAGAGCCATACAACTGCATGAAGAGTCAGTCGAGGTTGTGAATTTGGGTACTGAAGATGACAAGAAAGAAGTCAAAATAGGTGCCAACCAAGAAGACAGTGTCAAAAAGAGATTAATCCAGATGTTGCGTGACTATGTTGAGATCTTTTCTTGGTCGTACGAAGACATGCCAGGACTTGATACTAATATTGTGGTTCACCGTCTATCGATGAAGGAAGGTTGTCCTCCAATAAAATAGAAGGTTCATCATATGCGTTCCGAGATGTCTGAAAAGATCAAAGCTGGAGTTATGAAGCAGTTTAACGCGGGTTTCTTAGTTGTTACGCCCTATCCTCAGTGGATTGTAAATGTGGTTCCAGTGCCTAAGAAGGATGGAAAAGTGCGTATGTGTGTAGACTACAGGAATCTGAATAGGGCAAGCCCCAAAGATGACTTTCCGTTTCTGCATATTGATGTCCTGATTTACAACACCGCTTAGCACAAAGTATTTTCCTTCATGGATGATTTCTCTGGATATAATCAAATCAAGGTGGCACCTGAAGACATGGAGAAGACTACTTTCATCACATAGTGGGGCACTCTGTTACAAAGTTGTGCCTTTTGGTTTGAAGAATAACGGCGTAACATTTCAGCGTGCTATGGTATCTTTGTTTCATGATATGATCCATCACGAGATAGAGGTTTACGTTGATCACATGATAGCCAGATCTGAGACTGAAAAAGAACATCTCGACCACCTACATAAGTTGTTTGAGAGGTTGAAAAAGTACAGGTTGAGGCTGAACCCAAACAAGTGCATCTTTAGGGTATGATCCGGTAAACTCCTAGATTTCATCGTCAGTGGTAAAGGTATTGAAGTTGATCCTGCCAAGGTTAAAGCCATTAAAGAAATGTCATCTCCCCGTACTCAGAAGGAAGTCAGAGGATTCTTGGGACGATTGAACTACATTGTCAGATTTATTTCCCATTTGACCGCTACTTGTGAACCAATCTTCAAGTTGCTGAAGAAAGATCAAGTAGTGAAGTGAAACGACGATTGTCAGATAGCCTTCGACAAAATCAAGGAGTACCTCCAAGAACCTTCAATTCACCAGTTGAAGGAAGACTCCTTATCATGTAGTTAACAGTGTTAGAGAACTCAATGGGGTATGTATTGGGACAACATGACGAGTCTGCTTGAAAAGAGCATGCAATATACTACCTTAGAAAAAAGTTTACCGACTGTGAAACGAGATACTAACTACTCAAGAAAACTTGTTGCGCTTTGGCATGGGCTGCTCGCCGACTAAGACAGTATATGTTGACTCATACTATTTTATTGATCTCTAAGATGGATCCAATAAAATATATATTTGAATTTCCGTGTTTTTAAAAAAACCATATTTTTTATATTTTTCAAAAAAACTCGACTTTTTCATATTTTCAAAAAAACTCGATTTTTTGGTATTTCTTATTTTCGAAAAAACTTGATTTTTCAGTATTTTCGAAAAAACTCGACTTTTTTATATTTTCGGGAAAAAAAACTCAAATTTTATATTTTCGAAAAAACTCGACTTTTTCATATTTTCGAAAAAAAACTCGACTTCTTCATATTTCTGAAAAAACTCGATTTTTTGTATTTCCAAAAAAAAAAACTCAATTTTTTGTATTTTAAAAAAACTCGATTTTTTGTATTTCAAAAAAGCCGATTTTCTGTATTTCCGAAAAAACTTGACTTTTTCTTATTTTTGAAAAAACTCAATTTTTTCGTATTTCCGAAAAAAGCTCTACTTTTTTATATTTCCGAAAAAACTCGATTTTTGTATTTTCGAAAAAACTCGACTTTTTCATATTTCCGAAAAAATTTCAATTTTTGTATCTTCGGAAAACTCGACTTTTTCATATTTCCGAAAAAGTCAATTTTTTCATATTTCTTAAAAAAACCCAATTTTTTTCATATTTTCGAAAAAACTGGCTTTTTTTCATATTTTTGAAAAAAATCGATTTTTTCGTTTTTTTTTTTAAACTCAATTTTTTGGGTATTTTTGAGGAAAAAATTCAATTTATTGTATTTTCGAAAAAAATCGGCATTAGTTTTTTCTATATTCAGGAAAAAAACTTCAATTTCAAGAAAAGAATTTTTTTTTAATTTTTGAAAAAATATTATTATTTATTTTCAGAAATATTTTTTGCTTTTAATTAATTTTTTATATTTTTATAAAAAAACTAATATATAAAATTAAATCAATTTATAAAAGAAAAATGATTCTAAACTGATTTTAAATTAAATTTAAATTGTTTTAATTAAATGGTTCAGTTAATTAACTATTTAATTTGAGCTCTTTCCGAAATTATGAGATATTCATTAAATTACCAACATTATCACTAGAAGTTCATAAAGCAAGGGTAAAATTAGATGCATGCACTTTGCCAAAATTAATCCTAGATATTCATAAAACTCATATTTGATCCCTCCAATCTTGTACATATGCAATTGTTAATATCTCATGTTCCTTTACAACCAATTAGATGCATTGACTTGCTTAAACTAAAATTAATCAAACCTTTCAGAATTTCTGCATACCATCTTATCTCAATTATACTATATAGCTGTTATTCGATTCATCATTCATGTTTGGCAATGAAAAATAAGTATGCTACCATTAGGCTCTGCATAGTTACTACATAGTGTATATTGTGATCCAATTCACTTTTATAGTTATGGTTTACGAACCAAATTATTAATCATAAAAACCGATTTGAAAGACATAATTGGTTTCAAACCGGATTAAAACCGGTTTGAAACCGATTTTAATTTTAATTCAAATTATTTAAATATAATTTAATTTATATTCAATTTATTTTAATTAATAAAATTTTAAAATTAATTTAGTATTAATTTTTTTAAACATTAACAAAGCACATTCTTAATTTTAAGTAGATTTTAAAAAATTGTTGTGGTCGTATTGCAACTTTTGCAATTTCGGTCGATAGAGATATCACGATATTGATTGTGTTCATGGTGGTGTAAATTATTAATCATAATTTGTTTTTTAATATAAAACAGATATAACGGTATCTGTATCTACATCTATTCAAAACGTTTTGTCGTAGCCGTTCTCACGGTCACATACCGTTTTTAAAATCTTTTTATGTTTAAATGATCCTTTATGTTTTATCAATCCTAAAAGAAAAATCAATTAATACTGAAATAGTATTAATGTTTTCTTTTATACAATATATGTATATATTGAATGAAAAGGAATAAGTTCAAATAAATTTCTTTCAAATTTAAATTTGTCTTCTACATAATATATCTTGCTTTTTTAATGTTTAGTCTATTGTATCTTTCAATTTATTTGAGAGTATTTGCATATTTTTTAACTATAATTAAACATTTTTATATTTATTTAATAATTAGTCATTTGAAATAAAATGTTAAACATCATTCAATTTTTATGAAAATGTGTAGAGCTTATTTTCTTGAGAAAGTGAGAAAAATGAAAAGCAGACAAATTTGATGAGAGAAATTTGGATACACAATAACCATTTTAAGAGAAATTTGGATATACAATAACCATTTTATAAATAAATACCTGTTTACCACTTTGACCATGGACCACCAAATTTAATATTTAATATTTGGATTGGATTTGAAAAAATGGAACAATTTAGATATGAATTTGGTTATCACTATCCAGTTTTTTTTCACACCCCTAGCTGCCATGAAATGTGAGGAGAAGAACAATTAGAAGCACATAGATGCTAGATCATAGGATAGATGCCAAAAGATAAGACGAATTAGCCAAGAAAAAACCCAATTTTGTTGCAGAGATGTTGAATTTCAACTACATACACAATACAAGAAGACATATACAAAGTTAAGATGATAGATTACAGAAACTAGTCTAATAATCAAATCTGACAGACTGTAAAACAGAAAGTAGAATGAGATGAAATTGATCCTTAGAGATAAATTAAAAAGACTTCCACTGTATCACAACAGTTAGCGCATACCGGCCATTTTCGAGTTAGAATCATGTCGATTCTGATATCCAGCTAATCAGAACCATCAGGGAAACTGTCGAGCGCATCTTGTTTCCCGTTGACATAGAACTCAACTACAGCCTTCATCCTTACAAGTTTATCAGGATGGTAGTTAACATGTACAATCACGGGCTTCAACTTCTTGAGTTTATCATCTTTTCTCACAGTCTTGAACAGAACCTTACTGTTCATAAAAAGGTACATATCCATTGTTCTCTTTGCAGCATGAAGTCCATCATAACCAGGATGTGAAGGGGAAAAGAGCTCTTCATTAAAAACTGCCTGATCCCATGCTTTCTCTTTAGAAAGCCGGTCGGCAACGCGATCCAAAAGCTCAATTGAAGGAAGTGTAGGTCTTATGTAAAAAAAGCCAGAGTTATAAACCCATATTCTCATGGTATGAGCATATCTAGCCCAACCCATTGAAGGTTCATCAAAGACATCGTTATATCCATAAGCCGTATAATTATTATGACCATCCGACATTGACTCCACATCTGAATCCCTATAAATATAATCAAAGGGGTTCTGCAAATACACAATATCAACATCCGAGAGGAGAACACTATAACCCAGTTGCAGAAACTCTCTCAAAATGCGAAATTTCAATCCCGAAACAGCATGGTTCCCACCCGACTTGGCAATCAAATCAACACCTTCATCCGGGTCTCTTCTATAGACAGGAACATCATTCGACTTACAAAACTCTTGGATTTTGTCATCTAATGCTATAACCAAATAATTAAGAATGCCAACCCTCTTGACATTGGTGAACCATACTTCCAACATCTCCAACACATTAGTATTAGCCAGAACAACAACAACCTCTTTATAAATAGCAACTTCCTCCAAGAGTTTTGCCAATCTAGGATTCACCGACTCATCAGGAATAACAGGAGGGTTCGTTCTGAGAGCCTTGACAGTACCAAAAGGACCAGCCTTGTGATTCTCACCAAGCACAACAAATTGTTCCCTCGCATGACCCTTTCCTTGCTCCGCCAAACGCAACCTTTCCATTAGACTTTTCACCTCCTTCTTCAAGTCAGAGTTTTTCTCTTTAGCTGATTGAATGTTCAATTTCAACGCATTAAGTTGTTCCGGCGTTTCACAGGCAGACAAAGCCACCTAACAAACAAAAGAAAAAATAAACTTCCTTCAGAATTTAGCTCCTAGAAAAGAACAATTCACTCTAGTGTAAAATAAGTAATCTCAATTGAATGGATTCAGATCCTCTAATGTAAGCAATTGAGTTTGAATATTTGAAGTAATATAGAAAAAGTGAAATGATGTTAGTATAAACGAGCTACAGAAAGCTAGTTAAAGAAATTGATATTCGAAAATAGAAAATGAAAAAAACGAGTGAAGTTAGAAGTACCTTGTGATTGAGAATAGGAGGAGTTGGAATGGAAGTGAAGAAACCGTGTGGTGAGAAGAAAGCGAAGATGCAGCCAAGAAGAACACCGACGAAAACGGCGATGGCGATTCGAGAAGCGGTGATTTGATGGTTTTTGTCTCTGGTGAGTATGGCATCTCTGCGACCCGCCATTGGTGGTTGATCGGAACCCTAGAAAGTCAGTCACGGTGGTTTTTGAGAGTCGTCGTCAACTGCTTCGGTGGCAGTGGTAGCAAGATTCGATCTCGTTACTTACATTTATGTCTCTTTTATTTCCTTTCTTTCTCTAAAATATTCTAACTCTATTAGATTGCTTCAAGTTACAAAATATAACAAAACTTACAGGATGATGAAATATTTACCAACACCTCGTATATATTTAATCTTAAAAATTATAAAGGAGAACCTATGTACACTGACAAGATAAATGGTCATTTTATTTGGGACGTAGATCCCAATAAATGTGACCCAGGATGTGAATGTTGGATGCACGATAATGATTATGACAGAGATATTATCCTTTCGAAAAGGAAAAACAAAGGGGCGTGCAAACTATCTTCCCCTCCACAAAGAAGATATGATCCGATAAAGGTCCATGGGTAGGTATCCATGACAAAAAGAAACCTCTTCCTATTTATGAGGAAGCTCTCAAGATCCTCAGAAAAGAAAAACTGCTGCCACCAAATGATCCTACTTTGGTTACGTGGTCACCATCAGACTACTGCAAAGTTTTGGACCCTCCAAAAAATGTGGAGTTAATCCCTTGCTTTATGTACTCAACTACCGCACCAGAATATAGCCAACAATTTCCTGCTCTAGAAAGGAAGATGGACCCAATCACTGGTAGAACATCCAAACCCTTCATTCATCCTAATGAAGTACAACCCGATGGAAAACTCAAACCTTTAACTCAAGCTGAAGAAGTTCTAAATTGGCAATCAGAAAACATGATATCTCAAAATGACATCCTCCAAAATCTCGACAAAAAAATGGACAAGATTGCTGAAAGGATAGACGAGACAGATGATTATCTCAAGGTTCTATCACAGAAAATGCAGAAGCATTACAGAAGCTTAAAGGCTCAAGTGTCTCAGTTGGATCGTGATTTGCGACAGATGTTAGAAGAGAGAACTTTTGGCAAAAATTTTGACCAAAAGGAAAGAGAAATCAGAAACCTACAAGGCCAAGTAAAAGAAATAAATGATTTCTTAAGAGCTTCACACGAAAGAAAGCCCAAGCTTGTTGAAAACCTTTTCCTTGACCCTCCTACTTTCCCTACATATTTCAAACGACCAGAAAGACCTTCTCCCTTCTTCCCTACCTATGTTACTTCACCACCAGATCAGGTCAAATACATACCTACAGCTTACAGACCAAAATCTACCAGAACTACCATTACCTCAACCTCCAAGAAAAAAGGAAAGGCTGCCTGTTTAAGCGCTTCATCCTCAGAATCTCAGGATTTTCCTGAAACACCTCCTCCAAAATTCCAAAAAGAAGAAGAAATTCCTGATAAAGGTTTCCAAGCCATGGCAATCAATGGAAATTATGAATTTCCCCAGAAAAGTTACTCTCTTGCTGAATCATCGGCACAAAAAGAAGACGAGTCCTCCTCAGATGATGACAAAGACTCCTGTCAAGAAACGTCTAGTGATAAAACACCAAGATCCTTTTCATCAGAATCACAATCTGAAGTAAACTACATCCCAAGACTCTTCATGGCAAATATAAAAGAGGAAGATTCATTTTTTGAAGAATCTCCTGAAGAAACTCTAGTCCCTGAAAGGACTAAACCAAATGGTGGTCCTTGGTTCACATTTGATGATATACCGCCTAGTCGTTGGAGAAAGAGACTACTCGAATTCGGAGCATGGCTTGATACCCAGATGATGAAAACAAATGCAGATAGCTATAAGGTCATTGAAGAATTTTGCTGTAGAATGACAGGCACGATGAAGGAATGGTATCATAATCTTGGGGCTTTCAAACAAGATGAGTTACACCGTTTAGAAAGCACAGCCAATATTCTTGGTGTACTCCACCAGGAGTTTATCGGAGATATGGATATGTTCGATAGAAAAAATAGACAGGAATTCTTTGAGATGAAGTGTTGTTCCCTCAAAACAAAAGACCGCGACAAACACTATCACAGGATGGCACAAAGGTTTTATCTCCTCAATGGGTACAACGATCCTAGTCTCAAGAATACCTATGTATCGTCTCTACCACTTGAACTCCAGCAAGAAATCCATAGGATGGTAGCAACAGCTAAAAAGGATATTGCAACAATGAGTCTTGGCCAGATTCATCAGGCGACGTTGGAAGCACTTGAAAAGCTTTGCAGCTTTCATCATCAATTTCAAGAAGTGATACAGCAAAAGTCAAAGTTCACCAAGGCCTGCAAAAAACCTTATCTGGAGATTAAGTGTAAAGACAAAAGGTGCAGTTGTGAAACAAAAAAGAAACATCATCATCAAAAATACTCCAAATCCCATGGGAACTTTAAGGGAAAGAAAAAGAAGACCATGAAGTTCTTTAAAAGAAAATCTTTCAGAGGAAAGGGGAAAAATCAGAGATGCTTTATTTGTGGGAAAAAGGGGCACTTTTCTAAGGAATGTCCTAATAATACCCACAAAGCCGCAAAACTGGTCAACTATCTTCAACCTCTAGATGGAGACCTAGAATCTTTGTATTCTGAACAAAGTTCTGCTGATGAAGAAACAATTTTTGTCCTTCAAGACTCTGCGTCTGATGAAACATCATTTTCTGAATCTGAAGATGACAAATATTTCCCTGTTTACTAATTATATTAATTTATTAATAATATAAGATATGACATAGTCTTTCCACCACGCCTATATGTTCTTTCGAGTCTCATCTCAGGACAACAACTCAATAATAGCCATAACAACATCATGACAAAAATACAATTTAAATCAATTTCAGAACAACTTCATCAACACATTATGAACATTCACTGACAACTAAAATTGTAGGACTGATAATCTTCACAGAATCACAATATAACCGAATCGACAACAAGTCATGGCACAAATTTATACAACCCAATCCCACATACGGTTTATCATATACCCGGTTATAGAGATTGAACCCCACCCTTACCTGGTTTGGATTGAAGGTAACTCTAAGGGTCTCCGATTGAATCTCCTCTTAGCCGCTTGGTGTAACTTCCACGTATCCCTCTTCTTCTCCTCAAAACCCTTATTTTTCTCTTCTCTGTAACTTCTCTTGTACCAAAACCTTCCAAGATTTTTCTCTCTAGATCAGAATCAAAGCTGAAAAATTTCCCAAATATGCAGCTACAGTGCGATGATGATATATCCAAACTTATACCTTATTTTGAAGATCCCAACGGTCAAACGTTAGATGTAGGTATTGTGAACCTACCCTCAAAATTTGAGCATGATCCAACGGTTAACTAATCGGGGATTGCCTATTTAGTGAGACTGCTGCAATAAAAACGAGAATGAGTTTCTCCCATCTATTCTCTCACTTTTTCTCAATTAACCTAATTCCTTTTATATCCACTTAACATTGTAATTCTAGTAATTCTTATTGGGCCAATATCCACACTCCCATATTTACTACATGACATCACTTAAATAAGCCCAACAATTAATCTTATAATGCTCCAATATATTTAATATTATTAAACCACCATTTAATCAAATAATGTCACAGAGCAACTTAACAATAATTTACAACATTGCTCAACTCCAACTAATAATTTTAATTAAATAATTAATTAAATTATCGGGATGTTACAGTGCACTCTTGCAGTATTCTTTCCCTAGTCGCATTGAAATGGATCTGTTTTGAAAATCTGAATCATGGTCCCTTAGTCCCTTGTTCCTATCTCAATCTTTGTTTCACGATGTTTGTTATCCTTGGATTTTCTAGATGTCTTGTCGTTATAAACTTATGGTTGAGCTCAAGTGAGTAGCTTATTCGTACTCTATGGCCCCTCTAACCCTATCATCTCACTAAACATGAAATATATTCTCAGGTCTTTCTCAAATACATATCATTTCATTTTATTATTAGCCTCTTAGACCTCTATAACCTCTCTATTGAATATGTCAATTTACTCTCGTAGTGTATCCTTCTTCTTTGTAAAATAATGTTGAGAATGATCATTGTATTTAGTTGAAACTTTTGTGGGGTGAAGTGAGATGTAAAATCTTCTCGTAATGTTTTCCAATAATTGATGGAGCTATCTTCTAGCCCTTTGAACCAAGTCATAGAGGCTCCCTTCAACGTGAGAATTAAAAGTTTGCACTTAAATGGGCCATTGGCTAAGTGGTAATCCAATACGGTGTTCATGTGCTCGTCAGTGTCTCTAATACCTTCACAAGTCTCTAACTTTAGGGGATTATGCAAAGACTTAGGGATGATGCATTTATTGACTTATTTTAGGAACAAATTCTTTCAACGACGAGTACGAGACAATTCAGAAGAATTATGTTTGTGCCTCCTTTGTGAACTGTGAGGAGAAAGAGGCCTTTTTGGATGACGACCATCAGGTGGTAATTTGCAGCTACTCCTACAATTATAGTCATTTAGAGCCTCCTGGGGTCTTTGTGGTTATGAACCAACATCAATAAGAGTGATCACTGAGATATATTTAAAGTGGTTGTGTTGTAAGGTTTCTATCTGTATTGCAATGGTTCTTTTTCGACATAGAGAAGCCTTACATTTTGTAGTTGCAGTAGATTGAAAATGGTCAACATGAGCTCGTTTTTATTTGGTGTGTCCAATGAGGCTTGGAGTTGCTAGAGAAGATATATTCATGGAGGAACTAAAATGTAGGATGAAGGAAGTGAAACATGAGGTAGATCAAGTTGATTTTGCGGTGAAAGAGTTAGTAATTGAATTGGGAGAAGCACATTTTTAGAGTGATGGTTGAGGAATTACCATTAAAGCCTAGGATTCGCAGACTAGAGAAAGAAGTGTTGAAGCGTTGTGTTAAAGTATCTCAATGGTTGATCGTAGTTGATCATTGGTGGTGACATTTTTGGCATAAGTTGACTTCGTACCCACCAACAGAGGTGAGATTGAAAGTAGTTACAAATGCAAAATTTAAGAGATTCAGAATAATCAAAGAAAATAAATTCCCACAAATGACGTCACTATTCTATATTGCTATATAAATTATTGATATGTTCATGAAGACCATCATAAAGATACTCCAGGGGCATTTGTGATGGTTCTTTACTAACGAGAGAGGGTACCTGAAAAAAGTTAGAATTCTAACGCCCGAGTGTATGAGATTTAGGTGAAATTTTGGAAGTATGAGTTTAATTGTATCTAGGTTGTGATTTAATGCATACTTATATAGGAAAAGTCACTGTAATTGTCTCCGAGTTATTGGACATAGAGCTCAGTGTATCATTGAATGAAGATCTTCTTCAGTGATTAAAGAAGATGTGTACTCTTATGCAACACAATGTCAAGCATGTTTATTTTTACATCAAAGGGATGATTCCATAAGAAAAATTGGGCCTATATGAAATGACTAGTCGAAAACAATATAGAACTACAACCTAACAATATCAATAAAATTATATGTGTGTTTAGATTGACAGTGAATATTGGATTTGAACATAATTATGTTAGGTATAATTGATTTTAATAGAATTGAGTTTAGTATAACTGATTTATGTTTAAATACATTTATATAAAAGAGAATTGAAAAACAAATTTCACCGTAAAAATCACGTTTAAATTTAGAAGCTACAAATTTTAATTCAAGTAGAATCAATTCTAGAAGTAGAATCAATTCTATTTTAGAAGAATCAAACACCTTAAAATCATTCTAAAATAAATTATACACCTCTAAAATTGTTACTTAAACTAAGGATTCGTTTGATTCAACGAAGGGGTGGGGAGGGAAGGGATTTTCATAAAGGGGAGGGGAATAAAGGGAGGTGAGGAAAAATATTTAATTAAATATATGTTTGGTTCAAAAGAGTGAGAGGTAATGGGAGGAAATTTTTTTAATAAAAAATATGTTTGATTCACAAGGAGAGATAAAGAATTTTAAAACTAATTTACATTTTAACCCGTAAAATATTATAACACTCCCTTATAAATCTTTTCAATTTGGAGAAATGAAATCGACAAAAATATGATTATCTTCAACAGCTAAAAAGGATATTGCAACAATGAGTATTGGCCAGATTCATCAGGCGACGTTGGAAGCACTTGAAAAGCTTTGCAGCTTTCATCATCAATTTCAAGAAGTGATACAGCAAAAGTCAAAGTTCACCAAGGCCTGCAAAAAACCTTATCTAGAGATTAAGTGTAAAGACAAAAGGTGCAGTTGTGAAACAAAAAAGAAACATCATCATCAAAAATACTCCAAATCCCATGGGAACTTTAAGGGAAAGAAAAAGAAGACCATGAAGTTCTTTAAAAGAAAATCTTTCAGAGGAAAGGGGAAAAATTGGAGATGCTTTATTTGTGGGGAAAAGGGGCACTTTTCTAAGGAATGTCCTAATAATACCCACAAAGCCGCAAAACTGGTCAACTCTCTTCAACCTCTAGATGGAGACCTAGAATCTTTGTATTCTGAACAAAGTTCTGCTGATGAAGAAACAATTTTTGCCCTTCAAGACTCTGCGTCTGATGAAACATCATTTTCTGAATCAGAAGATGACAAATATTTCCCTGTTTACTCCTTCAAATAGATAGGAAGCTCTCTTCCTACTCCACCACTCCCATGTATTGAAGCTCATGTACTAGCGACAAAGTTTTCCCGTCCGAAGAAAGTTATAGCTTATATGGACACTGGGGCCCAGATTACAATGATGAATCCTAGCATTCTCCCAGCAGAATCATGGATAACACATGCTACATACTTTGTAGCAGTAGATGGGAAAGTCTTCAGGACATATTTAATGACCAAGGAAAAGATAGGAATCAAATTCTTCCCCGACTGCATAGTTTGGACCAAGGTCATTGGAAGTAATCTTCCAAATAAAGATATTGTAGTAGGGATGGATGTATACTCAGCAGCCAATAAACTCCAGATTCTTCCCACGGGATTAAAATTCAAAAGAGAATTCAAACCTTATTCTGGGATATTGAAGTTATATTCACTATCTAAAATCCCCGCTGGATATGAAGGAATCAAGTCCAACCTACTCAAACTCTGTGCAAACAGCCATGAAACATTCTGCCATCCAAAACCTCTATGGAAGAATAAAGACTTTTTTGTTCAACTTCCTTTTAAGCTCAATGAAGATGTTAATCCAACCAAGGCCACTCATCCAGGAATGAGTCCATCAGATTATACATTGGCCAGGGAAGAATGCAACCAGTTGCTCAAACACGGTCTGATAGAACCCACCAAATCAGAATGGGCTTGCCAAGCATTTTATGTAGAAAAAAGATCTGAAAAGTTAAGAGGAAAAAAGAGGCTAGTAATTGATTATAAACCTCTAAACCATTTCCTCAAGGATGATAAATTTCCAATTCCAAAGGCCTCGTCCTTAAATGTTTTCATCAAAGATGCCCAGATCTATTCCAAGTTCGATCTTAAGCCAGGATTTTGGCAATTGGGTATCGACCCCGAGGACCGTTACAAAACGGCGTTCTGCATTCCTAACGCCCAATACCAATGGACTGTGTTACCATTTGGGCTTAAGGTAGCTCCATCACTTTTTCAAAAGGCCATGACTAGAATTTTTGAGCCCATTCTCAATAGTATCCTCATCTATATTGATGATGTGCTATTATTCTCAAAAGATGAAAAATCCCATAAACAACTATTGGGACAATTCCTTCAAATAGCCCAACGACATGGGATGATGCTCTATGAGAAGAAAAGCCAATTGGGCCAAACAGAAATTAATTTTCTAGGAATGCATTTTTCCCAAGGGAAGTATCAACCTCAGCCTCATATTGCTCAAGAATTGTTAAACTTTCCCGATGAAAAGCTCACTGTTAAGCAGATTCAGCAATTTCTTGGTATAATTAATTATATCAGAGATTTCTTGCCAAAACTGGAAAAATACACGAGTCCTCTATCTCAAATGCTGAAGAAAAACCCCCCGCCATGGGGAACAAAGCAAACTGAAGCAGTAAGAGCCTTGAAAAAGATCACACAAACCCCACCTGCCTTAAAGATCCCGGGAGACGGTAAAAGAATCTTACAGACGGATGCTAGTGATCATTACTGGGGAGCCGTCTTCAAAGAAGAAATTGATGGAATAAAGTATTATTGTGGTCATGCTAGTGGTCAGTTCAAAGAAGCTGAAAAACATTACCATACCACTTATAAGGAAGCTCTTGCAGTTAAGATGGGTATCCAAAAGTTTGACTTTCACCTGAGAGGCCATCAGTTTGAAGTCCAGATGGATAATTCCTCTTTCCCTAAGATCCTCGAATTCAAAAATAAGATGCCTCCTGATCCTCAAACTCTTAGGCTCAAAGATTGGTTTTCTAGATATGATTTTATTGTGAAACATATCAAAGGAACTCAAAATGTGATTCCTGATTTACTTTCTAGGCCTATGAAACCCATCCAGATCATTACTACCAAGCACACTTTTCCTTTGATTCTCATGGTCAAACCATTGCCAACCCGTGCCTCCAAGACCAAAGACTTTCCTCCAGGAGTAAACCATTGCCAAACCATTGTGAGGAAGATACAGTTACTTCTGGAGGAAAGTCTTTGGTCTTGGAGGCACGTGTTGGCAATGGTTTGACCATGAGAATCAAAGGAAAAGTGTGCTTGGTAGTAATGATCTGGATGGGTTTCATAGGCCTAGAAAGTAAATCAGGAATCACATTTTGAGTTCCTTTGATATGTTTCACAATAAAATCATATCTAGAAAACCAATCTTTGAGCCTAAGAGTTTGAGGATCAGGAGGCATCTTATTTTTGAATTCGAGGATCTTAGGGAAAGAGGAATTATCCATCTGGACTTCAAACTGATGGCCTCTCAGGTGAAAGTCAAACTTTTGGATACCCATCTTAACTGCAAGAGCTTCCTTATAAGTGGTATGGTAATGTTTTTCAGCTTCTTTGAACTGACCACTAGCATGACCACAGTAATACTTTATTCCATCAATTTCTTCTATGAAGACGGCTCCCCAGTAATGATCACTAGCATCCGTCTGTAAGATTCTTTTACCGTCTCCCGGGATCTTTAAGGCAGGTGGGGTTTGTGCGATCTTTTTCAAGGCTCTTACTGCTTCAGTTTGCTTTGTTCCCCATGGCGGGGGGTTTTTCTTCAGCATTTGAGATAGAGGACTCGTGTATTTTGCCAGTTTTGGCAAGAAATCTCTCATATAATTAGTTATACCAAGAAATTGTTGAATCTACTTAACAGTGAGCTTTTCATCGGGAAAGTTTAACAATTCTTGAGCAATATGAGGCTGAGGTTGATACTTCCCTTGGGAAAAATGCATTCCTAGAAAATCAATTTCTGTTTGGCCCAATTGGCTTTTCTTCTCAGAGAGCATCATCCCATGTCGTTGGGCTATTTGAAGGAATTGTCCCAATAGTTGTTTATGGGATTTTTCATCTTTTGAGAATAATAGCACATCATCAATATAGATGAGGATACTATTGAGAATGGGCTCAAAAATTCTAGTCATGGCCTTTTGAAAAAGTGATGGAGCTACCTTAAGCCCAAATGGTAACACATTCCATTGGTATTGGGCGTTAGAAATGCAGAACGCCGTTTTGTAACGGTCCTCGGGGTCGATACCCAATTGCCAAAATCCTGACTTAAGATCGAACTTGGAATAGATCTGGGCATCTTTGATGAAAAAATTTAAGGACGAGGCCTTTGGAATTGGAAATTTATCATCCTTGAGGAAATGGTTTAGAGGTTTATAATCAATTACTAGCCTCTTTTTTCCTCTTAACTTTTCAGATCTTTTTTCTACATAAAATGCTTGGCAAGCCCATTCTGATTTGGTGGGTTCTATCAGACCTTGTTTGAGCAACTGGTTGCATTCTTCCCTGGCCAATGTATAATCTGATGGACTCATTCCTGGATGAGTGGCCTTGGTTGGATTAACATCTTCATTGAGCTTAAAAGGAAGTTGAACAAAAAAGTCTTTATTCTTCAATAGAGGTTTTGGATGGCAGAATGTTTCATGGCTGTTTGCACAGAGTTTGAGTAGGTTGGACTTGATTTCTTCATATCCAACGGGGATTTTAGATAGTGAATATAACTTCAATATCCCAGAATAAGGTTTGAATTCTCTTTTGAATTTTAATCCCATGGGAAGAATCTGGAGTTTATTGGCTGCTGAGTATACATCTATCCCTACTACAATATCTTTATTTGGAAGATTACTTCCAATGACCTTGGTACAAACTATGCAGTCGGGGAAGAATTTGATTCCTATCTTTTCCTTGGTCATTAAATCTGTCCTGAAGACTTTCCCATCTGCTGCTACAAAGTATGCAGCATGTGTTATCCATGATTCTGCTGGGAGAATGCTAGGATTCATCATTGTAATCTGGTCCCCAGTGTCCATATAAGCTATAACTTTCTTCGAACGGGAAAACTTTGTCGCTAGTACATGAGCTTCAATACATGGGAGTGGTGGAGTAGGAAGAGAGCTTCCTATCTATTTGAAGGAGTAAACAGGGAAATATTTGTCATCTTCTGATTCAGAAAATGATGTTTCATCAGACGCAGAGTCTTGAAGGGCAAAAATTGTTTCTTCATCAGCAGAACTTTGTTCAGAATACAAAGATTCTAGGTCTCCATCTAGAGGTTGAAGAGAGTTGACCATTTTTACGGCTTTGTGGGTATTAGTAGGACATTCCTTAGAAAAGTGCCCCTTTTTCCCACAAATAAAGCATCTCCGATTTTTCCCCTTTCCTCTGAAAGATTTTCTTTTAAAGAACTTCATGGTCTTCTTTTTCTTTCCCTTAAAGTTCCCATGGGATTTGGAGTATTTTTGATGATGATGTTTCTTTTTTGTTTCACAACTGCACCTTTTGTCTTTACACTTAATCTCCAGATAAGGTTTTTTGCAGGCCTTGGTGAACTTTGACTTTTGCTGTATCACTTCTTGAAATTGATGATGAAAGCTGCAAAGCTTTTCAAGTGCTTCCAACGTCGCCTGATGAATCTGGCCAATACTCATTGTTGCAATATCCTTTTTAGCTGTTGAAGATAATCATATTTTTGTCGATTTCATTTCTCCAAATTGAAAAGATTTATAAGGGAGTGTTATAATATTTTACGGGTTAAAATGTAAATTAGTTTTAAAATTCTTTATCTCTCCTTGTGAATCAAACATATTTTTTATTAAAAAAATTTCCTCCCATTACCTCTCACTCTTTTGAACCAAACATATATTTAATTAAATATTTTTCCTCACCTCCCTTTATTCCCCTCCCCTTTATGAAAATCCCTTCCCTCCCCACCCCTTCGTTGAATCAAACGAATCCTTAGTTTAAGTAACAATTTTAGAGGTGTATAATTTATTTTAGAATGATTTTAAGGTGTTTGATTCTTCTAAAATAGAATTGATTCTACTTCTAGAATTGATTCTACTTGAATTAAAATTTGTAGCTTCTATATTTAAACGTGATTTTTACGGTGAAATTTGTTTTTCAATTCTCTTTTATATAAATGTATTTAAACATAAATCAGTTATACTAAACTCAATTCTATTAAAATCAATTATACCTAACATAATTATGTTCAAATCCAATATTCACTGTCAATCTAAACACACATATAATTTTATTGATATTGTTAGGTTGTAGTTCTATATTGTTTTCGACTAGTCATTTCATATAGGCCCAATTTTTCTTATGGAATCATCCCTTTGATGTAAAAATAAACATGCTTGACATTGTGTTGCATAAGAGTACACATCTTCTTTAATCACTGAAGAAGATCTTCATTCAATGATACACTGAGCTCTATGTCCAATAACTCGGAGACAATTACAGTGACTTTTCCTATATAAGTATGCATTAAATCACAACCTAGATACAATTAAACTCATACTTCCAAAATTTCACCTAAATCTCATACACTTGGGCGTTAGAATTCTAACTTTTTTCAGGTACCCTCTCTCGTTAGTAAAGAACCATCACAAATGCCCCTGGAGTATCTTTATGATGGTCTTCATGAACATATCAATAATTTATATAGCAATATAGAATAGTGACGTCATTTATGGGAATTTATTTTCTTTGATTATTCTGAATCTCTTAAATTTTGCATTTGTAACTACTTTCAATCTCACCTCTGTTGGTGGGTACGAAGTCAACTTATGCCAAAAATGTCACCACCAATGATCAACTACGATCAACCATTGAGATACTTTAACACAACGCTTCAACACTTCTTTCTCTAGTCTGCGAATCCTAGGCTTTAATGGTAATTCCTCAACCATCACTCTAAAAATGTGCTTCTCCCAATTCAATTACTAACTCTTTCACCGCAAAATCAACTTGATCTACCTCACGTTTCACTTCCTTCATCCTACATTTTAGTTCCTCCATGAATATATCTTCTCTAGCAACTCCAAGCCTCATTGGACACACCAAATAAAAACGAGCTCATGTTGAACATTTTCAATTTACTGCAACTACAAAATGTAAGGCTTCTCTATGTCGAAAAAGAACCATTGCAATACAGATAGAAACCTTACAACACAACCACTTTAAATATATCTCAGTGATCACTCTTATTGATGTTGGTTCATAACCACTAAGACCCCAGGAGCCTCTAAATGACTATAATTATAGGAGTAGCTGCAAATTACCACCTGATGGTCGTCATCCAAAAAGGCCTCTTTCTCCTCATAGTTCACAAAGGAGGCACAAACATAATTCTTCTGAATTGTCTCGTACTCGTCATTGAAAGAATTTGTTCCTAAAATAAGTCAATAAATGCATCATCCCTAAGTCTTTGCATAATCCCCTAAAGTTAGAGACTTGTGAAGGTATTAGAGACACTGACGAGCACATGAACACCGTATTGGATTACCACTTAGCCAATGGCCCATTTAAGTGCAAACTTTTAATTCTCACGTTGAAGGGAGCCTCCATGACTTGGTTCAAAGGGCTAGAAGATAGCTCCATCAATTATTGGAAAACATTACGAGAAGATTTTACATCTCACTTCACCCCACAAAAGTTTCAACTAAATACAATGATCATTCTCAACATTATTTTACAAAGAAGAAGGATACACTACGAGAGTAAATTGACATATTCAATAGAGAGGTTATAGAGGTCTAAGATGCTAATAATAAAATGAAATGATATGTATTTGAGAAAGACCTGAGAATATATTTCATGTTTAGTGAGATGATAGGGTTAGAGGGGCCATAGAGTATGAATAAGCTACTCACTTGAGCTCAACCATAAGTTTATAACGACAAGACATCTAGAAAATCCAAGGATAACAAACATCGTGAAACAAAGATTGAGATAGGAACAAGGGACTAAGGGACCATGATTCAGATTTTCAAAACAGATCCATTTCAATGCGACTAGGGAAAGAATACTGCAAGAGTGCACTGTAACATCCCGATAATTTAATTAATTATTTAATTAAAATTATTAGTTGGAGTTGAGCAATGTTGTAAATTATTGTTAAGTTGCTCTGTGACATTATTTGATTAAATGGTGGTTTAATAATATTAAATATATTGGAGCATTATAAGATTAATTGTTGGGCTTATTTAACTGATGTCATGTAGTAAATATGGGAGTGTGGATATTGGCCCAATAAGAATTACTAGAATTACAATGTTAAGTGGATATAAAAGGAATTAGGTTAATTGAGAAAAAGTGAGAGAATAGATGGGAGAAACTCATTCTCGTTTTTATTGCAGCAGTCTCACTAAATAGGCAATCCCCGATTAGTTAACCCTTGGATCATGCTCAAATTTTGAGGGTAGGTTCACAACACCTACATTTAACGTTTGACCGTTGGGATCTTCAAAATAAGGTATAAGTTGGGATATATCATCATCACACTGTAGCTGCATATTTGGGAAACTTTTCAGCTTTGATTCTGATCTAGAGAGAAAAATCTTGGAAGGTTTTGGTATAAGAGAAGTTACAGAGAAGAGAAAAATAAGGGTTTTGAGGAGAAGAAGAGGGATACGTGGAAGTTACACCAAGCGGCTAAGAGGAGATTCAATCGGAGACCCTTAGAGTTACCTTCAATCCAAACCAGGTAAGGGTGGGGTTCAATCTCTATAACCGGGTATATGATAAACCGTATGCGGGATTGGGTTGTATAAATTTGTGCCATGACTTGTTGTCGATTCGGTTATATTGTGATTCTGTGAAGATTATCAGTCCTACAATTTTAGTTGTCAGTGAATGTTCATAATGTGTTGATGAAGTTATTCTGAAATTGATTTAAATTGTATTTTTGTCATGATGTTATTATGGCTATTATTGAGTTGTTGTCCTGAGATGAGACTCGAAAGAACATATAGGCGTGGTGGAAAGACTATGTCATATCTTATATTATTAATAAATTAATATAATTAGTAAAATAATTTAGTATCAGATTGGATTAAAGAAGTTGCGGGAATAAATTGTAATGATTTAGTCAAATGAATAGCGGGATGTATATGTAAGAGTAGCAGAAATAATAGTGTATGGACTAATTTAGCTGAGCATTGTTAGGAAGTATCAGTAGATGTAGAAATTGTAAATTATCATACATAAAGTATAACAAAGAATTTTAGTAACAGGAGGAATAAGTTGAAATTGGTTTTGGTTTATAACTAATATTTGTCACTGGCATGAAATTGTAGTAATAGAAGTTGTAGATAGCAAACAAGTAGTTTTGGCAGAAACCAATAATAGCAGTAAGCTAAATAATAGAGGTAGCGTAATGTAGTAGAATAAATTGATTAGTAGCAGTATAAATAAATAGTAGTAATAACAGTATATAGAACAATATCGATTAGCCAAATTCGTAGATTTAGGCAGTAAAAGTAGTTAACTGGAATTAGTTGAAATTGTCGGAGTGAGTCGTATATACATATGGGTATTTTTAGTTTGTTTGTTTTGTTAGAACTATGCAGAATAAAGTTGATTTAGAGGTGAAGTCGAATTAAGTTGAATGGTTGTGGTTTATGGGATTGTGTTGTATACCTTGCTAATAAATATGAAATTGCAGGTGATGATGAATTTGGTTGAATTGCCTCTATTTACGGGCAATATTATGTTGTAGGCCTATGGCCAATGTTCAGATATTGTGTTGTTGTGATTGTGTTGGCTCCTAAATTCGACACCCTTGTTTGTTATTAATATAGACCATTAATTATGAGGAATGGTTTCGACCAGCTGATCCTGTCGAATGCTCGTCAGAAAGTGGCAAGGTACTTAGAGGATTTCTTTAAGTAGGAATCTTGTTGCCTTCGACGTCGAAGGAACTTCTCGACAAAGGCATTTGATGCCCAGGGTGGAACAGTTTGAGATTCGAATGTTTGGAGGGAAAACGGTTCCCAGCAGTTACCAAGTGCAACGTGCCAAGATCAGGAGCGTCGAATGCTGTGAACATGCCAAGTGGTGTCATCTCGAAGCAACGTAACTGCCCAATGGTTACTTGAGATGTGTTTAGTATAAATACTAATTGTTCACGTAGTTTTCGCGTGTGTTCACCATTATATACAAGTCACTCATCTAGATTCAAGTACCCAGTGCGAGCGAAAGAATTGTTGAGAATGTATGTGTGAAACTCCATTTAAATTAATCAAAGTCTTTTATATTCCAGCACTTTATTGCCTTTCATTTACCCTTCTCCGTCGAAGCCTTTATTTAACACTTTCATTTATTCTATCAAGCTTTTCTTCATGCAATTTACATAAAGTGTTTTTACTTTACTGGCATTAACCATCATTAGACTTAGTCAAACCCCAAAAAATCAACCATGTCTTAGGATCAATCTGATCGATCCTGCGAGTCACCAAATAAGTAACCTTTTGGAGGATCAGCGGTTGTTTACCAATTTCCACGGTAAACAAATTGGCACACCCGGTGGGACCTTGTGTTGATTTTTAAGGTTAACCATATTTATATAGAATATCATCTTTTTCGAGAAGTATTGCATGTTATTGAGAAGTGGTAGAATATACACTAACGATACCAATACTACGAGAAGAAGAGAAGCGATGGCGAATCCGCCAAACAATAGCGAAATCCCACAAACAAATGTGGGAACAACGGTTATCCCAACCGTAAGTGAAACGCTAACCGCTGGTTCAACACCAGCAGTAACGGTCACACAAACGGGGCCATTACCTCCGTTCACTGGCCCCAGAATGCCTTTGGGAACTCCCCCACCAAGGGGAAACCCAGGAACTAGGCCTTATGTTCCCCCAGGATTTTCGACAGGCGGTCTAAATCGAGAACCACTCTATGGCATGCCAACTTCTGAATTGGCTAGCCTGACGAACGCTGCGTCCACTTTTTCAGACCCTTTAGTGAGCGCCTCTTCGCCACTCCAAGGTTCTGGAGTTGGTATGGCGAACAGGGGTAGGACCCAACTCTTAGGAGGAACGTCCCAAGTAGCGCATGGCCTTACGAATGCCTCGACAACAGTCTTGAGGCAGCAAATGGACGAAAGCAACCACGATATGGTCCAAATGTTGGCACAAACTTTAAGTACAGTGCTGAATCCTCTAATACAAAATACCACCCAGTCGAATCAGCAGATGACAGCGCAAATGGCGCGTCTGGCCGATTTCTTTGGGGTACCCCAACCTATTCGACAGCCCCAAAGGGCGCAAATAAGGGGAAACCAAGGTATACTTCTAGAGGAAGAAACCACGATTAACCAAGTCCAGCAGCCTGTCGAAGAAAACCTTAGGACGCGATTGGAACAACCCGGGGTCGAAGAACCTAGGGTTATAGCCCCGGAAGTAAGGATAGTCAACAGAAACCAAAATGCTGACGAAATAGTTCAGCACATCCAATACCAGAATATGGGTTTGGAAAATAACCTGACAGCCATGATCGAAAGAATCATGACGCAAAATGGGTTGAATACGGGCTTCCGTAGGCCCAACTTTACATCCCCACTGTCAGAATATGTGTTACAAACAGACTTACCTCCTAGATGTAAAGTCCCTAAGTTCACTAAATTTTCAGGGGACACGACAGAATCTACTATCGAACATGTGGCGAGATACTTGATTGAAGCAGGAGATATTTCAAACAACGAAAACCTGAGGATTAAGTATTTCCCAAGTTCCCTATCAAAGAACGCGTTTACTTGGTTCACAACTCTTCCCCCCAATTCGATCCACCATTGGACACAGTTAGAGAGATTGTTCCATGAGCAATTCTACATGGTGTTGGCTCCTAAATTCGACACCTTTGTTTTGATTGATGTCAGCCATTAAAAGCTGAAAGATGCTTTCGACTGGCTGAGTCTGTCGAAGTGCCCGTCGAAAGATGGCAAAATACTTAGAAGATTTCTTTCAAGGAAGAAGGCTGATTGCCTTCGACGTCGAAGGAGTTTTCGTCGAAGACGTCTCTTGACGAACGTGTTCGATGGTCCAGAGTGGAGCAGTTTGAAATTCAAAGCTTTGGAGGGAAAACGGTTTCCAGCAGTTACTACGTGCAAACGTGCAAGGATCTTGAGCGTCAAGCATGGAGAACGTGCCAAGTGGATTGATCTCGAAGCAGTGTAACTGCCCGACGGTTACTTGGAATGTTTTAGTATAAATAGGAGTAGACATGTAGTTTCTCGCGTGTGTTCACAATTCTATACATAGTCACTCATTTAGATTCAAGTACCCAGCGTGTGAGAAAGAATTGTTGAGAAATGTATGTGTGAAACACCAATTTTATCAATTAAAGTCATTTACTTTCCCAGAATTTTACTTGTTTTTCTCTTTACATTCCCTGTCGAACCTTTACTTTAAAGCCTTGTTTATTTTACCAAGCCTTTCCTTTATGCAATTTACTTGAAACCTTTTATTTAAAGCCTTATCCACCTTAATCAAACTTCAAAATCAACCTATGTCCATAAGATCAATCTGATCGATCCTGCGAGTAACCAAATAAGTAACCATTTGGAGGATCAGCGGTTGTTTACCAAAACCCAAGGTAAACAAATTGGCACACCTGGTGGGACTGTGTGTTGATTGTTGAAAATAATCTCATCTTTTCGAGTTGTATGTTATTGAGGAGTGGTAGAATATACACTAACGATAACAATACTGCCAGAAGAAGGGAAGAGATGGCGAATCCGCCAAACAATAACGAAATCCCACAAACGAGTGTGGGAGCAACGGTTAGTATGACCGTAAGTGAAGCGACAAACGTTGGTTCGACACCAGCAGTGTCGGTCACAACCACGGGGCCAATAACTTCGTTAACAGGCCCCAGAATACCTTTGGGAACTCCCCCACCTAGGGGAAATATAGGCACAAGGCCTGTGGTTCCCCCAGGATTTATTCCATTCTATGGTATGCCAACTTCTGAAGTGGCAAGCCTAACGAATGCTGCGTCCACTTTTTCAGATCCTTTCGTGAGTGCCTCTTCGCCACTCCAAGGCTCTGGAGTAGGCATGGCGAATAGAAATAGGACCCAACTCTTAGGAGGAACGTCCCAAGTAGCCCATGGCCTTACAAATGCCTCGACAGCAGTCTTGAGGCAACAAATGGACGAAAGCAACCATGATATGGTGCAAATGTTGGCACAAACTTTGAGTACAGTGCTAAACCCTCTAATACAAAATACTACTCAATCGAATCAGCAAGTTACAGCGCAAATGACGCGTTTGGCTGATTTCTTTGGAGTACCCCCACCTGTTCGACAGCCCCAGAGGGCACAAATAAGGGGAAATCAGGGGATATTTGTAGAGGAAGAAACCACCATTAACCAGGCTCAACAGCCTGTCGAACAACCTGTCGAAGAACCTAGGGTAATAGCCCCAGAGGTAAGGTTAGTTAACAGAAACCAAAATGCTGACGAAGTGGTTCAGCATATCCAATACCAAAACATGGGTTTGGAAAACAATCTTGCAACCATGATCGAAAGGATCATGACTCAGAATGGGATGAACATGGGCTTTCGAAGGCCCAACTTTACATCTCCATTGTCAGAATATGTGTTACAAACTGACTTACCTCATAGGAGCAAAGTCCCCAAATTTACTAAGTTCTCTGGGGACACGACAGAATCTACTGTCGAACATGTGGCGAGGTATTTGATCGAAGCAGGAGACATTTCAAATAACGAAAACCTAAGGATCAAGTACTTCCCAAGTTCTTTGACCAAGAACGCTTTTACTTGGTTTACAACTCTCCCCCCCAATTCGATCCATCATTGGACCCAGTTGGAAAGATTGTTCCATGAACAATTCTACATGGGGCAAACCAAGATAAGCCTGAAAGAACTGGCCAGTGTGAAGAGACGTTTCACTGAACCTATAGACGAATATCTGAATAGGTTTAGGTTGCTCAAGGCGAGATGTTTTACACAAGTGCCAGAACATGAGTTGGTCGAAATAGCCGCAGGCGGTTTAGATTATTCCATTAGGAAGAAGCTAGACACCCAGTACCTAAGAGACATGGCCCAACTGGCCGATAGAGTTCGACAGGTCGAACGCCTCAAAGCTGAAAAAGCTAAGGCAACGAAAACTCATAAGAGAGAGAGAATAGCGTACGTTGAGATGGATGACGAAGATCTAGAATCCTTCGACGATACTTTAGCTGTCGAAGAAGGAGAAGTCGATTTAGCAGAACTAAAACAAGGGCCACCATACTCTTGTAAACAGTTAGTCCCCTCAAATGGGAAAAATCCCATTGGTCCAGACAGGACTAACGATAGGTTCCCAAAAAAGACTTATAGTTTTGACATCACAAAATGTGATGAAATATTCGACTTGCTAGTTAAAGATGGCCAAATGATAGTACCCCCTGGGGTAAAAGTGCCTCCTCTTGATCAAAGAAAGAAGAGAGGTTTTTGCAAATATCATAATTTTTTGGGCCATAAAACTTCTCAATGTTTTCTTTTCAGGAATCTTGTGCAAGATGCTATTGAGGAAGGGAGATTAAAGTTTGCTGACAAATCCCCCATGGCTGTCGACTCCAATCCACTGAAGGCTGAAGCCCACTATGCAGAACCCTCGGAGGTGAACATGATAGAGGCAACCAGAATCCAGTCGAAGAAGCCAGGCATTACCATGGTCGAAGTCTCAAAGGACCACATCAACATGCCAATCTTTGGCAGTTTTTCTGGAAATTTATCCAGGAAGACAATTGAAGCTGTCCAGAAAGCGGTCGAAGACCCGAAGTCGAAGACTGCTGAAGCACAAAAAACTGGATCAAAAGCCAGTTCCCACTTGGCCAATGTTCAGGGCCAGACGGAGAATCTGGAAATACAAATGAAGCAGTTAACTCTTGCTACTAAAGATACAATGAATATCAATATGGTCGAGCTTTCTGACCCTAAAGCATCAGAAGAGGCCATAAGGCAAGAGCAGGCTAATAAGACGGCTTTCCCACGGGAAAACGAAAACTTGGCAGATTTTTTACAAAGATGCCAGAAAAAGAAATCAGAGGTGATGCTGTGTCCAAGATGCAGTTCTATCTTTGATAAAAAAGCTGCTGAGCACATACAAGGCGTGAGAGCAGCGAACAAGAGAAGGGAGAATGCTGACCTTCGACATGATCCCAGAAGGGGTTCTAATCAAGACAAGAGGCCATTGACTTTTAGGCCTCCAACAAATGTGCCAGTAGACACTTGGTACAAAACATCTGGCCGGAAAAGGCCAAGTGAAGAGAAATGGCATTCTTTCGATGTGCCAAGAGGTTCCTCTTTAATTCAGAAGAAAGAGCCTCAAGTTGCTGCACCCAAGGTTGCTCAAGTGTCCAGCAACTACAAGGGTAAAAATCCTATGTCTCGATCCCAATGGAGGAGATATCAAAGGAGACGAAAAGCTGAAAGGGAGGCTGCCAACGAACCTAAGGCAGAAACTAGTTCGAATGTTCCTCAAAGGAAACAAAGAAAGCCTCTTGAGAGAGAACCAGTTACCAACAGGCTAGTTTGGCCTAACCAGAGTGAAGTCGAAGACGAAGATGATGCTGAGTCTGACGATACTTTGGATATAATGGTGAACATTATTTCAGTGCTGCCCAGGGAATTCAATCGACAGGTAGAAGTCGAAGCAAGTGACTGGGAGGTGGAACAAGAAATGGCCAAACATAGGCCAGTGTGCTATTTTGTCATGGACAATGGCACTACAGAGGAACAAAATGGCTTCTTCGAGCCACCTACAGAGGCGATGAAGAATCACCTCAAGCCTTTGTTCATAAGGGCTAAGCTCGAAGAAACCACTGTGAATAAAATATTGGTCGACTGTGGGGCAACTATCAATATTATCCCTCATTCTATGCTAAGGAAGATTGGCAAAAGGGATGAGGAAATCAAACCTCACAATATGGTCCTGTCGAACTATGAGGGCGGCATTGGGACCACCATGGGAGTAATCCAGCTAGATATCAAAGTTGGGTCGATCCTTCGACCAACTATGTTCATGGTCATATCGGCCAAACCTAACTACAACCTTTTGTTAGGCCGTGAGTGGATTCATGGTGTTGGCGCTGTGCCTTCATCGATGCATCAAAGACTGTTGCTATGGCGTCCAGATGGGATGGTCGAAAACATAGAGGCAGATCAAAGCTACTACCTTGGCGAAGTGAATCACTTGGGTGTGGCAGATTTCGACAAAAACTTGGCTCACATAGGGCCATGTCCAACACCTGACTTCGACATGGCGCCAGCGCCAAACACCTTTTGTTCCCTATACCTGCATCCTGAGCATGGTTTCCAATGGGACAGAGAAGACTTGTCCCACATAGACTTCAGTGGGCTAACTGATATCCAACCAACTGGTTGGGGAAGTGAATTCAGTGATAATGACTGAGTCACAATCTCTGAAGCGAATTTCGGCTTATGTGGCCGAAACCAAGATGATAACGGCTCTCGAAGCCGAAGTAAAGTATATGGCCACACAGGCCAATGATCAACAATTATCTGCTGTTGGCCCAGGAAAGGATTTCGATCCAAAACCTCCTGATATCATGCCAGAAGAAATGCAGGAACAGAGGCTCGACGCTATCTATGACGATGAGCCTTTGGGCTTCGAAAAGGATCCCTTGGCGAACAATATTAAAATGTTAGCACAAGACCCTTTAGAAGAAATCAACTTAGGCGAAGGATCAGAGAAGAGGCCAACTTACATCAGCGCCAAAATTGATCCAGAACTTAGGTTGGAAGTAATCCAATTGCTGAAAGAGTTTAAAGACTGTTTTGCATGGGATTATGACGAAATGCCTGGTCTCGACAGAGGATTGGTAGAACTTCAGTTGCCAATCAAACCTGGAAAGAAGCCAATCAAGCAAAATCCAAGGCGCTTCGCTCCAGAAATACTGTCGAAGATCAAAACAGAGGTCGAAAGACTTCTGAAATGCAAATTCATCCGTGTTACAAGGTATGTCGAATGGATTGCAAATATTGTGCCAGTAATTAAGAAAAATGGCACATTAAGGGTGTGCATAGATTTCAGAGATTTGAATGCTGCCACCCCCAAAGATGAATATCCTATGCCTGTGGCGGAAATGCTAGTCGATTCTGCCGTTGGCTATGAATACCTGAGTATGCTCGATGGTTATTCAGGATATAATCAAATATTCATTGCTGAAGAGGATGTGTCGAAAACAACTTTTCGATGCCCTGGGGCCTTAGGCACTTACGAATGGGTAGTGATGCCTTTTGGCCTAAAGAACGCTGGGGCAACGTACCAGCGAGCAATGAATACTATCTTCCATGATTTTATTAACACTTTTATGCAAGTTTATATTGATGATATTGTTATAAAATCTGTTTCCAGGAAGAGTCACATTGACCACCTTCGACAATCATTCGAAAGAATGAGAGAACATGGTCTGAAGATGAACCCTTTGAAGTGTGCGTTCTGTGTGAAAGCTGGAGATTTCTTGGGCTTCGTTGTCCACAAGAAAGGAATCGAAATCAATCAGAACAAGACGAAGGCAATTCTGGAAGCGAAAGCGCCATCAAATAAGAAGGAATTGCAATCTCTCTTAGGCAAGATAAATTTCTTAAGGAGGTTTATATCTAACCTAAGTGGGAAAGCTCAGGCCTTTTCACCCTTACTTCGACTGAATAAAGAGGGGTTCGAATGGGGGCAGGAGCAACAAGAAGCCTTCGACAAAATCAAAGGGTACCTCACTAAGCCACCTATTTTGGTGCCTCCTTGTAGCAATAGGAGTATGAGATTGTACATAGCTGCATCTGACAAAACTCTGGGAAGTATGTTAGCCCAAGAGGATGAGAATGGAGTCGAAAGACCCATTTATTATCTCAGTCGAGTTTTAAATGATGCAGAAACTAGATATAGCGAAGTTGAAAAATTATGTCTATGTCTGTATTTCTCTTGTACAAAACTCAAGCAATATATAAAACCAGTTGATGTTTATGTTTCGTCTCATTTTGATGTTTTCAAATATATGTTGTCGAAACCTATCTTGCATAGTCGAATTGGCAAGTGGGCATTAGCATTAACTGAATACTCCTTGACCTTTATGCCTCTTAAGGCAGTAAAAGGACAAGTGGTTGCAGACTTCATAGTCGACCACTCAATTCAAGTCGAGGATATTAATTATGTGGAGATAGAACCTTGGAAATTCTACTTCGATGGTTCCAGCCATAAAAATGGAACAGGAGTAGGAGTCTTGATTATTTCTCCAGATAAAATTCCAACAACATTCAAGTACCAAATAGAAGGTTCTTGTTCGAACAATGAGGCTGAGTATGAAGCTCTAATTACTGGCCTTGAGATATTGTTGGAATTGGGGGCAACTCGAGTCGAAATAATGGGAGACTCAGAGTTAGTCATCAAGCAAGTCACAAAGGAATATAAATGCATAAGAGAGAATCTCATTATGTACTTTGTGATAGCAAATCGTTTATTGAAACAATTTGAAAGTGTCAATATTCGACACATACCCAGAGTCGAAAATCAAATAGCCAATGACTTGGCACAAATTGCATCAGGGTATAAGATTTCAAAAACGAGATTACAAAGAGCAATCGAAGTTCGAGAAAAGATAAAAGCAACTTGTCTATCACCATCGGACTTGGAATCGACGAGGCTAGGATATGCTGATCACTCAAACTTCGAGATTTCGTTCATTGATAATTTGTCAGAGCAAGATTGGAGGAAACCCATTGTGGACTATCTTCAAAATCCAGGAGCTTCGACAGAACGAAAAACAAAATACAGGGCGTTGAGTTTTGTACTCATGGGTAATGAGTTATTCAAGAAGACGCCTGAAGGGGTGTTGCTAAAATGTTTAAGTGAAACTGAAGCATACATAGCCCTTTCGACTACGCATGCTGGGGCATGTGGGGCTCACCAAGCAGGCCATAAGATGAAATGGTTGTTGTTTCGACAAGGACTATATTGGCCCACTATGCTGAAAGATTGTGTTGAGTTCGCCAAAGGTTGCCAGGAATGCCAAGTTCATACAGGCATCCAACATGTACCAGCAAGCGAACTTCACTCGATAGTGAAGCCTTGGCCCTTTAGAGGATGGGCGTTGGATCTTATTGGAGAGATTCGACCAGCATCATCAAAGAGTCAGAAATACATATTGGTAGGCATTGATTATTTTACTAAGTGGATCGAAGCTGTCCCTTTAGTCAATGTAGACCAAGAAAATGTCATTGAATTTATTCAAAAGAACATTATCTTTAGATATGGAATCCCTGAGACAATAACAACTGATCAAGGGTCAGTTTTCACTGGTCGAAAGATGCAGGAGTTTGCTCAGGAAACAGGTTTCAAACTCCTAACATCCACGCCTTATTATGCACAGGCGAATGGTCAAGTCGAAGCAGCTAACAAAGTGGTGATTGGCTTGATAAAGAAACATGTTGGGAAGAAACCAAAGAATTGGCATAAGACGTTAGACAAGATTTTATGGGCTTGTCGAACGTCCCCAAAAGAAGCCACTGGTACAACACCATATAGGCTAACTTTTGGCCATGATGCAGTGTTGCCAGCAGAAATTTGTCTTCAATCTGCAAGGGTTCAGAGGCATTATGATATTCCTTCTGAGGTTTATTGGAATATGATGTTAGATGAACTGGTGGATTTAGACGAAGAGAGATTACACGCTCTCGACTTACTCAGGCTTCAGAAGAAAAGAGTAGAAGACTCTTATAATAAAAAGGTAAAACCTAAGGTATTTTTGCCTGAAGAACTAGTTTGGAAGGTAATTCTTCCCATGGATCGAAGGGATCGAAGCATGGGGAAATGGTCACCCAAATGGGAAGGACCTTTCAGAGTTATCCAAACTTTTTCTGGTGGAGCCTATGAAGTCGAAGAGTTAAGTGGAGATAAAAGGCTCTTGAGAGTAAATGGTAAATATTTGAAAAAATACAAGCCTATACTTCAAGAGATAAAAATAAAATAATAAAAGAACAAACTAAATTAACCATAAAAATGCCAAAATGGAAATTTTTATTAATTTCAGCCAAGATGGCAATTGTTGTCGAATAACGATTACAGAATGTGGTTACAAAAGAGAATCAATCAAAAGGTAAGAGAATTCTTGAGTCGAAGATACTTGGCGTACTGCAGCTCCAACCTCTTCTTGCACCAGGAGTTTTCTTGCACTAGTTTGGCAATTTGAGCGTCGAGGCTTTGGGCCTTCTCAGCGAATTCCAGGCCTTGTTTGATCTCAGTCTGGCTCTCAGTGTCTGAGATGGTCGAAAGAATTTCCTCCTTGAGTACAGTGTTGGCGTTTATCTTCGCCTCTATCTCTGCGATTTGTGCTCGGAAGGAGACATTCTCTCGCTCAATGGCATCGACTCTTTCCTGTGCAGACGCTTTCTGTTTCGACAACTCAGCAATTCGAGAAGTCGAATCTGAGACAGCAGTCCACGCAGAGGAGCTTCTGCCATACAACACCTCGAGCTGACTGTTAAAACCTCTTTGGCGCCTGTAATCCGCTGAGACCTGATCAATCATAGAGTGTAACTCCATGATCAAGTCTGAGATTTCTGGGGCTACAGCTTCGAAGTCGACAGCATTCAAGACCTCTTTTAAGCATGATGGAGCAGTGGGGTCCCCCTCTAAAGTCTTCATCAAGTCCCTCTTGAAGAACTGGGCCTTAACCTTCGCCAATGCATCATCAAGAGGAGAAGTTTCAGTAGACTTCCCCGACAGGGTAGGAATTTCCTGACTAGTGTCAGACGAACTCTTACTCTCGATGATTGCATTGAGGTAGCTGACAGGATCAGTCTGTTTCAAGATTTCCAAGTCCTCTTTTGACCTGTGCTTCGAGGAGGTAACCCTTGCAATAGTATTATCTTGGGTTTGAGGTTCTTGAATGCTAAGTGTCTCGACTGGTTGCTCTTCGACTCTGACTGAGGCAGTACCAGCATCGACTTGTGGTTCTTCGTTAGCATCACCTTGGGGTCCTTCGCCAGCGTCATTTTGTGGCTCTTCGCTAGCGTCACCCTGGTGTCCTTCGCTGGTACCACCTTGGTTCTCTTCGTCAACAGCGTCTTGATTCTCTTCGCCATTGCCTTGGTCCCTTTCTTCTTGATTCTCTTCTGACAGGTCCACCACCTGAACCGTTTCTAGTTGTTGTTCCACCACTGGCTGTTGTTCCTCCACCATAGGTTCCTCTGTTGTTTTCTCCACTGTTTCAGCATTGGCCTCATTCTCAGTGTGGGCTTCGTCATTGCCCAAATCTTTTTCCTGAGGCCTGCTAAGTTCAGCAGATTCCAGCGTTTCTGAGGTCCTTGGTGGAGAACTTTCAGTAGTGTCCTGAAAAGGGAAAGAAGACAAATCGTCAGATGTCGAAAGAGACACAATCGAATACGGGTATTTCTGCCTAAGTTATAAAAAAGGTCTAAGGGATTACCTGTGGATTAACTTCAGCCCCAGGGCTGGAATTGTCACTCTCGACAGGTTTGTTAAGAAGAACGTTCAGTTCCTCCTCAGTTGGCTCCTCGATGATTACTGGAGGTGGCCTAGGCTTTCTCACAGCAACCTTTATTCTGACGGTTCGACCTTCAGGAGCAGGAGCAGGAACAGAAGCATTCTTCGTTAACTTTCGCCTCTTTAAGGGGGCAGGAGGAGAATCACTTTCGTCATCACTTCCTGATTCGACCACCAGTGCTGCCCGTTTCTTGGGCGAAGGGGCCTAGAAAACCAATAGGAATTCGATTGAATAATTGCATCGAAAATAAAAAATCGAAAGCCAGAAGAAAAATGAAGAAAATCTGGTTACCGATACAGGAGGCTTCCTCGAAGAGCCTTCTCCCTGTTGGTTGCTTATGGTCTTCGCCGGCGCTGTAGTCTTCGCCGGCGGTGGAGGTTTTGTCGAAGGGGCTCCCCCCTGTTGGCCTTCTGTAGCCTTCTTGGCTACAGGCTTTCGAACAACTGAAAGCAAATGAGAAAGTTAACAGGCTAGCAGTCGAAAAGAAAGACAAAAAGTATTGTGAGAGCATACACTTACATTTCTTTACTTTGTCCAACACAAGGACAAAAGACTTCTGCAACTCAGCCATGAAGTCCTTCTCGTCGAAGAAGTACTCAGCATAATAGCTTCTCCACCACTCCTCGAAGGATGGTGAGCAAAGGAAATTAAGCTGGTAGTCAAACAGCGAGAGGATTGTTCGACCAGCATATCTTCCGATATGCTTGATGGCAGCTTCTTCTGTATAATCGTTGCAGAAGTACAACATTGACTTCTCTCTTTGAAAAATAGGAGAAGGCAGGGTTTGGATGATACCAAACTGGCGAGATACCAGATTTGGTTGATAGGCAAGCAGACTCAAATGAGTCTTAGAACTCTTAAATCGAAGAGGCATGATCCTTGGGGTAAGGAACGCCTCCCAAAGTACTGAATGCTCATCGACATTGGGACCACTCGACTCCTTTGGATGTGGCCTTGTGAACCATGCTGGCCCCACCTTCCTTTGAGCAAATGGAGCCATAGTTGAAACAAATTCCTTCCTTCGAGCGAACATTAGAACGAAGTTAGTGAAGGTTTGTTGAAACTCCAGGCCATCTTCCACAGGTGTCAGCAGAGCCAGCCTAATTCCTTCGATGCGTCTATTCGCTATCGCTGGCGCCTGTTCATTTATCTGAATCCTCTTGGGCAAGAAAGATTCGAAAGTGGCGTTGAGCCACAATTGAAGTAGCCAAAAAGGCCCAGCGAGTAGAAAACTGGCTCTATCCTCGATATGTTTCAGAAGAGTGGCCCCATTGCTGATCGAGTCATAAAGACTGGCCAGAATCAGTTCTTCCAAACAGATGTTTTGGCGGTGATGCAGTTGGGTAGCAAGACTGACCATCTTTTTGGTCACCTGCAGAGACTTCGAGCAAAACACAAAGCGAGTTAGCCATAAGGCTAGAAACGCTATGTGTTCGACATCCGAAACTGTATCCGTCGACCTGTCATGGAAATGGTTGATAAAAGTGGTGTATGTTGGCTTGGTCTCAGAGAAGCCAATTTGGTCCTCCGACATCTCCTCCGGGTCGAAGTAATCTCCGGTTGGTCGAAGGCCAGTAATAGCTGCCACGTCGAAGAGTGTGGGGGTTAGCATCCCACATGGAAGATGAAAAGTAAAATGGGAGTAGTCCCAGAACAACAGCGAAGCTATAAGCATCTCTGGGGAGTAGTTTAAGCCTGTCTTCGACAGCATCACTAGGTCGAAGATTCCCATTTCCTTCCAGATTGGAGTTTGATGCTTCTCCAACTTCGTTAGCCAAGCAACATAATCGGAGGTCAGATTAGGACAAGACCTGAAGACCCTAACCCCTCTGTTGAAGAAGCGGAGGTCGATTTTTTCACGAGTAGGGTCTTCGTTGTCTTCTGCGTCTTTCTTGGCGCAGGCTACTGGCTTGAGTTTCTCGACTATTGGGAAATAGCTCTTGATCTTCAGAGCTTCAGAGATGCTTGGATTCATGGGGCCAGACATTGCGAAGATCTGGTTGGAGTATCCAACCGGGATCATCAAGTGACGCGAGTAAGCATCGCGAACGGAGATGTCAGAAGGTTCAGGAACCCTTCGTTTGCCTGTAGAGTTTACTACCGGAGCAGTGACGAAGACTTTGGGTTTAACATGTTGTTCAGTTGGTGCGTTAGCCTTGGGAGCAGTAGAAGCAGAGGCCATTGTTGAGGATGAAGATGAAGTGAAAGAGGAAGAGTTTTCTGCAAAGAGAGCAAGCTTGTACGAAAACAAGGAAGTTTGAAGGCTAGTTGGCGTAAAAAGTCCCACAATGGGATATTCACTGCTATTTATAGTAGTGGGAGAAATCCCCAATAACGAGGACATTAAATGCCATTTAATGCTGCAAGAGTTAGTGGGACGCGTGGCAGCCTCCTGTTGTTTTGGCCGTTTCTGCAGAAACAGAGAGACGCAGCGTGCGTCCTCGTTTTTGGGATTTGTCATAATGACAAATTCTGAAGTGACATTTGGTACTGCACGCCGTACTAAAAGTGACGTCCTAGGATCAAATCAATGATGGTTTCTTGGGATTGCCAATAGTTGGTAAAAAGCAACAAAAAGTGCACAAGTTAACTTGTGACTAAGCATAAAGAGACAAGTGTCGAATGGCGTTTTCAAAGAATGCCTTTTTCTTTCAGAGTCGAAATAAGGCATTCTTGGGGGGCAATTTGTTGGCTCCTAAATTCGACACCTTTGTTTTGATTGATGTCAGCCATTAAAAGCTGAAAGATGCTTTCGACTGGCTGAGTCTGTCGAAGTGCCCGTCGAAAGATGGCAAAATACTTAGAAGATTTCTTTCAAGGAAGAAGGCTGATTGCCTTCGACGTCGAAGGAGTTTTCGTCGAAGACGTCTCTTGACGAACGTGTTCGATGGTCCAGAGTGGAGCAGTTTGAAATTCAAAGCTTTGGAGGGAAAACGGTTTCCAGCAGTTACTACGTGCAAACGTGCAAGGATCTGGAGCGTCAAGCATGGAGAACGTGCCAAGTGGATTGATCTCGAAGCAGTGTAACTGCCCGACGGTTACTTGGAATGTTTTAGTATAAATAGGAGTAGACATGTAGTTTCTCGCGTGTGTTCACAATTCTATACATAGTCACTCATTTAGATTCAAGTACCCAGCGTGTGAGAAAGAATTGTTGAGAAATGTATGTGTGAAACACCAATTTTATCAATTAAAGTCATTTACTTTCCCAGAATTTTACTTGTTTTTCTCTTTACATTCCCTGTCGAACCTTTACTTTAAAGCCTTGTTTATTTTACCAAGCCTTTCCTTTATGCAATTTACTTGAAACCTTTTATTTAAAGCCTTATCCACCTTAATCAAACTTCAAAATCAACCTATGTCCATAGGATCAATCTGATCGATCCTGCGAGTAACCAAATAAGTAACCATTTGGAGGATCAGCGGTTGTTTACCAAAACCCAAGGTAAACACATGGGACAAACCAAGATAAGCCTGAAATAATTGGCCAGTGTAAAGAGGCGATTCATTGAACCTATAGACGAATATCTAAATAGGTTTAGGTTGCTCAAAGCAAGATGCTTTACGCAAGTGCCAGAACATGAGTTAGTCGAAATAGCCGCAGGAGGCTTAGATTATTCCATTAGGAAGAAATTAGACACTCAATACCTGAGAGACATGGCCCAATTGGCCGATAGGGTTTGACAGGTAGAACGCCTTAAAGCTGAAAAAGCCAAGGCGACAAAAACTCATAAAAGAGAAAGGATAGCATATGTCGAAATGGATGATGAAGATCCAGAAACCTTCGACGAAACTATAACCGTCGAAGAAAGCGAGGTCTATTTAGCGGAGCTAAAACAAGGGCCACCATACTCTTGCAAACTGCTAGTCCCTTCAAGTGGAAAAAACCCCACTGGTCCTGAAAGGGCCAACGATAGGTTCCCCAAAAAGACTTACAGTTTTGATATTACAAAATGTGATGAAATTTTTGACTTACTTGTAAAAGATGGCCAAATGATAGTGCCCCCAGGGGTAAAAGTGCCTCCTCTTGATCAAAGAAAGAAAATAGGCTTTTGTAAATATCATAATTTTCTGGGCCATAAAACATCTCAATGTTTTCTTTTCAGGAATCTCGTGCAAGATGCTATCGAAGAAGGGAGGCTGAAATTTGCCGATAAGACCCCCATGACTGTGGACTCTAACCCTTTGCAGGCTGAAGCCCATTATGCTGAACCTTCAGAGGTGAATGTGATCGAGGCGTCCAGAAGCCAGGTGAAAAGGCCAAGAATAACTATGGTCGAAGTCACCAAGGATCATGTCAACATGCCAATCTTTGGCAGTTTTTCTGGGAGCCTTTCTAGAAAAACAATTGAAGCAGTCTAAAAAGCTGTTGAAAGCCCAAAACGGGAGACAGTTGGAGCCCCAAAATCTGGAGCAAAACCCAGTTCCTACTTGGCTGCAGTCCAAGGCCAGACAGAGGACCTGGAGGCTCAGATAAAGCAAATGACTCTTGCCACCAAAGACACCATGAATGTCAACATGGTCGAAATCTCTGAATCAAAAGCATCAGAGGAGGCCATTAGGCAAGAGCAGGTCAACAAAATGGCTTTCCCTCGGGAAAACGAAAATCTGGCAGATTTCCTGCAAAGATGCCAGAAGAAGAAGTCAGAAGTGATGCTGTGTCCTCGATGTAGCTCGATTTTCGACAAAAAAGCTGCTGAACACATCCAAGGTGTAAGAGCAGCAAACAGAAGAAGGGAAAGTGTTGATATTCGACATGACCTCAGAAGAACCTGCCAAAAGGGTTCAAATCAAGAGAAGAGGCCACTGACTTTCAGGCCTCCAACCAATGTGCCAGTTGATACGTGGTATAAAACATCAGGTTGAAAGAGACCGAGCAAGGAAAGGTGGCACTCCTTCGAAGTGCCAAGAGGTTCATCTTTGACACATAAGAAAGAACCTCAGGTTGTCACCTCTAAAGTGACCCAGGTATCAAGTAACTACAAGGGAAAGAATCCCATGTCTCGATCCCAATAGAGAAGATACCAGAGGCGGCGAAAGGCTGAGAGGGAAGCTACTAATGAACCAAAGCCAGAATCAAGTTCAAATGTCCCTCAGAGAAAGCAGAGAAAGCCTCTGGAAAGACAACCAGTGACCAATAGACTAGTCTGGCCTAACCAGGGCGAAGTTGATGACGAAGATGGCTCTGAGTCTGATGACACCCTAGATATCATGGTGAACATAGTCTCAGTTTTGCCAAGAGAGTTCAACCGCCAGGTGGAAGTCGAATCGAACGATTGGGAAGTCGAACAAGAAATGGCCAAGCATAGGCCAGTATGCTACTTCGTCATGGATAATGGCGCTACTGAAGAGCAAAATGGTTTCTTCGAATCTCCTACAGAGGCGATGAAAAATCACCTCAAGCCTTTATTCATAAGGGCAAAACTCGAAGAAACCACCGTAAATAAGATCTTGGTGGACTGTGGGGCAACCATCAACATCATCCCTCACTTTATGCTGAGAAAAATAGGCAAGAGCGATGAAAACATCAAGCCTCACAACATGGTCCTGTCAAATTATGAAGGCGGAATAAGGACCACTATGGGTGTGATCCAACTAGACATCAAAGTGGGATCCATCCTTCGACCAACTATGTTTATGGTCATATCGGCCAAACCAAATTATAATCTTTTGTTGGGCCGAGAATGGATACATGGTGTTGGAGCAGTACCATCATCAATGCACCAAAGGTTGATACTATGGTGTCCTGATGGAATGGTCGAAAATATAGAAGCGGATCAGAGCTATTACTTGGGCGAAGTAAATCACCTAGGGAGAGCAGACTTCGACAAAAATTTGGCTCACATTGGGCCATGCCCAGCACCTGACTTCGACTTGGCGCCAGCGCCAAATGCTTTTTGTTCCTTATACCTGCACCCTGAACATGGTTTTCAATGGGACAGAGAAGACTTGTCCCACATTGATTTCAGTGGGCTAACTGACATCCAGCCAACTGGTTGGGGAAGTGAATTCAGTGACAATGACTGAGTCACAATCACTGCAACAAATTTCGGCTTATGTAGCCAAAACAAGGATGATAACGGCTCTCAAAGCCGAAGTAAAATACATGGCCACACAGGCCAATGATCAAGAGCTACCTTCTGCAGGTCCTGGAAAGGATTTCGACCCAGAACCTCCTGATATCATGCCAGAAGAAATGCAAGAACAAAGGCTCGACACCATCTACGATGATGAGCCATTGGGATCCGAAAAGGACCCCCTAGCGAACAACATCAAAATGTTAGCGCAAGATCCTTTAGAAGAAATCAACTTGGGCGAAGGTTTAGAGAAAAAGCCAACTTACATTAGCGCAAAAATAGACCCAGAGCTCAGGTTGGAAGTGATCCATTTGTTAAAAGAGTTCAAGGACTGCTTTGCATGGGATTACGACGAGATGCCTGGTCTCGACAGAGGATTGGTAGAACTTCAGTTGCCAATCAAACCTGGGAAGAAGCCAATCAAGCAAAGTCCAAGACGCTTCGCTCCAGAAATACTGTCGCAGATCAAAACAGAAGTCGAAAGACTGCTGAAGTGCAAATTCATACGAGCTACGAGGTATGTCGAATGGATTGCAAACATTGCGCCAGTGATTAAGAAAAACGGTACATTGAGGGTATGCATAGATTTCAGAGATTTGAATGCTGCTACACCCAAAGATGAATATCCTATGCCTGTGGCGGAAATGCTAGTCGATTCTGCCGCTGGCCATGAGTACCTGAGCATGCTCGATGGTTATTCAGGATATAATCAAATATTCATTACCGAAGAAGATGTGTCGAAAATAGCTTTTCGATGCCCCGGGGCTTTAGGCACTTACGAGTGGGTAGTGATTCCTTTTGGCCTAAAGAACGCTGGGGCAACATATCAGCGAGCGATGAACTCTATCTTCCATGATTTTATTAACACTTTTATGCAAGTATATATTGATGATATTGTTGTAAAATCTGTTTCCAGGAAGAACCATATAAACCACCTTCGACAATCATTTGAAAGAATGAGAGAACATGGTCTGAAAATGAACCCTTTGAAGTGTGCGTTATGTGTAAAAGCTGGAGATTTCTTGGGCTTCGTTGTACACAAGAAAGGAATCGAAATCAACCAGAACAAGACGAAGGCAATCCTGGAAGCGAAAGCGCCAGCGAACAAAAAGGAACTGCAATCTCTGCTAGGCAAGATAAATTTCTTAAGGAGATTCATATCTAACCTAAGTGGAAAAGCTCAAGCCTTCTCACCCTTACTTCGATTGAATAAGGAAAGATTCGAATGGGGGAAAGAGCAACAAGAAGCCTTCGACAAAATCAAAGGGTATCTCACCAAGCCACCTATTTTGGTGCCTCCTTACAGCAACAGGAGTATGAGATTGTACATAGCTGCATCCGACAAAACTTTGGGAAGCATGTTAGCCCAGGAAGATGAAAATGGAGTCGAAATACCCATTTACTATCTTAGTAGAGTTTTGAACGATGCAGAAACTAGATATAGCGAAGTTGAAAAATTATGTCTATGTCTTTATTTCTCTTGTACAAAGCTCAAACAATATATAAAACCAGTTGATGTGTACGTTTCGTCTCATTTTGATGTTTTCAAGTACATGTTGTCGAAACCCATCCTGCACAGCCGAATTGGCAAATGGGCGCTAGCGTTAACTGAGTACTCATTGACCTTTATGCCTCTTAGGGCAGTGAAAGGGCAAGTGGTGGCAGACTTTATAGTCGACCACTCAATTCAGGTTGATAATATAAATTATGTGGAGATAGAGCCTTGGAAATTCTACTTCGATGGTTCCAGCCATAAAGATGGAACAGAAGTAGGGGTCTTGATTATTTCTCCAGAAAAAATTCCAACAGCATTCAAGTACAAGATATCAGGTACTTGTTCGAACAATGAGGCTGAGTACGAAGCTCTAATTACTGGCCTTGAGATATTGTTGGAATTGGGGGCAACTCGAGTCAAAATAATGGGAGACTCAGAGTTAGTCATTAAGCAATTCACAAAAGAATATAAGTGCATAAGAGAAAATCTTATTATGTACTTTGTGATAGCAAATCGTTTATTGAAAAAATTCGAAATGGTCAACATTTGACACATACCCAGATTGGAAAATCAAATAGCCAATGATTTGGCACAAATTGCATCTGGGTACAAAATTTCAAAAACGAGATTACAAAGAGCAATCGAAGTCCGAGAAAAAATAAAAGCAACTAGTCTGTCACCAACAGATTTGAAATCGACAAGACTAGGGTATGCTGATCAAAGGAACTTTGAAATATCGTTCATAGACAATTTGTCAGAGCAAGATTGGAGGAAACCCATTGTAGATTATCTACAAAATCTAGCAGCTTTGACAGAACGGAAAATAAAATATAGGGCGTTGAGTTACGTACTCATGGGTAATGAGTTATTTAAAAAGACGCCTGAAGGGGTACTGCTAAAGTGCTTAAGTGAAACTGAAGCATACATAGCCCTTTCGACTACGCACGCTGGAGCATGTGGGGCTCACCAAGTAGGCCATAAGATGAAATGGTTGTTGTTTCGACAAGGACTATACTGGCCCACCATCTTGAAAGATTGTGTTGAGTTCGCGAAGGGTTGCCAGGAATGTCAAGTCCATACAGGCATCCAACATGTACCAACAAGCGAACTTCACTCAATAGTGAAACCTTGGCCCTTTAGAGGATGGGCGTTGGACCTTATTGGAGAGATTCGACCAGCATCATCAAAGAGCCAGAAGTATATATTGGTAGGCATTGATTATTTCACTAAGTGGATCGAAGTTATTCCTTTAGTCAATGCAGACCAAGAAAATGTCATTGAATTTATTCAAAAGAACATTATCTTTAGATTTGGAATCCCTGAAACTATAACGACTGATCAAGGATCAGTGTTCACCGGTCGAAAGATGTAGGAATTCGCTCAAGAAACAGGCTTTAGACTCCTAACATCAACACCTTATTATGCACAGGCAAATGGTCAAGTTGAAGCAGCGAATAAAATAGTGATCGGCCTGATAAAAAAACATGTAGGAAAGAAGCCAAAAAATTGGCATAAGATGTTAGACCAGATCTTGTGGGCCTGTCGAACGTCCCCAAAAGAAGCCATAGGTACAACACCATATCGGCTAACTTTCGGTCATGACGCAGTGTTGCCAGCGGAAATTTGTCTTCAATCAGCAAGGGTTCAGAGACATCATGATATCCCCTCTGAGGTTTATTGGGATATGATGTTAGACGAACTAGTAGATTTGGACGAAGAAAGACTACGCGCTCTTGACCTACTAAGAATTCAGAAGAAAAGAGTGGAAGACTGTTACAATAAAAAAGTAAAACCTAATGCATTCTCGCCTGGAGAATTAGTTTGGAAGGTGATTCTCCCCATGGATCGAAGGGATCGAAGCATGGGAAAATGGTCACCCAAATGGGAAGGACCGTTCAGAATTATCCAAATTTTTTCTGGTGGAGCTTATGAGGTCGAAGAGTTAGGTGAAGATAAAAGACTCTTGAGAGTAAACGGCAAATATTTGAAAAAATATAAACATATTCTCCAAGAGATCAAAATAAATAGCAATTAATGACCAAATTAACCATAAAGAGCCAAAATGGAGAATTATATAAGAATTAGCCAAAATGGTTACATTGTCTTACAAATATTACAGTACATGGTTAATAAATGACTGAGCAAATTAGAAAGGGATAGAAGCTTTAAGTCGAAGATACTTGGCCTGCTGCAACTCCAGCCTTTTGCTACACAAGGCAGTCGCCTGAGAAAGTTTGGCAATCTGGTCATCGAAGGCTTGGGCCTTCTCAGCGAACTCTAGGCCTCGTGTAACTTCAGCTTGGCTCTCTGTGTCCGAAACAGTCGAGAGGAGCTCCTCTTTGCGCTTGGTGTTAGCATTTATCTTGGCCTCCAGCTCCTCGATCTGCGCCTTTATAGAGGCATTATCTCGATCTATGGCGTCGATTTCCTCCTGCTTGGATGTCTTCTGCTTCGACAACTCTGCAATTCGAGAAGTTGTTTCAGCTACCTCGGTCCAGGCAGAAGAACTCTTGCCATGTAGCGCTTCGAGCTGGCTGTTGAAGCCCCTCTGACGTTGATAGTCCGCAGAGACTTGGTCAATAATGGAGTATAACTCCAAGATAAAGCTGGAAACCTCTGGAGACACAGCAAGCAAATCGACTGCATTCAAAACAGCTCCCAGACAAGACGGAGCAGTAGGATCCCCCTCCAAAGCCTTCATCAGATCCTTTTTGAAGAACTGAGCCTTGACCTTCATCAAAGCCTCATCAAGAGGAGAAGTCGAAGTGGACTTCCCCGATGCAGTAGAAGCATCATGACTAAGGTCAGATGAACTTCCGCTACTCTCAATGATGGCATTCAGGTAGCCAATGGGATCAGTTTGCTTCAAAAGGGCCAAGTCTTCTTTAGACTTGGACTTTGTCGAGGTGGTCGCTCCTACAGCAGCGTTGCCTTGGGGGTGAAGTTGTTCAGTAGCATTTGCATCGACATGACTCTCTTCGACATGTAGTTCAGTAGTGCCAGCATCAACATGATCCCCTTCATCATGTTGCTCCTCTGTCAGATCGACCACTTGAGTTTCCTTTGGTTGTTGTTCCTCTGCTTTGGCAATGGCTTCATCGTTCGCCAATTCCTCCTCTTGTTGCCTACTATGTTCAGCAGAGTCTTGTGTTTCCGAAGTTTTTGGTGCTGAACTTTCGGTGGTCTCCTGAAAATAGAAGAGGAAGAATCTTCTGGTTTAGAAAGATACACAATCGAACGTGAACATCGACACCTAAGTTAAAAATGGTCGGAGGAGCTACCTGTAGAGGAATTTCAGCCCCAGGGCTGGAATTATCACTTTCAATGGGTTTGCTGAGCAAGACGTTCAGCTCCTCCTCCGTGGGCTCTTCGATGATCACGGGAGGTGGCCTGGGTCTTCTCCCTGCAACCTTGATTCTGATCATGGGTCGAGGCTCAGAAGCAGGGGCATCTTTCTTCAGTTTTCTCCGTTTAAGAGGAACGGGGGGAGATTCATCCTCGTCGTCACTCGCAGATTCGACCGTTAGTGCAGGTCGTTTCTTAGGTGCAGGTTCCTGAAAACCAAATGAAGTCGATTTAGAGCGCCACATCGAAAATCAGGATGTTAAAACCAGAAGGAAATAATAAAAGTCTAATTACCGGTGCTGAAGGTTTTGTAGAGGGACCTCCTCCCTGATGGCTTTCTGTGGTTTTCTTTGCTGCAGGCTTTCGAACAACTGAAAGAAGACGCGTTCACAAGTTATAATTAACAAGTTATAAGTCGAAATGGAAAGACAAATATAATTTGGAGAGTGAACGTACATTTCTTTATTTTGTCAAGGACCAAAACGAAGGACTTCTGGAGTTCGTCCACAAAATCTTTTTCATCGAAGAACTCTTCGGCATAATAACTCTTCCACCAGTCTTCAAAAGATGGTGAACAGAGGAAGTTGAGTTGATAGTCGAACAATGAAAGTACTGTTCGACCAGCGTACCTGCCAATGTGCTTGGTAGCAGCATCCTCAGTGTAATCATTGCAAAAATACAACATTGATTTCTCTCTAGGAAAAATGGGAGAAGTAAGTGATTGGATGATACCAAACTGTCGAGAGACCAAATTTGGATGATAAGCGATCAGGCTCAGATGATTCTTGGAACTCTTAAAGCGCAATGGCATTATTCTGGGAGTGAGAAATGCTCCCCACAGTGTTGTGTGTTCTTCGAGATGAGGGTCCCCTGATGACTTGGGATGGGGCCCGGTGAACCATTCTGGACCAAACTTTCGACGGGCGAAAGGAGCCATGGTCGAGGTGAATTCTTTTCTTCCTGCAAACATCAAAACGAAGTTTGCAAAGGTCTTTTGGAGTTCCAGCCCATCCTCAGTGGGAGTCAGTAAAGCCAGTCTGCTGCCTTCGATACGCCTTTTGGCTATCTCAGGAGCTTGTTCGTTTATCTGAGTTTTCTGAGGTAAGAAAGACTCAAAAGTGGCATTTAGCCATAGTTGTAGTAGCCAGAAGGGTCCTACAAGCAACAAACTGGCTCTATTTTCTATTACCTTTAACAGAGTCGCTCCACTGCTTATCGACTCATATAGGTTCGCCAGTATTAATTCGGCCAAACAGATGTTTTGACCGTGGTGAAGCTGGGTAGCAAGGGTGACCATTTTCTTCGTCACCTGTAGAGACTTCGTGCAGAACACGAAGCGTGACAGTCAAAGGGCTAGAAACGCAATGTGCTCCACGTCCGTCACATTAGCTGTCGATCTGTCATGATAGTGGTTGATGTAGGTGGTGTAAGTGGATTTGGTAGCTGAAAACCCAATCTGGTCTTCAGACATTTCCTCTAGGTCAAAGTAATCCCCAGTTGGTCGAAGACCGGTAATGGCAGCCACGTCGAAGAGAGTGGGTGTTACCATTCCACAAGGCAGGTGGAAGGTGAAGTGAGTATAGTCCCAAAAAAGCAAAGAGGCTACCAGCATTTCAGGGGAGTAGTTGAGACCAGTCTTCGACAGCATGACTAGGTCATAAATCCCCAGGTTCTTCCAAATCGAAGCCTGGATTTTTTCCATCTTGTCGAGCCAAGCGCTGTAGTCTGGTGTAAGGCTAGGGCTAGACCTAAAAGCCCTAACCCCTCTGTTGAAGAAACGAAGATCTATCTTTTCTTTTGCAGGATCTTCGTTGTCATCTATAGCCTTTTTGGAGCACCCAACAGGTTTGAGTGCCTCAAGCACCGGGAAGAAGCTCTTGATCTTCGTTGAGTCAGCAATGCATGCAGATAAAGGACCAGACATGGCGAAAACCTGGTTGGAGTATCCAACAGGAATCAGCAGTTGAGAAGAGTAAGCTTCACGCTCAGCAGTTCCCAAGGGTTCAGGAACCCTTCGCATGCCTTTGGAGTTAACTGTTGGGCAGTTGAAAAGATTTTTGGTTGGGCAGTTTTAGAGGGAGCGTTAGAACTGGGAGCATTGGAAGAAAGAGAACCTGAAGCCATTTTTTGGGTTGAGATGAAGATGGATGAAGAACAAAGTGTTTGCAGAAGTTTCTGTTCAATAATAAGGCTTGGATGAAGAATAGCGTGAAAAGTCCCACGAGGGGCACTTAGCGCTATTTATAGTGATTGGAAAATCACAAAACTCGAGGTCATTTAATGTTTCAGACGATAGTGGGGCACGTGGCGCTCATTTGCTGACGTAGCCGTTCTGCAGAACGGAAACGGTGCAGCGTGCATCCTTGATTTCGGGAAATTGTCATGATGACAATCTGTGAAAAGACATTGGGCACGCCAAACGCCTTACTGAAGTGACGTCTTAGGAACAGTTGGAATGATGGCTTTTTGGGATTGTCAGTTGGTTGGTAGGAGACGAAAAGCGCACAAGTTAATCTGTGGCTAAGAATGAAGGACAGGTGTCGGGTCGAATCTCAAAGAATGCCTTTTTCTTTTCAGCGTCGAAATAAGGCATTCTTGGTGGGCAATTTGTTGGCTCTTAAATTCGACACCCTTGTTTGTTATTAATATAGACCATTAATTTTGAGGAATGGTTTCGACCAGCTGATCCTGTCGAATGCTCGTCAGAAAGTGGCAAGGTACTTAGAGGATTTCTTTAAGTAGGAATCTTGTTGCCTTCGACGTCGAAGGAACTTCTCGATAAAGGAATTTGATGCCCAGGGTGGAACGGTTTGAGATTCGAATGTTTGGAGGGAAAACGGTTCCCAGCAGTTACCAAGTGCAACGTGCCAAGATCAGGAGCGTCGAATGCTGTGAACATGCCAAGTGGTGTCATCTCGAAGCAACGTAACTGCCCAATGGTTACTTGAGATGTGTTTAGTATAAATACTAGTTGTTCACGTGGTTTTCGCGTGTGTTCACCATTATATACAAGTCACTCATCTAGATTCAAGTACCCAGTGCGAGCGAAAGAATTGTTGAGAATGTATGTGTGAAACACCATTTAAATTAATCAAAGTCTTTTATATTCCAGCACTTTATTGCCTTTCATTTACCCTTCTCCGTCGAAGCCTTTATTTTATACTTTCATTTATTCTATCAAGCTTTTCTTCATGCAATTTACATAAAGTGTTTTTACTTTACTGGCATTAACCATCATTAGACTTAGTCAAACCCCAAAAAATCAACCATGTCTTAGGATCAATCTGATCGATCCTGCGAGTCACCAAATAAGTAACCTTTTGGAGGATCAGCGGTTGTTTACCAATTTCCATGGTAAACAGATTGTCTCTGTGAATTCTAGTTGATAATGTGAAGTTGCAGAGATTTTAGATGATGATGAATTACCTCTATTTACTGGTAATAATGGTGATGTGGGCTTATGTCTTGCGATGAATGGTGATTGTTGTTAGTATGTGATGGTGCATTCGTTGAGTCACATACATTTGCATAATCTGTGATGGCCTGTACTGGCGGATTTTTTGAAGGCTTGTATTGGCAAACTGCGAAGAATGCTTATGCCTTGTTGATGCCTCTATTAATTGGCAATTTTTAAGTTGGGAGTTATGCTTCGATGGTACCACATACATGTGCATTGTGATTGAGTCGCATTTGATGTTGCATCTTGAGTTATGGTGAAGATAGATTCGTTTTTTCTTTATGTTTTTGACTTGTTGTGACAAGTATTATATAAAAGCTCTGAATTTAGTAGTTATGTCGTGTTGATGTTTTATTGTGATTAAAGTTGTTTGTAAGTTGTGAGTGGTGATTTTATGTGATCTGATTTAATATATTATTTATCATATGACTAATTATATAGTTTGATATCTCACCCCTTTTGTTTGAATGTTGTCCTATATTGGTAACGTGCAGGTAATCAAGAAGGATAGTTATTACCTCGTTAGTTTGAGTCGGTGTTGTCGCTCTGATACGTAGCACTCGGGGGGATGAACGCTTGATGTTTAGTTGTTGATTATTATTTCAGTTGTTGAACTTTTAAGTTGATTACATGAAATAATTGTTGTCTTAAGGTTGTTTTAGTTGAATAAAAGATGTTAAGTGAATTGAAGTTGAGTATGTATATTCAGTTGCTTATCAATAAAAAGTTGTTTAATTTTGAAGAATAAATCAGATTGTTATCGGTTCATCCGAGTTAAGTGTTATGTATCTGTTTGTATGCGATTAAATGGAGATTGATTTTTAGTTGAAAATGTGGCATCCTATTTATGTTAAACTCTGATTTTCTTATTATCCACCGGGTAGAAATGGGGTGTTACATTAGTGGTATCAGAGCAGGTCGGTCTGCCTGACCAAGTTGTCTAATGTTGTTTGTTCCTTAGTGCGTGACAAGTGTGTGAAACACTGTCGGTACTTGTTTGCCTTAATTGCAGGAAGTTTGTTGAAGATAAGTGGGGGAGAAGCTTTGCTTCTCGGATATGTTCAATTGAAAGGTGTTGGTTCGGTGTGCTGCCGACGATGACAATGCAAGAATTGTTGGAGTCTTGTTGTTCCCAAATTTGAAGGTGATTTGGATTCAAGGTCTTGTTGTTAGTCGAGTTAGAGCACCTTGAGAGAAATTGATCAGACATTGTTGGTGCTTACTTCTAGAAGAATGAAGAGCGATGTAATATTTGTTGATTTACGAAGCAAGTGTAAGATGTCGATGTTTAAACAATGGTGGAATAATAAATTTGTTGTAACTTTTGTTTTGGGATCACATAAGTGATTGTCGGAAGTAGTTGACGTTGATAAGTAGTTGTGAATCGCGAGTCTGAGTCGAAACTTGAAGAAGTGAGTAGCGTTGCGAAAAGTATTGTTACCCTGGTGTTTTGGAACCTGAACTTTGGCGAAGGAATGCATCTCTCAGGTTATAAGAAGTTTGGGAGCACGAGATATGTTAAGAGTTGTTTGGAATATGTCTAAGTTGAAGACAAATGAGTTTCGAAGTGGAATTTCCGTAAGCGAATCGCAGGAAACTACAAAATTGTTGTGGGACTTTGAAAATTCATAACTAGAGTTCCGGGAATCCGATTTGAGTTCTGTTTGAAGCGTTGGAAAGCTAATGAAATGAGCTTAATTTTAAAAATGGTTCGAGTATCTATAATAGATTCATTTATCACATGATGATATTGGAATTAAGTGCAGTTTGTTGTTAAGCTTGTCTTTAGGACTAGACTTGTTCTTCAGTGTTGTACGGGACGTCAGCGTCCGAGTTGGGTGAATTAAAGGAGCAATTGGAAGATTTATTTAAAGTAATTTGTGAAATCAAATGTATCATTTGGAAATTTTTTTTGTTATTAATTAGAACGAAAGACGATAGTGCAAAGTTGTGTGGAATTTATGGTGTCGAAAAGGAGGAAGATTTATGCTAAGTTGTCAGGATGTATGTTATAGTTTTGGGAGAAGAGTTCTCTTGAGTAATTTTATTTCCAAGTTAAAGTGTATGTAGATCCATTCAAAGTGGATGCAGTTATAAGTTGGAGAACGACAAAGTCTGTTATAGAGGTTAGTAGCTTGTTGAGCTTAGATGATTACTATCGTAGTTGTTTGAGGTGTAGATATATATGAAATGTTGTTAGATAAGATGATAATGTTGAGAGTGTGTTTGGAATGAGTTTGAGAGGTGAAGATACATGTATTTTTTATGTTGTGAAATTCGGAAGAGGATTAAGAGTTTAAGAATGTTGTTAGAATCCTTTATGTAGATAAAGACTCAGGCTAGAGTGGAAGGATTTGTAATGTATTGATATGCCAATAGATCTCGAGTTAGAAAGTGATTGATCATCGTGGGATGGTTGGTGAAAGAGGATTAGACATGTTGTGTTTTAGAAAACTTGAATACGAGTTTTAAAGAAACGCTATTATAGTTTGGTACGACGATTCATACTCCCTTATGGTTGTCGAATACTAATTGAAAAATTGAGGAACTGGTTACCCTCAATCCACTATTAATAGTAGACGATATTATGTCGGATGTTATAGATTTGTCTTTCTATCTTAATGGTGTGAAAAAGTATGGATGTTATATCGCGAGAGTAATCACTCACCAGTTTGTGTGAAATTAGTAGAGGAGTCGTTGAGTGAGAGTTGAGGCGTAATGAATAATTTAGAGTAGTGGGTTTGTATGCAAGCTAACGTCACAAAGGGAAAGATTGAAAATATCAAGTGAACAATGATTTTATGACAGATGTTAAATAAAGTTTGGGATTAGATTGAAACTTATAAATCATATAATCGACAAAAAATTTAATTTGGACGATGACTTAAGATGGATGATCAGAGTTGCGCAGCTGAAGCGTGATGTGGCGCAATTGTTATGCGTGTACGACTCGTTAGAAGTGAAGGAATAAAACATCAGAAGCCTATGGGAATGGTGTGTCTTAATTTACATGCTTGATTTGGTGGATGGTTGATATAGAGATGTTGTGCCAGGGCACTATGTTTGCTAGTAAATATTTACGTATTTTATAAGAAGATTGTTGTGGATTATTAGTTGATGGTGAGCTATGGGTATGCTTGCTGAGTTATACAATTAAGTTGATATTGTAATGATTTTGCTATCATTATTGAGATGTTATTGTTGGTTACCGTAAGTCATGAATAATATCCTATAATATGACGAAGTTAATTTTGTTGACTATGTTGATGTCACTATAATGGTGAATAGAGTTGTTGATATTTTGTTGATAGTTGACATACATATACGTATGAGAATAAAGTTGTATACGCGCTTTGGTGTTGGGAAAGTTGTTAAGAGGTGACGTGGTATATCCAAGTATAAGTGAGATATGGTTGTTACATTTCTACAGTGGGAGTTGTTATGTTAGAGTGTTGCCGAAAAGGTTGGTAAGTTATTGACGGGTATGTCGTAAGGGTGTTAAGTGATTAACATGCGTGTAGTAGATGTACATCATGATTGAGTTGTTACTATGTCAAAAAGTAGTGGCCGAAGTGTTGGTAAACACAGAGTTTGGGGATTAGAGAGTTGGATACGAGGTTCGCGTTGAGGATGGAAGTATCGAGTAGATTTTTGAGGACGAAAATATCCTAAGTGGGAGAGAGTTGTAACACCCTGATAATTTAATTAATTATTTAATTAAAATTATTAGTTGGAGTTGAGCAATGTTGTGAATTATTGTTAAGTTGCTCTGTGACATTATTTGATTAAATGGTGGTTTAATAATATTAAATATATTGGAGCATTATAAGATTAATTGTTGGGCTTATTTAAGTGATGTCATGTAGTAAATATGGGAGTATGGATATTGGCCCAATAAGAATTACTAGAATTACAAGGCTAAGTGGATATAAAAGGAATTAGGTTAATTGAGAAAAAGTGAGAATAGATGGGAGAAACTCATTCCCATTTTTATTGCAGCAGTCTCACTAAATCGGCAATCCCCGATTCATTAACCGTTGGATCATGCTCAAATTTTGAGGGTAGATTTGAAACACCTACATCTAACTTTTGACCGTTGGGATCTTCAAGATAAGGTCTGAGTTGGGAGATATCGTCATTGCACTGTAGCTGCATATTTCGAAAATTTTCCAGCTTTGATTCTGATCTAGAGAGAAAAATCTTGGAAGGTTTTGGTACAAGAGAAGTTACAGAGAAAAGAAAAATAAGGGTTTTGAGGAGAAGAAGAGGGATACATGGAAGTTACACCAAGCGGCCAAGAGGATATTCAATCGAAGACCCTTAGAGTTACCTTTTATCCAAACCAGGTAAGGGTGGGGTTCAATCTCTATAACCAGGTATATGATAAATCGTATGTGGGGTTGGGTTGTATAAATTTGTGCCATGACTTGTTGTCGATTCGGTTATATTGTGATTCTGTGAAGATTATCAGTCCTACAATTTTAGTTGTCAGTGAATGTTCATAATATGTTGATGAAGTTGTTTTGCAATTTATTTAAATTGTATTTCTGTTATGATCTTGTTATGGCTATTATTGAGTTGTTGTCCTGAGATGAGACTCGAAAGAACATATAGGTGTGGTGAAAATATTATGTCATATCTTATATTATTAATAAGTTAATATAATTAGTAAAATAATTTAGTATCAGATTGAATTAAAGAAGTTGCAGGAATAAATTGTAATGCTTTAGTCAAATGAATAGTAGGATGTATATGTAAGAGTAGCAGAAATAATAGTGTATGGACTAATTTAGGTGAGCATTGTTAGGAAGTATTGATAGATGTAGAAATTGCAAATTATCATACAAAAAGTATAATGGAGAATTTCAGTAACAGGAGGAATAAGTTGAAATTGGTTTTGGTTTATAACTAATATTTGTCACTGGTAGGAAGTTGTAGTAATAGAAGTTGTAGATAGCAAACAAGTACTTTTGGCGGAGACCAATAATAGCAGTAAGCTAAATAAAAGAGGTGGCGTAATTTAGTAGAATAAATTGATTAGTAGCAGTATAAATAAATAGTAGTAATAACAGTATATAAAATAGTACTAATTAGCCGAATTTGTAGATTTAGGCAGTAAAAGTAGTTAACCGGAATTAGTTGAAATTATCGGAGTGAGTCGTATATACATATGGATATTTTTAGTTGGTTTATTTTGTTAGAATTATGTAGAATAAAGTTAATTTGTAGGTGAATTAGATTTAAGTTGAATGGTTTCGATTTATGGAATTGTGTTGTATACCTTGCTGAAAAATATGAAATTACAGGTGATGATGAATTTGGTTGAATTGTCTCTATTTATGGGCAATATTATGTTGTAGGCCTATGGCCAATGTTGAGATATTGTGTTGTTGTGATTGTCTCTGTGAATTCTTGTTGATAATGTGAAGTTGCAGAGATTTTAGATGATGATGAATTACCTCTATTTACTGGTAACAATGGTGATGTGGGCGTATGCCTTGCGATGAATGATGATTGTTGTTAGTATGTGATGGTGCATTCATTGAGTCACATACATTTGCATACTTTGTGATAGCCTGTATTGGCAGATTTTGTGAAGGCCTGTATTGGAAAACTGTGAAGAAGGCTTATGCCTTGTTTATGCCTCTATTAATTGGCAATTTTTAAGTTGGGAGTTCTGCTCTGATGGTACCACATGCATGTGCATTGTGATTGAGTCGCATTTGATGTTGCATCTTGAGTTGTGGTGAGATAGATTAGTTGATGATTTATGTTGTTGACTTGTTGTGACAAGTATTATCTAAAAGCTCTGAATTTAGTAGTTATGTCGTGTTGACATTTTATTGTGATTAAAGTTGTTTCTAAGTTGTGAAGTGGTGATTTTATGTGATCTGATTTAATATATTATTTATCATATGACTAATTATATAGTTTGATATCTCACCCCTTCTGTTTGAGTGTTTCCCTCTGTTGGTAACTGTTGTACCCCAAAATTTTCCCTCTCATTTATCAAGTATTTTCTCACAAGATCTCCTTTGGTGCAAGACTGCACAAGGGTTGATCAGCTCAAGACACCTCCTTAAGCACGGATGACTGAATTTAGGGTTTGAGATAGCACAAGGATAATTGAACTTTTAATGCCTCATATGACTTTAATAGATCATTACGGACCCTTAAGATTTCTCATGTCAATTTTCAAGTCTTGGATCACATTTTTGCTCAGTCAATTGATCAGTTGACCTAAAAATCAGTTGTATTGGGGAAAAAGCCAATTGTGGCTAATTTATAGTCAAACTTCATAATTTTTTATCCACATCAACATTGTGAACTCATATATATCATTTGATCAAGTTTGGACCATAATTCCTCAAGAAATTTGATCAGATAATCAAAAGGGCAAAATGGTCAAAATTAGGGTTTTTGATTGAGAAAGGGAAATTTCTGATTTTTGACCTAGAAAATGGTTATTTGGTTTGAGACATGATCTCAAGGTTTCAAATGCATCATTTTGAGCTAATGGTATGACTAAAAAATCCCCTCAAAGATCAATTGATTGATAGTTGATTTTCAGTTAACTAATCAAAAGTCAACTGATACAGTGAAAAGTCAAACTTTGACTTTTTGGTCAAAATCAAGTGTCAAAGATCACAATTCATCAAAACATGTCAAAATATGAAACTTGTTCATCAAGAAATCAAAAAGTCAAGATTTCATTTTGAAAAGTCAAAGTTTCCAAACTTAGAAATTTTTTCAAGTGTTGAAAACTTCATGTTTTTTCACAACTTTGAGCCATTTTTTCACTATGATGCAAGATGATTCAAAGGAAACTTTAAACATGAAAGTTGTAGATATCAATGAGATCTAAAACTTTTCTTTACACAACTTCTCCTAGAAATATATGGATTTAAAGTTATGATTTTGTGAATACATGTTCATGAAACTTGGAAACTTAGTGAAATTTTGCCCTAGTTTAGGCAGGATTTTGACCTAACTTCATGGCAATTTTTCACATGTAAAATCAAGATTTTAAAATGCACTTTTGTTTTGACGAAGACAAACCATGAGGGACAAAGAAGGCAAAAATTATTGATCAAGCTAAAAGCATCTATGGACAAAGTCTTCAGTTCAAGCTCTTAGCAAATTTCAAGGTATAATGATAATACTTACTTTGAACTTAAGACATAGATGCTCAATGGTGAAAAAAATATTTTACTCAAGTTTTTCTAAGCTAAAAAACATTTTTTTTACTTGAGTGCAATCGATTTGCATATTAGTGCAATCGATTGCATGCTTCAATTTTTTCAAATCTTTTGCTACTATTTCTCAGTGCAATCGATTTGCATATTAGTGCAATCGATTGCATGCTTAATTTTTCAAAACATTTGCTACTGTTTCTCAGTGCAATCGATTTGCATTGTTTCTGCAATTGATTGCACTCAATCAATTTTTTGGTACTAACTTCACATGCAATCGATTTACACTCTTGTGCAATCGATTGCACACTTAAAACTTTTAAAAATCTAGCTGTTGAAACCCCGTGCAATCGATTTACACAAAGGGTGCAATCGATTGCATGCTGCACGATTTTGAAAAACAACAACTTTGCACATGCCTGTTCATAACACCTTTTCATGGAAACCTTTAACTCAATCTTGGAAATTGTTCATGATTCATTTACAGAACTTTATGTTATTTCAAAAAGGTGCTATGAACATATAAATACTCATTTTCTAAATCTTTTTCAACACCTCTTCCAAATATATTCTCTGAATTTTCAAAATACAAACTCAATCTTTTCTTCACTTTCATACATAAGTTTTCTGCACACTTTCACATATTGTTAACCAGAAAACTTTGAGCATTATATATCTTGAGTCATTGTATACTATTGTCATTGGAAGAGAAGATCAATTCATTGATTAAATCACTCAAAGTGATCATTACTACTCAAACTCACTAAAATTAGTTATTGATAAATACTTACTTATTTTTCCAGGATTGTTGGAAATAAGTTTAAGTGGTTTTATAAATCTTGTCTTTCCAAGATTGTTGGATATAAGTGAAGTCACTTTGAGAGGATTGTTCTCATTGTTGACATAGTGAAAATCCAAGAGGATTGTTCTTCGTTTTTGGCTAGTTCTTGTTTAAGTTTGCCACAATAAGGAAATCTCTTTCATGTTGAAAGGGGACTGGAGTACTCTCGGACTGTGAGGGGAACCAGGATATATCGCTCGCGTCTCTTTATTTTTCTGCACTTTACTCTTTCATAAACTCACCATAATCCAGAAAAATAATATCCATCATCACTAAAACCAGAATTTTTTAAAGTACCTAATTCACCCCCCTCTTAGGCGCAGTTCGTACTTACAATTGGCATCAGAGCAGGTTATAGGTAACCTATTCCTAAAAGATCCAGAATGGCTTCCGCAAATCAAAATCCCGTTTTCAGAGATGGTGGTAGTAACAACAAGCCTCCTCTATTTTTGGTGAATATTTTGACTTCTGGAAAATACGCATGAAGGCACATCTAGAAGCACAAGGAGAAGAAATATGGGATGCCGTCGAGAATGGTCCATTTATCCCTATAACGATAATCAATGGTGCTGGCTCATCAAAGCCTAAAACTGCATGGGACGAAGATGATAAGAAGAAGGTTCTCTATGATAAAAAGGCAATAAACCTTATTCAAGGTGCACTTAGCATGGATGAATTCTTTCGTGTCTCGGCATGAAAAATAGAAAAAGAAATATGGGATACCTTGGTACAAACTCATGAAGGAACTGTTGAAGTTAAAAGATCAAGACTAAATACCCTGAGTCAAGAATACGAATTATTTCAAATGCAGCCCGGAGAAACCATTCTTGACCTACAAAAGAGATTTGTGCACTTGACAAATCATCTAAGTGCTTTTGGTAAGACTTTGACGAATGATGAACTAAATCTGAAAGTACTTAGGTCCTTAACTAGGGAATGGCAACCAAAGGTAACGACAATTTAAGAAAAAGAGAAGTCTCTCCTCCATGACATCCGCAACATTGTTTAGGAAACTTCAAGAATATGAAACGGAACTCGGAAGACTTGAAAAACATGAAAATCAAGAGAAGAAATCCAAGAGTATTGCTTTGAAGATAGATTCCAAGGAAGTTGAAAAGGAAGACAATCCGGAAGAAGATGAAAATTCCATGCTTCTTGTTAAAAGGCTTGGTAAGTTCTTTGGTAGAAATGACAAATCCTTTTCTCATTCAAAAGGAAAGAAACAATTTAAGAAAAAAGAAGCTTCCACATCAACACAAGAAGTCACATGTTATGAATGTGGTAAGCAAGGTCATATCAAGCCGGATTGTCCGAAACTCTCCAAGAAAGGTGGCTACAAAAGCAAAAGGGGATTCAAGAACAAAAGGCCTATGTTGCATGAGAGGATAATGAAATAAGTTCCTCATCTGATTTCGATAGTGATGAAAGTGCAAATCTAGAATTGATGGCCTCACACCATTCCGATGATGAAGACAATGAGGTTAGTAATGAATTTTCTCTTTTTGATAGTGATGCACAAGGTGCTATAGATGAACTATTGAATGAATGCAAAATTCTGTATAAAACTATTTCATCACAAAAGAAACAAATTTCATCCTTAGAAGAAAAATGTGAATCTATGGAAAAAGATTTCAAAGAAGAAAAACAAAAATTAAGTGATGAACAAAAACAGAATTTTGTATGCAAAAATTATGAATCACTCTCTTTCCAAATTGTCCAATTAAAAAGAGTCATTGAAAGATATGAAAAAGGCCAAATTGGATTGGAAGGTGTTCTTAGCCAACAAAGATACTCCAATGATAAAAGTGGACTTGGATATTCAAAGTTTTCAAAACAAAGTTCTAATAAAACTATCTTTGTTAAGGCTAGTGATCAATCATCCAAAGAGAAAGTGAACAAACCTAAAATAGTTCATCACTATCCTAAAAATAAAACATTTCCTAAGAAGAAATCTTATCCTTCTAGATATAGAAGTAACTTTGAACCTACTTGTTTTTATCGTGGCATTAAAGGCCACACACCTAATGCTTGCTATGTTAGAAACTTTAGTGTGGCAAGTGGGCATTATGTGTGGGTAAAGAAAGACACTAATTATGAAGGACCCAAAGCAACTTGGGTACCTAACAAAACCTAATTTGTTTTGCAGGTATGCTTGAACACCACATGCAATCTTTGGTATCTTGATAGTGGTTGTTCAAAGCATATGACGGGAGACATAAACCAATTTTCAAATCTAGTTCTAAAGGCCAAGGGTTTTGTCACTTATGGAGACAATAATAAGGGAAGAATTCTTGGCAAAGGCAAAGTTGGTGCTTCACCTTTCACAACCATCTAAGATGTTCTTTATGTTGAAGGACTAAAGCACAATCTTCTTAGTATTAGCCAACTTTGTGACAAAGGCTTCAAGATCAAGTTCACCAAGGATGAATGCTTGATAGAAGATGAAGTCACACATGAGGTTATACTTAAAGGTAAAAGAATCAATAATATATTGATGATTTCCCTTGATGATCCATCTTTGAAGGTAAAATGTCTCATGGCAAACAACGATGATTGCATGCTGCACGATTTTGAAAAACAGCAGCTTTGCACATGCCTGTTCATAACACCTTTTAATGGAAACCTTTCACTCAATCTTGGAAATTGTTCATGATTCATTTACAGAACTTTATGTTGTTTCAAAAAGGTGCTATGAACATATAAATACTAATTTTCAAAATCTTTTTCAACACCTCTTCCAAATATATTCTCTAAATTTTCAAAATACAAACTCAAGCTTTTCTTCACTTTCATACATAAGTTTTCTACACACTTTCACATATTGTTAACCAGAAAACTTTAAGAATTATATATCTTGAGTCATTGTATACTATTGTCATTGGAAGAGAAGATCAATTCATTGATTAAATCACTCAAAGTGATCATTACTACTCAAACTCACTAAAATTAGTTATTGATAAATACTTACTTATTTTTCCAGGATTGTTAGAAATAAGTTTAAGTGGTTTTATAAATCTTATCTTTCCAAGATTGTTGGATACAAGTGAAGTCACTTTGAGAGGATTGTTCTCATTGTTGACATAGTGAAAATCCAAGAGGATTGTTCTTGGTCCAAGAGGATTGTTCTTGGTTTTTGGCTAGTTCTTGTTTAAGTTTGCCACAATAAGGAAATCTCTTTCATGTTGAAAGGGGAGTGGAGTACTCTCGAACTGTGAGGGGAACCAAAATATATCGCTTGTGTCTCTTTATTTTTCTGCACTTTACTCTTTCATAAACTCACCATAATCCAGAAAATAAATATCCATCATCACTAAAACCAGAATTTTTAAAAGTACCAAATTCACCCCCCCCCCCCTCTTAGGCGCACTTCGTACTTACAATTAGTTCCAAGGGGAATTTTCAAAAGAGATTCAAAGAGGGTTTGTAGCGTACATTACAAGCTTTCTAGAATGTCCAAGAACTCCTTGAGATCATGTTTGAGCAAAGAGAATCGAAGGCATGAAGTTGGCATTTCATTCTTGAATTATAAGTCATTTTCATGATGAACAATAATGCAATTTCAATGTTAGGCTGCATAATCTTGCTTTGCAGGCCATCTAACTTGTGTATCTATCCATCATTAATGGATTACACAAACTTTTGAGCTATAATCCAAGTGGTTTAAGCTTTATCCAATTCACATTGCCCTTTTGGGAAGAAAGTGAAGAATACCATTCTTGAAAAGCAAGCTTTATCCACAAAGTCAATTCTTGAGCCTCTAACTTGTTCCCTCTGATCACACTCCATCTGCAAAGTCAGAAGCAAGTATGTTTAAAGCATAACCACTCTATCTTAGCAAGTACGCAAGACTTTGAAACTTGGATTTCTCAAAAAAATCACATGTTATGTTTAAACTTGTGATTTTGAATTCTAATTAACAACAAGCTTCCAAACTTGTTGCTTATAAATAGAGGCACTATTTGTGAGCTAGAACAAGAGCTTAAGCACCCTGAAACACGCCAAAACTCCCTCAAACCATAAATTGCACAAGAAACTCCATTGATGTACAATTCTGACCTTACACTTATATCTCTCATTTCCCTCGTGTGTTTTCCTTCCCAATAAATCACAAAGCTCCTATACATCAAATATAACTTATCCCTGACCTTGATTCATAACTGTAACACCTCCATCATCAAGTTCCATCTTCAAAAACAGAGATTTACAAGTGGACTTCTCTAGAACTCATCAGCCACTTTCAGCTCAAGCCAAGCATCACATTAGCTTCCTGGGAACTTGAGGAAGCTAACCCAATCACTAGGACTCATTGAAAGCTGCTCAAACTCAAAACACGATACCCTCTTGCAAGGTGAGTTTTCTGACTTTTGAACTATTCATATAGGCATTATTAGGCTTCCATTTTCAAAGATAAAATGTAGATACCATTGCCACGAAACTGTACATATCCATAGTCTGGTACGGAAAGAGATCCAAAACCAGAAGAGATTGCTCAAGCCCTACACTTGCAACCATATGATGTCACAACTAATTGGGAAGCAAGGAGTGGTGTCAAAGGTTTCTTAGCCAAGTTCATGTTTGAGAAAGCTCAAAACTGTTGGAACTCCTTGGACTTGCAAGATTTTGAGTAAATTGTGGCTCTTATCATCTATGGGATGGTTTTGTTTCCAAATTATGACCAACTCATAGATGTAAACACCGTCAAAATCTTCATGTCTCGTAACCCGGTGCCTACTTTGTTAGGAGACATCCTACATTCTTTTCACACTCGCGCTATGAGGAAAATGGGCATTGTCATATGTTGTACTCCTTTCTTGGAAAGATGGATTAGTTTGCATCTTCCCCAATCTGTATTGAAGAACGAGCAAGGTTCAAGTTGGTCACATAGGTTGATAGCGCTCAGACATTCAGACATTCATTGGTGTTTCCGATCTGTGGAGAATATTACTATCGTCAACCGTTGTGGAGAATTCTCTAATGTCCCCTTACTTGGCATTAGAGGAGGTACCACTTACAATCCATGCTTGGCCTTACGACAGTTTGGTTACGCCGAAGGAATGTCCCACATGAAATTCTTATTCAAGGGTTGATACTTGACTACGAGAGTGACGATCAAGGTTACCGCCAGAGGTTTATCCGAGCTTGGAGGATGTTGAACAAAGTAGATAGCAAGACATTGGGGCATAAGAATTCCATCCCTCTTGAGCCTTATCTCAAATGGGTACGAGCCCGTGCTCAAAGTCTTATAATGCCTTACCCCTCCATTATCCCATTTATCATAGAGCCTGTTGTGGAAGGACATGTTCCATACACTATCCTTCATCCTGACATGCCCATCTCTCTCGAAGACTTGCAAAGGGATTGGATACAGCTTAAGGGGGAGCGAGAAACTTTTGAGGCCCAATTTTACGCCAGTGAGAAGAAAGTTCTGGAACTCACCAAGAAACTTCATGAGGAGTGGAGTCTGAATGCCTTCATCGCACCAAAGAGGATGCGTTCAACTTTTTTTATCATAGAGTTTTTGTATTGTCTTTGTAAGCCCAAAGAGGCATGATGTACTCAAACGTTGATTTATTAATATGACATGTGTTCCTTTTTTTGTTTAAAACAAATTTAGATCTATAATTTCCTTGAAATCATTGCATATGCATCTTCATTCATCATCACATAAATAGACTTCTTACAACAGGTCTCCTCATCTTTCTACTGTTTATTTCAGTAAGATGGACATGGAACAGATGGTAAAAGATCTCCAAGCCCATAATGCTCAGTTTCAACAAATGTTCTTGAACCTAGCCAAAGGACAAGAGGATTTGAAAACTTTGCTGATCGAAGAAAAGAAGAAGAAAGCGAAGAAATCAACCGGTGTTTTGAATCTTGGAAGAAGGTTTCCAGAGCCAGCCAGACGGACCCTAGAATTTGCAACATCATCAGGTGAAAAGGATAATTAAGAAGGGGAAAAAAGGAAGTGACTAACCATCCAGAATCTGAAGAAGAAGAGGATAATTACTCTGAAGAGAAATATCCTCCAGCTGATGAGAAGTACAAACATCTGGAAGAGCGTCTAAGTGCAATGGAGATTCAGAAAGTGCCCGGGCTGGACTTTGAAGAACTGGGTTTGGTGTCTGGGATTGTTATTCCACCAAAGTTTAAGGCACCTGTGTTTGCTAAGTACGATAGGGTTTCGTGTCCCAAGATGCAACTCCGATCTTATGTGAAGAAGATACAACCTCACATTGCTGACAAAGATTTATGGGTCCATTTCTTTCAGGATAGTCTATCCGGGACTCAGCTAGATTGGTTTTATCAACTGGAAAGGGCCAATATTCATAATTGGGAAGACCTGGCCGCTGTTTTTACAAGCAATATCAGTACAATGCAGACCTTGCTCCCACTCGTACTCAACTCCAAAGTATGGCTATGGGTTCGAGCGAGGGTTTCAAAGACTACGCTCAGAAATGGAGGGACTTAGCAGGAAGAGTCCAGCCTCCCTTGTCTGACAGAGAGCTAGTAGACATGTTTCTGGGTACCCTGTCCAGTCCTTTCTTTAATCATCTAATTGGAAGCTCCTCAACTGGCTTCACTGAATTAATATTGATAAGGGAGAGAGTGGAAGTTGGGATTAAGAGTGGTAAGATCTAAAAGGACGCATCCTCCAGTGCCGTGAGAAAACCATTCATTGGGAAGAAAGTGGTTGGTGTTGTGTACCATCCAAGGAATCAGGAAAGAACTGAACACCGTCCAACGGTAGGGGCCGTCATGATTCCTAAACCTGCACCTACTCAACAAAGGAACAACCAGCCTAGAACAGAAAGACCAGTAAGAAAAATTATCCGGATAAATATGACGCTGTCTCAAGTCTTGCCACATTTGTTGAGATCTAATCTGGCAACTTTGAAGGAAGCACCAAAGAATCCCAACACCGCCTCTCCTAATTACAACCTTAATGCTCGTTGTGCTTACCATTTAGAAAGTCTGGGCCATGATACCAATAATTGTTAGGCTTTGAAAAACAAGGTGCAAAACCTTATCGAGGCAAAAGAAATTGAATTTGATGCTCCTGAGATCCAAAATGTTATCACCGCTCCTATGCCCAAGCATGGCCGTGATGTTAATGCTGTTGAAAATGATATGTTTGTTACTGTTCTTGATGAACTCGTTACTCCTCTCTTGACCGTCAAGAGGAACCTATTGAAGGACGGTTTATTTCCGAGTTGTGACGAAGGCTGTCACCTTTATTTATCCCTACCAACTGGTTGTCATTTATTGAAAGTAGGTGTCCAGCGCCTGATGGATGACAAAGAGATTTTGTTTGAAAAGACTCCCGTCCCAACCATTTCTTACAAGGATGTTTCAATAGTAACCATTTCCGCCAATCCTTCCAGGGTCTCCACCAAAAGACCCGTTAGGATTACATCCATTCCTAAGGTGACTCCACTGGTAATTACTATGCCAGGGCCGATCTCGTACTCCTCAGATAAAACTGTCCCCTGGAACTATGGGGGTGACATCTACTATCACGACGTCAAGCAGGATTGGCTGGTTGTTGAAGACTCAGTTTTTGAGAGGGCTGACCCTAATATAGGCAACATTACAGGAACCAACAAAATATCCCGAAGTGGAAGAATGTTCTCTCCTGAGATTGCTCCTCCGAAAATTGTTACCGGTCCTATGATCATTCCTGCTTTTGTTCCTGTTGACACTACTACTACATTTCCTGTGGTTATCCCTGCTGACACCCCTATTACCGAGTCGACCGAGACTCAGAGCAAAGGCATTTTGATTGAAACTGTTCGGATGAAGGCGCAATCAGTATCTATCCCAGAGTCCTCCAAGAAGGAGATGGAAGAAATTTTGAAAATTATAAAGAGAAGCGACTACAATGTAGTCGAACAGCTAGGGCAGACCCCTTCAAAGTTCTCTATGCTAGCTTTACTATTATGCTCCGAGGCTCATGCGAAGGCCTTGGTGAAATTTATTAAAACTGCCCATGTGCCACATGAAACCTCTATTGACCAATTCCAAGACTGTGTGGCCAGTTTGACCGCTGATAATGTTTTGGGCTTTTCTGATGCTGATCTTACACCTAAAGGGAGGAAACACAATGAGGCGTTGCATGTCTCTGTCGAATGCAGGGGCACAACTTTGGCCCATGTCCTGGTTAATACTGGTTCATCTTTGAATGTGCTGCCTAATAAGGCTCTTGATAGACTATACTATGAAGGTTTGACCTTAAAACCCAGCAATATAGTTGTAAGGGCCTTCGACGGTTCGAAGAGAATGGTGCATGGGGAGGTGGACATCCCCATAAAAGTTGGAACTCAAACCTTCGATTTAACTTTCTATGTAATGGATATTCGCCCCTCCTATTCCTGTTTATTGGGCCGACCTTGGATTCATGACGCTGGTGTTGTCACCTCTACATTACATCAGATGCTGAAATACCCAACCAAGAGAAAAATCACTACTGTCAACGGAGAGGAGGAATATATGGTCAGTCACTTGAACTCCTTCAGATACGTAGAAATGGATGTTGAATTCATCGAAACTCCATGTCAGCATTTCGAGGAAGTCCCACAAACAGTGGCAGCAACCAAGACTATTTCCCAAGTTCCAAAGATTACCAGACCTCAGCTAAAGATCGCTTCTATGAAAGATGCCAAGGCAGTAGTCAGAGAAGGTGGGTGTACTATTTGGGGCCAACTCCCAGACATTCCCTACAAGTCTGACAAATTTGGTTTGAGTTTCACTTCAAGAGCCCAGAAAGCTGTTCATCGTGCTCGTGCTAGGGGACCACCTTTGCGGATCAGCAACCATAGAGTCAACACAGTGGAGGATAGTGATGACAACTGTGACCTTGAAGGATGGATTTTCCCTACTATCAACGGAGAACTCGACAACTGGGAAGCTAAAGAATTTGTCCCTATTACTTTTATCCAACAATAATTGTCTTTAAATTTTTGTCGGACTTGTAATAATTAAACAATTTAGACCTTTAAAGCCTTGTGTCTTACCTGAGGCACAACGGTCCATTTGTAAGAGTTGTTACTTCATTTTCATATGTTATCAATGAATCATGGACATTTTTGCATGCAAACTTTACGCTCTTTGTTTTTATTTTTCTACATTTTTATTTTTTCAGTGATAGTTATGCTCTTACACACACTCACATATCAAATGCAGATCCACATCCACTCAGGATCCCATGGGTAACGATTCTGCTATGGCCTTTTGTGACTTCGAAAATCTGATCTACCAAGCCGAAGACAAAGGTGAGAAAGACTGTGAAGTGCCAGGGGAACTAGCCAGGTTACTACAACAGGAAGAAAGGACCATACAGCCCCACAAAGAACAGGTTGACAAAGTTAACTTAGGTACCGAAGAAGACAAGAAAGAAGTCAAGGTGGGTGCCAATCTGGAACCTAGTGTCAAGAAGCGCTTAACTCAGTTACTACATGACTATGTTGAGGTCTTTTCCTAATCGTACGAAGACATGCGGGGACTTGATGCCGATATCATGGTCCATCGTCTACCGACAAAAGAAGACTGCCCTCCGGTAAAACAGAAAGTCCGTCGCATGCGGCCAGGCATGTCAGAGAAGATCAAGACTGAAGTCATGAAACAATTTAACTCCGGATTCTTAGCCGTCACCTCCTATCCATAATGGGTCGCCAATGTTGTTCCAGTGCCTAAAAAGGACAGCAAAGTACGCATGTGTGTGGATTACCAAGATTTGAATAGGGCAAGCCCTGAGGATGATTTCCCACTTCCCCATATCGATATTCTGGTTGACAATACCGCACAGCACAAAGTGTTATCATTTATGGATGGTTTCTCAGGCTACAATCAAATCAAAATGGCACCTGAGGACATGGAGAAAATGACCTTCATCACACGGTGGGGCACTTTCTGTTAAAAGGTTATGCCATTCGGGTTGAAGAATGCTGGGGCAACTTATCAGCGCGCCATGGTAGCTCTATTTCACGACATGATCCATCATAAAAAAGAGGTCTATCTAGATGACATGATAGCCAGATCTCAAACTGAAGAGGAACATCTTGACCATTTGCAGAAACTGTTTGAAAGGCTAAAGAAATACAAGCTAAGGTTGAACCCAAATAAATGCAAATTTGGGGTGAGGTCCGGTAAACTCTTAGGCTTCATCGTCAGCGGTAAAGGTATCAAAGTGGACCCTACCAAGGTGAAAGCAATACAAGAAATGCATGCTCCTTGCACCGAGAAGGAAGTCAGAGGATGCTTAGGACGGCTAAACTACATCTCCAGATTCACTTCTCACCTAACCGCTACTTGTGAACCAATCTTCAAATTACTGAAGAGAGATCAAGTGGTCAAATTGAATGATGAACGCCAAGCTGCCTTCGACAAGATCAAAGAGTACCTTCAAGAGCCTCCTGTTTTGATGCCTCCTGTTGTACCCCAAAATTTTCCCTCTCATTTATCAATATTTTCTCACAAGATCTCTTTGACTCAAGACTAGATTAGGGTTTTGACCTGCTCAAGACATCTCATCATGCACTGATAACCCAAAATTAGGGTTTGGGATTGCACAAAGATTTTTGGACTATCAATGCTTCATATGACTTTCAGGTATCATCATGGACCCCTAAGATTACTCATGTCAAGTTTCAAGCCTTGAATCGCATTTTTATCAGTCAATTGGATAATTGACCTAAAAATCAACTATATTGGGGAAAAAGTCAACCATGGCCAATTTAAGTCAAACTTCACAATTTTTGATCCACATCAACATTTTAGGCTCATATTTATCATTTGATCAAGATTGGACCATAATTCCTCAAGAAATTTGATCAAATCATCAAAGGGGCAAAATGGTCAAAATTAGGGTTTTGATTGAGAAAGGGCAATTTTTGATTTTTGACTTAACAAATGACCAATTGGTTTGAAGCATGATTTCAAGGGTTAATTTGTATCATCTTGACCTAATTTCATGGTTCAAAACATTGCATTTTCATTGGATTGACAGATGAAATTTGCAGTCAATTGATCAAAAGTCAATTGTATACTGAAAAGTCAAACTTTGTCTTTTTGGTCAAAATCAAGTGCCAAGGATCACAATTCATCAAAACATGTCAAAATGTGAAACTTGTTCATCAAGAAATCAAAGATTGAATATTTGGTTTTAAAATTTGAAATTTTCTTAACTTAGAAAATTTTCTAAGTATAGAAAATTTCTTATTTTTTCTCAACTTTAAGCTAAATTTCCACCATGATGCAAGGTGATTCAAAGAAAGTTCCCAACATGAAAGTTGTAGACCTCCATGAAATCTACAACTTTTCTTCACACAGTTTTCCCTAAAGAGGCTTGGATCTCAAGATATAATTTTATGATTACATGCTCATGAACTAAATAACTTAGTGAAATTTTGCCCTAATTTAGGCAGGTTTTTGACCTAACTTCATGGAAATTTTTCACCTATTTCCAAGATGAATATTGAAATGAATTTCAAATATGAGTTATAGAGCACATTGCAAGATTTCCAAAATGTCCAAGAACTCCTTAAGATCATTTTTGAGTAGGGAGAATCGAAGAGATGAAGTTGGCAATTTCTCACTTTGATTTCAAGCCATTTCATGAAGAACAAAATTCAAATCAGAACCTATGCTGCCTAATCCTTGCTTTACAGGTCTCAAAATTGTTTCTCACTTCATAATTTAATGCTTACACATATGATAAAGCCTTAATCCAAGCACAAGAGTCTTTGTCCAAACTTTAATTCTATAAATGGCACAAAGTTGCCATTGCCATTTTGGAAAAGCATAACTTTTGCAACTTTTCATTTCTTGAGCACTGGACCTTTTTTCTCTGCACACATAAGTCCTATAAACCAAATACAAGTTGTCTAGGTCTTGTACGAACTCCAAGCAGGCCAGTACAAGCATGTGGAGACTTGTCTCTTCACTTTGCTTCAAAAGCAAGAAAGTGTGCAAAAAGCCTACAACTGAAAAATCTGTTGTGGAGTTGACTTGAAACTTTCTCTATACTAATACACAAACCCATTACAACTTAGAACACGATTGCTCAAGGCCAGAAACACTCCAAAACTCCCTATCACCAAAAACTTGTCAAAAACATGCAGTTTGTGGCCAAGCATAACAATCCACAAATTGGCTCGTGTGTTTGTAGTTTTTATCACTCAAACACGTTACCTACCTCATATCTAAGTGTTCCAAACCATAACTCCTTCACTGTAACACCTCCTTCTCCATCTGCCATTTTTGTTTTTCAAGCTTGCAGATTGACTTGGATAGAGAGTTTCAGGCACTTCCAAAGCAAGGCAAGGATTGGAACACACTCAGGGAGGTTCAGGCAAGCTAAAGGAACCTTCAGACCTTCATAAATCTCACTCAAACTCCATTCACGATCTCAGCTGAAAGAGGTAAGAATTCCAACTTTTATCTCTCCATACAGGCATCCATTGGCCACGATTTGTGAAAGAAAAATGTAGATATTATAGTGCTGAAGCCAACCATGTGCATAGATTTCATTTCTGTTCATTATGTGTAGAGAATTTTGGAGTTCAAATTTCTGTAAAAATTAGGGCTTTCAAAATTCGTTTTAATTTTTGATTGTTAGTTTCCACAAGTTACATGTCTGAAATCGTGGGAAAGAGTACTATCATTTTCATGTTGGAAGTTTCCATTTTCATGGAGAGATGAGAAAGATACAGAGGTTCTGGCCAGCTTGAGGAAGAAGATGATGTACAGGTCAAGGAATCTTTTTATGTTATGTTTTTATTATTTCATATAAACTAACGGATGTACAGTCACCCCAGTGGTAAGGCAGCGCACTAAAATGCCTAAGGTCACAGGTTCGAGCCTTGGCGCTGCATTTTTGTTTTTTTTCACATGACTTAGTGGTGTACCCCAAAATTTTCTCTCATTTTATCAAGATTTCCCCTCACAAGACTCTTTGAATTCAAGACCAAGCTAGGGTTTGCTCTGCTCAAGACATCTCCTTGCATTGTTGACCTAAATTAGGATTTGAGTTTGCACAAGGAATTTTGGACTTCTAATGCTCAATGTGACTTTCATGCTTCATGTTGGACTTATAAGTTTGCTCATACCAAGTTTCAAGCCTTGAATCAAATTTTTGCCCAGTCAATTGGACAGTTGACCTAAAAATCAATTGTATTGGGGAAAAAGTCAACTGTGGCCAATTTATAGTCAAACATCATAAATTTTTATCCATATCAACATTATGATCTCATATGAACCATTTGATCAAGTTTGGACCACAACTCCTCAAGAAATTTGATCAGATTATCAAAAGGGCAAAATGGTCATTTTTAGGGTTTTGACTGCAGAATGGTAATTTATGACTTTTCACCTAGCCAATGGCATTATTAGGTTCAAGCATGGATTCAACGAATCAATGGCATCATCTTTACCTATTCACAAGGTTCAAAATATCTCAATTGCATTGGATTGACAGATGAATTTTCCAGTCAACTGATCAAAAATCAACTGTACACTGAAAAGTCAAACTTTGACTTTTTTGTCAAAATCAAGTTCCAAGGGTCATTTTTCATCAAGATGTGTCAAAAAATGAAACTTGTTCATCAAGAAACCCAATTTTGCAAATTAGGGTTTAAGATTGAAAAATTTCATAACTTAGAATTTTTCTAAGTTATGAAATTTTCTTATTTTTTCTCAACTTTGCCCAACATTTTCACCATGATGCAATTGGATTCAAACAAAACTTCAAACATGAAAGTTGTAGTCCTCCACAAAATATACAACTTTTATTCACAAAGTTTTCTCAAAAGAAGCTTGGATCTCAAGTTATGATTTTTGGAACAAGGGTCCATGAAACTTTTAACTTAGTGAAATTTTGCCCTAGTTTAGGCAGGATTTTGACCTATCTTCATGGCAACTTTTAACCTAGTTCCACTTGTAATCTCAAAATTCATTTCAAAGTTGGATTGAAGAGAATGTTACAAGCTTTCCAAAATGTCCAAGAACTCTCCAAAATCATTTGTGGTTAGGGAGAATCGAAGGTTTGAATTTGGCAAAAACTCACTTTTGATCCATGGCATTTTCATGTTGATACAAGTTGCAACTTCCATCCAGCATTGTTTGTACTTGATTACAGGTCCCTAAACCCTTTCATACTCAATAATTAAATGCAAATCCATGTGTTTGAGGCTTTGTTCTGATCATGGGAGGATTACACAAGAGATTAATCCAAAAATGGCAAAAAGGCAACATTGCCATTTTTGTCAAATTTTGCTTTATGTCAAATTGCATCCTTGAGCCTTGAACCAAATCTTGGACAACAAACAATATCCACAAACTTGAGGGGCCAAGATCACAAAGTGCAAGCTGAAAGATAGCCTATACAGGCCTGTCTTGTACCACTTGTTACTTTTGCTTAAAATACAAGAAAACTTGCCAAAATGACATAACTTGGATATCTGTTATAACCAACCCTTGCAAGCATTTGAGACAAGTTTTGTACATTTCCTTGAGCCAGAAACACGAATTGTTGAACCCTCAAGCCTTCCAAAACACAAAATCACCTTCCTCTTGCAAAACAGGGCAGTTTCTGCACTTGGAGTTCCATAGCAAAAACCACTCGTGCGTTTTGCCCCAAACCCGTTCAAACACATTCCATATAACCTATCCAAGCTATCCCAACCATTGGATAATGACTGTAACTCCATTTTCAAGCTTCACCATTTCTGTTTTTAGCTTGTGCAGGTTGAGTTCTACAAGCTTGCTCAAGCAAGTCCAAAGCAAACTAGGCATTGGGGAAGATCAGAGGAAGTTCAGGCAAGCTCCCAAGCACCTCAGGTCTCACTAAAAATCTCCACATTGCCATATACGAGTTCAACTGAAACAGGTTTTTGTCAACTTCCTATCTCTCTATTTAGGAATCATTAGGCTTAAGTTTGTGAATAAAAAATGTAGTACTCATAGCCCTGAAGTTGTACATATGCTTAGATTTCATTTAAGTTAAACGTGTTAAGATAATTTGATTCATGAACTTCCTGAAAAAGTTAGGTTAGAAATTAGGGCCAGAGAAATTCTCTCTGGTCTTTGAGAGTTAGATTAAGTTCTTTATATGGTTGAAACCGTCTTGAAAAATGCTATAACTTTGGTGTTATGAGTTTTTGCATTAGAGCACGTATGCATGTTTTCCATATTTGAATTAGGCGCGCATGTTTTTGTTTGACAAAGGTTGAAGATGAAGTGGAAATGGGCTGGGCTGGCTTGTTTTTGTTTTTGACACCCCCTGCATTGCTGACTGCACCCCCTGACCCATTTGTTTTATATTTTCATATTATTTTCATTTCTTTTTATTTCTGATTTCATTTTATTTTTTCCAAATATAAAAAATTACTAAAAATATTTTCCTTAAATTTTCACATTTTTTTATTATTTATTTTATTTTATTTTGGCATAATATTTAGTTTATTAGGTTTACTATATTTATTTTCACAAATAAAAAACTTGTAAATAACATATAAAGATATTATCTTTTTATCTTTTTATTTTATTTTTAGTATTTATATACTTAAATATTATTTTCTCATATATTATTATTTTCTAAACAATTGTATATATATATATATATATATATATATATATATATATATATATATATATATATATATATATATATATATATATATATATATATATATATATATATATATATATATATATATATATATATATATATATATATATATATATATATATATATATATATATATATATATATATATATATATATATATATATATATTATCTTAAAACAAAAACTAGAGTTTCCACCCTTATTAAAAATAATATTTTTTTCTAATATATTTTATTTTTTGACACTTGTATATATTTATATTTATTTTCTTGTACATAATATAAATAATATAATTTTCATACATATTCTTAAAACAAAATTTAGGGTTTTTCCTTAACAAAAATAACTTCTTATTTTTCTTATTTTTTTAACACATTAAAATTTATATTTTTATACACATAAAAACAAACAAAACATTTTTTGCATATTCATAATATTGTGCATATTCATATTTTATTGCTTATTTAAATATTGTTTATTTATCATTTGAGCAAAGAGTTCAATTTGGATGTAATAGTAAACATTAGGGTTTTATTTTCTTGCAAATATTCCCCATTCAAACTTGTATCCCCCTCCCCATATCAATGTTGTAATAGCTTAGGTTTATTTTACGCATTTTATGCTTTCAAATATGCCATGTTAGAGATTAGGGTTTGTATGCAAAAATCCAAAATCAAAACAAATAGCTTGACTAATACAAAGACAAAAAAGCATGTAAATTGACAACACAATACACACATGCACCCCTAGGGTTTCATCCACTTGTTGCCTTGAAAATGGCCATGTTATGCATGTTGAGTATCTTGGCAAAACAAAAACAAAACAAAAGATCATAGTCCCTCGATGACGCTATCTTGGTTGCCTATACAAAATGATCTAGTCCCTCAAAAATTTGCTAAAGATACTTAGCACAATTGCTATCATGGTCCATACGATGACCCGCGCCTGTCCCGTTTAACATCCAAATACAAGGTTGTTTACCAAATGCAATGGTAAAACAACACTGTCAAAAGGGTTAAAAATGTGTAGGAAAGATCTTTGAGTAAAATAGGGTAGACAACTCTTAGTTACTTGATCAAAACTTGCAAAAACATCCTTGCTATTTTCAAACACACCTCACAACACAATTTCAAAACATTTCCCAAAACAAACTTTCAAACATTGAAATATCTTTTCAAAAGACAAAACACCTTTGTATATATTCAAACAAGAATCATTACAAAGGTTGCCACAACGATGGCCTCTTTTCAAAGCATTTTCAAAAATCACACACAAAGCACCATTTCAAACAATTGAAAAGCAAAAGCAAGTGATCTAAACAAGTAACTAAGAGCCCATGGATAACCATGGATGAAAAGGGTGCTTGCACCTTCCCTTTTCATAATCTACTCCCCGAACCCAAGAAAATATCTCAAAGGTCTTTCCTGTGCTTTTTGACATTTCCTTTGGATAAAATAAAAAGTCGGTGGCGAATCTTGCTAAACCGAAACATTTGCGAACACAAACGCAAACCTCAAGTCAGTTCTCCCACCGTATTACAGAACTGGCGACTCTGCTGGGGAATTATCTTAAAGTTGAGTAACCTTAGGGTTTAGATCACCTTTACATGCTTACTTTGTTTGCTTTGATTGCTTTACATTTGGTTCTATTGTTTGGGTTTGAAATCCTCTACCCGGATTTAGGAAACATTCATAGGTAAATAGCAATACATTGTGGAAACTGTGCGGGGTATACTGACATGGTTGAAGAAATAGCTATATTAGTGAGACATATTTGTGGGTACCGGTAGCCTTTGAGTCAATCAAAGAGAATACGGGGCCGCTGAGTGATGTCATGAAGCACTAATGGACTTTTAGAACCTTTACTTGACCATCTTGGCCTTTTTAGAGGTAGTGAGATGACCGGCTTTTATGCAGTCCGAAGTTGGTAGATACTCGATACTACACTCATTGAGGGTTGTTTTCTTGGAATATTTCAGTCGCCAGTTAAGTGGCTAAACCGAAACAATGAACACAGAAAATAATCCAGTGATATTGAGCTCCTTAGAACCCGGTTACTATTTATAAGACAGGTTGAGCCAACTAACTTCAAGAGGGTACTTACCTATGAAACTCCATACAAGCCTGAAACTAGGATCTTGTGTGATTTGCTTGTACATATACTTGTGCATACATCATGAACATCATAAAGCATCATATGCATCCAATAACCACTTCAAGGGTTTGGCTCTTCATCTTTGTTCCTGTTTTGTAGGTAATGGAATCACTCCGCAGAAAAACAATCCAGGTCAACCTTGTGAGAATCCCTCCTCTACTCAAGGAGCTTGTTTCCAAGATTCCAGAGAATTCTCTCTTCAGTGAAATACATGGTAGACTTCTCAACTTGGTCAACTCCAACATTGAAGAAGACATGGTGAAAGTCCTCTTCCAGTTCTTTGACCCCCTACACCATTGCTTTACATTTCCTGATTACCAACTAGTACCTACTTTGGAGGAATTTTCTCAACTCCCAAGGATTCCTATTCTCCATCAACTACCCTACAACGGTACGAAAAGAGAGCCAAAGCCTGAAGCTGTTGCTCAATCCTTACACTTGCAACCATCTGATATCAAAGGTCATTGGGAAACCAGAAGTGGTGTCAAGGGTTTCTTGGCAAAGTTTCTGTTTGAGAAGGCACAAGAATGTTGGAATTATCTAGATCTACAAGCTTTTGAGGAGATTGTAACACTTCTCATCTATGGGTTGGTCTTGTTCCCAAACCCTGATCAGCTTATAGATGTGAATGCTGTCAAGATTTTCATATCTCGGAATCCTGTGCCTACATTGCTTGGGGAAATCCTCCACTCATTTTACACACGAACAATGAGGAAAAGAGGTGTTCTCATGTGTTGTACTCCTCTTCTAGCAAGGTGGTTTATTTCTCACCTTCCCCAATCAGTCTTGAAGAATGAACAAGGCTTGAGGTGGTCACAACAAATGATGACTCTTACACATTCTGATGTTCATTGGTGTTCTCGGTCTAGAGAAAATGTCATCATCATTGATCGTTGTGGGGAATTACCTAATGTCCCACTACTTGGCATTGGGGGAGGCATTACCTACATCCCTTGCTTAGCTCTGAGACAGTTTGGGTATGCCCGAAGGGATGGCCCTCATGACATGCTGATTCCAGACTTGGTTTTTGACTTCGACAACGACGCTCAAGGACTTCAACAAAGGTTTATCCGAGCTTGGAGGATTCCCAACAAAGTGGACAGTAAGACACTGGGACACAAGAATTCCATCCCCCTTGAGCCTTACCTCAAGTGGGTACGAACCCGCACCCAGAGTCTTATGATGCCTTACCCCTACATTCTCCCTATGATCAAAGAGCCTGTTATGGAAGGAGAGATTCCATACACCCTCCTACATCCTGACATGCCAACATCATTGGAAGATTTGCAAAAGAGTTGGGTACAACTCAAGGAAGAAAGAAATACTTTTGAAGCCAGCTTCTACGCCAATGAGAAGAAGGTTTTGGAACTTACTCATCGACTCCATGAAGAGAAGATTCTCAACACCTACATCGCACCAAAGAGGATGCGCAACGTCTTTTTACATTAGAATTTTTTATTTATTTGGCCCATAGGGCATTTATGTACTAACAAAATTCTTCTTATTAATATGACGTGTGTTCTTTTTGTTTGCAAAAACTTTGAATTTCTGAATCCTTGAATGCATTACATGAATACATATCATTCATCATATGCATAAACAAGTCTTCACACCCGATTTCCTTATCTTTCTGCTGTTTATTTCAGCAAGATGGATATAGAGCAGACGGTCAAAGATCTACAAGCACAAAATTCGCAGTTCCAACAACTCCTCATGACCTTGTCAAAGGGTCAAGAGGACCTTAAAGCACTATTAGAGAAGGAAAAGGAAAAAGAAAAGGAGAAAAAGAAAAAAAGAGTTGGTGTGGCCACTATGGGAAGAAGATTTGAGAACCAAGCTAGAAGAGTCCTGGATTTCCCCTCAACGTCTGATGAAGGGGTTGGCAAAGGAAAGGGAGTTACGGTACCCTCCGAGTCTGAGGCTGAAGAAGAAGAAGAAGAGGATGAAGATTACTCTGAGCAGCAGTACCCTCCTGCAGACGACAAGTATAAGAATCTGGAAGAGCGGTTGGCAGCTATGGAGGTACAAAGGGTGCCTGGGCTGGATTTCGAAGAGCTGGGGTTAGTTGTTGGGATTGTAATTCCCCCTAAATTGAAGGTGCCTACATTTTCCAAATACGATGGTTTGTCTTGTCCGAAGATGCATCTACGGTCTTACGTTAGAAAGATCCAACCTCATTCTTCTAATAAGGATTTATGGGTCCACTTTTTTCAAGATAGTCTTTCGGGTACACAATTGGACTGGTTCTACCAGCTTGAGAGGGCTGACGTACATAATTGGGAGGACCTGGCTGCTGCCTTCTATAGACAATATCAATATAATGCAGACTTAGCACCTACTCGTACTCAACTACAGAGTATGGGTATGGTCTCTAATGAAGGCTTTAAGGAGTACGCCCAGAAGTGGCGGGACTTAGCTGGATGGGTACAGCCACCATTGTCTGAGAGAGAGCTTGTGGATATGTTTTTGGGGACCCTGTCAGGTCCATTCTTTAATCACTTGATCGGGAGCTCATCTGCAGGGTTCACCGAGCTGATTCTGACTGGTGAAAGAATCGAAGCTGGCATTAAGAGCGGTAAAATTCAGAAGGATGCATCTGCTTCCGCTGCTATCAAGAAGACCTTTCCAGCCAAGAAAGAGGTCTCAGCTGTTTACTCCCAGAGAAATCAAGGAAGAATCGAGCACCAACCAGCGGTGGGGGCTGTGATGATTCAGAATTCTGCAACTGATCAACCTCGAAACAGTCAACCCAGAGCCAACCAAGCAAGGGTAGAAAGGCCTACACGACAATTCACCCGGATCAATATGACACCTACTCAGGTTCTCCCTCATCTGTTGAAATTAAACCTTACAAACTTGAAAGAGGCGCCGGAGAACCCAAATACCTCTTCTCCCTACTACCATTCAAATTCAAAATGTGCCTATCATTCGGAAGCGTGGGGAACGACACCAACAACTGTTGGGCCCTCAAAAATAAGATCTAAGATTTAATAGATACCAAGGAGGTGCAGTTTGACGCACCTGAAAAACCTAATGTGATATCCGCTCCAATGCCAAAACATGGTCATAATGTCCATGATGTTGTAGAAGATCTTTATGTTACTGCTGTTGATGACTTAATGACTCTGTTGCCAATGATCAAGATGAATCTGTTGAAAGCCGGGATTTTCCCGGGCTGCGAAAAAGATTGTTACCTTTGTTCGACCTTGCAATCCGACTGTCTGCTATTGAAGTCAGGCATCCAACGCCTGATGGATAATTAATGTGAGATTGACCTAATGTGTCTAACGGTATCTTAACTGCAAGTGCACAGTCTATCGCGGTAGTAATAAAAAGATGTCGAACCCACAGGGACTTCGTAATCACTCTAGTGTTATGAAACAAGTTAGTTTAGCTAAGGCGGAAATTGTCACGTTTGGTTTTTAGAAGTTTAAAACTAAAGGAGAAACTAAATTCAATTAAAAGAATTATAATATTAAAGTGGTCGGAGTGTAATGTTTTGAACCTATGCGAATTAAATTGTACCTAAGCATATAAAAATATTTAACTTAAATTGTTCTGTAGTACTTATCAGTTTAAAAACCCTCGATTCACACTCTCGTGGTCTTACCTCGGATCATACTCCTAAAGCCAAATGTCTGCTCTCGCTATCCCATAAGTGTTTAGAAAGCATCTTTTTGAAAACTAAATAAATCTAATTCGTTTTAAAGCGCTCTCGCTGTATTTAAATCGAATGCCTAACTTTAGCTATCCGGTTAAAACCTCACAGTCTCGTGGTCTTGATTTCTCCCTATTTTACTTTCCTTACTCTCGTAACAAAAAGCTTAATTTTTAATTATAAAAAGTCACGGCCAGAAATTAAGTTAATTAAGGTTTTAGCTTAAAAATACATTAATTCATTCGGTTATTTCATCACACCCCGACTACGAGTATTTAGCTACTCATAATGCTCGGAATTAAAATGTGGGAAATAAAATCAGAAAATAATAACACATGCATTATAAATAAAGAACAAAAATTTAACATAAATAAATTGCAATTATATTGAATACGATAAAAAACCTGAAAAGCAATAATATCCTAGATCCTTCTTCCACAAGCCGGTAAGATCGGAACGTCGGAATGAAAATTAAATAAACAAATTGCTGAGGCTTGAAAGAAATCCTAACTACAATAGCAATTTCCTGATGTTGGAAATGCTATTAAAGGTTCTGAAAGGAAAGGGAATAACAAGAACAAAATGAAATCGGAAAATAGAATCGGGTTTTAAATCGGCAGAGCTTCCGCAATAATTTTCTGAACTAAACTCTGTAATTTCTTCTTTGAAGACCAAGCTATTTATAGAGAATGAATACAGTTGGGATTATATTTCACGTTGCTAGATTCTTGGCTTGCTGAGAAAAATAAGGAGAAGGTGGTCTTGGTCATTGGAGAAAAATAAGGCACACATGCATGCTTCGTTACTTGACCACGTACTGGACGTTCAAAATAACTAATAAAATGCTTGTTACGGTCGTGGCTGATGTGTTACGTGCAGATTTCATGAAATAACATGTTACGGTCGTGGCCAATGCATGACGGTCGTAACACGCTTCTGAAGTGTCTTACGGTCGTGGCAAGGGTGTGACGACCGTAATAGCAGCAAATTTTGGATTTTTGACAGATTTATCTTTTCTCTTCTGGTCTTGGCCGCAATCTTGTACATTTCACGTTTCTTTCTAGTTTGAGCTGAGATATGTTGTACCTGCATAAAATCTTACAAAACTCGGAGTATTCGGGAGTTAATCGGGTTAATACGATATAAAGCGGTTTAATTTCATAGTAAATATATGATACGATTTCTCGTTATCAAATCCTCCCATACTTAAACCTTTGCTTGTCCTCAAGCAAATAGTCGTAAAAATCGGACAAGTGTTCGTCAGGCGCACATGCACGACATACCTTTGATTTTCAAGATAAAACACATAAAACCAATCGTCAGTCGGCCGGTACTTGAGTAAAACGTCCGTGATACGCCGATGACACAATTGAGTCGCGTATTTCCACTTTAACAAACCGCTTAATTGTTTCGTCACATTTCAACCTCGATCCTCTCGTGCTTTTTCGCCCGGTTTCGTTCTGGCGCAATCACATTAAGCCCTTTGTCTTTGCACGCACGTAGTGGAGTAGCCGGTTAGTGACTTTGATCTTATTTTTGTCACGGGGTCTGGTACACGGATGTGGTTACCCTATATTTTTCCAAATCGGAGGTTGCGGGGGATCGAGCCGTAGCACGCCCTACCAAGTTCAGAACCAGATACCTCTGAACCAACCAACAATGGACTTCTTCTCTTATACTTATGTCTCGTATGCGATCTTTGTCTTTTGGCACAATATTTTCTTTGCTTAGCATCGAGATGAGAAGGGTGTTTCATTGATTAGGCATCAAACACTTATATTCATCGGCTCCCCACGTGGTTTGTGTCCAGACGGTGCTGACTGCTAGTATAAACTACTAGGGGTTACTTTAGAACTTAAAAATCGAGGTGTACGTATAACATTTTGTTTAGACGGGTTGCATAAGCAGGGTGTTTGCGGTGTCATAATCGTATTGATTTTGTTTACTCGTTCTCGTCTTCCTAACTAGGTTTCCGTTTAAGGTAGGTATGTCGAGCTATGCGAACAAAGAATTTTTTTGGCATGGCTTATAATACGGGGAGAACTTGAAAAACTTGAAAATATCATAAAATTACCATAAAATTACTAGAATTTGCAACATGAAGAAAATGCGGAATGAAAAACATAGTGCCTCTCCCACACTATATCAGACATTGTCTCAATGTCATGATATATGGTAGGAAGGATCACAAATAGAAAAACGGTACGGAAAGGGAAATGAATGAAATACAGAAACAAAAACAAAAGAAAACTACTGGTGGCCTCTGCCTCTGCTTCGGGTGCAGGAGCGTCGGGTAGGTGTGGCTTCAAGGTCTGTATCATGCGAGCCAAGAGCGGTTACTTCCATCCGTAAGGTGTTAAGCTCAGATAAAGCCTCGTCCAGCTTCTCGTTGATGTTGCGCTGGCTGCTCAGAATTTGGACGTTCTGTGCATATAGAGTGTCATACTGCTCCTGATGCTTCCTTTCAAGAGCTACACCCATCTGATTTTCCTGATAGAGGGCTCTAAGGATGTCCTCCATAGTGAAAGTAGGTGGTGCAGAAGAGGACTCAGGAATGTCGGGAGCAGGTGCTTCGCGGTCCAATTCCTCCTGGATCTCGTCAGTTGGAGCATCCGGCTGGTCATCATGCACGGGAGCATGGCCGTCAGGGGCATCAAATAGCCAATTGGCTCGGTTTTATGGATCGATACGGTCCCTGCAAGGCAGAACAATGTTAGAATAAACAATGTTCTGGATCACTGGATTCAACTTGCCGTCGTCCCGCTCATGAATGAGATGAGCAGATTTGCAATGGTCCAAGGTGAGCAAAACCGGTGCTCTGGAGGGCAGATGGGCAAGGGTGTCGCCATGATTCAAAGCCAAGGCAATAGAAGTGACAAGCCTTCTTAAGTAGAAAGGTTTTCCGCCTCGAGTGCAAATGGAATGAATATGGGCCAAGAGGAAGGGTGCGGCGTTGATTTTCTGATCGGTGAACGCGCAGTGCATGAAGAATAGCTCTTTGGAGTCGAGCTTATGGTTACTGTCCCTTGCGAAAATGGTGTTGCATAGGATGCGATGGAAATAGCGAATGGCGGGATTGTGAATTTGTGTGGCATTGAGGTGATCGTAGGAGCTAGCACGGTTGTTGGTCAGGCTATGCCATAGATTAAAGGATTCCTCATGGAAGGTGTCAGGTACACGGAGGTGAGCGCCTTCATCAGTACAGAAGTCGAGTAATCGACCGAATGCATTCTGAGAGAAGTCGTATTTGGTTCCGAAAATGAGAAACCTTACCGCACCAGTAAGTTTATTTGTTGGACCATTAGGAGTGATGTAGCAGAAGGAACTGAGGAACTCGAGAGTGAGATTCTCGTACGTGGGTTGGGGCTGGCTACAGAGGGTCCAAAGGTTGACATTTTGAAGGAGATGTTGGACACTTTGAAGCAATCCAAGGTCTCTGAGACATTCAATGTCGATGTACCTAGTGGGATGGAGGCCTCGACGTTGAAACTTCAAGAACTTCGTGCGTTGGGTTTCACCTTGTTCTCCATCGCGTAAGTGGATGCCTGGAATTTGTTGGTTTATGTTTTCCATTTTTGCATGCAATAGTGTTAGAGAGAGTAGGTTGTGGGTTGGAATTGGTGAGGGATACGGTTTATGAGATGTATATATAATAAGGGGAAGTAATGGGAAGTTTGAAAATTAGTGGAGAATAATGGTGAGTTAAGTGGTGTGAATGGGGATTGATGAAGGTAGTGGGACGGTTTTGAAGTAGTGGAGGAAGAGGGAAAGGTTGAAGAAGAAGAGCTCCTGTATGCTATAGAGGTTACTGATATAACCTGTGTTACGGTCGTAACACAGGCATGACGGTCGTAACACGCTAAAAGGCGTGTGACGATCGTAAGGGGGTTGTGACGGTCGTAACATCAGCAAAATATGTAATTTTTAGCAGACAGTTCTGTACCAATTCTGCAACATCCTATCTTTACACAGAGGCATTTCAATAGCAGTATACATTCAGTGTTATACCAAGCAAATGAAAATATATATTCCAAAACATCAAAACATCAATCGATCAGAGCAAAGCTCGCAATTTTATGTATAGCATTATAATTGGCATAGATGAAACTAGCAAATGAATACTAAATAACTGAAACTTTGATTCCATAAATTTGCTTGTTCAACACCAGTAATTCAAAAACTACATAAAAGTAAATTTGTTCCAAATTAAAACGAAACTGAAAATATGCGAAAATGGGAAACTTCCTAGAAACAAAACAAAAGGAAATATAAAACTAGAGCTGCTTTTTGTGAGTTCGTCCAAGCTTTACTTTTATGTCTTCGAGTGTATTATGAATGTGATAAAATTGCTCCACGGTTATGTCAGTTAATCCGATTATCTCCAGACGTATGCTTTTTATTTCGTCTTTTATTCCATTAATGTTAGTCTGGTAGGTATCAAGTGTGGTAACAATTTTATTCAGATTATCAGTGTAATCCTTCTTGGTTGTTTCAGAGGCTCCATAGGCCTCTGCCATGTTGAAGTTTTCGTAGTAACCAGGAGGAGTCTCAGGGTCACCCATGTCGGACATAACATCATCATAAATTTGATAATATTGTGGTGTCTCAGGTGTAGGAGGGTGGTCGGGTGGGTTTAGCTCATAAAGCCAGTTATCACGGTTATGGACACTTACTTTGTTATGGTTTGGAAGGGTGAATAGGTTTACAACTTCATATCTTATCAAATACTCATAAGGTGGATGATCATGGTTTGCTATTATACGGCGGTCAAAGCAAAAATCAATATTCATAGGACGAATCGTACCAAAATGTGGGCACCTATTCAGATGGTATCTAAGGCCGAGTGCATTTGCAATCATTGTGACCAGGCCACCTATGATGATTGGTTCATCAGGGTTATCGATAATGCGGTAAAAGGTTTGCATTAGGAATGGCACAGCATTAACGGGTTGGCCTTGGTTCATACAATATAGTAAAAATATCTCGTCCTTAGACACTGCAGTATGGTTCTCCTCTTTCCCGAATACAGTGTGGGCTAGAATCTTATGAAAGTAGCGGATAGCAGGGTTATGTATCTCATCATTATCCATGTTATCCGGATCAGGGTGATAATTACCAGTTAAAGTCCCCCAAAAGTAATCTAGCTCAATATCCATCAATTCAACCTGGGTAGTAGAGTAAGCAAAAGGGCCGCTAGGGAATCCTAACAGGTCAGCTAGTTCCTTATGAGTGTAAACAAAATCAATGCCAAAGAGACGGAAACTTATAAATCCTTTTCGGGTTCCTTTTCCATGTTCCGGTATATGGACTAGTGAGCTTAGAAATTCAAAGGTGAGCTCAAGGTAGGTGACAAACCTATTCTTAATGTGGGCTTTTTCCCACCCCAGCTGGTTAAACAAGTATAGAATACTATCCAATATACCTAAAGCATTCATAGTGGGTTCATCATAATAAAGTGTCATACCAATGTTTCTTTTTGATAATTCCTCGAATTTTCTCTTTTGGTTTCTACCCCTAAAGGTGGTTTCCAAGAAATTATGTGGTTTTGGTTCCATGGTTAGTGTTAGTCAGGGAAACAAGTCAGGAGAGAAGGTAGAAGAGAAACAAAAACTTTTCAGAAATCCTGTGGCAATTAAAATTATTTTGAAATCAGCAGCAGTTTTATGAAAATTATAACAAAAGAAAGAAAATGAAAAATAAAACTTAAATAGGAATAAATGCAAAAACGAAAGGTATAATAAATAAATAAATAGAAACAAATAACAATTAACAAACAAGTGGGTTGCCTCCCACTTAGCGCTGTTTTTAACGTCAAAAGCCTGACATAGTGCCTAGCAGCAGATTATTCGGGTGAAATATTGGGCCATTCTAAAAGTCTTAGACTATTCGTATAGTCTCTATTTTCAATGTTATTGTATTGTTTTAACCGCTGCCCGTTTACTGTAAACGGGTCAGTATTTCTACCCTTAATTTCTATTGCTCCATTAGGGAACACTTTTGTAATTTCATACGGACCTGACCATCTAGATTTTAATTTACCAGGGAAGAGCCTAAGTCTTGAGTTAAATAATAGTACGACATCTCCCACACTAAATTCTTTCCTAGATAAACGCTTATCATGCCATTTTTTAGTTCTATCTTTGTATATTTTAGCATTCTCATAAGCATCTAATCTTAATTATTCTAATTCATTTAAATCCAGGACTCGTTTTTCTCCCGCAGCAGTGTAGTTCATGTTGAGCGTTTTAACTGCCCAATACGCTTTGTATTCCAATTCTACTGGGAGGTGACAGGATTTTCCGTATACGAGCTTGGAGGGTGTAGTTCCTATAGGGGTCTTGTAGGCCGTCCTATAGGCCCATAAAGCTTCGTTGAGCTTTGATGACCAATCTTTCCTGGATGTGGCTACAGTTTTTTCTAAGATCTGCTTAATTTCTCTGTTTGAGACTTCGACTTGTCCACTGGTTTGTGGGTGGTATGGTGTCGCTATACGATGTTTCACTCCATACTTAAATAGTAATTTGTCGAATATCTTTGAGATGAAATGGGAGCCACCGTCACTAATGACGAGTCTCGGTACACCGAATCTTGGAAAGATTATGTTTCTAAAGAGTTTGATTACCACTCGTGTGTCATTTATAGGAGAGGCTATGGCCTCGATCCATTTTGAAACGTAATCGACCGCGACGAGTATATATTTGTTTCCAAAAGAAGATGGGAAGGGTCCATGAAATCAATTCCCCATACGTCGAAGATTTCTACCTCTAGGATTCCTCTTTGAGGCATTTCATCGCGTCTTGAAATATTACCGGTGCGTTGACACCGATCACAATTTCTAACAGCGATGTGGACATCTTTCCATAAATTAGGCCAGAACAGGCCGGCTTGTAAGATCTTTGCACAAGTTTTGGAAGTGCTTGCGTGTCCCCCGTAAGGAGATGAATGACAGTGGGAAATGACATCTTCTATCTCTTCTTCGGGTATGCATCGATGGAAGATTCCGTCTGGTCCTCTTTTAAACAGTAAGGGTTCGTCCCAATAGTAGTATTTGAGATCGTTGAAGAATTTCTTTTTCTGTTGGTAGGTAAGGTCTGGTGGGAGCGCGTTTGCAGCTAGATAGTTAACTATGTCGGCATACCATGGCAGTCCCATGGTTGCATGGATTGCTTTTACGGCTTCCTTGGGTTTTGGTTCGTTTAGGTTTAACTGAGCCAGGTCGCTCCTTATTTGGGCTATCAGTTGTTCATATGGAAAATCATCGTTAATCGGCACTTGTTCGGGTTTTATATCTCCCAATATTGACAAGTGATCTGCTACGACGTTTTCGGTCCCTTTTTTATCCTTAATCTCTAAGTCAAATTCTTGCAAAAGTAGGATCCATCTGAGGAGCCTTGGTTTTGCATCTTTCTTATTTAACAAATATCGTATAGCAGCGTGGTCCGTGTAGATGATGATTTTCGCTCCTACTAGATAGGAACGGAATTTGTCAAGCGCGAAGACGACTGCTAACAACTCTTTCTCAGTTGTGGCGTAGTTCATTTGGGCTGGGTCTAGCGTTCTACTAGCGTAGTAAATGGCGTGTAGTTTCTTGTCCTTCCTTTGTCCAAGAACTATGCCTATGGTGTAATCACTCGCGTCGCACATGATTTCGAAGGGTAAATTCCAATCGGGTGGTTGCATGATTGGTGCGGTGATAAGGGCTGATTTTAGAGTTTCAAACGCTTTATGACAATCATCGTCGAATACGAACTCAATGTCTTTCATTAACAGACCGGTAAGTTGTTTAGTAATTTTTGAGAAATCTTTAATGAATCGCCGGTAAAAACCGGCATGTCCTAAAAAGCTTCGTATTTATCTAACGGTCTTAGGTGGTCGAAGTTCTTTTATGACTTCTATTTTGGCTTTGTCAACTTCAATCCCTTTATTGGATATGACATGTCCTAGTACGATTCCTTCTCTGACCATGAAATGGAATTTTTCCCAATTGAGCACGAGGTTTACTTTTACACATCTTTCTAAGACTTTCTCTAGGTTTGATAGGCATCCTTCGAAACTTTCCCCGCACACCGAGAAATCATCCATGAACACTTCCATGATGTTGTCTATAAAATCTGCAAAGATTGACATCATACATCGTTGGAAGGTCGTTGGGGCATTACACAATCCGAAAGGCATTCGTCTATATGCGAATGTTCCATACGGACACGTGAAAGTAGTCTTTTCTTGATCGTCAGGGTGAATGGGAATTTGAAAGAATCCGGAGTAACCGTCTAGATAGCAGAAATAGGAATGTTTGGCTAACCGTTCTAGCATTTGGTCTATGAAGGGTAGAGGATAATGGTCTTTACGAGTGGCTTTGTTTAGTTTTCTATAATCTATACACACTCTATGTCCATTGAATACTCTTTGCGTTATTGGTTCCCCTTTTGCGTTCTTAAAAACGGTGATACCTCCTTTCTTAGGCACCACGTGTACTGGGCTCACCCACTTACTATCAGAGATCGGGTATATGATTCCAGCTTCCATAAGCTTTGTAATTTCATCTCTGACTACAGTGCTAAGAATCGGGTTAATCCTTCTTTGAGGTTCTCTTGAGGTTTTACAATTCTCTTCTAGCATAATACGGTGCATACAAATTGAAGGACATATTCCTTTCAAATCAGATATGTTATAACCTAGTGCGGTTGGGTACCTCCTTAGGACGTCTAAAAGTTTTTCAGTTTCGGGCTTTCCTAAGTTGAAGTTTACTATTACTGGTCGCGTGTGTTCGGTATCAAGGAATCCATATCTTAGATTCTTAGGTAAGATTTTCAATTCTACACTGGGGTTCTTCGGGCATGGCATATGATCGGGCGTGAGTGCTAAGCTTTCGTTTAGACTGTCATCATTTTCGAATATTGGAGGGGTTTGGATTTCCATTATCTCAGAATATTTCGTCTGTTCTGCTTCCATCTCTCTTACGCACTCGTCTATGACATCTAGAAGATAGCATGTGTCGTTCATGGCTGGTGCTTGTAAGAATTGAGTAAGGATGAATTCCACTTTTTCTTCTCCAACTTCGAATGTTAGTCTGCCCTTCTTTACATCAATTATAGCTCCGGCGGTGGCTAGGAAGGGTCTTCCTAATATGATAGGGGTAACTGAGTCCTCGGTTATGTCCATGATGATGAAATCGGTCGGGATATAGAATTGACCTATTCTAACCGGAACGTTTTCCAGTATACCTACAGGTTATTTAACTGATCGGTCAGCTAATTGAACGGACATTTTCGTGGGTCTGAGTTCTCCCATATCTAGCTTTTTGCAGATAGATAGGGGCATGACGCTAATACTTGCTCCTAAGTCACATGGATCTTTGTCTATGACAAACTTTCCAATATTACAAGGTATAGAGAAACTTCCTGGGTCTTTTAACTTAGGAGGCATATTGTTTTGAATGATCGCGCTACACTCGGCAGTGAGTGTAACTGTTCCGTTATCTTCTATCTTTTTCTTTTTAGATAGAATTTCCTTGAGAAATTTAGCGTACGAGGGCATATGAGTGATGGCTTCTGTAAAAGGTATTGTGATATTGAGTTGTTTCAGAAGTTCAACGAATTTCTTGAATTGGCCCATCGTTTTGGAATTTGTAAGTCTCTGAGGATACAAAATTGGTGGTTTATAAGGCGGTGGAGGTACATAAGGCTTCTCTTGCTCCACTGCCTCTTGAGTTTCGTTTTCTTTTTATTTTTCTTTAGGTTCATTGGCTTTTTCAGTCGGCTCGCTCTGTTTTTGGTACATGGCTGGACTTTCTAGTCTTGGGTCGACAGGTCTGTCGAGTTCTTTTCCACTTCTCAATATCACAGCATTAGCATGTCCTTTTGGGTTGGGCTGTGGTTGACCAGGAAAAATTCCAGCCGGTGCTGCAGTAGGTGCTTGTTGTTGAGCTACCTATGAAATTTGCGTCTCAAGCATCTTGTTATGGGTGGCTAAAGCATCAACTTTGCTAGTTAATTGTTTTATCTGCTCATTAGTATGTAAATTCTGATTTATAACATCTTTATTAGTCTGAGCTTAGGAAGCAATGAAGTGTTCTATCATGATTTCTAGGTTAGATTTCCTAGGAGTATTAGGTCCATTACCAGGATGATTTGGGATAGCTTTTGGATAACCGGGTGGTGTGGCAGGAGCTTGTCCAGGTGCGTATAACGCGTTGTTACTTTTGTATGAAAAATTTGGATGATTTTTCCAACCAGGGTTATAGGTATTGCTATAAGGGTTCCCTTGTACGTAATTTGCTTGTTCAGCTGGAACTCCCGTTAGAAGTGGGCATTCTGGAGCAGGATGTGATTGAAGACCATATACATCGCAAGTTTGGACAACTGCAGCTACGGTAGCTGCAGGAGTAGTGGTAAGGTTTTCTAACTTTTGGGTAAGGGCTTCCACTTTAGCATTGACTTGGTCCAGAATATTCACTTCAGACATTCCACCTTTGGTTTTGGATTTCTCCACATTAGCTCTTTCGCTTCCCCATTGATAGTGGTTCTGGGCCATACTTTCGATAAGTTGATTTGCTTCGGCATATGGTTTATCCATCAGTGCGCCACCAGCAACGGCGTCTATAGTCAATCTTGTGTTATACAAGAGACCATTATAAAACGTATGAATGATTAGCCATTCTTCTAAACCATGATGAGGACAGAGTCTAATCATATCCTTGTAACATTCCCATGCTTCGAAAAGTGATTCGTTATCTTTTTGTCTAAAACCATTGATGTTAGCTCTAAGCATAGCAGTTTTGCTTGGTGGGAAATATCTAGCCAAGAAGACTTTCTTCAATTCATCCCATGTGGTGATTGAATTTGAAGGAAGAGATTGGAGCCAGGCTCGGGCTCTGTCTCTTAAAGAAAAAGGAAATAGGCGCAATCGTATCGCCTCAGGGTTTACACCATTCGCTTTTACAGTGTCTGCGTACTGCACAAACACTGACAGATGTAGGTTAGGGTCGTCAGTAGGAGATCCAGAAAATTGGTTCTGCTGAACGGCGGATAAAAGCGAAGGTTTCAGCTCGAAATCGTTTCGAGCAATAGCAGGAGCGACAATGCTGTTGTGAGGTTCCCCTTGCGAAGGAACTACGTAGTCCTTAAGAGCGCGAGGCGGATTTGGTACGTCAGCCATTGTCGATTCTTTGATAAATTCTGGTAACGGGATATCAGGAATTTTAGTTGGGGGAAGATTGTTGAGAGATCGGTATTCTTGAATTCGGCGTCTTAATCTTAAGTAACGCTCGATATCGTTAATTTGTAGATGCAAAGGCTCGCTTTGAGAACGAGTGTTTGGCATAAAACAGAGGGAAATATAAAAAGTTGCCCTAGTCTAGACATCGTTGTTTTCAGAATTCACTAGTGACTAAACTAAAGTCCCCGGCAGCGGCGCCAAAAACTTGATGTGCGATTGACCTAATGTGTCTAACGGTATCTTAACTGCAAGTGCACAGTCTATCTCGGTAGTAATAAAAAGATGTCGAACCCACAGGGACTTCGTAATCACTCTAGTGTTATGAAACATGTTAGTTTAGCTAAGGTGGAAATTGTCATGTTTGGTTTTTAGAAGTTTAAAACTAAAGGAGAAACTAAATTCAATTAAAAGAATTATAATATTAAAGTGGTCGGAGTGTAATGTTTTGAACCTATGCGAATTAAATTGTACCTAAGCATATAAAAATATTTAACTTAAATTGTCCTGTAGTACTTATCAGTTTAAAAACCCTCGATTCACACTCTCGTGGTCTTACCTCGGATCATACTCCTAAAGCCAAATGTCTGCTCTCGCTAGCCCATAAGTGTTTAGAAAGCATCTTTTTGAAAACTAAATAAATCTAATTCATTTTAAAGCGCTCTCGCTGTATTTAAATCGAATGCCTAACTTTAGCTATCCGGTTAAAACCTCACACACTCGTGGTCTTGATTTCTCCCTATTTTACTTTCCTTACTCTCGTAACAAAAAGCTTAATTTTTAATTATAAAAAGTCACGGCCAGAAATTAAGTTAATTAAGGTTTTAGCTTAGAAATACATTAATTCATTCGGTTATTTCATCACACCCCGACTACGGGTATTTAGCTACTCATAATACTCGGAATTAAAATGCGGGAAATAAAATCAGAAAACAATAACACATGCATTATAAATAAAGAACAGAAATTTAACATAAATAAATTGCAATTATATTGAATACGATAAAAAACCTGAAAAGCAATAATATCCTAGATCCTTCTTCCACAAGCCGGTAAGATCGGAACGTCGGAAGGAAAATTAAATAAACAAAATGCTGAGGCTTGAAAGAAATCCTAACTACAATAGCAATTTCCTGATGTTGGAAATGCTATTAAAGGTTCTGAAAGGAAAGAGAATAACAAGAACAAAATAAAATCGGAAAATAGAATCGGGTTTTATACCGGCAGAGCTTCCACAAGAATTTTCTGAACTGAACTCTGTAATTTCTTCTTTGAAGTCCAAGCTATTTATAGAGAATGAATACAGTTGAGATTATATTTCACGTTGCTAGATTCTTGGCTTGCTGAGAAAAATAAGGAGAAGGTGGTCTTGGTCGTTGGAGAAAAATAAGGCATACATGCATGCTTCGTTACTTGACCACGTACTGCACGTTCAAAATAACTAATAAAATGCTTGTTACGGTCGTGGCTGGTGTGTTACGTGCAGATTCCATGAAATAGCGTGTTACGGTCGTGGCCAATGCATGACGGTCGTAACACGCTTCTGAAGTGTCTTACGGTCGTGGCAAGGGTGTGACGATCGTAATAGCAGCAAATTTTGGATTTTTGACAGATTTAGCTTTTCTCTTCTGGTCTTGGCCGCAATCTTGTACATTTCACGTTTCTTTCTAGTTTGAGCTGAGATATGTTGTACCTGCATAAAATCATACAAAACTCGGAGTATTCAGGAGTTAATCGGGTCAATACGATATAAAGCGGTTTAATTTCATAGTAAGTATATGATACGATTTCTCGTTATCAATAATCAAGAAATCCTCTTCAAGAAAACTCCTGTTACTCCTGTCACTCCAATCAATGATGTTGCTATAATCACCATTTCCGACAATATTTCCAAGGTCTCCAAAAGACCTGTTAAGATTACACCCGATCCAAAGTTTGTACCTCTGAAGATAACAATGTCGGGGCCTATCCCATACAAGTCCAACAAGACAATACCGTGGAATTATGGAGGAGATATCTTCTACCACAGTGTTAAGCAGATCGAATCAGTTAAAGAAAGTTCCGATGAAGAGACTCCTGATGTAGGAAATATTGCGGGGACAAGTAAGATCACTCGCAGCGGAAGAATCTTCTCTCCAGAGATTGCTCCTCCAAGGGAAATCTTCGGACCCTCCCAGGCTCCCGTGCCAATCAAGATATCTGTGCGAAGTCCAGTTATTAAAGAAATTGTTACTCCCGAAGCTATACCCTTTGTTGTTACTGTTGATAAAGGTAAGGGGATCCAAGAAGCGCCCGTCAGGACGAGAGCTCAGCCTTTGGTCATCCCCGAGACCACTCAAAAGGAAATGGAGGAGATTTTAAAAATAATTAAGAAAAGCGAATATGATGTCGTAGAACAACTGGGGCAAACCCCTTCAAAAATCTCCATGCTGGCCCTATTGCTCTGTTCCGAGGCTCATGCCAAAGCCTTGATCAAATTCCTGAAGACGACGCACATGCCTCAAGAAACTTCTGTGGATCAGTTTCAAGAGTGTGTAGCTAGCCTTATAGCCAGCAATGGTCTTGGCTTCTCTGATACCGGTCTAACATCTAAGGGAAGAAAGCATAATGATGCACTGCATGTCTCGGTGGAATGCAGAGGGACCACACTTGCTCATGTTCTGGTTGACACCGGGTCATCTTTAAATGTCTTACCAAAGAAAGCATTGGACATATTGGACTGTGAAGGTTTGACCCTAAAGCCCAGTAATATCATTGTTAGAGCCTTTAACGATTCTAAGCGGATGGTTCACGGAGAGGTGGACATCCCAATTAACGTGGGTACAAAAATTTTCAACTCTACATTTTATGTGATGGACATCCGTCCTTCATATTCTTGTTTGCTGGGAAGACCTTGGATCCACAATGCTAGGGAAGTCACTTCTTCTCTACACCAAATACTCAAATACCCAGTCCAGGGTAAAATCATAACAGTTCATGGTGAGGAGGAGTATATGATAAGCCACCTTAACTCTTTCCGCTATGTGGATTTAGATGGTGAATTCATAGAAACACATTTCCAACACTTTGAAGAGGTTTCTCCTGAAGTTGCGGCAGCTAAGACATTGACGTCTATACCCACCATTACCAAGCCTGTGTCCCGGATGTCATCCCTTAAAGATGTGAAGGCTGTGATCGAGGAAGGAGGAAGTACAGTGTGGGGTCAACTACCAGATTTTCCTTTCAAGACAAATAAGTTCGGTTTGGGTTTCACTGCTGCTAGTCAGAAGGCTGTGCGTCACTCCCAGGCTGGAGGACCACCATTAAAGATCACTCATCACAGAGTTCATGCTTTGGAAGATTTTGAAGATGAGAGCAATTTTGAAGATTGGATATTCCCGACCATTGAAGGAGGACTGAACAACTGGGAGGCGAAAGACTTCGTTCCCATTACTTTCATCAATCAGTAATTTATCTTTCAAACATTTCTGTTGGTCTGTAATAATTATTAAACAATTCGTACACTCTTTTTGCCTTGTGCCTTACCTGGGGCATATGGGCCCATTTGTAAGGGTTTTGATTCTTCATTTTCATATGCCATTTTTAATGAATCATGAACACTTTCATCTATAAACTTTTGTGTTCACTTTCTTTCTTTTTACATTTTATTTTGTTTTGTTTAAAGGTGGCCATCCCTTACACACACCCACACTCACAAAATGCAGGTACCCATCCACTCCGGATTCCATGGGTAACAATTCTGCTATGGCCTTCAGTAACTCTGAAGATCTGGTCAATCATGCCGAATACGAAGGTGATAAAGACTGTGAAGTGCCTGGAGAGTTGGATAGACTTATACAACAGGAAGAGAGGGCTTTCTGCCCCATGAAGAGTTGTTAGAGACTATCAACTTGGGTACTGCCGAAGACAGAAGAGAGGTTAAAGTGGGTGCCAACCTAAAGCCAAATGTCAAAGAGCGCTTAATTCAGCTGTTGAATGAATACGTTGAGATCTTCGCCTGGTCCTATGAAGATATGCCGGGACTCGATACAAATATTATGGTTCACCGTCTCCCTACAAGAGAAGACTGTCCACCAATTAAACAGAAAGTCTTCCGAATGAGGCCTGATATGTCTGAAAAGATCAAAGCCGAAGTGATGAAGCAGTTCAATGCCGGTTTTCTTGTTGTTACTTCCTATCCCCAATGGGTTGCTAACATTGTGCCCGTTCCTAAGAAGGACGACAAAGTCAGAATGTGCGTGGATTACCGAGACTTAAACAGGGCTAGCCCTAAAGATGACTTCCCACTACCGCACATTGACATCTTGGTTGACAACACAGCTCAGCATAAGGTACTTTCTTTCATGGATGGATTTTCAGGGTACAACCAGATCAAAATGGCCCCGAAGACATGGAGAAGACTACTGTTGTTATGCAGTGGGGTACCTTCTGCTATAAAGTGATGCCATTCGGACTGAAGAATGTCAGGGCAACCTATCAGCGAGCCATGGTAGCTTTGTTTCATGACATGATACATCATGAGATCGAAGTCTACGTAGATGACATGATAGCTCGTTCACAAATAGAAGAAGAACACCTCGACCATCTGTAAAAGCTGTTTGTCAGGTTGAAGGAATATAAGCTCAGACTGAACCTTAGAAAGTGCACTTTCAGAGTCAGGTCCGGTAAACTCTTGGGATTTATCATCAGCAAAAAAGGCATCAAAGTTGATCATGCCAAAGTCAAAGCCATACAAGAAATGCCTTCCCCTCGCACTGAGAAGGAGGTCAGAGGTTTCTTAGGACGCCTAAACTACATTGCAAGGTTCATTTCTCACCTAACATCTACCTGTGAACCAATTTTCAAGCTATTGAAGAAAGATCAGGTGGTTGAATGGAATGATGACTGTCAAGTTGCTTTTGATAAAATCAAGGAGTATTTGCTAGAACCTCCTATCTTGATGCCACCCGTCGAAGGAAGGCCGCTAATCATGTATCTGACTGTTTTGGATAACTCAATGGGGTGCGTACTGGGCCAACATGACGAGTCTGGTCGAAAAGAGCATGCCATTTATTACCTTAGCAAAAAGTTTACCGACTGTGAGACATGCTACTCATTGCTCAAGAAAACTTGTTGCGCTTTGGTATGGGCTGCTCGCCGGCTAAGGCAGTATATGTTGACACATACCACTCTGTTGATTTCTAAAATGGATCTGATCAAGTACATCTTCGAAAAACCTGCTTTATCTTGAAGAATCGCTAGATGGAAAATGATCCTGACTGAGTATGATATCCAGTACACGACCCAAAAAACTATAAAGGGGAGTGTGCTAGCTGACCATCTAGCTCATCAAGCTGTCGAAGATTACCAATCCATGAAGTTCGACTTCCTCGACGAAGACATTATGACATTAGACAACATTGAAGGTAACAGACCGTATGACGGACCTGAACAAGGATCCCGATGGATCCTGTACTTTGATGGTGCTTCAAATGCAATTGGCAACGGTATTGGTGCAATACTTATCTCTCCACAAGGTTTCCATACACCTTTCACCGCTAGACTCTGCTTCAGCTGCACCAACAACATGGCCGAGTATAAAGCTTGCATCTTTGGACTCAAGGCTGCTATTGACTTGGGAATCAAATCTTTGGTTATGTTTGGGGACTCAGCTTTGGTTATCAGTCAAATCAAAGGAGAGTGGGACACTAAACATCCTAATCTCATCCCATACAAAGAACATGTCCTAACATTGTTACCTCATTTCGAGCAGATTACCTTCGAGCACTTCACGCGAGAAGAAAATCAGCTAGCGGATACTCTAGCTACAATGTCTTCCATGTTTAAACTTAACTGGGATTATGAGGCTCCCCAAATTACCATTGAGCGGAGGGATGAACCTGTACATTGTCACGAGATTAATACCGAAGAAGTAGTGGACCAACCCTGGTTTCACGAAATCAAAAGGTATCTCAAGACTCGAGAATACCCTGAAGGAGCTTCAGTCAATGATAAAAAGTTCTTAAGGAGATTTTCTGCCAAGTTATTCCTGAGCAATGGTATCCTATACAAGCGCAACCATGATTGCATTGTGCTTCGTTGTGTGGACAAGGTTGAAGCTGAGAAGATCATGACTGAACTGCATAGTGGTAGTGTGATCGGTGGAAATAGAACTGACTGTTTTTAAAGCTGGTTTCACGAAATGTCGCGGTAAGCAAGAGTCGTCACTGTCTTTTATGTTCTCCAACATGGAAAGGACAAAAGCACAACAAAATTCCTTTTTCGAGATGTTTCTCGGTTCGGGAGGTAGATTTATAGAAAGGGAAGGTGTTAGCACCCTTTCTATCCATGGTTATCCATGGGCTCTTAGGTACTTGCTCACTCTATGTTTTCAAAAGATTGTTTGCTTTTCAAGTGTGTGTGGGTTTTGAAAAAAGTTTCGTTTGAAAAATTTCTAAGTAACTCTTGTATCTGTCCTCAAGAGTGTATGAAATATTTGTTTGAAAACCTTTTGAAAGTGTAGGTGCAAAAAGATGTTTTTGTTTTTTGAAAGAGCAAGTACCCAGGAGAAATCTACCTACTCTAAAGGAATTAGGTTGTGTAAGAGTCCTTTAGACAGTACTATCCCACTATTGAGAAGTAGGTAGCACCGTCGTTGGAGTTATTCGGGTCAATTCGATTATTAGGGACATGTGTGGTCACCGAAGCAATAGTAGGACACCTTAGCGGTAACCCTAATGTCCTAGATCCTTTTTATCCGAGGCAACCGTTTTGAGGCAACTGGATCTTTAGACAGGAGGGCGACCTCTAAAACACCCTATACTTGACGACCACCTCGAGGCAACCAGTGGGGCGTACCCTAGGAGTGGCATGTGCATGTGTGTTGTTTTCAGTTTATATTTATCTTGTACACGTTATTTGTGAGCTACGGATTGATTTTATTTGTCATACAAGTCTTTCATGCATATTAACAGTTAAGAGTGCGGAAAATAAATTGCGGAAAGGTAAATCTACGCTATTACAAGGCGCAGGTCTATACATCGCCAAAAAACAAAACCCGTTTGGAAATAAATGCGAGAAAGTAAAAGAAAGCGATAAAAGCCTAATTAACTATTACATCCTCGGAAACAGATACATAAATATAATGAATTAAAATAACCATGCGCGCAAAAGATTGAATCGGGACGTTCTTAGGGTTTTGACCCTTTTTGAGAAAAGAATTGAAATTGGTCCTTTTTTGCATTTAATTAAATTAAACCTAATTTTCTAATTAATTAATTAATTAAAAGAAAAAAAATGTTTTTTTTGTGTTTTTTATGTTTTAATGAAAATAAAAAATAAGAAATTAAAAGTCAAAGTTAGAGAAAACCTAAGTCTAATTTATTTTATTTATTGTAAAAAATGTCAGTTAACCTAATTTAACTAAATTACTTAATTTACATTTATTTACAAAATAATAATAATTAATAAATATAATAATAATAAGAAAATATTGTTTTCTGAATTAATGATAAAAATAATTATTTGTTAGTTAAATAAATAGTAATAATAATTAGTAATGAAATAATTAAAAGAAAACAAAATAAAATAAAAAGAAAAGAAGTAATTAAACCAGGGGGTATGCTGGGCCCATAGGAGGTGGATTTGTTGAATCTGGCCCACTAACACACAAGCCACGTTTGACTTTCTGGATCAGGTGCGTGTTCATTGACTAGAGAACACCCTAGCCTTTCATCTTTGGCCATTAGTTTTGAACACGTGACCACCTGGCGCCTGATTGTTTGAGGGACATGGTGGAATGCTTTTCAGCGCCTGCACATGATTATATTGGAAAAAATAGAAACAAGGAATTTGGGGGACCTGGGAATCGAACCCAGGTCCCAATGATGATCAGCCAGATCACTAACCACTCCACCACGCGCTTGATTCTGTTAATATAATGGATAACGAAAATAATATATAAAAAATCAATTATACTGGAAACCAAGAAAAAGCGCGCATTATATTTGAATCATCAAATAACACGTCAACAGCTCATCATCGTCTTCCCTAAACCTGCAAAACAAAGGTTGGATAGCGGGGGTTTTTAACCCCCACAACCTGTATCCACAGAAAATAGCGATTAGGCGTACGTTGTACATAAATTCATCGCGAGGGTGGTTCTAGATTCGTCTGGTTACAATGAATCCAACCATGTGCATGAGAAGGCCTAATTTTGCTGGATGTGGAAAGCCCCAAAATTAAAGCTTTGGAACCCTAATACTTGTTAATGGCATCTTTTGATTCAGGGCTCCATAATCAAATTAACCTGTACCATTAGCTTCAGAGAGGTTCTAGCAATGCAAAGCAAACAAAAAATCACATTAATAATGCATGAATTATGAATTTCGATTATGAGAAAGAAAGCTAAACCGTGCGACTGTGTAGAGCGATTTCTTGAGGTTAAACGCTTGGTTTTGATTGCAATGCGTTTCTGGGAGTCCCTGCAACGTGTTAGAAGCAATTACAAGTATTGAATTGGCCTTGAAGGTTGAATTCAGTTTTGAGTTTTTTTGATATTTTTTGGAATTGGTTATGGCCTTTCTTGCAGAATTTTCACGTGAATGGAATTAGGTTTAGGTTCAGCATATATAGTATAATGGATTTAGGTTACAATCTTGGCCAAGAATCCATGGAATTCATGTTTTCAATATTTGATTTCAATAAAATCTTTTTGCATATTTTTGATTGGAAAACCTTGCCAAATTGGGAGATTTTGTCCCCTTGATGTGTACACGAAATCTCCAGCTTGTCTTGAGCTTATTTGCATCATAAAAAGATTTGAAAACCATATCTTTATATTTTCTATATTTTAAATCAATTAAATGAATTAATATTAATAAAAAATTCAATTAATTAATTAAAAATAAGAAAGTAAATCAATTTGAGCTCAATGGGTCGTGCATATGCTTTGGGTAAAGATTCAAGAAGGAATTTGAGGCCCATTAGCAAAAACAAGGTGTTTTAGGCAAAGTTGACTTTTGCAAATTCCCAAAAATTTCCCAACTTCTCCAATGCATATCTTGCTCAATTTTGATCCTATGGACATGTTCTTGGACATTTTGGAAAGGTATTGAAGTCCTCTAACCAATGCCTTTGGTCCCATGTCATTTGGATTTACCAATCTCAAGTTATGGTCTTTGACTTAAAGTGCATTTTTGTTGACTTTTGAAATTGACCCATAATGTTGAAATTGATAACCTTTTGTGAGAGCATTTATTGGACTTGGAATGTGAAGATGAGTTGTAGGAAATGTCCTCCCCTTCAAAATGAGCATTGTATGGGATTTTTCTGATGAACCATGAAAAAGTTATGCCTTGGTCAAGTTACAGTTGACTTTTCAGCTGTCCAAAAATAGTAACTTTTACATCTTTGATGATTTTTGAGCCATTCTTGAGGAATCATGATCAAGACTTGATCAAATGATGATTGTGGCTTCAAAATAAGATGTTGACCAAAAATTTTGACTTTTGACTGTAAAATGACCATTTTGCCCCTGCAGTTGATTATGAAGCAAATAAAGCTTTTGACTGTGGACTTTGATGCTGTGAGTCTTGAAACTTGCCATGTAGGTGTTTGACAATGTGTATAGGCCTATGGGACTTGATTGAGCCATTGAAAACCTCAAATTCTTTGCAAGAACCAAAACCCTAGTTTTGACTGCCTTAGGAGGTGGTTTGAACTGTGCAACCCTTGAGCAAATCTTGAACCATTTAGAGATTCGTCTTGACAAATCTTGAAGAATATGGGAGGGAAAATTTTGGGGTACAACAGTTGCCCCTGTTCAATCTTCTTAGACCTGAGGATGTAGATTGGCTCGCGTGCCTTTCATGATCCGAAGGTGGAAGATGATTGAACACTAAAGTGCCCAGAAATTTGCACTCACATAGTAGAAAATCAGCAATGTGATGGCGGGAATGGGCTTATAGATGCCATTTGGAGATATGATGGACAGGAGGATGGGCTTATAGATGCCATCTGGAGATGTGACAGAACCTTGTCGGGAATGGGCTTATAGATGCCATTTGGAAATGTAAGGGATGGTTGAATCTGAGTAAGAAATAGAATAGCTTCCGTGTCTGGAGCATATCTAGTCTGTGTCTAATTGCTGACGTCTGAACGAGTAGTAGAATGACCGCCGTGTCTGGGGTATATCCATACTGCATCTGAATGAGTGACAGAATGTCATCCGAATCTGGATCGTATCTGGACTGTCTTTTGAATGAATCTGGACTAAAAAATAGAATAGCCTCCGGGTCTGGAGCGTCTCTAAGTTGTCTTTAGAAGTTTGAATCTGAATAAGCAGTAGAATAACATCCGGGTCAGGAGCATCTCTAAGCTATATCTGAAAGGAACTCTGGAATAAGTATCAGAAAGTCGCCATGCCTGGGTCGCAACTGAACTATCTCTAGAAGGAATCTCTGAATAAGCAATAGAATAGCATCCGGGTCTGGAGCATATCTAGGCCATCTCTAGAGAGAAATCTGAATAAGCAGTAGAATAACATTCGGGCCAGGAGCATCTCTAAGCTATATCTGAAAGGAAATCTGAATAAGCAAAAGAATAGCATCCATATCTGGAGCATTTCCAAGCTATCTCTGAGAAGAAACTTTGAATAAGCAGAAGAATAGTATCCATATCTGGAGCATCTCTAAGCTATCTCTGAAAGGGAATCTGGAATAAGTATCAGAATGTAGCCATATCTGGGTCGCATCTGAACCATCTCTAGAAGGGAATCTGGAATAAGTATCAGAATGTAGCCATGTCTGGATCGCATCTGAACTATATCTAGAAGGAATCTTTGAATAAACAATAGAATAGCATCCGTGGTTGGAGCATCTCTAAGTTATCTTTAGGAGTTTGAATCGGAATAAACAATAGAATAGCGTCCAGGTCAGGAGCATCTCTAAGCCATCTCTGAAAAGAAACCCTGAATAAGCAAAAGAATTACATCCATATCTGGAGCATTTCCAAGCTATCTCCGAGAGGAAACTCTGAATAAGAAAAAGAACAGCATCCATATCTGGAGCATCTCTAAGCTACTCTAAGAAGAAACGTTGAATAAGCAAAAGAATAGCATCCATATCTGGAGCATCTCTAAGCTATATCTGAAAGGAAACTCTGAATAAGCAAAAGAACAGCATCCATATATGGAGCATTTCTAAGCTATCTCTGAAATCTCTTTAATGTAGATATGCCCTGTCCGGATACAGGTATCGAATCCATAATCAATCGCTCACAGATATGCCCTGGCTAGACACAGGTATCGAATCTGGAACTGCGACAGTTGATAGTAATCATCTTTGGATTGACCTTTTTCCTGAAAAGGTAAAACATTAGTTGTATGCAATGTCATGATGTATGTAATGCATGATGTCATGATGTTCAAAAAATGAGATAGTGTCGTATGCACTTTATCATGTATGTAAGCAGGATGTATAAAATGTGAAATGTTTATGAATGTATTTTTGTCTAGGAAAATAAATCCTTGACGAATGCCGGGAGTTTGTTGAATCCTGGGCTGATATTGAAGAATAGAGTTCTTCATTTCTGCTGGGGATGATGATTGCAAGAATAAACCGGTAGGAGAAGATGACTCCATTGGGGAATAAACTTGTTGAAGAGATTACCATGCGGGGAATTACTCTGTGGGGAAGAGATACTTTGCTGAGATTTGATGATAACTCTGCTGGGGATTCCGTTGATAAGTTATGTTGGAGGATTTTGATAAACTCCGTTGGGGGATAGGAAGAACTTCGCCGAGGACGATCTTTCCGTGGTAATTAGTTGAGGATAACCCAGTTATAAGCTCTTGGTGAGGAATAACCTTTGAATATGGTCGGGGAGAGATACGTTATACTCTGTGGGAGACAAGCTTCCAGAATCTATTGGGGATAAGCTTCCAGAATTTACTGGGGAGATTGATTCAACTTTCCTGGGGAAACTTTTGGACTGTACTGGGGTGTCTGGTATTTCGCCGGGGAACAATCTTATATTAAGACTGCCGGGGATGCTTGCTTAGGAACATCTGTATACTCCGCTGGGGAATATTGAGATTTTCTGGAGATACCCGACTTCCTTAAGGCTGACAGTAGCCTAACTCTACTTGGGGAGAGTGCTGTTGATTTGCTAGGGGGTATTGTGCCTTTTCGGGGCTGATTGGAGACCAACTTTACTCGGGGGAGAGTATTGCTGAACTTTGTCTTACTCTGCGGGGAGCGAACGTATCTTGGTCACATTCTTCAGCTGAATCTACCTTTGTACCTGGAGGACAGAGCAGCTAGACCGCTTAGACAATTCTGATTGCCCCAGCTTCTGTGGGAGAAGGTACCTGTAGAGGTGCTTGATGACTGCCGATTGACAAATCTTCTTCTGATAGGCAAGTGACGAGATGCTGGGACATAGTCATACGCTTTGATCCCTAATTTTTGCCTGGACCGCCCTTTCGGGTTTTCAGTCCACCGGGATACCCATTTTTGCCCAAGCCGCCTTTTCAGGTTTTCGACTTGATGGGTGTACAATTTTTTTATTTTCATCCCTTATTTTTGCCCGAACCCTTTTGGTTCGCCGGGAAGCCCTTATTTTTGCCTAGGTGTGTCAACCTAGCGGGTCTTTGATTATGCGCAGTATTTTTTCGACTATGTCCACATTCTCGGAGTGTAGGGAGTTGTCATTGTCAGTAGTGTTGCCATGTTACCATAAGATCTTCGTTTGATCATGCAGGATTCGTAGCTGGAATTCATGTCCAATGCCCCAAGTGACTCGGGCGGAGATTTTCCCATGGCTGTTTGGCATTTGAGAGATTCTCCGAATCTTGACTTAACTGTCCCAGATGACGGACAATGATCACGTCTGCCCCTTGATTGGAGGTGCTTTGGTTCATTAGACATTCGTCGTGCGAACTTCTATGTTGTTCAAACAAATAGTCATATGCAAGCAATGTTATATCAAAAATGCAAAGCTTATGTCTGTCTTGAAGTTTTTGAAAATGCATTTTTCAGTAAAACAAGCAAATTTTGTAAAATGTGATGTCAACTCAAGATTTTACAGCGAGCCTTAAGGAGTCAGGATACCTTTGTAACAGTATGCTTTCGAACTAACCCATGCTTCAGCTAGGACTTTTGAGGGTTGTAGCGTGGCCTGGTTCACGGTTTAAGAAACAAAGGATAAAGGATCAAATTTTATTTGTACCCACCCGCTCTTCGTGATGTTCTTCAAACCTAAAATCAGCTGATCGTGCGTTAGACCTTGTTTGAGTCTTTGCTCTGATATTCCGGTGATGGTTTGGATGTTGACAATTTATTTTGAATAGGCAGTCATTTTCTTTTTTTTTGTTGAGGGTTTATAGGAACTCTTTCTTTTTGATTTTTATTATCCCTGTTTTTTGCCTGAACTGTTTCTTTTTACAGTCAGCGGGATGCCCCAGTTTTGTAAGTCTCCTTCATAGGTTTTGACTTATTGGGCTTTTATTTTTTGAAAGATAACGACTGCCTGCCTTGATGATTATTCGGAACCATCACTGTCTTTTGTTTCAAAAGGACTTCTTTTGATGTCATTCGTTATGCACTTGGATCAACTGAGAGAACTACCCTGCCCCAGGTTATGATTAAGGGTTTTAATTTTTTGTGAAAAGAAAAAAAACTCCTACTTCTTTGGCTCGAAGGGGTTGACGAGGGATTATCTTCCTTATAACTCCAGTGTTTAGGAATTGAAACAATGCCTGTACCTCATCAGCGGGGTTTGTTCAAAAGCATACTGTAAAGATCGTGGTATCGTTTTCGTCATCCTCCCTCAAGAGGCTTAGAATGTTAAAATCGAGAGTTGAACATCAAAAATAAAAGCAATTTTAAGCATAGTAAACATAATTACTTCAAAACAGACACGTGTAATGCATTAATGAAATAACAACATTTGACATGAATAAAATGTTTGAACAATCAAAGAAAAATACAACTTGAACATTCGAATGAACAAAAGTTTTCAATGATTTGGCAAAGGAGCAGTGATTATGTTTGGAGTCTCTGGAGCTTCAAACTGGATTTCTTTGGCCTCAATCATGTCTTGGACCTTGTTTTTCAGAGCCCAACAGTTGTTCATAGTATGCCCCGGGCTATCAGAGTGGTATGCGCACCTTTCGTTGGGATGATAGTTGGGAGTGGAAGTGTTTGGATTCCGGAGAGGAGCCCTTAAGGTAATCAACCTTGCATTCAACATTTGCTATAGCGCTTGAGCCAGTGACATGTTGATCTTGGTGAACTGTCTTTTGGGGGCAACCTCCTTACGCTGCTGCCCCTGTCCTTGTTGAGCAGGCCTAGGATTAGAGATCTGGGTTGCCCCTACATGTTGATCATGGCGACTCTTTTTACCATGCACCGCATTGGACTCTTTTTTTCCATGGTAAGGCTTTTTCTGAGTGTCAAAAGGTGTAGCTTCTTGAATCTTCCCAGCCTTGATACCGGCTTCAATTCTCTCCCCGGTCAAGATCAAATCTGTAAACCCAGTAGAAGAATTCCCAGTCAGATGGTTGAAGAAAGGACCAGAGAGGGTCCCCAAGAACATATCAACGAGCTCCCGGTCGGTCAGAGGTGGTTGCACCCTTCCAGCAAGGTCTCTCCACCTTTGCGCATATTCCTTGAATCCTTCACTCGTCCCTAGTGACATACTCTAGAGTTGGGTACGCGTAGGAGCGGAGTCGGAATTGTACTGATACTGCTTGTAGAATGCAGTAGCCAAGTCATCCCAGTTACGAATATTGGCTTCATCCAACTGATAGAACCATTCGAGTTGAGTCCCTAAAAGACTTTCCTGGAAGAAATGGATCCATAAGTTCTTGTATGCAGTATACGGTTGGATCTTCCTCACATATGATCTGAGATGCATCTTAGGACAGGATGCCCCGTCGTATTTTTCAAAAGCAGGTGCTTTGAATTTGTGAGGGATCACCACCCCAGAGGATTGATCGCGACTTTATCGTCTAAATTAATCGGGAGACTGCAAGTATACAGCCCTATCGCGTAGTTTTAAAAGATATCGAACCTAAGGGACTATAAATCGAACTAACGTAACCTAAACTACTGTGTAAAGCTATAGCTATCGAATAATTAATTTGGGGAATTTTTGGGTAATAAAACTTAATTCTAATTGAAATAATAATAATGCGAATATCGGTATGTACTTCGTTAACACTAAAGAATCCGGCTTTCCACAGGCTCGTTTTCTAAAGATGATAATAATATCTTTTTCAGCAAAAAGTATTTATTCAAAAATCTATTCTCAAACTTTCGCTCTATTGAAGTAAATTATAATTTTAAACTCTGATGTATGCTTTCGCTATCCCATTGATTTTAAAATTACTTTTTGAAAATAAATAAAGTTTAATTGGTTTTAAAACGCTGTCGCAGTCTTTAAAAACAATACCTAGTATCTACTATCTGATTCTAAACCTCAAACTGTCGCTCTATTGGTTTCTAATCTTAGTGGTTTATTAACCTCAAACTTTCGCTCTGTTGGTTTCTAAACCTTTTTAACAAAATAAACTAGATAACTAAATCAGAAAAAGTGTTTATTTTATAAAATATAATCAAGCCTGTTTATTCCGGATCCATTCAAATTAACTCGTTACATACCGATATTTAAATGATTTAGCCAGACATACTCATAAAAACAGACATGGATACATTAAAGGAATTAACAATCATAAATAAATTCATGGCTAAATAAATATTCTCATGCAAATAATTAATTAAAGCGATGTAAACAAGGAACCTGAATTAAATAAATGTTGGAAACAATCTTTGAAGCTTGAATCAATCCGTACAGAGTCTTCGTTCTTCAACGGGAATAAATTCTAAGTATTCGAAAAGGAAAAGAAGCTGGCTGGAAAAATAACTACTAGGAATCGAATTACACTGGAAACTAGTAAATGCGATGAAAGTAAAAATTCTGAAAACTGGAAAAAATTCTAAGCAAAAACGGTGCCAATTTTCACTTTCTAATGTCCTCTTATAGTCCTCGAACGTAACCACCTCTTCAGATATTTTTGTGTCCCACTTATCCTTGAATTTCTCGTTTTTTACTTGCCCACGTTGAGACGGGCGCCTCAATTGACTTGTTCTCCATTGACCACGCTGAGACGGGCGCCTCCCACTAAGGGGAAAGTCCGAGGCGGGCGCCTCAATTGTAGGAGAAGAGTTGAGACGTGCGTCTCACTCTTGCATGCGCTTTTAGGGTTTTCTTGCCTGCGTGGGTTTGAATTCGTTTGGGCCCGTTTGGAGATAATAGACCCTTTTTGATCCATCATCATTGCTTTGCACACCCCTTTTTCTTCATTTCTTGCACCCTTAGTCCAATAACTCTCTCAATTTCTTCACTTTGCTCAATTTGTCTAAATAAAATGAAATACCTGAAACAATAAAAATACCGGCGTAATATGGAAATAAAATGAAATAATTAAATAAAAATACTAACATTACCTATGAAAATTAAATCAAATATACTATATAAAATTGCGTTATCAAACTCCCCTATACTTAAACCGTTGCTTGTCCTCAAGCAAAAGTGAAAAGGTGAAAATCACTGACGCGCAGTTAAACACAGATATAAGAGCATACATCACTTCGTACCAGGTTGCAAGTTGAAATTTTTTGTTAGAGAATTTAAGTCGAACTTAAACACCAAAGTTACCGTAGGAACACTGGATAACCCCATTTAAGCAGACCAATTTAAGTCATGTCATTATAGCCTAACCTGATACTATGTTTTATTTCACCCGTTTTCATTCTAGTGCAATCACATTAAGCCCTTTACCTTACACGCACATAGTGGAGTAACTGGTTAGTGAATTTGATCTTAGTAAGCCAGCTAGGAGTTCTGGTAATTTAATCATATGGTACTCCCTTTTTCCAATTAAAAATTGCGGGGGATCGAACCGTAATTCGCCCTACCAAGTTCAGCACCAGGGACCACTAAACCAATTTATAATGGATTATTATGCATTTAAATTTATAGTTTCTGCAATTGTTGGATTAAATGATTTGGTAAGGATCATCTAACTTAATAAGTGCATCTTCAGATAAAAGCAATTTCTTAAGAATATTTGATCAATCACTTATATTCATCAGCTCCCCACGTAGTTTGTGTTTATGGCGGTGCCGACTGCTTAATAAACTACTCGGGGCTGATCTAAAACTAAGTTTTAAAGGTTTTGGTATAATAAGTACTTAAATCGATCTAACACATCGGGGGTTTTGAAGTGTTAAGACGATAGCAATTTTGCTAAGTTGCTCGAATTCTTATTTATAATAGGCAACCTTAATACTAGTTGAATAATGTTTTATAAATGCGTGTTTAAAATTGTTTTATTTTATTCATTATGGCTCAAGAAATAGGGGGAATTCGAGTAAGCACAAATTTTTGCATAAAAGATTAAAATTTGCATAAATAAGTATTTTATTGAATTGAAATTTTGCAATACAAGAAAAGAAATAAAAGGAAAAATACTACAAACAGAGCAAGGGAAATGGAAATGAACAAGGAAATGATCTGACTCCCCCATACTTAAAAGGAGCAATGTCCTCAATGCGATAAAAACAAAGGAGAATCAGATGAAAATAGAAAGGCGATCACTCGTTGCTTTGAGAATCATGAGCTCTTGTTCTTCGTCCTCTAGTACGAGGTCTTCGTCCTACGTCAGAATTATAATCATTAAGATGAAGTGCGTCTGCTATGCGAGCTTGTAAAGATTCGAGGTTACGATCATGGCGAAAAGCATATTGTTGTTGTTCGCGTCGCATCTCTTGTTGATCACGTTGTACTTCTTGTACGAGACGTAAAGTCTCAACTTGGTTTTGTTGCATGGCATGGAACAACTGATCTTGACGGAGCATATGAGCCTGCATGGCTGCGAAATTTGCAGCGGGATTATCTGGTTGTTGGGCGGCAGGTGTATCAAGAGCATAACGCCAATTTGCATGGACTCGGATGTCGATACGATTCGGACAAGGTAACACAATATCATGAATTGGACGACGATTTATCACCAATGTAAACCGGCCATCATGTCTTGGAGAGATTATGTGGGAATCTCGGCAATAGATGACATCGAGAAGAGTGGCTGGCATCATGTATGGTAACAAAGAAAGTAGCTCGGCGGAAAGGCCTAAAGCAAATGCTAAAGATGTGATGATGCCTCCAAAAACAAAGGGATTAGTACCTGCCGCGTTCGCGCATGTGTGGATGTGACTGAGCATGAAAGGAGCGACGTTGACAGCCTGACCATTAAGGGCACAGAAAATGATGAACAGCTCATTTTGGTTGACCTTGTGATTATTGGTCCGACCAAAGATGGTGTTAGCAAGAACGCGGTGAAAGTACCGTAATGCAGGGTTATGTATTTGAGAAGCATAGAGATCGCGCCAACTTTCCGTTGTTTGACCGGTTAGATCATTCCATAAGGAGAAGCCGACTTGATCCCAAGAAAGATCGTGGTCATCATCGAAAGGGTTGTAATGAACATGCTCGCCGCGAGTGAAAGATAAGAGTTCGGCGACTCTTTCTTGATCAAGAGAGTACTCTTGGTTGAACATGCGGAAGTTGGCGGTTCCGGTTGTGTAGGGATCGTCGACAGGTGTTGTGTAAGAGAAGGAACTAAGAAATTCAAGCACGAGTGGTTCATAAGTTGGACATGGGTTTGTGCATAGACTGGTTAAACCGGTGTTATTGAGAATTAATACGATGCTAACGGTCATTCCTAAGGTTTCCAAACACTCCGAACTTATGTATTTTGTAGGGGCGACGGAACGGGTATAGAATTTGTTATACTTTTGTAGTTGTTGGCCGTCGTCGTTGTCGCGGAAAATGATATTAGATAGGTCGGGTGGTGGTCGGTCGGGCTTAACTTGTCTTTGGTTGTTTCGTGGAGCCATAGATGGATATGGGTAGAAGAAGAAAAAAGGTAGGAAATATGGGTGTAGGAGAGGAAATGGTAGAGATGGTTAGAAATGTTGTGAAAATAGAAAGAAGGATGAATGGTATTTATAGTGGAGGGAGAGTTAAGAGTGATAAATTATAATAAGTGGGTGTTGGAAAATGGAGGGGAAAATTTGAATGGAGATTAATGGTGGGAAATGGAAGGAATATAGTTTGAATGAGAATAAAGAGTGTTGAATTTGAATTAATTGGGGTGAATGAGAAAACGAAACGGACAAGACAAGTAAATGCAGGGAGACCAACTTTTACTGCGCGAGACAAATGCTGAGGCGCCCGCCTGACACAGGAGACCACGCGTGAGGCGTGCGTCTCAAAGCTGCATGGGAAGTTGGAGGCGTGCGCCTCCTGTCAGCGCGTTAGGCTGAGGCGTGCGTCTCAGCTTGTTGGGGACAAGCAAGCGCGTGATTGACAGTATGCATGTAATAATACTAGTATTCCTATAACAAAATAATTTTATATGATATAATATATTAAGCTGCAATATAATTATAGGAAAATAACATGAACGGCTTTTTTTTTAAAATAAAGACCAAAGTTGCTTACAATTTTCAGAATCAAGTGTCTGGAAAGTAAAACATAAAAACATAACGAAAATATTGTAATTCCTAACAAAATCAAACTAAGCTAAATATAATGAACTACTTAAAAGCTCTAGCCTGAAGAGAAGAAAAATAAAGAAGATCAGCATTGGCCAAAATGCCGATAAGAAGAAATAAACATAGAATAGAAAGAAATAAGACAAATAGGAAATGAAAAATAATAGACTAAAGAAGAAATGAAAAATAAGAAGAAGGAAAAAAAAAGAAAAAAAAAAGAAAAGGGTGGGTTGTCTCCCACAAAGCGCTTTGTTTTATGTCGTAAGCTCGACAAATAAAACTAAAAACTAGACTTCTAATCGAGCGTGTGGCTCGTCTAGATTTATCGTTTGAGAATTTCCCTCGAGTTCAGTTAGATGGTAATGTTTTAAACGCTGCCCGTTTACTATAAACGGTTCAATCGAAGGTCCTTTAATCTCTATTGCACCACTTGGATAAACTCGAGTAATTTCAAAAGCTCCGGACCACCTAGATCGTAATTTTCCAGGAAATAATTTTAATCGTGAGTTAAATAGTAATACCAAGTCACCTATGTTAAAATTCTTCCTAGATATATGCTTATCGTGCCATTTCTTTGTGCGCTCTTTGTAAATCCTAGCATTTTCGTACGCATCCTGTCTAAGTTCTTCCAATTCATTAATATCCAGGATACGTTTCTCTCCAGCGGCAGTGTAACTTAAGTTCAGATTCTTAATGGCCCAATAGGCCTTGTGTTCTAACTCAACTGGGAGATGGCATGACTTTCCATAAATAAGCTTGAAAGGGGTGGTACCGATGGGAGTTTTATAGGCAGTTCGATAAGCCCATAAAGCTTCGTGAAGTTTAAAGGACCAATCCTTTCTGGACGTAGCGAAAGTTTTTTCGAGGATTTGTTTTATCTCGCGATTTGAAACTTCAACTTGTCCGCTAGTTTGAGGATGGTAAGGTGTAGCTATGCGATGTCGAACTCCATATTTTCCTAATAATTTTTCAAAGATTTTGGAAATGAAATGAGATCCACCATCACTTATAACGAGTCTGGGTACACCGAATCTAGGAAAGATTATGTTCTTGAACAGCTTAATTACCACTCGGGTGTCATTTGTTGGAGAAGCTATAGCTTCGATCCATTTTGAGACATAATCCACAGCCACGAGTATATACTTGTTACCAGATGAAGATGGAAAGGGTCCCATAAAGTCTATCCCCCACACATCAAAGATTTCGACTTCTAAAATGCCTTTTTGTGGCATTTCGTCACGTCTAGATATATTACCGGTGCGTTGACACCGGTCGCATTTTAAGATGGTGGCATGTACGTCTTTCCATAAATTAGGCCAATAGAGACCGGATTGTAAGATCTTTGCACAAGTTTTGGATGTACTCGCATGTCCTCCGTAAGGTGCAGAATGACAGTGTTTTATAATGTTTTCAATCTCTTCTTCTGGCACACATCAGCGGAAAATTCCATCGGGACCTCTCTTGAAAAGTAAAGGTTCATCCCAATAATACTGTTTAAGATCATGGAAGAATTTCTTCTTCTGTTGGTAGGTAAGTTCGGGTGGTAAAACGCCTGCAGCGAGGTAATTTACGAAATCGGCATACCAAGGCACTGAGGAGACGGCTAAGGTGGTTTCCATGAGTTTATCTGGTTCTGTGTCTTCCAAGTGGGCAATTAGTTTATCATACTGGAATTCATCATCGATCGGCACTTGTTCATGTTTAAGATTTTCTAGTCTAGAGAGATGATCTGCTACCACGTTTTCAGTTCCTTTCTTATCTTTGATTTCTAAATCGAACTCTTGCAGCAGCAATATCCATCTCAGGAGTCTAGGTTTAGCGTCCTTTTTGGTTAGGAGATATCTAATAGCAGCATGATCAGTGTATATGATTATTTTGGATCCTACTAAGTAGGAACGAAACTTGTCTAATGCGAAGATCACTGCTAAGAATTCTTTCTCAGTTGTAGTATAATTCATCTGCGCTTCGTCCAGGGTTCTGCTTGCATAATATATGACGTGGAGTCTTTTATCCCTTCGCTGTCCTAAAACAGCTCCTACGGCATAGTCACTTGCGTCACACATTATTTCAAAAGGTTCATTCCAATCTGGAGTTTGCATTATAGGCGCAGAAATTAATGCTTTCTTAAGTGTTTGAAATGCTTCTAAACATTTTTCATCGAAGATAAATTCGGCGTCTTTCATTAATAGCTCAGTTAGGGGTTTAGTTATCTTAGAGAAATCTTTAATGAATCGTCGATAAAAACCGGCGTGTCCCAAAAAGCTTCGGATTTCTCTAACAGTTTTTGGAGGTTGAAGGTTCTCAATAACTTCGATTTTAGCAGAATCGACTTCAATTCCTCTTTTGGATATAATGTGTCCTAAAACAATTCCTTCTTGTACCATAAAATGGCATTTCTCCCAATTAAGCACTAGATTAACCTTCACACAACGTTCTAATACCCTTTCTAAATTTTCTAAACATTCTTCAAAGCTTTGTCCACAGACGGAAAAATCGTCCATGAAGACTTCCATAATATTGTCCAGAAAATCAGCAAATATTGCCATCATACATCTTTGAAAAGTTGCAGGAGCATTGCATAAACCAAATGGCATTCTTCTATAAGCAAAGGTTCCAAAAGGGCATGTGAAAGTTGTTTTCTCTTGGTCATTAGGATGAATAGGTATCTGAAAGAAACCTGAATAACCGTCCAAGAAACAGAAATGAGAGTGTCTAGCTAAACGTTCCAACATTTGATCAATAAATGGTAAAGGGAAATGATCTTTTCTGATGGTTTTGTTAAGTTTACGATAATCGATGCACATCCTCCATCCAGATTCGACTCTTTTAGTTATGATTTCTCCCTTCTCATTTTCGACTACTGTGACACCTCCTTTCTTAGGTACAACATGCACAGGGCTAACCCATTTGCTATCAGATATAGGATATATGATTCCTGCTTCTAACAACTTCATAACTTCCTTTTTCACAACCTCGCTCATAATCGGGTTTAGTCTCCTCTGGTGTTCTCTTGAAGTTTTACAATCTTCTTCTAGCAAAATGCGATGCATACAGATAGAGGGACTTATTCCTTTAAGATCAGTGATATTATATCCTAAGGCTGTTGGATATTTTCTCAGAGTTTGTAAAAGTTTTTCAGTTTCGGTTTCGCCAAGTTCTGCGTTGACTATCACTGGTCGTTCGAGTTCGGGATCTAGGAATTCATATCTTAGATTTTTAGGAAGTGTTTTGAGTTCTAGGGGTGGTTTCCTTAAACATTGTGTAGGATCTGGTGCTATAACTAAGCATTCACTTAGATTACTAATCAGATTTTCATCGAGATTGTCTTCATTTTCAAGCTCAGCTTCTTTTCTACATTCATCGATGATATCCATGAAGTAACAAGTATCTTCAATTGCAGGTGCTTTCAGGAATTGAGAGAGGATAAATTCGATTTTCTCTTCACCTACTTCAAAAGTAAGTTTTCCTCTTTTTACATCTATAATTGCACCGGCTGTAGCTAAGAAAGGCCTTCCAAGAATGATTGGGGTAACTTCGTCCTCCCTTATGTCCATGATAATGAAATTGGTTGGTATATAGAATTGGCCAATGCGTACAGGAACATTCTCGAGAACTCCTGCAGGATATTTAATTGACCTATCTGCTAATTGAACGGACATTTTGGTTGGTCTGAGTTCTCCCATTTCAAGTTTCTTGCATATAGATAACGGCATCACACTTATACTGGCTCCAAGATCACATAAAGCTTTATCTATGACAAATTTGCCAATTACACATGGAATAGAGAAACTTCCAGGGTCTTTGAGTTTAGGAGGAATTGTGTCTTGAATAATTGCACTACATTTAGCAGTTAGCATGACAGTTTCATTATCCTCTAGCTTTTTCTTATTGGATAGAATCTCTTTAAGGAATTTAGCGTAGGAGGGCATTTGAGTTATAGCTTCGGTAAAAGGAATTGTAACATTAAGTTGTTTCAGAAGATCCACGAATTTCTTGAATTGACCCACATTCTTAGTTTTAGCTAACCTTTGAGGGTATGGGATACAAGGCTTATAAGGTGGTGGCGGTACATAAGTTTCATCTTTTTGCGTGGTATCTTCATTATTATCTCTCTGATTTTCCTTTTCTTCTTTATCTTTAGTTTCAGATTGTTTATCATAATTTTGTTGCATAGCTGGGCTATTATTTCTGGGATCTACAGGTCCATCATACTCTGTTCCGCTTCTTAAGATAACAGCATTTGCATGTCCTTTGGGATTAGGTTGAGGTTGTCCAGGAAATGAGCCAGCAGGAGCAGCAGAAGCCGCTTGTTGTTGAGCTACCTGAGAGATTTGTGTTTCTAACATTTTATTATGTGTATCTAAAGCATCAAGCTTGTTAGATAATTTCTTAATCTGCTCATTAATGTGTATATTCTGATTTTGAACATCCTTATTAGTCTGGGATTGAGTATTATTGGTTTGGGATTGAGTAGCGATGAAATGCTCTATCATGACTTCCAAATTAGACTTCCTAGGAGCATTAGACGTGTTAGGACCATTATTAGGATGATTTGGAATAGCCTTAGGGTAACCAGGTGGTGTAGCAGGAGCTTGTCCAGGTGCGTATAACGCGTTGTTACTCTTGTATGAAAAGTTAGGATGATTCTTCCAGCCAGGGTTATATGTGTTGCTGTAAGGATTACCCTGTACGTAATTCGCTTGTTCAACTGGAACTCCTGTTAAAAGTGGGCATTCTGGAGCAAGATGTGATTAGATACCACATAAGTCGCAAGTTTGAGCAATTGCAGCAACAGTAGCTGCGGGAGCGGTGGTAAGATTCTCGAGCTTTTGAGTGAGAGCTTCCACTTTAGCATTGACTTGATCCAGACTATTCACTTCAACCATGGCACCTTTTGTTTGAGATTTCTCTATGCTAACTCTCTCCGTACCCCATTGGTAATGGTTTTGAGCCATGCTTTCGATAAGTTGTCTTGCTTCAGTATATGGTTTATTCATCAGTGCGCCACCAGCTGCGACATCTATAGTCAATCTCGTATTATACAAGAGACCATTGTAGAACGTGTGAATGATCAGCCATTCTTCTAAACCATGATGAGGACAGAGTCTAAGCATGTCCTTATAATGTTCCCAAGCTTCAAAGAGTGATTCATTGTCTTTTTGTCTGAAACCATTGATATTGGCTCTCAGCATAGCAGTTTTGCTTGGAGGAAAATATCTAGCCAAGAAGACTTTCTTCAACTCATCCCATGTGGTGATTGAGTTGGAGGGAAGAGATTGGAGCCATGCGCGAGCTTTGTCTCTGAGATAAAAAGGAAATAGGCGCAATCGTATCGCCTCGGGGTTAACACCATTCGCTTTCACAGTGTCTGCGTACTGCACAAACACTGACAAATGAAGATTCAGGTCGTCAGTAGGAGCTCCAGAAAACTGGTTCTGCTGAACGGCGGAAAGAAGCGAAGGTTTTAGCTCGAAATCGTTTCGAGCGATAGCAGGAGCAGCAATACTATTATGAGGCTCTGCTTGAGAAGGAACAGCGTAGTCCTTAAGAGGACGAGGAGCAGGAGCATCAGGATCAGCCATCTTCTTGAGTTCTTCAACGTCAGGAAGTTTGGTCGGAGGAAGGTTGTTGCGTTCTAAATACTCTTGAATTCGTCTCCTTAATCTAAGGTAACGCTCGATATTGTATATAGGTATATGCAAAGGCGCGCCTTGAGAGCGAGTATTTGGCATACACAGAGGGAAAAGAAATAGTTGCTATAGTCTATACTTCGTAATAAAATTACGATATCAACTTAAATAGTCCCCGGCAACGGCGCAAAAAACTTGATCGCGACTTTATCGTCTAAATTAATCGGGAGACTGCAAGTATACAACCCTATCGCGTAGTTTTAAAAGATATCGAACCTAAGGGACTATAAATCGAACTAACGTAACCTAAACTACTGTGTAAAGCTATAGCTATCGAATAATTAATTTGGGGAATTTTTGGGTAATAAAACTTAATTCTAATTGAAATAATAATAATGCGAATATCGGTATGTACTTCGTTAACACTAAAGAATCCGGCTTTCCACAGGCTCGTTTTCTAAAGATGATAATAATATCTTTTTCAGCAAAAAGTATTTATTCAAAAATCTATTCTCAAACTTTCGCTCTATTGAAGTAAATTATAATTTTAAACTCTGATGTATGCTTTTGCTATCCCATTGATTTTAAAATTACTTTTTGAAAATAAATAAAGTTTAATTGGTTTTAAAACGCTGTCGCAGTCTTTAAAAACAATACCTAGTATCTACTATCTGATTCTAAACCTCAAACTGTCGCTCTATTGGTTTCTAATCTTAGTGGTTTATTAACCTCAAACTTTCGCTCTGTTGGTTTCTAAACCTTTTTAACAAAATAAACTAGATAACTAAATCAGAAAAAGTGTTTATTTTATAAAATATAATCAAGCCTGTTTATTCCGGATCCATTCAAATTAACTCGTTACATACCGATATTTAAATGATTTAGCCAGACATACTCATAAAAACAGACATGGATACATTAAAGGAATTAACAATCATAAATAAATTCATGGCTAAATAAATATTCTCATGCAAATAATTAATTAAAGCGATGTAAATAAGGAACCTGAATTAAATAAATGTTGGAAACAATCTTTGAAGCTTGAATCAATCCGTACAGAGTCTTCGTTCTTCAACGGGAATAAATTCTAAGTATTCGAAAAGGAAAAGAAGCTGGCTGGAAAAATAACTACTAGGAATCGAATTACACTGGAAACTAGTAAATGCGATGAAAGTAAAAATTCTGAAAACTGGAAAAAATTCTAAGCAAAAACGGTGCCAATTTTCACTTTCTAATGTCCTCTTATAGTCCTCGAACGTAACCACCTCTTCAGATATTTTTGTGTCCCACTTATCCTTGAATTTATCGTTTTTTACTTGCCCACGTTGAGACGGGCGCCTCAATTGACTTGTTCTCCATTGACCACGCTGAGACGGGCGCCTCCCACTAAGGGGAAAGTCCGAGGCGGGCGCCTCAATTGTAGGAGAAGAGTTGAGACGTGCGTCTCACTCTTGCATGCGCTTTTAGGGTTTTCTTGCCTGCGTGGGTTTGAATTCGTTTGGGCCCGTTTGGAGATAATAGACCCTTTTTGATCCATCATCATTGCTTTGCACACCCCTTTTTCTTCATTTCTTGCACCCTTAGTCCAATAACTCTCTCAATTTCTTCACTTTGCTCAATTTGTCTAAATAAAATGAAATACCTGAAACAATAAAAATACTGGTGTAATATGGAAATAAAATGAAATAATTAAATAAAAATACTAACATTACCTATGAAAATTAAATCAAATATACTATATAAAATTGCGTTATCAAGGATAAAGCTAGATCTTCGAAATCCAGACCGGGTACCTTTTGTATCTCCATAGCACTTAGCCGGTCTTCTAGCTGTTTGTACCTGTCCTCAGCTGGAGGGTACTGTTCATCATTGTAATCTGTCTCGTTGTCGGAGACCACGAGACTAGGAACCCTTCTCACTAGGGGACTGTCTTTTCCCACAGATGAAGTAGTCAGCTCAGCCTCATTCGGTAATCCATTCTCAGATCTGCGTCTAGGGTTGAACAAAGCAGTCCTCTTCTTCTTCTTCTTCTCTTTCAGAAGCAGAGTCTTCAAATCCTGTTGACCCTGGGCTAGGCTCATAACCATCTCTTGGAACTGGGCATTCTGGGCCTGGAGGACCTTGATAGCTTGTTCATTGGATGATTCAGGATTCATGATGATTGCTGAAATAAACAGCAAAGAAGATAAGTGACCTGTCAAAAGGCTACCTGTTATACAATGATATGTATGTATGCATGCAATGTTTTCAAGGATCTCGCGGGGTAAACAAGAAAATTGTTAGAATCTGGTAGCTTGGTCGAAGGAACTTCATGTTGTTGAGAGTTCTTCTTCAAGAGTCAAAGCTAACCATATCGAGTGGGTCATAGCCCCTGACTCAAGTCATCAACCTTGGCTAGAGGAAAATAAATCCCTTTTGCCCCTTGCTAGACAGTTTGGTTCATCATGACCTGCATCACAAACCCTTGAGATCCTTGAAATGGATTAGTCCTTATGCAGGATGTATGCAATGGTATGATGGTATGATGTTATGCTATGCGTGGAGTGATGTAAGTAGGCCCTATAATGAGTCCCAATTAAGGACTGTAAACAAAACCTGCAAGGAACTCGTGTTGTTAGATAACAAGTATGCAAGTAGTTCAAGTATGAAGGCACACAAGTCACACAAAAGAGCCCTTAGATTTTAGGCCAGCATGAAGTTTGGGTACTACCCTCTTTCAGTTTCGTTGGTTAAGACCTGTCCTAGAAAATAGTAACCGGGTTCTAGAGGAACTCAATATCATCGACTACCCTCAATCGGTCATAACTCCAGCGTCGCAATCTTTTCTTGCGGCCAGAACCATCGCGAGAGTTTAGCCACAATGAGTGTAGCATACTGCTACTGTTCTATGGCCAAGTTGGGTCAATTTAGGGATCTAAGGTCGGTTGGTGCTTAATGACTCTTCAGAAGACCCATATTCTCCTCGTTGCAACACAAGGGATATCGGTACAGACCAAGGTGTCACACCAACGTAGCCACTGCTTCACCCGTGTTGGTCTACGCCGGACAGGTCCCTCACAGCTTATGCTACCTAAAAGGGTATTCCCCAGATCCGGGTTAGGATCTATGAAACTCCAAGACAAACCCACAATATTAAATCAAGCAAAGCAAGCAATTGAAAACATAAGAATGGTCTAATCCTAAGGTACACCTCACTTATAAAATCCCCAGCAGAGTCGCCAGTTCTGTGATCGGTGGAAATAGAACTGACTGTTTTTTAAGCTGGTTTCGCGAAATGTCGCGGTAAGCAAGATTCGCCACCGTCTTTTATGTTCTCCAACATGGAAAGGACAAAAGCACAGTAAAATTCCTTTTTCGAGATGTTTCTCGGTTCGGGAGGTAGATTTATAGAAAGGGAAGGTGTTAGCACCCTTTATATCCATGGTTATCCATGGGCTCTTAGGTACTTGCTCACTCTATGTTTTCAAAAGATTGTTTACTTTTCAAGTGTGTGTGGGTTTTGAAAAAAGTTTCGTTTGAAAAATTTCTAAGTAACTCTTGTATCTGTCCTCAAGAGTGTATGAAATATTTGTTTGAAAACCTTTTGAAAGTGTAGGTGCAAAAAGATGTTTTTGTTTTTTGAAAGAGCAAGTACCCAGGAGAAATCTACCTACTCTAAAGGAATTAGGCTGTGTAAGAGTCCTTTAGACAGTATTATCCCACTATTGAGAAGTAGGTAGCACCGTTGTTGGAGTTATTCGGGTCAATTCAATTATTAGGGACATGTTTGGTCACCGAAGTAATAGTAGGACGCCTTAGCGGTAACCCTAATGTCCTAGATCCTTTTTATCCGAGGCAACCGTTTCGAGGCAATTGGATCTTTAGACAGGAGGGCGACCTCTAAAACACCCTATACTTGACGACCACCTCGAGGCAACCAGTGAGGCGTACCCTAGGAGTGGCATGTGCATGTGTGTTGTTTTCAGTTTATATTTATCTTGTACACGTTATTTGTGAGCTACGGATTGATTTTATTTGTCATACAAGTCTTTCATGCATATTAACAGTTAAGAGTGCGGAAAATAAATTGCGGAAAGGTAAATCTACGTTATTACAAGGCGCGGGTCTATACATCGCCAAAAAACAAAACCCGTTTGGAAATAAATGCGAGAAAGTAAAAGAAAGCGATAAAAGCCTAATTAACTATTACATCCTCGGAAACAGATACATAAATATAATGAATTAAAATAACCATGCGCGCAAAAGATTGAATCGGGACGTTCTTAGGGTTTTGACCCTTTTTGAGAAAAGAATTGAAATTGGTCCTTTTTTGCATTTAATTAAATTAAACCTAATTTTCTAATTAATTAATTAATTAAAAGAAAAAAATGTTTTTTTGTGTTTTTTATGTTTTAATGAAAATAAAAAATAAGAAATTAAAAGTCAATGTTAGAGAAAACCTAAGTCTAATTTATTTTATTTATTGTAAAAAATGTCAAAGTTAACCTAATTTAACTAAATTACTTAATTTACATTTATTTACAAAATAATAATAATTAATAAATATAATAATAATAAGAAAATATTGTTTTCTGAATTAATGATAAAAATAATTATTTGTTAGTTAAATAAATAGTAATAATAATTAGTAATGAAATAATTAAAAGAAAACAAAATAAAATAAAAAGAAAAGAAGTAATTAAACCAGGGGGGTATGCTGGGCCCATAGGAGGTGGATTTGTTGAATCTGGCCCACTAACACACAAGCCACGTTTGACTTTCTGGATCAGGTGCGTGTTCATTGACTAGAGAACACCCTAGCCTTTCATCTTTGGCCATTGGTTTTGAACACGTGACCACCTGGCGCCTGATTGTTTGAGGGACATGGTGGAATGCTTTTCAGCGCCTGCACATGATTATATTGGAAAAAATAGAAACAAGGAATTTGGGGGACCTGGGAATCGAACCCAGGTCCCAATGATGATCAGCCAGATCACTAACCACTCCACCACGCGCTTGCTTCTGTTAATATAATGGATAACGAAAATAATATATAAAAAATAAATTATACTGGAAACCAAGAAAAAGCGCGCATTATATTTGAATCATCAAATAACACGTCAACAGCTCATCATCGTCTTCCCTAAACCTGCAAAACAAAGGTTGGATAGCGGGGGTTTTTAACCCCCACAGCCTGTATCCACAGAAAATAGCGATTAGGCGTACGTTGTACATAAATTCATCGCGAGGGTGGTTCTAGATTCGTCTGGTTGAAATGAATCCAACCATGTGCATGAGAAGGCCTAATTTTGCTGGATGTGGAAAGCCCCAAAATTAAAGCTTCGGGACCGTAATACGTGTTAATGGCATCTTTTGATTCAGGGCTCCATAATCAAATTAACCTGTACCATTAGCTTCAGAGAGGTTCTAGCAATGCAAAGCAAACAAAAAATCACATTAATAATGCATGAATTATGAATTTCGATTATGAGAAAGAAAGCTAAACCGTGCGACTGTGTAGAGCGATTTCTTGAGGTTAAACGCTTGGTTTTGATTGCAATGCGTTTCTGGGAGTCCCTGCAACGTGTTAGAAGCAATTACAAGTATTGAATTGGCCTTGAAGGTTGAATTCAGTTTTGAGTTTTTTGATATTTTTTGGAATTGGTTATGGCCTTTCTTGCAGAATGTTCACGTGAATGGAATTAGGTTTAGGTTCAGCATATATAGTATAATGGATTTAGGTTACAATCTTGGCCAAGAATCCATGGAATTCATGTTTTCAATATTTGATTTCAATCAAATCTTTTTGCATATTTTTGATTGGAAAACCTTGCCAAATTGGGAGATTTTGTCCCCTTGATGTGTACACGAAATCTCCAGCTTGTCTTGAGCTTATTTGCATCATAAAAAGATTTGAAAACCATATCTTTATGTTTTCTATATTTTAAATCAATTAAATGAATTAATATTAATAAAAAATTCAATTAATTAATTAAAAATAAGAAAATAAATCAATTTGAGCTCAATGGGTCGTGCATATGCTTTGGGTAAAGATTCAAGAAGGAATTTGAGGCCCATTAGCAAAAACAAGGTGTTTTAGGCAAAGTTGACTTTTGCAAATTCCCAAAAATTTCCCAACTTCTCCAATGCATATCTTACTCAATTTTTATCCTATGGACATGTTCTTGGACATTTTGGAAATATCTTGAAGTCCTCTAACCAATGCCTTTGGTCCCATGTCATTTGGATTTACCAATCTCAAGTTATGGTCTTTGACTTAAAGTGCATTTTTGTTGACTTTTGAAATTGACCTATAATGTTGAAATTAATAACTTTTTGTGAGAGCATTTATTGGACTTGCAATGTGAATATGAGTTGTAGTAAATGTCCTCCCCTTCAAAATGAGCATTGGATGGGATTTTTCTGATGAACCATGAAAAAGTTATGCCTTGGTCAAGTTACAGTTGACTTTTCAGCTGTCCAAAAATAGTAACTTTTGCATCTTTGATGATTTTTGAGCCATTCTTGAGGAATCATGATCAATACTTGATCAAATGATGATTGTGGCTTCAAAATAAGATGTTGACCAAAATTTTTGACTTTTGACTGTAAAATGACCATTTTTCCCCTACAATTGATTGTGAAGCAAATAAAGCTTTTGACTGTGGACTTTGATGCTGTGAGCCTTGAAACTTGCCATGTAGGTGTTTGACAATGTGTATAGGCCTATGGGACTTGATTGAGCCATTGAAAACCTCAAATTCTTTGCAAGAACCAAAACCCTAGTTTTGACTGCCTTAGGAGGTGGTTTGAACTGTGCAACCCTTGAGCAAATCTTGAACCATTTAGAGATTCGTCTTGACAAATCTTGAAGAATATGGGAGGGCAAATTTTGGGGTACAACAGTTGCCCCTGTTCAATCTTCTTAGACCTGAGGATGTAGATTGGCTCGCGTGCCTTTCGTGATCCGAAGGTGGGAGATGATTGAACACTAAAGTGCCCAGAAATTTGCACTCACATAGTAGAAAATCAGCAATGTGATGGCGGGAATGGGCTTATAGATTCCATTTGGAGATATGATGGACAGGAGGATGGGCTTATAGATGCCATCTGGAGATGTGACAGAACCTTGTCGGGAATGGGCTTATAGATGCCATCTGGAAATGTAAGGGATGGTTGAATCTGAGTAAGAAATAGAATAGCTTCCGTGTCTGGGGCATATCTAGTCTGTGTCTAATTGTTGACGTCTGAACGAGTAGTAGAATGACCGCCGTGTCTGGGGTATATCCATACTGCATCTGAATGAGTGACAAAATGTCATCCGAATCTGGATCGTATCTGGACTGTCTTTTGAATGAATCTGGACTAAACAATAGAATAGCCTCCGGGTCTGGAGTGTCTCTAAGTTGTCTTTAGAAGTTTGAATCTGAATAAGCAGTAGAATAACATCCGGGTCAGGAGCATCTCTAAGCTATATCTGAAAGAAACTCTGGAATAAGTATCAGAAAGTCGTCATGCCTGGGTCGCAACTGAACTATCTCTAGAAGGAATCTCTGAATAAGCAATAGAATAGAATCCGGGTCTGGAGCATCTCTAGGTCATCTCCGGAGAGAAATCTGAATAAGCAGTAGAATAACATTCGGGTCAGGAACATCTCTAAGCTATATCTGAAAGGAAATCTGAAGAAGCAAAAGAATAGCATCCATATCTGGAGCATTTCCAAGCTATCTCTGAGAAGAAACTTTGAATAAGCAGAAGAATAGCATCCATATCTGGAGCATCTCTAAGCTATCTCTGAAAGGGAATCTGGAATAAGTATCAGAATGTAGCCATATCTGGGTCGCATCGGAACCATCTCTAGAAGGGAATCTGGAATAAGTATCAGAATGTAGCCATGTTTGGATCGCATCTGAACTATATCTAGAAGGAATCTCTGAATAAACAATAGAATAGCATTCGTGGTTGGAGCATCTCTAAGTTATCTTTAGGAGTTTGAATCAGAATAAACAATAGAATAACGTCTGAGTCAGGAGCATCACTAAGCCATCTCTGAAAAGAAACCCTGAATAAGCAAAAGAATAACATCCATATTTGGAGCATTTCCAAGCTATCTCCGAGAGGAAACTCTGAATAAGCAAAAGAACAGCATCCATATCTGGAGCATCTCTAAGCTATCTCTGAGAAGAAACGTTGAATAAGCAAAAGAATAACATCCATATCTGGAGAATCTCTAAGCTATATCTGAAAGGAAACTCTGAATAAGAAAAAGAACAACATCCATATCTGGAGCATTTCTAAGCTATCTCTGAAATCTCTTTAATGTAGATATGCCCTGGCCGGATACAGGTATCGAATCCACAATCAATCGCTCACAGATATGTCCTGGCTAGACACAGGTATCGAATCTGGAACTGCGACAGTTGATAGTAATCATCTTTGGATTGACCTTTTTCCTGAAAAGGCAAAACATCAGTTGTATGCAATGTCATGATGTATGAAATGCATGATGTCATGATGTTCAAAAAATGAGATAGTGTCGTATGCACTTTATCATGTATGTAAGCAGGATGTATAAAATGTGAAATGTTTATGAATGTATTTTCGTTTAGGAAAATAAATCCTTGACGAATGCCGGGAGTTTGTTGAATCCTGGGCTGATATTGAAGAATAGAGTTCTTCATTTCTGCTGGGGATGATGATTGCAAGAATAAACCGGTAGGAGAAGATGACTCCGTTGGGGAATAAACTTGTTGAAGAGATTACCCTGCGGGGAATTACTCTGTGGGGAAGAGATACTTCGCTGAGATTTGATGATAACTCCGCTGGGGATTCCGTTGATAAGCTATGTTGGAGGATTTTGATGAACTCCGTTGGGGGATAGGAAGAACTTCGTCGGGGACGATCTTTCCGTGGTAATTAGCTGAGGATAACCCAGTTATAAGCTCTTGGTGAGGAATAACCTTTGAATATGGTCGGGGAGAGATACGTTATACTCTGCGGGAGACAAGCTTCCAAAATCTACTGGGGATAAGCTTCCAGAATTTACTGGGGAGATTGATTCAACTTTCCTGGGGAAACTTTTGGACTGTACTGGGGTGTCTGGTATTCCGCCGGGGAACAATCTTATATTAAGACTGCCAGGGATGCTTGCTTAGGAACATCTGTATACTCCACTGGGGAATATTGAGATTTTCTGGAGATAACCGACTTCCTTAAGGCTGACAGTAGCCTAACTCTGCTTGGGGAGAGTGTTGTTGATTTGCTAGGGGTATTGTGCCTTTTTGGGGCTGATTGGAGACCAACTCTGCTCGGGGGAGAGTATTGCTGAAATTTGTCTTACTCTGCGGGGAGCGAAGGTATCTTGGTCACATTCTTCAGGTGAACCTACCTTTGTACCTGGAGGACAGAGCAGCTAGACCGCTTAGACAATTCTGATTGCCCCAGCTTCTGTGGGAGAAGGTACCTGTAGAGGTGCTTGATGACTGCGATTGATAAATCTTCTTCTGATAGGCAAGTGACGAGATGCTGGGACATAGTCGTACGCTTTGATCCCTAATTTTTGCCTGGACCGCCCTTTCGGGTTTTCAGTCCACCGGGATACCCATTTTTGCCCAAGCCGCCTTTTCAGGTTTTCGACTTGCCGGGTGTACAATTTTTTTATTTTCATCCCTTATTTTTGCCCGAACCCTTTTGGTTCGCCGGGAAGCCCTTATTTTTGCCTAGGTATGTCAACCTAGCGGGTCTTTGATTATGCGCAGTATTTTTCGACTATGTCCACATTCTCGGAGTGTATGGAGTTGTCATTGTCAGTAGTGTTGCCATGTTACTAGAAGATCTTCGTTTGATCATGCAGGATTCGTAGCTGGAATTCATGTCCAATGCCCCAAGTGACTCGGGCAGAGATTTGCCCCTTGCTGTTTGGCATTTGAGAGATTCTCCGAATCTTGACTTAACTGCCCCAGATGACGGACAATGATCACGTCTGCCCCTTGATTGGAGGTGCTTTGGTTCATTAGACATTCGTCGTGCGAACTTCTATGCTGTTCAAATAAATAGTCATATGCAAGCAATGTTATATCAAAAATGCAAAGCTTATGTCTGTCTTGAAGTTTTTGAAAATGCATTTTTCAGTAAAACAAGCAAATTTTGTAAAATGTGATGTCAACTCAAGATTTTACAGCGAGCCTTAAGGAGTCAGGATACCTTTGTAATAGTATGCTTTCGAACTAACCCATGCTTCAGCTAGGACTTTTGAGGGTTGTAGCGTGGCCTGGTTCACGGTTTAAGAAACAAAGGATAAAGGCTCAAATTTTATTTGTACCCACCCGCTCTTCGTGATGTTCTTCAAACCTAAACTCAACTGATCGTGCGTTAGACCTTGTTTGAGTCTTTGCTCTGATATTCCGGTGATGGTTCGGATGTTGACAATTTATTTTGAATAGGCAGTCATTTTCGTTTTTTGTTGTTGAGGGTTTATAGGACCTCTTTCTTTTTTATTTTTATTATCCCTGTTTTTTGCCTGAACTGTTTCTTTTTACAGTCAGCGGGATGCCCCAGTTTTGTAAGTCTCCTTCATAGGTTTTGACTTATTGGGCTTTTATTTTTTGAAAGATAACGACTGCCTGTCTTGATGATTATTCGGAACCATCACTGTCTTTTGTTTCAAAAGGACTTCTTTTGATGTCATTCGTTATGCACTTGGATCAACTGAGAGAACTACCCTGCCCCAGGTTATGATTAAGGGTTTTAATTTTTTGTGAAAAGAAAAAAAACTCCTACTTCTTTGGCTCGAAGGGGTTGATGAGGGATTATCTTCCTTATAACTCCAGTGTTTAAGAATTGAAACAATGCCTGTACCTCATCAGCGGGGTTTGTTCAAAAGCATACTGTAAAGATCGTGGTATCGTTTTCGTCATCCTCCCTCAAGATGCTTAGAATGTTAAAATCGAGAGTTGAACATAAAAAATAAAAGCAATTTTAAGCATAGTAAACACAATTACTTCAAAACAGACACGTGTAATGCATTAATGAAATAACAACGTTTGACATGAATAAAATGTTTGAACAATCAAAGAAAAATACAACTTGAACATTTGAATGAACAAAACTTTTCAATGATTTGGTAAAGGAGCAGTGATTATGTTTGGAGTCTCTGGAGCTTCAAACTGGATTTCTTTGGCCTCAATTATGTCTTGGACCTTGTTTTTCAGAGCCCAACAGTTGTCCGTAGTATGCCCCGGGCTATCAGAGTGGTATGCGCACCTTTCGTTGGGATAATAGTTGGGAGCGGAAGTGTTTGGATTCCGGAGAGGAGCCCGTAAGGTAATCAGCCCTACATTCAACATTTGTTGTAGCGCTTGAGCCAGTGACATGTTGATCTTGGTGAACTGTCTTTTGGGGGCGACCTCCTTACACTGCTTCCCCTGTCCTTGTTGAGCAGGCCTAGGATTAGAGATCTGGGTTGCCCCTACATGTTGATCATGGCGACTCTTTTTACCATGCACCGCATTGGACTCTTTTTTTCCATGGTAAGGCTTTTTATGAGTGTCAAAAGGTGTAGCTTCTTGAATCTTCCCAACCTTGATACCAGCTTCAATTCTCTCCCCGGTCAAGATCAAATCTGTAAACCCAGCAGAAGAACTCCCAATCAGATGGTTGAAGAAAGGACCAGACAGGGTCCCCAAGAACATATCAACGAGCTCCCGGTCGGTCAGAGGTGGTTGCACCCTTCCAGCAAGGTCTCTCCATCTTTTCGCATATTCCTTGAATCCTTCACCCGTCCCTAGTGACATACCCTGGAGTTGGGTACGCGTAGGAGCGAGGTCGGAATTATACTGATACTGCTTGTAGAATGCAGTAGCCAAGTCATCCGAGTTACGAATATTGGCTCCATCCAGCTGATAGAACCATTCGAGTTGAGTCCCTGAAAAACTTTCCTGGAAGAAATGGATCCATAAGTTCTTGTCTGTAGTATACGGTTGGATCTTCCTCACATATGATCTGAGATGCAGCTTAGGATAGGATGCCCCATCGTATTTTGCAAAAGCAGGTGCTTTGAATTTGTGAGGGATCACCACCCCAGAGGATAAACCAAGATCTTCGAAATCCAGACCGGGTACCTTTTGTATCTCCATAGCACTTAGCCGATCTTCTAGCTGTTTGTACCTGTCCTCAGCTGGAGGGTACTGTTCATCATTGTAATCTGTCTCGTTGTCGGAGACCACGGGACTAGGAACCCTTCTCACTTGGGGACTGTATTTGCCCATAGATGAAGTAGTCAGCTCAGCCTCATTCGGTAATCCATTCCCAGATCTGCGTCTAGGGTTGAACAAAACAGTCCTCTTCTTCTTCTTCTTCTCTTTCAGAAGCAGAGTCTTCAAATCCTGTTGACCCTGGGCTAGGCTCATAACCATCTCTTGGAACTGGGCATTCTGGGCCTGGAGGGCCTTGATAGCTTGTTCATTGGATGATTCAGGATTCATGATGATTGCTGAAATAAACAGCAAAGAAGATAAGTGACCTGTCAAAAGGGTACATGTTATACAATGATATGTATGTATGCATGCAATGTTTTCAAGGATCTCGCGGGGTAAACAAGAAAATTGTTAGAATCTGGTAGCTTGATCGAAGGAACTTCATGTTGTTGAGAGTCCTTCTTCAAGAGTCAAAGCTCACCATATCGAGTGGGTCATAGCCCCTGACTTAAGTCATCAACCTTGGCTAGAGGAAAATAAATCCCCTTTGCCCCTTGCTAGACAGTTTGGTTCATCATGACCTGCATCACAAACCCTTGAGATCCTTGAAATGGATTAGTCCTTATGCAGGATGTATGCAATGGTATGACGGTATGATGTTATGCTATGCGTGGAGTGATGTAAGTAGGCCCTGTAATGAGTCCCAATTAAGGATTGTAAACATAACCTGCAAGGAACTCGTGTTGTTAGATAACAAGTATGCAAGTAGTTCAAGTATGAAGGCACACAAGTCACACAAAAGAGCCCTTAGATTTTAGGCCAGCATGAAGTTTGGGTACTACCCTCTTTCAGTTTCGTTGGTTAAGACCTGTCCTAGAAAATAGTAACCGGGTTCTAGAGGATCTCAATATCATCGACTACCCTCAATCGGTCATAACTCCAGCGTCGCAATCTTTTCTTGCGGCCAGAACCATCACGAGAGTTTAGCCTCAATGAGTGTAGCATACTGCTACTGTTCTATGGCCAAGTTGGCTCAATTTAGGGTTCTAAGGTCGGTTGGTGCTTAATGACTCCTCAGAAGACCCATATTCTCCTCGTTGCAACACAAGGGATATCGGTACAGACCAAGGTGTCACACCAACGTAGCCACTGCTTCACCCGTGTCGGTCTATGCCGGACAGGTCCCTCACAGCTTATGCTACCTAAAAGGGTATTCCCCAGATCCGGGTTAGGATCTATGAAACTCCAAGACAAACCCACAATATTAAATCAAGCAAAGCAAGCAATTGAAAACATAAGAGTGGTCTAATCCTAAGGTACACCTCACTTATAAAATCCCCAGCAGAGTCGCCAGTTCTGTGATCGGTGGAAATAGAACTGACTGTTTTTTAAGCTGGTTTCGCGAAATGTCGCGGTAAGCAAGAGTCGCCACCGTCTTTTATGTTCTCCAACATGGAAAGGACAAAAGCACAGCAAAATTCCTTTTTCGAGATGTTTCTCGGTTCGGGAGGTAGATTTATAGAAAGGGAATGTGTTAGCACCCTTTCTTTCCATGGTTATCCATGGGCTCTTAGGTACTTGCTCACTCTATGTTTTCAAAAGATTGTTTGCTTTTCAAGTGTGTGTGGGTTTTGAAAAAAGTTTCGTTTGAAAAATTTCTAAGTAACTCTTGTATCTGTCCTCAAGAGTGTATGAAATATTTGTTTGAAAACCTTTTGAAAGTGTAGGTGCAAAAAGAAGTTTTTTTATTTGAAAGCGCAAGTACCCAGGAGAAATCTACCTACTCTAAAGGAATTGGGCTGTGTAAGAGTCCTTTAGACAGTACTATCCCACTTTTGAGAAGTAGGTAGCACCGTCGTTGGAGTTATTCGGGTCAATTCGATTATTAGGGACATGTGTGGTCACCGAAGCAATAGTAGGACGCCTTAGCGGTAACCCTAATGTCCTAGATCCTTTTTATCCAAGGCAACTGTTTTGAGGCAACTGGATCTTTAGACAGGAGGGCAACCTCTAAAATACCCTATACTTGATGACCACCTCGAGGCAACCAGTGAGGCGTACCCTAGGAGTGGCATGTGCATGTGTGTTGTTTTCAGTTTATATTTATCTTGTACACGTTATTTGTGAGCTACAAATTGATTTGATTTGTCATACAAGTCTTTCATGCATATTAACAGTTAAGAGTGCGGAAAATAAATTGCGGAAAGGTAAATCTACGCAATTACAAGGCGCGGGTCTATACATCGCCAAAAAACAAAACCCGTTTGGAAATAAATGCGAGAAAGTAAAAGAAAGCGATAAAAGCCTAATTAACTATTACATCCTTGGAAACAGATACATAAATATAATGAATTAAAATAACCATGCGCGCAAAAGATTGAATCGAGACGTTCTTAGGGTTTTGACCCTTTTTGAGAAAAGAATTGAAATTGGTCCTTTTTTGCATTTAATTAAATTAAACCTAATTTGCTAATTAATTAATTAATTAAAAGAAAAAAATGTTTTTTATGTTTTAATGAAAATAAAAAATAAGAAATTAAAAGTCAAAGTTAGAGAAAACCTAAGTCTAATTTATTTTATTTATTGTAAAAAATGTCAAAGTTAACCTAATTTAACTAAATTACTTAATTTACATTTATTTACAAAATAATAATAATTAATAAATATAATAATAATAAGAAAATATTGTTTTCTGAATTAATGATAAAAATAATTATTTGTTAGTTAAATAAATAGTAATAATAATTAGTAATGAAATAATTAAAAGAAAACAAAATAAAATAAAAAGAAAAGAAGTAATTAAACCAGGGGGTATGCTGGGCCCATAGGAGGTGAATTTGTTGAATCTGGCCCACTAACACACAAGCCACGTTTGACTTTCTGGATCAGGTGCGTGTTCATTGACTAGAGAACACCCTAGCCTTTCATCTTTGGCCATTGGTTTTGAACACGTGACCACCTGGCGCCTGATTGTTTGAGGGACATGGTGGAATGCTTTTCAGCGCCTGCACATGATTATATTGGAAAAAATAGAAACAAGGAATTTGGGGGACCTGGGAATTGAACCCAGGTCCCAATGATGATCAGCCAGATCACTAACCACTCCACCACGCGTTTGCTTCTGTTAATATAATGGATAACGAAAATAATATATAAAAAATCAATTATACTGGAAAGCAAGAATAAGCGCACATTATATTTGAATGATCCAATAACACGTCAACAGCTCATCATCGTCTTCCCTAAACCTGCAAAACAAAGGTTGGATAGCGGGGGTTTTTAACCCCCACAACCTGTATCCACAGAAAATAGTGATTAGGCGTACGTTGTACATAAATTCATCGCGAGGGTGGTTCTAGATTCGTCTGGTTGCAATGAATCCAACCATGTGCATGAGAAGGCCTAATTTTGCTGGATGTGGAAAGCCCCAAAATTAAAGCTTCGGAACCCTAATACTTGTTGATGGCATCTTTTGATTCAGGGCTCCATAATCAAATTAACTTGTACCATTAGCTTCAGAGAGGTTCTAGCAATGCAAAGCAAACAAAAAATCACATTAATAATGCATGAATTATGAATTTCGATTATGAGAAAGAAAGCTAAACCATGCGACTGTGTAGAGCGATTTCTTGAGGTTAAACGCTTGGTTTTGATTGCAATGCGTTTCTGGGAGTCCCTGCAACGTGTTAGAAGAAATTACAAGTATTGAATTGGCCTTGAAGGTTGAATTCAGTTTTGAGTTTTTTGATATTTTTTGGAATTGGTTATGGCCTTTCTTGCAGAATTTTCACGTGAATGGAATTAGGTTTAGGTTCAGCATATATAGTATAATGGATTTAGGTTACAATCTTGGCCAAGAATCCATGGAATTCATGTTTTCAATATTTGATTTCAATCAAATCTTTTTGCATATTTTTGATTGGAAAACATTGCCAAATTGGGAGATTTTGTCCCCTTGATGTGTACACGAAATCTCCAGCTTGTCTTGAGCTTATTTGCATCATAAAAAAATTTGAAAACCATATCTTTATATTTTCTATATTTTAAATCAATTAAATGAATTAATATTAATAAAAAAATTCAATTAATTAATTAAAAATAAGAAAAATAAATCAATTTGAGCTCAATGGGTCGTGCATATGCTTTGGGTAAAGATTCAAGAAGGAATTTGAGGCCCATTAGCAAAAACAAGGTGTTTTAGGCAAAGTTGACTTTTGCAAATTCCCAAAAATTTCCCAACTTCTCCAATGCATATCTTGCTCAATTTTGATCCTATGGACATGTTCTTGGACATTTTGGAAAGGACTTGAAGTCCTCTAACTAATTCCATTGGTCCCATGTCATTTGGATTTACCAATCTCAAGTTATGGTCTTTGACTTAAAGTGCATTTTTGTTGACTTTTGAAATTGACCTATAATGTTGAAATTGATAACTTTTTTTGAGAGCATTTATTGGACTTGGAATGTGAAGATGCGTTGTAGGAAATGTCCTCACCTTCAAAATGAGAATTGGATGGGATTTTTCTGATGAACCATGAAAAAGTTATGCCTTGGTCATGTTACAGTTGACTTTTCAACTGTCCAAAAATAGTAATTTTTGCATCTTTGATGATTTTTGAGCCATTCTTGAGGAATCATGATCAAGACTTGATCAAATGATGATTTTGGCTTCAAAATAAGATGTTGACCAAAATTTTTGACTTTTGACTGTAAAATGACCATTTTGCCCCTGCAGTTGATTGTGAAGCAAATAAAGCTTTTGACTGTGGACTTTGATGTTGTGAGCCTTGAAACTTGCCATGTAGGTGTTTGACAATGTGTATAGGCCTATGGGACTTGATTGAACCATTGAAAACCTCAAATTCTTTGCAAGAACCAAAACCCTAGTTTTGATTGCCTTAGGAGGTGGTTTGAATTGTGCAACCCTTGAGCAAATCTTGAACCATTTAGAGATTCGTCTTGACAAATCTTGAAGAATATGGGAGGGCAAATTTTGGGGTACAACAGGTACATTTGGCACCAAATTGATTGGACATACGATGGCTAAGAATATTCTAAGGGCAGGCTACTATTGGTCTACCATGGAAGCTGACTGTCATCAATATTCCCGTACTTGTCAAAAATGCCAAATCTATGCGGACAAGGTACATATTCCTCCAGTTCCTCTCAATGTCCTAACAGCTCCTTGTCCCTTCACAATGTGGGGTATCGACATGATTGGAGAGTCAAACCTACGGCATCCAATGGACACCGCTTCATCCTGGTGGCCATTGATTACTTTACCAAGTGGGTCGAAGCAGCTTCCTTCGCCTCCGTTACAAAGAATGTGGTTGCGCGCTTCATCAAGCAGAACCTCATATGCCGGTATGGTATCCCCGACCGTATCATCACGGACAACGGTACAAACCTGAACAACACTATGATCACCGCTCTGTGCGAGCAGTTCAAGATTCAACATCACAATTCATCTCCCTACCGACCAAAGATGAACGGTGTTGTCGAAGCTGCGAACAAAAATATCAAGAAGATCATTCAAAAGATGATAGTCACCTACAAAGACTGGCATGAGATGTTACCGTTTTCTCTTCACGGATACCGTACCACGGCGCGTACTTCAACTGGGGAAACCCCCTTTTCTTTGGTATACGGAATGGAAGTTGTTTTACCTATAGAGGTTCAGATTCCCTCCCTAAGAATCATGAAGGATGCTAGTTTGAGTGAAAACGATTGGATTCAGACCCGGCTTGATCAACTGAACTTGATTGAGGAGAAGCGACTTACTGCTGTTTGTCATGGTCAGACGTATCAAAAACGAATGATCAAGGCTTTCAACAAGAAAGTCAGACGTCAGGTGTATCAAGTCGGAGATCTTGTAATCAAGCGGATCATCTTGCCGCAAAGTGATCCCAAGGGCAAGTGGACTCCTACTTACGAAGGACCATTTGTGATCAAAAACATCTTTTCTGGTGGGGCTATGATTCTAACCACCATGGACGGCGACGATCTGTCGCACCCTGTGAACGCAGACATAGTCAAAAGATACTACGCATAAACGACCCGACAAGTTGAAAACTCGAAAGGACGACTTGGGAAAAAATGGGTATCCTGGTGAATCAAAAACCCGAAAGGGCGGTTCAGGCAAAAATTAGGGATAAACAAAAAAAATCTGTACAGCCGGCAAGTTGAAAACCCGAAAGGGCAACTTGGGCAAAAAAGGGTTTCCCGGTGGATCGAAAACCCGAAAGGGCGATCCAGGCAAAAGTTAGGGAATTAAAGCGTATGACTATGTCTCATCGGATCACTTTAAGGACAATCTCTTCACGGACAAGCTCCAGGTTTCCAATCAATCCAATCATCTGCGGACGAAGCAACAAATGGACAAGATACTCAGAGTTACGAAGGCTATAGCAGAATGGGAACCCCATAGAATTATTACACATAGCCATCTTTCTTTGTATAAATTTTTTCTTAATTTTATGACAATATTCTCTTACTAGGATGTCTGTCTCCTTTGTACAAAATACTTACACAAAGTTAATACAAAGATACTTCAAAGTGCAGAAAATTGTTTGCCTTTCCTTTCTTTTTTATACTTGTGTTTTATTTGAAAATGTCCAATGATTTATTAAATGAGCATATGCATTTGAATATAATCACTGCTTTCAAAATAAAATGAAATGAGAAAGAATAATTACTTATAGGATGAAAGTATAGGAAGATGTCTTTAGGCTATTCCAGGAGGAGTCCCCTGCAGCACATCACCCATATCCCCAGCGGAGTTAAGTTTCAAGAATCCCCATCAGAGTTGAATTTTCAAACTCCCAATCCCCAGTGGAGCAAAACTTTGAACTACAAACCCTCAGTAAGGATGAAACTTTCTTCCCCAAGCGGAGCCAAAACTTCAGCCTTTGAACACCAGTGGAGACCATCCAGTTTCCTCCATTGTCCCTGAAGAGTTGCTTTAAAACCAGATAATTCCCCAGAGAGTTATTCTTCCCCAGTGAAGTCGCCACGATCAAATCAGCACGTCATTAAGATCCCCAGCGGAAAGGAAACTTTGATCTACCAATCCCCAGCAGAGACTATTCAGTTTTCCCCTGATATCCCCAATAGAACGAAGATTCTCGTTCTTGAAGTCCCCGGTAGATTGGCATACAACCCAAACTCCTGATCTCCCCAGCGGTATAGCTTCTCCCCACAGAGGTTGTCAAAGCCCAAATCTCCAACAGTGGTCAAGGATTTATTCTCCCCGACAGCAGTCAAAGATTTTATTATCTCCAGCTATCTAGGATTTATTTTCCTCAGCAAAACAGCTAATCAGCTTACATGCGCATACATTACATTCATATATCATAAACATTGATAAAACACATCTTATTGCATCATACATTTCATGCAACATAACTTTGTGTTTCAGCTAACATTCTACCCTTTTCAGGAAGAAATTAATAGCTACCTAAAAACAGATAGTCAAAGCTCAGAAAACGGCTTAGAAATGCTCCAGACACGGATGTTTTCCTATTTGTTTATCCAAATCAAGGGGCAAATTCCTGTTCCAGTTATGAAGCATGGATTCGACCAGATAATACCTTGATTATACTGAATCCCGGAGATCGACTGGAAAATAGTTGAATCCCCTACAAATTCTTCTGAAACCTGGATGTTGACCAGATAGGAAGTAAAGTATTGTGAAGCCTGGACGTTGACCAGATAGCAATACAAGACTGTGAATCCTGGATGTTGACCAGATAACAGTAAGGTATACTGTGAAACTTGGACATTGACCAAATAAAAATTTACTCGGCCAATTACTTTGAAGCCCGGATTCAACCGGATATTAGTAGGCCCCAAAATCAAAGGGAAACCCGGAGGCGACCGGATAACCATTTTGATTTCCTTCTGAAGACTGGACGTTGACCAGATAGGAAGTAAAGTATCGTGAAGCCTGGACGTTGACCAGATAGCAATACAAGACTGTGAAGCCTAGATGTTGACCAGATAGAAGTTCATTGTAACCTCTTCAACCAAGAGATGACTTCCCAGTGGAATAACAGACGACTGAAGTTCTATTTTTACCGCAACAGAGACCAGCATTCCCCGGCATAGTCCTCCTCAACAACATGTATACGGTCTCTCGCAAAGGAATCTCTTATGCGATCAACTTTCTTGGATGGTGTGATACGGTGGGAGAACTGACTTGGGATTTTGCATTTTGTGTTCGCAAATGTTCCGGTTTAGCAAGAGTCGCCACCAACTTTTTATTTTATCCTAAGGAAAGGTAAAAAAGCACAGGAAAGACCTTTGAGATGTTTTCTTGGGTTTGGGGAGTAGATTATAGAAAGGGAAGGTATTAGCATCCTTTCTATCCATGGTTATCCATGGGCTCTTAGTTACTTGCTTAGATCACTTGCTTTGCTTTTCAATTGTTTGAAATGGTGCTTTGTGTGTGGTTTTGAAAGATGTTTTGAAAAGAGGCCATCATTGTGGTAACCTTTGTAATGATTCTTGTTTGAATGTATACAAAGGTGTTTTTGTCTTTTGAAAAGTTTTCAATGTTTGAAAGTAGGGTTTTGAAATTGTGTTGTGAAGTGTGTTTTGAAAAAATAGCAAGGATGTTTTTGCAAGCTTGATCAAGTAACTAGGAGCTATCTACCCTATTTTACTCAAAGATTTTTCTTATGTTTTTAACCCTTTTAACAGTGTTGTTTCACCATTGTATTTGGTGAACAACCTTGTGTTAGGATGTTAAACGGGACAGGCACGAATCATCGTATAGACCATGATAGCAATAATGTCAAGTATTTTTGGCAATTTTTCTTAAGGGGCTTGATCATTTTGTTTTAGGCAACTCAGATAGCGTCGTCGAGGGACTATGATCTTTTGTTTTGTTTTTGTTTTGCCAAAGTACTTGACATGCAACCATGGCCCATTTTTGAAGGCAACAAGTTGATTGAAACCCTAGGGGTGCAAGTGTGCATTGTGTTTGTTTTTCATGCATTGTTATCTTTGGATTAGGTCAAGCTATTTGTTGATTTTATTTGCATACAAACCCTAAGTCTAAGCATGGCATAATTGGAAGCTTTTAAATGTGCGAGAATTTAAATGCTACACTATTACAACATGATATAGGGAGGGGGTACAAATTTGACATGGGGGTATTTGACAAGAAATTAAATTCTAAGTTATTACAACCAAATTGAATGTACAAGCAATATTTAAATGTACAATAATTGAATAAAAATATAATAAATAAATGTTAAATAAAAATGTATTATGCAAAAAGTTTTTATGTATGTAAAAGGTATTTTTTTAATGTGAAATGTAAATAATAAAAAAAAGTCAATTTTAATTATTTTTGTTATTTAGGGCAAAAATCCCTAATTCTTAATAAATAGTATTATTTATTAATTATATACAATAATATATTGATTTGTACAAAAAAATAAAAGTATATTGTAAGAATGATATTTTAGTGTAAAATATTAACAAAAATGAAAATGTAAAATTTTTGTATTTTTGACCTAATTATTTAATAAAATAAAGTATATAAGTAAATACATATATTAAACATATTAAATATATAAAAATAAAAATTAATTATTTACAAAAAATGTGTATATTCAAGAAAATGTTTTTAAGTGTGTATAAAAATAATAAACAAAAATAAACATATTTTTTTACATTATTCTTTGAGTTTTAATAAAAAGAAAATAAATTATTTACATGTTTATACTAGTAATAATTAAAATAAAATCCAAATAAATACAAAAAATTTATGAAAATAATTTTTAAATATTTTTTATATTAAAAAATAAAATATCAAAATCAGAAATGAAACAAAAATGCAAAAATAACAAATGTACAAGAAATGGGCCAGGGGGTGTAAAAAGAAAAGTGGAGGGTGCCAAAAGCAAGCCTGTACAGGCCCAGCCCAAACCAAACTTCATCTTCTTCCTTTGAACAGACCTGCGCGCGTGCTATGTACAAAACTGTAACTCCTGATTCTTTGATTTTTTTGACAAAACTCATAACATGAAACTTGTAGAGCATTAAACAACGAATCCAACCATATAAAAAACTTGAATTAACTCTCAAAGACCAGAGAGAATTTCTCTGGCCCTAATTTCTAACCTAGTTTTTTCCAGAAAGTTCATGGGTGAAATTCTCCTAGCACGATTAATGTAAATGAAAACTAAGCATATGTGTGGCTTCAGGGCTATGAGTACAACATATTTCATTCACAAACCTAAGCCTAACTATTCCTAAATAGAGAGATAGAAGTTCATGAAATACCTGTTTCAGTTGACGTCGAGCTGAGCAATGTAGCAACTTTCAAGGATGTTTGAACTTCTTTTGAGCTTGCCTGAGGTCCAATGAAGCTTTCCCAATGCTTACTTTGTTTTGAAATGGCTTGAATCGTGCCACAGAACTCAACCTGCAAAGCTTTGAAACAAAAATGGCAATGTGTGTTAGAGGTGTTACAGCTAGCAATGGATGATCTGGATAGCTTATATATGTTGGTTGGAAGGTGTTTGAAGTATCTTTGGGCAAAATGCACGATAGAATTTGGTTATGGCTTGAAGTTTGCAGAGCTTGCCCTGTTTTGTAGCAAAATGGAGATTTTGAGTATGAGGAGGTTTGAATGATGAAGGGGTCGTGTTTCTAGCTTGTTAGGAGGTACAAAACTTGTCTACAATGTTTGTGTAAGTTGGTCTTAACAGATGTATGTGATGGCATATGATTTGCAATTTTTCTTCTACCTGAAGCAAAATAATGGAAGTGATGTTATAGCCTTGTACAGGCCCTCCTATCACCCTGCACACAACACTCTTGGCCCCTCTAATTCATGGATTTGGTTTGCAGTATCAGATTTTGTTCAAGGCTCAATGCTTAGTGTTTTGACATAAAGTTACCTTTTGCAAAAATGGCAATATACCTTTTACCATTTAGGGCTTAATCTTGTGTACAATGCCCTAATGACCAAGGCAATACCTTAACTCAATGGATATGCATTAAATTATGGAGTACAAACTGGTTTTGAGGCATGTAATTGTGAACCAAGCAAGCTAGATCAGATTTGCAAATTGGTATGAACATGTATTGGCCATGGACAAAAGTGAGTTTTTGCCAACTTCAAGCATTCGATTCTCTTTAACCACAAGGGTGTTTGAGGAGTTCTTGGATAATTTGGAAAGCTTGGAACATGTAATATAATCCATATTGGAAATTCAATTTGAAAATCCAAGGGGAACTATGTGAAAAGTGGCCTAGAAGATGGGTCAAAATCCTGCCTAAACTAGGGCAAAATTTCTCTAAGTTAAAAGTTTTAGGTACCCTTGTTCCAAAAATGATAACTTGAGATACAAGCTTCTTTTGAGAAAACTTTGTGAATCAAAGTTGTAGACTTTGTGATGGACTACAACTTTCATGTTGCAAGTTTTGTTTGAATCCATTTTCATCTTGGTGAAAAAATGGGACAAAGTTAGGGAAAAAATAAGAAAATTTCATAACTTAGAAAATTTCTAAGTTATGAAATTTTTTCATTTTAAACCCTAATTTACATTTTTGGGTTTCATGATGAACAAGTTTCATAATTTGACATGTCTTGATGAAAAATGACTCTTGGCACTTGATTTTGATCAAAAAGTCAAAGTTTGACTTTTCAGTGTACAATCAAATTTGGATCAACTGACTGAAAAATTCATCTGTCAATCCTATGCATTTGAGATCTTTTGAACTTGTTGAATGGGTCAAGACAATGTTATTTAGTCCTTGAGTCCATGTGTGAGCTTGATTTGCCATTGGTTAGGTCAAACAGTCAAAAATTGCCTTTGTGCAGTCAAAACCCTAAAAATGACCATTTTGCCCTTTTGGTGATTTGATCAAATTTCTTGTGGAATTGTGATCCAAACTTGACCAAATGGTTCATATGAGTTCATAATGTTGATATGGGTCAAAATTCATGAGGTTTGACTGTCAATTGGCCACAATTGACTTTTTCCCCAATACAGCTGATTTCTAGGTCAACTGTCCAATTGACTGGGCAAAAATTTGAATCAAGGCTTGAAACTTGGTATGGACAAACTTGTGAGTCCAACATGAAGTATGAAAATCACTTTGGGCATTGTAGGTCAAAATATCCCTGTGCAAACTCAAACCCTAATTTAGGTCAATAGTGCAAGGAGGTGTCTTGAGCAGAGCAAACCCTAGCTTGATCTTGAGTTCCAAGAGTCTTGTGATGAGAAATGTTGATGAAATGAGAGGGAAAATTTTGGGGTACAACAGATGGCATCTTTAAGCCCATCTCCGGAGAGATTCAATCACATCTCTAAATGGCATCTTTAAGCCCATTCCCTTAACTCCTCTGACGAGTGCAAATTTACGGGCACTCTAGTGTCCAATCCTCTTTTACCTTCGAGTCACGAAAGGCAAACTCGCCAATCTAACTCTTCAGGTTCAAGAAGATTGAACAGGGGCAGCTGTTGTACCCCAAAATTTTCCCTCTCATTTTATCAAGATTTCCTCTCACAAGACTCTTTGAATTCAAGACCAAGCTAGGGTTTCCTCTGCTCAAGACATCTCCTTGCATTGTTGACTTAAATTAGGGTTTGAGTTTGCACAAGGAATTTTGGACTTCTAATGCTCAATTTGACTTTCATGCTTCATGTTGGACTTATAAGTTTGCTCATACCAAGTTTCAAGCCTTGAATCAAATTTTTGCCCAGTCAATTGGACAATTGACCTAAATATCAGCTGTATTGGGGAAAAAGTCAATTGTGGCCAATTTATAGTCAAACCTCATAAATTTCGATCCATATCAACATTATGAGCTCATATGAACCATTTGATCAAGTTTGGACCACAACTCCTCAAGAAATTTGATCAGATCATCAAAAGGGCAAAATGGTCATTTTTAAGGTTTTGACTGCAGAATGGCAATTTATGACTTTTCACCTAGCCAATGGCAAATTAGGTTCAAGCATGGATTCAAGGACTCAATTGCATCATCTTGACCTATTCACAAGGTTCAAAAGATCTCAATTGCATTGGATTGACAAATGAATTTTCCAGTCAACTCATCAAAAATCAACTGTACACTGAAAAGTCAAACTTTGACTTTTTGGTCAAAATCAAGTGCCAAGGGTCATTTTTCATCAAGATGTGTCAAAACATGAAACTTGTTCATCAAGAAACCCAATTTTGCAAATTAGGGTTTAAGATTGAAAAATTTCATAACTTAGAATTTTTCTAAGTTATGAAATTTTCTTATTTTTTCCCAACTTTGCCCAACATTTTCACCATGATGCAATTGGATTCAAACAAAACTTCCAACATGAAAGTTGTATTCCTCCACAAAATCTACAACTTTGATTCACAAAGTTTTCTCAAAAGAAGCTTGGATATCAAGTTATGATTTTTGGAACAAGGGTCCATGAAACTTTTAACTTAGTGAAATTTTGCCCTAGTTTAGGCAGGATTTTGACCTATCTTCATGGCAACTTTTAACCTAGTTCCACTTGGAATCTAAAAATTCATTTCAAAGATGGATTGAAGATAATGTTACAAGCTTTCCAAAATGTCCAAGAACTCTCCAAAATCATTTGCGGTTGGGAGAATCAAAGGTTTGAATTTGGAAAAAACTCACTTTTGATCCATGGCATTTTCATGTTGATACAAGTTGCAACTTCCATCCAGCATTGTTTGTACTTGATTACAAGTCCCTAAACCCTTTCATACTCAATAATTAAATGCAAATCCATTGGTTTGAGGCTTTGTTCTGATCATGGGAGGATTACACAAGAGATTAATCCAAAAATGGAAAAAAGGCAACATTGCCATTTTTGTCAAATTCTGCTTTATGTCAAATTGCATCCTTGAGCCTTGAACAAAATCTTGGACAACAAACAATATCCACAAACTTGAGGGGCCAAGATCACAAAGTGCAAGCTGAAAGATAGCCTGTACATGCCTGTCCAGTACCACTTGTTACTTTTGCTTAAAATACAAGAAAACTTGCCAAAATGACATAACTTGGATATCTGTTATAACCAACCCTTGCAAGCATTTGAGACAAGTTTTGTACATTGCCTTGAGCCAGAAACACGAATTGTTGAACCCTCAATCCTTCCAAAACACAAAATCACCTTCCTCTTGCAAAATAGGGCAGTTTCTGCACTTGGAGTTCCATAGCAAAAACCACTCGTGCATTTTGCCCCAAACCTGTTCAAACACATTCCATATAACCTATCCAAGCTATCCCAACCATTGGACAGTGACTGTAACTCCATTTTCAAGCTTCACCATTTCTGTTTTTAGCTTGTGCAGCTTGAGTTCTACAAGCTTGCTCAAGCAAGTCCAAAGCAAACTAGGCATTGGGGAAGATCAGAGGAAGTTCAGGCAAGCTCCCAAGCAACTCAGGTCTCACTGAAAAGCTCCACATTTCCATACACGAGTTCAACTGAAACAGGTTTTTGTCAACTTCCTATCTCTCTATTTAGAAATCATTAGGCTTAGGTTTGTGAATAAAAAATATAGTACTCATAGCCCTGAAGCTGTACATATGCTTAGATTTCATTTAAATTAAACGTGTTAAGAGAATTTGATTCATGAACTTCCTGAAAAAGTTAGGTTAGAAATTAGGGCCAGAGAAATTCTCTCTGGTTTTTGAGAGTTAGATTAAGTTCTTTATATGGTTGAAATCGTCTTGAAAAATGCTATAACTTTGGTGTTATGAGTTTTTGCATTAGAGCACGTATGCAGGTTTTCCATATTTGAATCAGGCGCGCGTGTGTTTGTTTAACAAAGGTTGAAGATGAAGTGGAAATGGGCTGGCCTGGCTTGTTTTTGTTTTTGACACCCCCTGCATTGCTGACTGCACCCCCTGGCCCATTTGTTTTATATTTTCATATTATTTTCATTTCTTTTTATTTCTGATTTCATTTTATTTTTTCCAAATATAAAAAATTACTAAAAATAGTTTCCTTAAATTTTCACATTTTTTTTATTATTTATTTTATTTTATTTTGTCCTAATATTTAGTTTATTAGGTTTACTATATTTATTTTCACAAATAAAAAACTTGTAAATAACATATAAAAATATTATATTTTTATCTTTTTTTTTATAGTATTTATATACTTAAATATTATTTCTCATATATATATATATATATATATATATATATATATATATATATATATATATATATATATATATATATATATATATATATATATATATATATATATATATATATATATATATATATATATATATATATAATATATATATATATATATATATATATATATATATATATATATATATATATATATATATTATATATATATATATATATATATATATATATATATATATATATATATATATATATATATAATATATATATATATATATATATATATATATATATATATATATATATATATATATATATATATATATATATATATATATATATATATATATATATATATATATATATATATATATATATATATATATATATATATATATATATATATATATATATATATATATATATATATATATATATATATTATCTAAAAACAAAAACTAGAGTTTCCACACTTATTAAAAATAATATTTTTTCTAATATATTTTATTTTTTGACACTTGTATATATTTATATTTATTTTCTTGTACATAAAATAAATAATATAATTTTCATACATATTCTTAAAACAAAATTTAGGGTTTTTCCTTAACAAAAATAACTTCTTATTTTTCTTATTTTTTTTAACACATTAAAAATTATATTTTTATACACATAAAAACAAACAAAACATTTTTTGCATATTCATAATATTGTGCATATTCATATTTTATTGCTTATTTAAATATTGTTTATTTATCATTTGAGCAAAGAGTTCAATTTGAATGTAATAGTAAACATTAGGGTTTTATTTTCTTGCAAATATTCCCCATTCAAACTTGTATCCCCCTCCCCATATCAATGTTGTAATAGCTTAGGTTTATTTTACGCATTTTATGCTTTCAAATATGCCATGTTAGAGATTAGGGTTTGTATGCAAAAATCCAAAATCAAAACAAATAGCTTGACTAATACAAAGAAAAAAAGCATGTAAATTGACAACACAATGCACACATGCACCCCTAGGGTTTCATCCACTTGTTGCCTTGAAAATGGCCATGTTATGCATGTTGAGTATCTTGGCCAAACAGAAACAAAACAAAAGATCATAGTCCCTCGATGATGCTATCTTGGTTGCCTATACAAAATGATCTAGTCCCTCAAAAATTTGCTAAAGATACTTAGCATAATTGCTATAATGGTCCATACGATGACCCGCGCCTGCCCCGTTTAACATCCAAATACAAGGTTGTTTACCAAATGTAATGGTAAAACAACACTGTCAAAAGGGTTAAAAATGTGTAGGAAAGATCTTTGAGTAAAATAGGGTAGACAACTCTTAGTTACTTGATCAAAACTTGCAAAAACATCCTTGATATTTTCAAACACACCTCACACCACAATTTCAAAACATTTCCCAAAACAAACTTTCAAACATTGAAATATCTTTTCAAAAGACAAAACACCTTTATATATATTCAAACAAGAATCATTACAAAGGTTGCCACAACGATGGCCTCTTTTCATAGCATTTTCAAAAACCACACACAAAGCACCATTTCAAACAATTGAAAAGCAAAAGCAAGTGATCTAAACAAGTAACTAAGAGCCCATGGATAACCATGGATGAAAAGGGTGCTTGCACCTTCCCTTTTCATAATCTACTCCCCGAACCCAAGAAAAAATCTCAAAGGTCTTTCCTGTGCTTTTTGACCTTTCCTTTGGATAAAATAAAAAGTCGATGGCGACTCTTGCTAAACCGAAACATTTGCGAACACAAACTCAAACCTCAAGTCAGTTCTCCCACTGTATCACACTTAGTATGCGCGCGCTTGCCACTGGGGTGGCTGTTTCATCCGGTCATATAATCAAAGCATAAATATATATTAGATATTGCTTTCTGAAGGCAACTTCATCTTCAACTTCACGCCTAGCCGGACCACTTGTATCTTCCTTATCTCTCCACAAAAATGGAAAGTTAAAACATGAAAGTTATGGTGTTTCTTCCCACGAATTCAACCATATAACTTATGTAAGATAAAAGTCAAAGATAAAATCTAATTTTGCTGTCCCTAAATTGAAACCTAATTTTCTCAGAAAATTCAAATCCAAAATTCTCTATACACGGTTGTTGTACCCCAAAATTTGCCCTCCCATTTCCTCAACATTTTCTCATCACAAAACCCTTGGAGCTCAAGATCCAATTAGGGTTTCCTCTGCTCAAAACTTCTCCTTGCACTGTTGACCCAAATTAGGGTTTGTGTTTGCACAAAGATATTTTGACCTAAAATGCCTAAGATGACTTTCATGCTTCATGTTGGACTCCCAAGTTTATCCATACCAAGTTTCAAGTCTTGATTCCAAATTTTGCCCAGTCAATTGGATAGTTGACCTAGAAATCAGCTGTATTGGGGAAAAAGTCAACTGTGGCCAATTGACAGTCAAATATCATGAAAATTGACCCACATCAACATTATGAACTCACAAGGACCATTTGACCAAGTTTGGATCACAATTCCACAAGAAATTTGATCAGATCATCAAAAGGGCAAAATGGTCATTTTTAGGGTTTTGACTGCACAAAGGCAATTTTTGACTGTTTGACCTAGCCAATGGCAAACCAAGCTCACATATGGACTCAAGGACCCCATGGAATTATCTTGACATGCTCAACAAGTTCAAAAGATCCCAAATACACAAGATTGACATTTGAATTTCCCAGTCAATTGATCAATTTTGACTGTATACTGAAAAGTCAAACTTTGACTTTTTGGTCAAAATCAAGTGTCAAGATTATTTTTTCATCAAAACATGCCAAATCATGAAACTTGTTCATCAAGAAATCAAGAATTGCAAATTAGGGTTTGAAATGAAGATTTCTCATAACTTAGAATTTTTCTAAGTTATGAAAAACCCTAATTTTTTCCTAACTTTACCCCACTTTCTCACCAAGATGCATTTGGATTCAAGCAAAAGTCAAAACATGAAAGTTGTAGCCTATAGCAAAATCTACAACTTTGATTCACAAAGTTTTCCCAAAAGAAGCTTGTAGCTCAAGTTACAATTTTTGGAACAAGGGTACCAAACCATTCTTAACTTGGAGAAAATTTGACCTATTTTAGGCAAGGTTTTTACCTGACTTCAAGACCATTTTTCACATGCTTACACTTGGAATTTCAATTTTCATTTCAAAGATGGATTATAGTACACATTCCAAGCTTTCCAAAATGTCCAAGAACTCATCAAACAACCTCATGGTTAGAGAGAATCGAATTTGGCAAGTTGGGAAAAACTCACTTTTGATTTGGCCAAGTTACATGTTCATACATTTGTGCCATTTTGAATTCAGCATGCTTTCCTTGATTACAGGTCTTTTATCTCAATTACACTCATAAATTTAATGCCAATCCTTTGTGCCAAGATGTTGTTCTATGAGTTTGGACATTACATGTTAAACTAAGCCATTTATAGAAAAAGCAAATTAACCATTTTGGAAAAGTGAACTTTATGTCAATATGCAAATCCAAGCAAGTACAGTTAAGATCTCTTTGGCACAAGTTTATGAGTTAATTACACTGATCAAGACTGAGTTATGCAGCACATTATGGGGGCCTGTACAGGCTAGAAACACCAACTTGCCATCTCTTGCTTAAAGTGTAAGAAACTTGTCATAACACCACCAACTTTCATCTCAGCAAACCAAGCCTTAAGAAAAGTTATCAAACACATTATAAACATCCATTATGAGCTAGAACACGACCCTAACATCTCCATTGCCTTCTCATTCACAGAATCACCATTGAACTGCCCAAAACAGGGCATCCCTGCAGTTTGAGTTCCATAGCTCAAACCTTCCATGCATTCCTGCTAAAAACACTTCAAACACATTCCATAACATCCATATAAACTATTCCAAACCTTGAACTGAGACTGTAACAGCCATAACACCATTTTCCATTTCCATTTTTCTATCTTGCAGGTGGACTTCTGCAGCTTGATTTGGCACGATTCAAAACACACCAAGCATTGGAATAGCATCACTACACTTCAGGCAAGGTGTACAAATCATCATCTTGCCCTGAAAGCTCCTCCATTGCAAGGCACGATTCCAACTGAACAGGTATATTCATGAAGTTCTATCTCTCAATATAGGCATTGTTAGCTTTAGGTTTGTGAAGAAAACATGTCACATTCATAGCCCTGAACATGCCCATGTAGTTAGATTTCATTTATATTATGTGTGCTTAGAGAATTTTAAGTCTGAACATTGAACAAAAACTAGGTCAGGAATTGGGGGAGAAGAAATTCTCTCTCATCTTAGAGAGTTAAGACAAGTTCTTTATATGGTTGGATTCGTCTTTTAATGCTCTACATTTTTCATGTTGTGAGTTTTGCTTGAAAGTCCAGGAATTGGGAGATAGAAAACGCGTGGATGGTTGTTCAAACATTGTTCTGAGGTTGAAGATGAAGTCTTCTTGGGCTGGGCCTGAGTTGACTTTCTTTTTACACCATGCTTTTGCTTTTTTACCCCCTAGGCCCATTTTGTTTATTTTCATGATTTTTTGACTTTTCTTTTTTTGTTCTGACTTATTTATTTTTTCTTATAATATTAAAAATATAAAAAATATTTTTTACACCTTTTTCATATTTATTAGGTATTTATTTGTTTAGGTTAATATTTGTACATAAATAAATACATAAACACTTTTATACTAAAAAATATGCAAACACATTTTATTTTCCATTTTTATTTTATTTTATCTTCTGAAAATATTTTATATAAAATATACTTTTTTTATAAATATTAAATATTATTATTTTTGTATATATAATATATATTTAGTAAATAATACAAATATTCATATATATTAGTATATTTAGGTTAAAAATACAAAATATATACATTTTATTTTTTTATTAATATTTAACATTAAAAAAATACCTTTTGACCAATATACTTCATTTTTATTTTATTTTTGTATATAATAAATAAATATTTGTACATATTGAATAATTAATATATTTTACTTAATAAAATTAGGGTTTTGCCCTAAACATAAAAAACTCCAAAAAAATAATACTTTTTATTTTGTTTATTTGACATATAAAAATACCTTTTTTCATACATATAAAAAAACCTTTTTGCATCTTGCATATTTATTTTATTTCCATTTAATTTGTGCAATTAAATATCTTGTAAATAATTCAATATTGATGTAATAGTCTAAGTTTAAATTCCTTGTCAAAAAAACCCCATTTGAACATTTGTACCCCCCTTCCCATATATTGTGTTGTAAGAGCTTAGTAACTTTATTTTTCGCACTTTATTGCTTTCTAATTATGCCATGCTAGAATTAGGGTTTGTATGCGAATCAAAAAAACAACAAAAAATAGTTTGACCTAATTTCAAGATAATCAAGCATGAAAATGGACAACACTAAATCACCCTTGCACCCCTAGGGTATTCCACTTGTTGCCTTCAATAAATGGGCCATATTGCATGTTAGGTCTCTTTGGGCAAAATAAACAATTCAAATGATCATAGTCCCTCGATGACGCTTTCGAAAGTTGCCTAAAAATGATCAAGTCCCTTAAAGGAAAATTGCCCAAAGATACTTGGCACCATTGCAATTATGGTCTAAACGACGACCCGCGCCCGTCCCTTTCACATCCTAACATAAGATTGTCCACCAAATGCAATGGTGGAACAAACTTATTAAAAGGGTTAAAACATAGCAATAATCTTTGAGAAATTTAGGAGTAGACAACCTCTTAGCTACTTGAATCAAACTTGCAAAACAAAACACTTGCCTATTTTCTAAACCACCCCTCACAACACTTTTAAAACAAACTTTCAAAAACAAATGAAAACCTTTTCAAAAGACACACACCTTTGTATACATCCCAACATGGATCATTACAAAGGTTGCCACCACATTGGTTTCTTTTCAAAACATTTTCAAAACCCACACACACAAAGCACCATTTCAAACAATTGAAAAATAAGGCAAGTTGATCTAAGCAAGTAACTAAGAGCCCATGGATAACCATGGATAGAAAGGGTGCTAATACCTTCCCTTTCTATAATCTATTCCCTGAACCCGAGAAAACATCTCAAAGGTTTTTGCTGTGCTTTTTAAACCTTTCCTTAGGATAAAATAAAAAGTCGGTGGCGACTCTTGATCAACCGAAACATTTGCGAAAACAAACGCAAAACCATAGTCAGTTCTCCCACCGTATCACAGAACTGGCGACTCTGCTGGGGAGAATTTTAAAAGTGGAGTAACCTTAGGGCTTAGATCACCCTCTTGCATGACTAATTGTTTGAATTGATTGCTTTATATCTTGGCTCTATTGTTTGGGTTTGCAATCCTACACCCGGATTTTGGGAAACATTCATAGATAGCAATACGTTGTGGAAACTGTGCGGGGTATACCGACACGGTCGAAGCAATAACTATATTAGTGTGACATATTTGTGAGTACCGGTAACCCTTGAGTTCAATCAAGGAGAGTACGGGGCCGCTGAGTGATGTCACTAAGCACTAATGACCTAGAACCTTACTTGACCATCTTGGCCTTTCATTAGGGGTAGTGAGATGACCGACTTTGGTGCAGTCCAAAGTTGGTAGATACTCGATACTACACTCATGGAGGGTTGTTTTCTTGGAATATTTTGGTCGCTAGTTAAGTGGCTAAACCAAAATAATGAACAATGAAAACAATCCAATGATATTGAGCTCCTTAGAACCCAGTTACTATTTATAGGACAGGTTTTTAAGCCAACTACACTCAAGAGGGTACTTACCTATGAAACCCCATGCAAGCCTGAAACTAGGGTTTGGTGTGATTTGCTTGTACATATGTTTGTGCATACATCATGAACATCATAAAGCATCATATGCATTCACTAACCACTTCAAGGGTTTAGATCTTCATCTTTGTTCTTGTTTTGTAGGTCATGGAAATTCCTCGCAGAAAAACCATCCAAGTCAACCTTGTGAGAATCTCTCCTCAACTCAAGGAGCTCACCTCAAGAATTCCGGAAAGCTCATCCTTCAGTGAAAGACATGGTAGACTGCTCAGCTTAGTCAACACCAACATTGAAGAAGACATGATGAAAGTGCTATTCCAGTTCTTTGACCCTCTTCACCACTGTTTCACTTTCCCTGACTATCAGTTGGTACCCACTTTGGAGGAATTTTCTCAACTCCTGAGAATTCCTATCCTCAATCAACTACCTTTCAACGGCACGAAAAAGGAACCAAAGCCTGAAGATGTTGCTCGAGCATTACATCTACAGCCTTCTGACATCAAGGGGCATTGGGAAACCAGAAGCAGCGTCAAAGGATTCTTAGCTAAATTCTTGTTTGAGAAGGCACAAGAGTGTTGGAATTCATTGGACCTACAAGCCTTTGAAGAGATTGTGGCACTCCTTATCTATGGGTTGGTCCTATTCCCAAATTCTGACCAATTGGTAGATGTCAACGCCATCAAAATCTTCTTGTCCAGAAATCCAATACCAACATTGCTTGGGGACATCCTTCACTCAATTTACACACGAACAATGAGAAAGAGGGGTGTTCTCATGTGCTGTACTCCTCTCCTTGCAAGGTGGTTTATTTTGCACCTTCCACAATCTGTCTTGAAGAATGACCAAGGCTCGAGGTGGTCCCAACGGTTGATGACTCTTACTTACTCTGATGTACATTGGTGTTCTCGGTCCAGAGAAAATGTCATCATCATCGACCGTTGCGGAGAGTTTCCTAATGTTCCTTTACTTGGAATCAGAGGAGGTATCACCTACAACCCTTGCCTAGCTTTGAGGCAATTTGGATATGCACGAAGAGATGGTCCTCACGACATGTTGATTCCTGACCTAGTTTTTGACTTCGACAACGATGCGCAAGGACTTCGCCAAAGATTCATCAGAACTTGGGGGAGGCCCAATAAGGTTGATAGCAAGACTCTGGGACACAAGAACTCCATCCCTCTTGAACCTTATCTCAAGTGGGTACGAGCCCGAGCCCAGAGTCTAATGATGCCTTATCCTCATGTTCTCCCTGTGATTAAAGAACCCGTCAAGGAAGGAGAGGTTCCCTACACCATCCTACATCCTGACATGCCTACATCGTGGGAGGAGATGTAGAAGAGTTGGATCCAACTCAAGGAGGAACGGAACACTTTTGAAGCCAGCTTCTACGCCAGCGAGAAGAAGGTTTTAGAGCTCACCCGCCGACTCCATGAGCAAGAGGCCCTCAACACCTACATTGCGCCAAAGAGGATGCGCAACGTCTTTTTACCTTGAGAAGTTGTTTTTGTAATATTTGGCCCATGGGGCATTTATGTACTAATAAATCTTTTCTTATTAATATGACGTGCGTTCTTTTTGTCTACAATAATTGTGAATTTCCAAAACCCTTGAATGCATTGCATAGATAGCATCTCATGCATCATGTGCATAACAGGTACCCATTTTTCTACAGGTTGCTTAATCTTCTTCGTTTATTTGGAACAGTCATCATGAATCCAGATTCCTCCAGTGAGCAAGCAATCAAGGCCCTTCAGGCCCAAAGTGCCCAGTTTCAAGAAATGGTCCTAAGCCTGGCCCAAGGTCAGCAAGAGTTGAAGGCTCTGCTCCTCAAGAAGAAGAAGAAGAAGAAGAGAACCGCGTTATTCAATACTGGACGCAGGTTTGGGAACACACTCCACAACGAGGCTGGTCCTACTACTTCCTCTGCAGAGAAAGATAGTCCCCAAGGGGGAGGAGCTCCTAGTCCTGCAGTCTCTGACAACGAGACAGACTACAATGACAAAAAATACCCACCTGCTGCTGACCGATACAAGCAATTAGAGGACCGCTTGAGCGCCATGGAGATTCAGAATATGCCGGGGCTGGATTTCGGAGATTTGGGGTTATCTTCTGGGGTGGTAATCCCACACAAGTTTAAGGCGTCTGCCTTTGCCAAATATGACGGGGCCTCCTGTCCAAAGCTGCATCTAAGGTCATACGTAAGGAAGATCCAACCTTACACGGCAGACAAAAATCTTTGGATTCACTTCTTCCAAGATAGCCTTTCGGGGTCACAGCTTGAGTGGTTCTATCAACTAGATGGAACTAGTATCCGACATTGGGAAGATTTGGCAACCGCATTTTATAGACAATATCAATACAATTCTGACCTCGCTCCTACGCGTACCCAACTTCAGGGTATGTCTCTAGGAACGGGCGAAGGGTTCAAAGAATATGCACAAAAATGGAGAGATTTGGCTGGCAGGGTACATCCTCTATTGACTGATCGTGAGCTGGTTGATATGTTTCTAGGGACTTTGTCTGGTCCATTTTTCAATCATTTGGTTGGTAACTCCTCAGTTGGGTTTACGGATTTAATCCTGACGGGTGAAAGGATAGAAGCTGGCATCAGGTCAGGAAAGATACAAAAAGTTGCCTCCACAAGTACTGAGAAAAGACCTTTCAAGAAAGAAGCAAGTGCAGTCTATGGTCCTAGAAGACAAGTCAAGCCAGAAAGCCGCCAAGCCGTCAATGCCTTGGTCATTTCAAAACCTGTTGCTGCTCCTCAGCAGTACAATCAACAAAGAGGTGAAAGGCCCAAGAGGCAGTATACTCGGCTGAGTATGACCTTGTCACAAATCTTACCACAGTTGTTATCAACCAACCTGGTGACCATCAAAGAGGCTCCAAAGGTCGTGAATACTGCATCTCCTAAGTATAACCCAAATGCCCGTTGTGCTTATCATTCCGATAGCCCCGGGCATACTACTAATGATTGCTGGACCCTGAGAAATAAGGTGCAAGACCTTATCGATGCGAAGGAAATTCAGTTTGAGGCGCCTGAGAGGCCAAATGTTGTAACTGCTCCTATGCCCCAGCATAGAGTAAATGCCGTCGAGGAAGATTTGTATGCTGTTTCAGTGAATAATGTTGCTACCCCTCTTTTGACTGTTAAGAGGAACTTACTACTAGCCGGTTTATTTCCAGGCTGTAGCAAGGGTTGCCTCCTGTGCGCTGTTATCCTTACCGGTTGTCCGCTGCTGAAATCAGGCATCCAAAGCCTGATGGATAGCAAAGAAATTCTGTTCAAGAAAACTGTTGTTCCATTTGTTTCCGCTGAAGATGTATCTGTTGTCACAATTTACAATCCTACCAAAGCTCCCCCGAGGAAGCCAGTCCAAATTATGTCTGTTGCACCCATTACTATTACTGTTCCGGGGCCTTTCCCCTATGAGTCTGATAAGGCTGTCCCATGGCATTATGGGGCAGACGTGTATGTGCTTGGAGTAAAGCAGGAGTTCAACACCAGTACCAATACCAGTATCAGTAACATCACTGGTCCCGCCAAGATTACTCGCAGTGGCAGGCTTTTCTCTCCTGACATTGCACCGCCAGTTATCCGAAAGCCTCTTATCATCACACCCGCAAGTGTGCATGTTCCAAATCAAGTTCCTGTGTCTACTACTGCCGCCGAGTCCTCTGATGCTCGGGGAAAAGAAGTTGCTACCGATTTGCCTGCCAGGACAGAGGCACCAAAAAAGACCGCTGTTGAAGCCTCCCAACAAGAGATGGAGGAAATCCTTAAAATCATTAAAAAGAGTGACTTCAATGTTGTTGAACAGTTGGGGCATACCCCCTCCAAAATCTCTATGCTATCATTGCTGCTATGCTCAGAGGCCCATGCAAAGGCCCTGATTTCATTTCTGAAAACGGCCCATGTGCCGCAAGAGACCTCTGCAGATCAATTCACTGATTGTGTGGCTAATTTGACAGCTGACAATGGTTTGGGGTTCTCGGATGCTGACCTCACCGCCAAAGGGAAAAATCACAATGATGCCCTGCATGTTTCCATAGAATGCAGGGGCACTACTCTCGCACACGTGTTGGTGGATACTGGTTCTTCCCTGAATGTTTTGCCCAAGAAGGCATTGGATCGCTTGGATTGTGAGGGCCTGGAATTGAAACCTAGTAACATCATTGTTAGAGCCTTCGACGGTTCTAAGAGGATGGTGCACGGTGAGGTAGACATTCCTATTCGTGTGGGTTCCCAAGTCTTCGACTCAACGTTCTATGTAATGGATATTCGTCCATCTTATTCCTGCTTGTTGGGTCGACCCTGGATTCAAAAAGTTGGGGCAGTAACGTCCACTCTACACCAAAAGCTCAAATACCCTGTCAAAGGGAAGATTGTTACTGTGCAGGGTGAGGAGGAATACATGGTTAGTCACTTGAATTCATTCTGGTATATCGAGATGGACGGGGAGTTTATTGAAACCCCCTTTCAGCATTTTTAGGAAGTACCTCCAACGTTGGCATCGGCTGAAACAGTGGTTGAAGAAGACTTTCCGTTGAAGATGGCTTCCCTGAAGGATGCCCGGGTTGTAATCGAGAAAGGCAAATGCGCAAACTGGGGTCAGCTTCCTGACTTCACTCAAAAGAATGACAAGTTTGGGCTGGGCTTTACTGCAGAGGCTCAGAGGGCTGTGCGCAAGGAAAAGATCAGAAAGGCTCCAGTGTTTATCACCAATCCAAGGGTGAATGCTATCGAGGAGGACGTAGAGGAAGTGGAGTTTGACAGTTGGATCTATCCAACCACCAGCAACGGACCAAGCAACTGGACGGCAAAGGATTTTACACCTATCACATTTGTCATGCAGTAATTAACTCTTTTGATTTTCAATTTGTAACAAACAATATGTTAAAACTTTATTGGCTCGGTGTCCTACCTGGGGCATCGTAGCTCCATTTGTGAGGGCTTTTTGTATGACATTTCCATATATCATTAATCAAAACATTGGACGTTTGTTGCATTTCAAATCTTGTGCTCTTTTTCTTTCTGTGTTATATATTGCAAAACAACTATATTTACACACACTCACTTATACAGGTTTCAATCCACTCTGGATCTCACTGGTAACGGCTCTGCTACCACCAGTTATGACTTCGAGAATCCGATCAACTTGGCCGAGGACGAAGGTGAAGATGATTGCGAAGTGCCTGGTGAACTCGCGAGACTGCTACTCCAGGAAGAGAGGGCCATTCAGCCGCATGAAGAGCCTGTGGAAACAGTGAACCTGGGTACTGAGACAGATAGAAAAGAGGTCAAGATTGGTGCCAATCTAGAGCTCAGCGTGAAGCAACGATTGATCCAGATGCTGCATGATTACATGGAGATCTTTGCTTGGTCCTATGAAGACATGCTCGGGTTGGATGCCGATATTGTGGTTCACCACTTGCCTACCAAGGAAGACTGCCCTCCGGTAAAGCAAAAGGTTCGCCGTATGCGCCCAGAGATGTCCGAAAAGATCAAAGTTGAGGTTATGAAGCAATTCGATGCCGGGTTTCTAGCAGTAACTTCTTACCCTCAGTGGGTTGCCAACGTGGTTCCAGTGCCAAACAAGGACGGTAAAGTCAGAATGTGTGTCGACTACAGGGATTTGAACAGGGCAAGCCCCAAGGATGATTTCCCTCTGCCTCACATCGACGTTCTTGTTGACAATACTGCTCAACACAAGGTGTTCTCCTTCATGGATGGTTTTTCAGGGTACAATCAGATCAAGATGGCTCCGGAAGATATGGAAAAGACTACCTTTGTAACTTAGTGGGGCACCTTCTGCTACAAGGTCATGCCATTCGGATTGAAAAATGCTGGGGCAACCTACCAACGCGCCATGGTTGCTTTATTTCATGATATGATCCATCGTGAGATTGAGGTATATATTGATGACATGATTGCAAGGTCTCAAACTGAGGAAGAACACCTTGACCATCTGCGGAAGCTGTTTGACCGATTGAAGTTATACAAGCTGAGATTAAATCCCAACAAATGCACCTTTGGGGTGAGGTCCAGAAAATTGCTAGGTTTCATTGTAAGCGATAAAGGTATTCAGGTGGACCCTGCCAAGGTAAAAGCCATACAAGAGATGCCAACTCCAAAGACAGAGAAAGAAGTCAGAGGCTTTCTGGGACGACTGAATTACATTGCCCGATTCATCTCACATCTAACTGCTACCTGTGAGCCAATCTTCAAATTACTGAAGAAAGATCAAGTAGTACGTTGGAATGATGAATGTCAGGCCGCTTTTGAAAGGATAAAAGAGTACCTCCAAGAGCCACCCATTCTTATGCCACCAGTGGAAGGGAGACCTCTAATACTATACCTGACAGTACTTGACAATTCAATGGGGTGTGTGCTGGGGCAGCATGACGAGTCTGGCCGAAAAGAGCACGCTATTTATTACCTGAGCAAAAAGTTTACCGACTGTGAGTCTCGGTACTCACTGCTCGAGAAAACTTGATGCGCTCTGGTATGGGCTGCTCGCCGGCTGAGACAGTATATGCTGACTCACACCACTCTTTTGATTTCAAAGATGGATCCCATCAAGTACATATTCGAAAAGCCTGCTCTGTCTGGAAGAATAGCAAGATGGCAAATGATGTTGACAGAATATGATATCCAGTACACAACTCAAAAATCAATCAAGGGAAGTGTATTGGCAGATCATTTGGCACACCAACCTGTGGATGATTACCAATCGTTGAACTTTGAATTTCCGGACGAAGATATCATGGTAGTAACAGATTGTGAAGTACCTGGACCGGATGAAGGACCTAAGGAAGGATCCCGATGGTCTATGCATTTTGACGGAGCCTCCAACGCTTTGGGTAATGGTGTCGGCTGTAATCATATCCCCCAAAGGAACTCATACTCCACTCACCTCCCGATTGTGTTTCAACTGCACCAACAACATGGCGGAGTATGAGGCATGTATCATGGGTCTTCAAGCCGCAATCGACTTAAGGATCAAGTATCTGAGTGTCTTCGGAGATTCCGCTCTCGTGATCAATCAGATCAAAGGCGAGTGGGATACGAAACACCCAAATCTTATTCCTTACAAGGAGTATGTGTTGACTTTGCTTCCCCACTTTGAAGAAATAACTTTCGAACACTTCCCAAGAGAGGAGAATCAGCTAGCGGACGCACTAGCTACGATGTCTTCAATGTTCAAAGTCAAATGGGACAATGAGGCTCCCCGGATCATTATCTGGAAATTGGACGAACCGGCATACTGCTGCGATCTTGAGGCCGAAAAAGTGACTGAAAAACCCTGGTATCATGAGGTGAAGAGATACTTGGAAGCTCAGGAATACCCTGAAGGTGCATCTGTCAATGACAAGAAGTTCATGAGAAGGTTTGCAGCAAAATTCTTCCTCAGTAACGGCATTCTCTACAAACGGAATCATGATTCAACTCTACTGCGTTGTGTGGATAAGGCCGAAGCAGAGAAGATCATGATAGAACTGCATGAAGGTACATTCGGAACACATTCCAGTGGACATACCATGGCAAAGAAAATCCTTAGGGCAGGATATTTCTGGTCCACAATGGAAGCCGATTGTTACCAATATTCTCGAACTTGCCATAAATGCCAGATCTATGCTGATAAGGTGCACATCCCTCCGGTTCCTCTGAACGTCCTGACGGCACCTTGGCCTTTCGCAATGTGGGGCATTGATATGATCGGTGAGATCCGACCGACGGCATCCAACGAGCATCGCTTCATCTTGGTAGCGATCGATTACTTCACGAAGTGGGTTGAGGCAGCTTCCTACGCCACGGTAACCAAGAGCGTCGTGGCACGTTTCATCCGGCATAACCTGATCTGTCGGTACGGCGTCCCGGAAAGAATCATTACGGACAATGGTACCAATCTCAATAACAAGATGATCACTGAGCTCTGTGAGCAATTTAAGATACAGCACCACAACTCTTCTCCCTACCGGCCGAAGATGAATGGGGCTGTAGAAGCAGCTAATAAGAATATCAAGAAAATTGTGCAGAAGATGACAGTGACCTATAAAGATTGGCACGAGATGTTACCGTTTGCTCTTCATGGGTACCGTACCTCAGCAAGGACGTCAACCGGGGCAACACCCTTTTCCTTGGTCTATGGCATGGAGGCAGTCTTGCCAATTGAAGTCCAGATACCCTCTCTTCGGATAATGAAGGATGCAGACTTGAGTGAAGATGACTGGATCCAGACTCGACTTGATCAATTAAACCTGATTGACAAAAAGAGACTCACCGCTATCTGTCATGGTCAGACGTATCAAAAACGAATGATCAGGGCATTTAACAAGAAAGTCAGACCACAAGAGTATCAAGTTAGGGACCTGGTAATCAAGCGCATCATCCTTCCTCAAAGTGATCCCCGGGGCAAATGGACCCCTACATACGAAGGGTCATTTGTGGTTAAACATGTGTTCTCAGGAGGAGCCATGATTCTAACCACCATGGATGGTGACGACCTTCCTCACCTCGCCAATGCAGACATAGTAAAAAGATACTACGCATGAATAAAAGACCCGCTAGGTTGACATACCTAGGCAAAAATAAGGGCTTCCTGGCGAACCAAAAGGGTTCGGGCAAAAATAAGGGATGAAATGAAAAAATCTGTACACCCGGAAAGTCGAAAACCTGAAAAGGCGGCTTGGGCAAAAATGGGTATCCCGGTGGACTGAAAACCCGAAAGGGCGGTCCAGGCAAAAGTTAGGGATAAAGCGTAACACTATGTCTCATTGGATCACCTTGCATCCAGAATTCGGCATCAACTATCTGGCTCAGACTTCGGTATCGACCAATCAGCTTCATCTTCAACTAAGCAGCAAAGTGATGAGACGCTTGAAGACATAAAGGCGGTAGCAGAGTTGGAACCCAGTGGGAATATTGTGCACATAGCTGTTTTGTTTCCTTTTCAAAATTGTATAAACTCTATGTTATTCGGCGGCATTCTCTTACTAGGATGTCAGCCTCTTGTACAAAAACGCCTATTCATAGGCAAATTTCAAAATCAATACAAGTTCACTTTTCCAAACAAATTGCCCATTGTTTTTCCTTTTTCTGTTTTGTCTTGCGAAGAACGTCCAATGTTCATTTTTGATATATGCATTTGACATTAAATTGCTGATTCATAAATATTTGCATATGAAACAAAAGACTAATTACAGGTGACATCAGAAACAGGGGCAATGTAAAGTTGTCTGATGCAGTCTGGTTGCTTTGTCCGCCAAGGTACCAAGGTAGATCTAACTGGAGGATGTGATCAAGTTCTCTCAATTCCCCACAGAGTAAGACAAGATAGCAACATTCCCCAGTGGAGTATAGGCATTCGTTAGCAAGCATCCCCGGCAGTCTTGACCTAAGATGGTTCCCCGGCGGAATATCAATACCCCAGTGCAATTCCAAAAGTTTCCCCAGGAAAGTGGAATTCTTATCCCCATTAGGTTTTGAAGTTTATCCCTAGTAGATTATGGAAGCTTATCCCCTACAGAGTACAGACGTCTCTCCCGAGCTTTGTTCAAAGTTATTCCTCATAAGGGTTTATAACTGGGTTATCCTCAGCTAATTGCCACGGAAGATCGCCCTCGGCAAAGTTCTTCCTATCCCCAGCGGAGTTCATCAAAGTTCCCCAACATAACTTATCAACACAATCCCCAGTGGAGTTTATCTTTGGTATCCTCAGCGGAATCCATCATTGAAATCCTCAGCGGGCCTCTCATCAAAACTTCAGCAAAGTATCTCTTCCACAGAGCAATTCCCCGCAGAGTAATCTCTCCGACAAGTTTATTCCCCAACGGAGTCATCTTCTCCTACCAGTGTATTCTGGAAACTATCATCCCCAGCGGAAGCAAAGAGCTCTACTCTTCAATGTCAGCCCAAGATTTAATTCCCCGGCCGGTCGTCAAGGATTTATTTTCCTAAGACGAAAATACATTCATAAACATTTCACATTTCATACATCTTGCTTAGATACATGATAAAGTGCATACAACACTATCTCATGTTGAACATCATGACATCATGCATTTCATACATCATGGCATTGTATACAACTGATGTTTTTGCCTTTTCAGGGAAAAAGACAATCCCAAAGACAACTACCTTCAACTGTCACAATTCCAGATTCGATACCTGTATCTAGCCAGGGCACATCTGTGAGTGATCAGTTTCCAGACTCGATTCCTGTATCTAGCCAGGGAACGTCTGAAGAGTTTGAAGATTCGATTCCTATATCCAGCCAGGGCATATCTAGCAACTATCACAATTCCAGATTCGATTCCTGCATCCAGCCAGGGCATATCTGTTGACCACATTTCCAGACTCGATTCCTGTATCTAGCCAGGGCACGTCTGAAGAGTTCGAAGATTCGATTCCTGTATCCAGCCAGGGCATATCTAGCAACTATCACAATTCCAGATTCGATTCCTGTATCCAGCCAGGGCATATCTGTTGACGACTATTTCCGGATTCGATTCCTGTATCCAGCCAGGGCACATCTGTGAGCAACCGATTGTAGATTCGACACTTGTATCTAGCCAGGGCATATCTGCATGAGGAGATTGAAGATCAAACACCTGTAACAAGCCAGGAAAACATCTGTCTTTCTCAAATACACAAGTTCTCACTAAGGAATCTCTTATGCGATCAACACTTCCAAATGGCATCTATAAGCCCATTCCCGACAAGGTTCTGTAACATCTCCAGATGGCATCTATAAGCTCATCTCCCTATCCACCATCTCTCCAAATGGCATCTATAAGCCCATTCCCGACATCACATTGCTGATACTCCAACATGCGAGTGCAAATTTCCGGGCACTCTAGTGTCCAATCTCCTTTTACACTCGAGTCACAAAAGGCAAACTTGCCAATCTAACTCTTCAGGTTCAAGAATATTTAACAGGGGCAACTGTTGTACCCCAAAATTTGCCCTCCCATTTCCTCAACATTTTCTCATCACAAAACCCTTGGAGCTCAAGATCCAATTAGGGTTTCCTCTGCTCAAAACTTCTCTTTGCACTGTTGACCCAAATTAGGGTTTGTGTTTGCACAAAGATATTTTGACCTAAAATGCCTAAGATGACTTTCATGCTTCATGTTGGACTCCCAAGTTTATCCATACCAAGTTTCAAGTCTTGATTCCAAATTTTGCCCAGTCAATTGGACAGTTGACCTAGAAATCAGCTGTATTGGGTAAAAAGTCAACTGTGGCCAATTGACAGTCAAATCTCATGAAAATTGACCCACATCAACATTATGAACTCACAAGGACCATTTGACCAAGTTTGGATCACAATTCCACAAGAAATTTGATCAGATCATCAAAAGGGTAAAATGGTCATTTTTAGGGTTTTGACTGCACAAAGGCAATTTTTGGCTGTTTGACCTAGCCAATGGCAAACCAAGCTCACATATGGACTCAAGGACCCCATGGAATTATCTTGACATGCTCAACAAGTTCAAAAGATCCCAAATACACAAGATTGACAGTTGAATTTCTCAGTCAATTGATCAATTTTGACTGTATACTGAAAAGTCAAACTTTGACTTTTTGGTCAAAATCAAGTGTCAAGATTCTTTTTTCATAAAAACATGCCAAATCATGAAACTTGTTCATCAAGAAATCAAGAATTGAAAATTAGGGTTTGAAATGAAGATTTCTCATAACTTAGAATTTTTCTAAGTTATGAAAAACCCTAATTTTTTCCTAACTTTGCCCCACTTTCTCACCAAGATTCATTTGGATTCAAGCAAAAGTCAAAACATGAAAGTTGTAGCCTATAGCAAAATCTACAACTTTGATTCACAAAGTTTTCCCAAAATAAGCTTGTAGCTCAAGTTACAATTTTTGGAACAAGGGTACCAAACCATTCTTAACTTGGAGAAAATTTGACCTATTTTAGGCAAGGTTTTTACCTGACTTCAAGACCATTTTTCACATGCTTACACTTGGAATTTCAATTTGCATTTCAAAGATGGATTGTAGTACACATTCCAAGCTTTCCAAAATGTCCAAGAACTCATCAAACAACCTCATGGTTAGAGAGAATCAAATTTGGCAAGTTGGGAAAAACTCACTTTTGATTTGGCCAAGTTACATGTTCATACATTTGTGCCATTTTGAATTCAGCATGCTTTCCTTGATTACAGGTCTTTTATCTCAATTACACTCATAAATTTAATGCCAATCCTTTGTGCCAAGATGTTGTTCTATGAGTTTGGACATTACATGTTAAACTAAGCCATTTATAGAAAAAGCAAATTAACCATTTTGGAAAAGTGAACTTTATGTCAATATGCAAATCCAAGCAAGTACAGTTAAGATCTCTTTGGCACAAGTTTATGAGTTAATTACACTGATCAAGACTGAGTTATGCAGCATATTATGGGGGCCTGTACAGGCTAGAAACACCAACTTGCCATCTCTTGCTTAAAGTGTAAGAAACTTGCCATAACACCACCAACTTTCATCTCAGCAAACCAAGCCTTAAGAAAAGTTATCAAGCACATTCTAAACATCCATTCTGAGCTAGAACACGACCCTAACATTTCCATTGCCTTCTCATTCACAGAATCACCATTGAACTGCCCAAAATAGGGCATCCCTGCAGTTTGACTTCCATAGCTCAAACCTTCCATGCATTCCTGCTAAAAACACTTCAAACACATTCCATAACATCCATATAAACTATTCCAAACCTTGAACTGAGACTGTAACAGCCATAGCACCATTTGCCATTTCCATTTTTCTATCTTGCAGGTGGACTTCTGCAGCTTGATTTGGCACGATTCAAAACACACCAAGCATTGGAATAGCATCACTACACTTCAGGCAAGGTGTACAAATCATCATCTTGCCCTGAAAGCTCCTCCATTGCAAGGCACGATTCCAACTGAACAGGTATATTCATGAAGTTCTATCTCTCAATATAGGCATTGTTAGCTTTAGGTTTGTGAAGAAAACATGTCACATTCATAGCCCTGAACATGCCCATGTAGTTAGATTTCATTTATATTATGTGTGCTTAGAGAATTTTAAGTCTGAACATTGAACAAAAACTAGGTCAGGAATTGGGGGAGAAGAAATTCTCTCTCATCTTAGAGAGTTAAGACAAGTTCTTTATATGGTTGGATTCGTCTTTTAATGCTCTACATTTTTCATGTTGTGAGTTTTGCTTGAAAGTCCAGGAATTGGGAGATAGAAAACGCGTGGATGGTTGTTCAAACATTGTTCTGAGGTTGAAGATGAAGTCTTCTTGGGCTGGGCCTGAGTTGACTTTCTTTTTACACCATGCTTTTGCTTTTTTACCCCCTAGGCCCATTTTGTTTATTTTCATGATTTTTTGACTTTTCTTTTTTTGTTCTGACTTATTTATTTTTTCTTATAATATTAAAAATATAAAAAATATTTTTTACACCATTTTCATATTTATTAGGTATTTATTTGTTTAGGTTAATATTTGTACATAAATAAATACATAAACACTTTTATACTAAAAAATATGCAAACACATTTTATTTTCCATTTTTATTTTATTTTATCTTCTGAAAATATTTTATATAAAATATACTTTTTTTATAAATATTAAATATTATTATTTTTGTATATATAATATATATTTAGTAAATAATACAAATATTCATATATATTAGTATATTTAGGTTAAAAATACAAAATATATACATTTTATTTTTTATTAATATTTAACATTAAAAAAAATACCTTTTGACCAATATACTTCATTTTTATTTTATTTTTGTATATAATAAATAAATATTTGTACATATTGAATAATTAATATATTTTACTTAATAAAATTAGGGTTTTGCCCTAAACATAAAAAACTCCAAAAAAATAATACTTTTTATTTTGTTTATTTGACATATAAAAATACCTTTTTTCATACATATAAAAAAACCTTTTTGCATCTTGCATATTTATTTTATTTCCATTTAATTTGTGCAATTAAATATCTTGTAAATAATTCAATATTGATGTAATAGTCTAAGTTTAAATTCCTTGTCAAAAAACCCCCATTTGAACATTTGTACCCCCCTTCCCATATATTGTGTTGTAAGAGCTTAGTAACTTTATTTTTCGCACTTTATTGCTTTCTAATTATGCCATGCTAGAATTAGGGTTTGTATGCGAATCAAAAAAACAACAAAAAATAGTTTGACCTAATTTCAAGATAATCAAGCATGAAAATGGACAACACTAAATCACCCTTGCACCCCTAGGGTATTCCACTTGTTGCCTTCAATAAATGGGCCATATTGCATGTTAGGTCTCTTTGGGCAAAATAAACAATTCAAATGATCATAGTCCCTCGATGACGCTTTCGAAAGTTGCCTAAAAATGATCAAGTCCCTTAAAGGAAAATTGCCCAAAGATACTTGGCACCATTGCAATTATGGTCTAAACGACGACCCGCGCCCGTCCCTTTCACATCCTAACATAAGATTGTCCACCAAATGCAATGGTGGAACAAACTTATTAAAAGGGTTAAAACATAGCAATAATCTTTGAGAAATTTAGGAGTAGACAACCTCTTAGCTACTTGAATCAAACTTGCAAAACAAAACACTTGCCTATTTTCTAAACCACCCCTCACAACACTTTTAAAACAAACTTTCAAAAACAAATGAAAACCTTTTCAAAAGACATACACCTTTGTATACATCCCAACATGGATCATTACAAAGGTTGCCACCACATTGGTTTCTTTTCAAAACATTTTCAAAACCCACACACACAAAGCACCATTTCAAACAATTGAAAAATAAGGCAAGTTGATCTAAGCAAGTAACTAAGAGCCCATGGATAACCATGGATAGAAAGGGTGCTAATACCTTCCCTTTCTATAATCTATTCCCTGAACCCGAGAAAACATCTCAAAGGTTTTTGCTGTGCTTTTTAAACCTTTCCTTAGGATAAAATAAAAAGTCGGTGGCGACTCTTGATCAACCGAAACATTTGCGAAAACAAACGCAAAACCATAGTCAGTTCTCCCACCGTATCACAACGGTCAATATAAATGGGAACTATGAACATGGCCAGCTTTAGAGCAAAGATATCTACATTTTGTTTTCACAAATTAGGATCAAATGATGCTTGTATGAAGAGATAGAAGTTTGAAATTTACCTCTTGCAACTAGAGTCGTGATTGGAGTTTGAATAATTTTTGAGAGGGCCTGAGGATCTGTTTAGCTTTCCTGGGCCTCCCTGAGTGTGTTGTAAGCCTTACTTTGTTCTAAAACTAGCTGGAACTCTCTACTCAAGTCCAACTGTAATGGAGATTTTTGAAAATGGTGGATGATGAAGATGAAGTTACAGAAGTGTAACAGGTGTTGAGATGAGTTCTGTTGTACCCCAAAATTTGCCCTCCCATATTCTTCAAGAAATTGCCAAGCCAAGTCACAAAATTCCCCAAAGGTTGCACAGCTCAACTGTCTCCTATACAGTCAAAACTAGGGTTTGGGTTCTGATCAAGAAAATGAAGTTTTCAAAGGCCCAATTAAGTCTCATATGCTTACAAACATGGTCAAGCATCCTCATATCAAGTTTCAAGGCATTCAACTCAAAATTGCACAGTCAAAACCCTAAATTGCACTACAGTCAACTGTAGGGGCAAAATGGTCATTTGACAGTCAAAAGTTCAAATTTTTGGTCAACATATCATTTTGAAGCCACAAACATCATTTGATCAATGCTTGATCATGATTCTCAAAATTTGGCTCAGAAAATCATCAAGATGCAAAAGTTTCCTTATTTGGACAGTTGAAAAAGTCAACTGAAATTGACCAGGGCATAACTTTCACATGGATTATCAGAAAAATTCCATCCAAAGCTCATTTTGAAGAGAAAGACATTTCCTACAACTCATCTTCATAATTCAAGTCCAAGAAATGCTCTCACAAAAAGTTATCAATTTCAACATTATAGGTCATTTTCAAAAGTCAACAAAAAGGGACTTTAAGTCAAAGGCCATAACTTGAGATTGGAAAATCAAAATGACATGGGACCAAAGGCATTGGTTAAAGGATTCAAAGACCTTTCCAAAATGTCCAAGAACATGAGAAAAGCTTAAACATTGAGCAAGTTATGCATTGGAGAAGTTGGGAAATATTTGTGAAATGGCAAAAGTCAACTATCCTTGAAACTTCAATTTTTGACAAAAGGGCCCACTTTCTTCCACTTGATTCAGCCTTTTCATGCCACACACGTGTCCCATGATTAATTTCAAGATCAAACATTGATTTTTCTATTTTATTTAATTTTTGATAATTTAATTCATTTTAAATCTTTAAAAATTCAAATAAAATTTAAAAATCAATGGAATAGTGTCATTTGAATTGGAATAGATTCCATATATCATGTGCCAGTTCACAAACTCATGCTAGGGTTAGGGTGTACACCAAGTCTTAGTTTTGCTTAAAAAAGGGAAAGTTTGTTAATGGTGAAAGACCTAAGACTAATTCTCTCATGGGCATGGATCAAGGCCAACTAATGACCTAATTCCCTTCCCTCATAAGTGCTGAGTCAAAACCTAATGCCCACACACTAAATGCTGCGCTAGAGACCAATTGGCAAACTTGAAAAATTGACTTAAAAACTCAATTCTGAAATCATTGCTAGAGGTGGACTCAAGGCCTAATTCCTTTTCCAATAGCATCCTCAAGGCTTACTGAACAAATTCCAACCAGAACCATCCATCACCACGCCAAGAATTGGTAGAATGAACATGAACTGTATAGAAAAATATTGATCATCGTGTTTCATATTTTAAGCATTTTTTTAACATTTGATTCATGGATTCTTGTTCCTCATAATGTTCTGATGCTAACCAATGCCTTTAATTGCATTTTTATGCCATACACGCGATTTCACCATGTTCATATTCTAGGGTTTGCAAGATTTTGAATTGGGGATTTCTTGGTACTGTAAAATTAGCCAGTCATAATACCATTATCAAAACCAGGGAGCTTGGACGAAGAGATTGCAATGGTCGCGCTTAATTTATATACACATGTGGCCTATTCGCTATTCTGTAAATAAGCCTATTTTGGGGGGGTTTAAAACCCCCGTTAAATATTTGACAAATTTGTTTCAGGCAGACACGATGAAGAAGATGAGTCCGTGGCACGCATTGGTTGGTTGCTTTTGAATTTCGCGCGTTTTCCAGTACTAATCTTGTTTTTCTATTATATTATTTGTTTGCTAATTATATTACAAAAGCGCGAATTGGCACAGTTGGTTGGAGAAAGCGCTGGTAACCCTCATGACCTGGGTTCAAGTCCCAGGTCTTGCATATTTCCATATTATTTTGCTATAATAATTCCCATGCAGTTTCAGTGCTATGGTTCACCATATTCCCTCACAATCAAGAGGTCCATGTGCCCCTGAAGATTAAACCAACGGCATGGATCTGAAGAACACGTTAAGTCCTGGTCAATGCACTAATACACGAATTGAAAAAGTCAGCGAACTTCCATGCTTGTTGGGCCAAATTGCTGAGCCCTTACCTCCATCTGGGGCCTGAACCCCCCCCCTGGTTTGCTTCTCTATATTTTTTTATTTTTTATTTTCAATTATGATTTTATTTCCTTTATTAATTTAATTAATTATTTTTTTTACAAAAATACAAAAACTTCCTAAAAATCAGAAAAGACCAAAAAATATAATAAATATTCTATTTTAATATGTTCTTGTAAATAATTGTACAATTAAATATTAGTTTAATTAGGTTTATCTTAGTTCTTTTCATAATAAAACATAAGAAATATAGAATTTAGGCTTAATTTTTATCCTTTTTAATTTTTCCTTTTATCATAATATTATTTATTTATTTATTTTCATAATTAAATTGTACATAAAAATTAGGGTTTCATTTAGTTAAAAATTTCAATATTTTCTTAATAAAAAAAAATAATTAGAATTAGGGTTTGACATTTTATTTTAATTTGAATTAATTCTCTTTTTCTATTAAATCTAAAAAACATTTTCTTTTAAATTTTAATTTCAATCCTCCATTAACTTTAATTTTTTGCAAAAGGGTCCAACGCCCATGTTCGTAATTTATTTAATTTCGCGCATTTATTTTATGTCGTTTATTATAATTATGTATCTCTCCCAAAGCGTTGTAACTTAAACTTCTCGCACTTTTATTTCTTTTGCTCTATTTATTTTCCGTCAAATCGGGTCCGGTTTAATTTAGGCGATGTGGACCCGCGCCATTTGTAATAGCTTTAGAATTTACTTTCCTCGCAAACTTTTAAACTGTTAAATAAGCATGCAAGAATGAATGGACATAATAAAATCAAGCGTAGATCACAATGAACTTGACAAAAGACAAATATCAATGAAAACGATACACGAATCGCACACACCACCCCTAGGGTACGCCTCACTGTTGCCTTGCCTTTCGAAAGGTGATCGTCGAGTAGAGGATGTCTTAGTAAGTCCTCATGATCTGGGAATCTGGCATGAGGGTAGCTTCTAAGGTGTCTTCCCATTGCTCTGGTGATCACCATGTCCCTATAAATTCGAATTGACCCGAACACCTCCAACGGTGGTGCTACCTACCTCTCAATGGTGGGATGGCACTACTTTAAAAGACATTTACACAGACGAATTCCTTAGGGTAGGTAGACGACTCATAGATACTTGCTCTCTTCAAAACAAACTGAAATCTTTTCACACCAACACTTTTCAAAAGCTTTCAAAGCAAATTTTTCAAACACTCTGACGCACGAGTCGAACTGAAATTTTTCAAAGAAACTTTTTTAAACCCACAATTGAAAAGCAAGCAAACAATTTTGAAAACACATTGAGCAAGTATCTAAGAGCCCATGGATAACCATGGATAGAAAGGGTGCTAATACCTTCCCTTTCTATAACCTACCTCCCGAACCGAGAGCAATCTCTTTAAAGGAATTTTTCTGTGCTTTTGTCCTTTCCATTTGGAGAAAATAAAAGACGGTGGCGACTCTTGCTTCCGCGACATTTCGCGAACCAGCGTTAAACAGTCAGTTCCAGATCCACCGATCACAGAACTGGCGACTCTGCTGGGGAATACTTTTAAAGTGAGGTGTACCTTAGGGCTAGTTCATAACTATGTTTTCAATTGTCTTCTTTGTTTGCTTTATTATTGTGGGACTGTCTTGGGAGTTCTATAGATCCTAACCCGGATCTGGGGATACCTTCTTAGAAAGTAGCAACAAGGCTGTGAGGGAACTGTGCGGGGTATACCGACATGGTTGAAGCAGTCTGCTACGTTGATGTGGCACTTTGGTGTGTACCGGTAACCCTTGAGTTCAGTCAAGGAGAGTACGGGGCCTCCGCGTGGTGTCGTGAAGCATCAACAGACCTTAGGAACCTTAATTGAACCATCTTGGCCTCTTTAGGGTAGTGAGATAACTGACTTTGGTGCAGTCCGAGGTTGGTTGATACTCGATACTACACTCAGTTGAGGGTTGCTTTCCTGGAATATTTCGGTCGCTAGTTCAGTGGCTAAATCGAAACAATGAACAATGAAAGCAATCCCGTGATATTGGGAACCTTAGAACCCGGTTACTTTGATTAGGACAGGTTGAACTCACCAACTCCAAGAGGGTACTACCCAGACCCCATGCTGGCCTTAAACCTTAAGGGCTTGTCTTGTGTGCCTTGTGTGCCTTACATGTTTGTCTTTGTACATATCTGTGGTGTGTTTAATCATAGCATCATGACATCATCCAGCATCATACGCATTAACTAACCATTTCAGGGGTTCGAATTTTCATCTTTGTTCTTGTTTTGTAGGACATGGAAACTGTTCGTAGAAAGACAATTCAAATCAGTCTTGTAAGGATCCCTCCTCAGCTTAAGGAGCTTATATCCAGGATTCCCGAGAACTCTTCATTCAGTGAAAGGCATGGAAGCCTCATCAGCTTGGTCAACACCAACATTGAGGAATATATGATTAAGGTCTTGTTCCAATTCTTTGACCCTCTGCATCACTGTTTCACCTTCTTGGACTATCAGTTGGTACCTACATTGGAGGAGTTCTCCCGGCTCTTGAAGATCCCCATCCTTGATCAGCTACCCTTCAACGATACAGAAAAGGAACCTAAGCTTGAAGAGATTGCTAAAGCCTTGCACCTACAGTCATCTGACCTCAAGGGACATTGGGAAGTCAGAAGTGGTATTAAAGGGTTCTTAGCCAGGTTTCTGTTTGAAAAGGCCTATGAATGTTGGAACTCCCTTGACTTGCAAGCTTTTGAAGAGGTTGTGGCCCTCCTTGTTTATGGTTTGGTGTTGTTCCCTAACCCAGATCAGCTCATTGATATCAGTGCTGTCCAGATCTTTATGTCCAGGAATCCTATACCTACGTTGCTGGGGGACATCCTTCACTCATGTTACACTCGAACCATGAGAAAAAGAGGTGTCCTTATGTGTTGCACTCCTCTCCTGGGAAGGTGGTTTATTTCGCACCTTCCACGATCAGTCCTGAAGAATGAGCGGGGTTTGAGATGGTCACAACGATTGATGACTCTTACACATGCAGATATACATTGGTGCCCTAGGTCCAGAGAAGATGTCACTATCATTGATCGTTGCGGGGAGTATCCTAATGTTCCTTTACTTGGAATCAGAGGGGGTATTACTTATAGCCCATGCCTGGCTTGGAGACAATTTGGTTATGCTCGGAGGGATGGTCCTCATGACATGTTAATTCCTGACATAGTTTTTGACTTCGACAATGATACTCAAGGACTTCGCTAGAGATTTATCAGAGCCTGGAGGATGCCCAGTAGGATAGACAGCAAGACACTGGGGCATAGGAACTCCATCCCATTGGAACCCTATCTCAAGTGGGTACGCGCCCGCTCCCAGAAGTTAGTGATGCCTTATCCTCACATGATCCCGGTAATCAAAGAACCAGTCTTGGAAGGGGAAGTGTCCTACACTATTCAGCACCCTGATATGCCCACATCCTGGGAAGAGATGCAGAAGAGCTGGATCCAGCTTAAGGAGGAAAGGAATTCTCTTGAGACTAGTCTGCGTGCCAGTGAAAAGAAGGTCTTGGAGCTCACCCGCCTGTTGCATGAGGAGAGGAACCTCAACACTTACATAGCTCCAAAGAGGATGCGCAGCATATTTTGGGATTGATTTGATTTTTTGTACTTTTGCCCATGAGGCTTTGATGTATTAAACAATGATTTTCTTAATAATAACGTGTGTTCCTTTTGGTCTACAACAAATTTGAATTTTCGAACTCTTGAATGCATTGCATAAACACATATCATTCATCATGTGCATCACAGGTACTCTTCTTTTCAGGTGGCTTACTGTTCTTCGCTGTTTATTTCAGCATCATGAACCCTGAATCATCAACCGAGGCATCTATCAAGGCTCTTCAGGCGCAGAACGCCCAATTTCAGGAGCTGATCAAGGGCTTGACTCAGGGTCAACAAGAGTTGAAGACCATGCTTCTGAAGAAGACTAAGAAGAAGAGGAGGACTGTGCTATTTAACACTGGGCGCAGACTCGGGAACACCTTACAGGTTGAGGCTGAAAGGACTACCCCATATGTGGGGGAAGGTAGTCACCAAGAAAGGGAGGTCCCTACTCCTGTGGGCTCTGATACTAAAACAGACTTCAACGACGAACAGTACCCTCCTGCTGAAGACCGGTACAAGCAGCTGGAGGACAGATTAAAGGCTATGGAAGTTCAGCGGGTGCCTGGACTGGATTTCGGAGACTTGGGGTTATCTACTGGGGTGGTGATCCCACACAAGTTCAAGGCACCTGCCTTTGTGAAGTATGACGGGGTTTCCTGTCCCAAGATGCACCTCCGTTCTTATGTAAGGAAGATCCAGCCTTACACAGCAGACAAGAACCTTTGGATCCACTTCTTCCAGGAGAGTCTTTCGGGGACTCACCTCGAATGGTTCTATCAGCTGGATGGAATCAGCATTCGTAACTGGGAGGATCTGGCCACTGCTTTTTACAAGCAGTATCAATATAATTCCGACCTCGCTCCTACGCGTACCCAGCTCCAGGGTATGTCGCTAGGGTCGGGTGAAGGTTTTAAGGAGTACGCCCAGAAATGGAGAGACCTGGCTGGCAGGGTGCAGCCACCATTGACGGACCGGGAGCTGGTAGATATGTTTTTGGGGACCCTATCTGGTCCATTTTTCAATCATCTCATTGGTAATTCCTCTGCTGGGTTTACTGATCTGATCCTGACTGGTGAAAGGATCGAGGCCGGTATAAAATCGGGGAAGATACAGAAGGTTGCCTCCTCCAGCGCTGAAAAGAAACCCTTCAAAAAGGAGGCTAGTGCTGTATATAGCTCCCGGAGACCAGAGCGACCGGAACACCGCCAATCTGTTAGTGCGGTAATGATTGCCAAACCTGCTGCCGCTCCTCGGCCAACTAATCCTCAAAAGTTTGAAAGACCCCGGAGAGAGTTTACCCGGTTAAGCATGACCTTATCACAGATCCTGCCACAGTTGCTATCCACCAATTTAGTGACTGTCAGGGAGGCTCCAAAGTTTCCCAATACTGCACCCCCCAAGTTTAATCCAAATGCTCGCTGTGCTTACCACTCTGATAGCCCGGGGCATAACACAGATGACTGTTGGGCCCTAAAGAATAAGGTTCAAGACCTCATTGATGCAAAGGAAATACAGTTCGAGGCGCCCGAGAGGCCGAATGTTGTAACCGCTCCCATGCCCCAGCATGGAGTGAATGCTGTTGAGGAGGATTTGTATGTAGCTTCGGTGGATGATGTTGCTACTCCGCTGCTGACGGTCAAGAGGAACCTGTTGCTAGCCGGTTTATTTCCGGGATGTAGCGAAGGTTGCCCTCTATGTGTTGCTTCCCCTGATGGTTGTTCTCTGCTGAGGTCAGGCGTCCAAAACCTGATGGATAGTAGAGAGATTTTGTTCAGAAAGACTGTTGTTCCTGCTGCTCCTGTTGAAGAAGTGTCGATCGTTACCATCTTCAACAACCCTTCCAAGGCTCCTTTAAAGAAGCCTGTCCAAATTTTGCCGGTTCACAAGATTGCTCCCATCACCATTACTGTTCCGGGGCCTATCCCCTACAAATCTGATAAGGCTGTCCCATGGCACTATGGGGCGGATGTTTATGTTCTGGGTGTGAAACAAGAGTTCAACATCGATGCTGGTGTCTCCAACATCACTGGGCCTGCTAAGGTCACTCGTAGTGGAAGACTGTTCTCGCCAGACATTGCTCCTCCGGTAATTCATAGGCCTTTGGTCTTCACACCTGCCAGGGTGCCTGTTTCTCCCCCTGACCAAGTATCCACCCCTGCTACCGAGTCATCTGATACTCGGGGCAAGGGGATTGCTGCTGATGTGCCTGCCAGGACGGAGGCACCAAAGACCATTGTTGAGGCTTCCAGGCAGGAAATGGAAGAAATCCTCAAGATAATAAAGAAAAGTGATTTCAACATTGTAGAACAGCTGGGGCACACCCCCTCTAAAATCTCCATGTTGTCACTGCTGCTGTGTTCAGAGGCCCACGCCAAGGCTCTGATTGCTTTCTTAAAGACAGCCCACGTACCCCAAGAGACGTCTGCTGACCAGTTCACCGACTGTGTGGCCAACCTAACCGCTGATAATGGCCTGGGTTTCTCTGATGCCGATCTGACAGCAAAGGGGAAGAACCATAATGACGCCCTGCATGTCTTCATTGAATGCAGGGGCACTACTCTTGCTCATGTGCTGGTTGACACAGGTTCTTCATTAAACGTGCTGCCCAAGAAGGCTCTAGATAGGCTGGATCGTGAGGGTCTAGAGCTCAAACCAAGTAACATTGTTGTCCGGGCCTTTGACGGGTCCAAAAGAATGGTACATGGTGAGGTGGACATCCCAATCAGGGTTGGGTCACAGGTATTTGATTCAAAATTCTATGTGATGGACATCCATCCGTCCTATTCTTGTTTGCTGGGTCGCCCGTGGATCCACAAGGCTGGAGCTGTGACCTCCACGTTGCATCAGAAGCTCAAGTACCCGGTCAGGGGGAAGATCGTAATGGTGCAAGGGGAAGAGGAGTACATGGTCAGCCACCTCAACTCCTTCAGATACGTGGAAATGGATGGGGAGTTCATTGAAACCCCCTTTCAACATTTTGAGGAAGTGCCACAAACTTTGGCAGCAGCAGAAGCAGTGGATGAAGAGGTTTCTCCTTTGAAGATGGCCTCCTTAAAGGACGCCCGGGCTGTGATCGAAAGAGGTGAATGTGCAAACTGGGGCAAGCTCCCTGATCTTACTCCTAAGACTAACAAGTTTGGGCTGGGTTTCACCACAGAAGCTCAGAAAGCAGTGCGCAAGGTGAGAATTGGAAGACCTCCTGTGCTCATTACCCACTCAGAAGTGAATGCTATTGGAGAGGAAGACGAAGTGGAAGAGTCAGAGTTCGATAGCTGGATCTACCCGACGACCGACGGTGGATTGACCAATTGGACTGCTAAAGACTTTACACCCATAACTTTTGTTCCCCAGTAATGAACTTCTTTGTTTTGGATTTGTAATAAACAATAATTTGAAACTATATGGCCCGGTGTCTTACCCGGGGCACCGTGATTTTGTTTATGAGGGCTTTTGTTTGTCACTGTCATATATCATAAATAAAAGCATTTGGACGTTTTTCACATTTCAAATTTTGCGCTCCTTTTCTTTCCTCTCTTTACATATTGCAAAACAGCTGTATTTACACACACACTCACTCATACAGGTTTCAATCCACTCTGGATCTCACTGGTAACGACTCTGCTACTGCCAGTTATGACTTCGAAAATCCGATCAACTTAGCCGAAGACGAAGGTGAAGATGATTGCGAAGTGCCTGGTGAACTTGCAAGACTGTTACAACAGGAAGAGAGGGCAATTCAACCCCATGAAGAGCCAGTGGAAATAATAAACTTGGGTACTGAAGAAGACAAGAAAGGGGTAAAGATTGGTGCCAACCTAGAGCTCAGCGTGAAGCAACGGTTGACTCAGATGCTGCATGACTATATGGAGATCTTTGCCTGGTCCTACGAAGATATGCCCGGATTAGATACCGACATTGTGGTCCATCACTTACCAACTAAAGAAGATTGCCCTCCGGTTAAGCAAAAGGTCCGCCGTATGCGTCCAGAGATGTCTGAGAAGATTAAAGCCGAGGTTATGAAGCAGTTTGATGCCGGGTTTCTTGCAGTGACTTCTTACCCTCAGTGGGTTGCTAATGTGGTGCCGGTACCTAAGAAGGACGGCAAGGTCAGAATGTGTGTCGATTACAGGGATCTGAACAGGGCCAGCCCCAAGGATGACTTCCCTCTACCTCACATTGATGTCCTTGTTGATAATACAGCTCAGCATAAAGTGTTCTCTTTTATGGATGGTTTTTCAGGCTACAATCAGATCAAGATGGCTCCTGAAGACATGGAAAAGACTACATTTGTTACTCAGTGGGGCACTTTCTGCTACAAAGTCGTGCCTTTTGGACTAAAGAATGCTGGGGCAACCTACCAACGTGCCATGGTTGCTTTATTTCATGACAGGATCCATCATGAGATAGAAGTGTATGTTGACGACATGATCGCTAGTTCCCAGACTGAGGAAAAACACCTTGATCATCTGCAGAAACTGTTTGACCGTTTGAAACTGTACAAGCTGAGGTTAAACCCGAACAAGTGCACCTTCGGGGTAAGATCTGGAAAGTTGCTAGGCTTCGTGGTAAGTGACAAGGGAATTCAAGTGGACCCTGCTAAGGTCAAAGCCATTCAAGAGATGCCAGTTCCTAAGACAGAGAAGGAAGTCAGAGGCTTTTTAGGACGTCTGAATTACATTGCTCGGTTCATCTCACACCTAACTGCTACCTGTGAACCAATCTTCAAGCTGCTGAAGAAAGATCAGGTAGTACGTTGGAATGATGAATGTCAGGCTGCTTTTGACAGAATCAAAGAATATCTCCAAGAACCACCCATCCTTATGCCACCAGTTGAAGGGAGACCTTTGATACTTTACCTGACAGTGCTTGATAATTCAATGGGGTGTGTGCTGGGGCAGCATGACGAGTCTGGCCGAAAAGAGCATGCCATTTATTACCTTAGCAAAAAGTTTACCGACTGTGAGACCCGATACTCACTGCTTGAGAAAACTTGCTGCGCTTTGGTATGGGCTGCTCGCCGGCTGAGACAGTATATGCTGACTCACACTACCTTGTTGATCTCAAAAATGGATCCTATAAAGTACATATTCGAAAAGCCTGCTCTGTCTGGGAGAATTGCAAGATGGCAGATGATCTTGACGGAATACGACATTCAGTACACGACCCAAAAAGCCATCAAGGGAAGTGTATTGGCTGACCACTTAGCACATCAAGCTGTAGATGACTACCAATCAATGAACTTCGAGTTTCCGGATGAAAGCATTATGATAGTAACTGACTGTGAAGTACCTGGACCAGATGAAGGACCTGAACCAGGATCCCGATGGTCTATGCATTTTGACGGAGCATCCAACGCTTTGGGAAATGGTATTGGCGCCATCATCATATCTCCACAAGGTACTCATACTCCACTCACCGCCCGGCTGTGTTTCAACTGTACCAACAACATGGCGGAGTATGAGGCGTGTATCATGGGTCTTCAAGCTGCGATCGACCTGAGGATCAAATTTCTGAGTGTCTTCGGAGATTCCGCTCTTGTGATCAATCAGATCAAAGGAGAGTGGGATACGAAACATCCAAACTTGATTCCTTACAGAGAATGTGTGTTGACCCTGATCCTCCACTTCACAGAGATAACATTTGAGCACTTTCCAAGAAAAGAGAATCAGTTGGCGGACGCGTTAGCTACAATGTCTTCAATGTTCAAGGTCAAATGGGATAATGAGGCTCCCCGGATCATCATCTGGAAACTGGACGAGCCGGCATACTGTTGTGATCTCGAAACTGAATTGGTGACTGAGAAGCCTTGGTACCACGAAGTGAAGAGATATCTGGAAACTCAGGAATACCCTGAAGGCGCATCTATCAACGATAAGAAATTCCTGAGAAGATTCGCAGCCAAATTCTTCCTTAGCAACAACATCTTGTACAAGCGAAACCATGATTCAACCTTACTGCGTTGTGTGGATAAAACTGAAGCAGAAAGAATCATGGAAGAGCTACATGAAGGGACCTTTGGTACACATTCTAGTGGACACACTATGGCTAAGAAAATCCTACGGGCAGGATACTATTGGTCCACAATGGAAGCTGACTGTTACCAACATTCTAGGACATGCCACAAGTGCCAGATTTATGCAGACAAGGTGCATGTTCCTCCGGTCCCCCTGAATGTTCTGACTGCGCCTTGGCCGTTTGCAATGTGGGGCATAGACATGATCGGCGAGATTAAACCTACGGCATCTAATGGACATCGCTTCATCCTAGTGGCAATTGATTACTTCACGAAGTGGGTTGAGGCAGCATCCTATGCTACGGTAACCAAGACTGTTGTAGCACGGTTCATCCGGCATAACCTGATCTGTCGGTACGGCGTCCCTGAGAGAATTATTACAGACAACGGTACCAATCTAAACAATAAGATGATCGCTGAGCTCTGCGAACAGTTCAAGATACAACACCACAACTCTTCTCCTTATAGACCGAAGATGAATGGGGCTGTAGAAGCAGCAAATAAGAACATCAAGAAGATCGTGCAGAAGATGACAGTAACTTATAAAGATTGGCACGAGATGTTACCGTTCGCTCTACATGGGTATCGTACCTCAGCTAGGATGTCAACCGGGGAAACTCCTTTCTCTTTGGTTTATGGTATGGAGGCAGTCTTGCCAATCGAAGTGCAAATACCCTCTCTCCGGATAATGAAGGATGCAAATCTGAACGAAGATGATTGGATCCAGACACGACTTGATCAGCTCAACCTTATTGATGAAAAGAGACTTGCTGCTATCTGTCATGGTCAGACGTATCAGAAACGGATGATCAGGGCATTTAACAAAAAGGTCAGACCACAAGAATATCGAGTCGGGGATCTGGTAATCAAGCGAATCATCCTTCCTCAGAGTGATCCAAGGGGCAAATGGACCCCTACGTACGAAGGGCCATTTGTGGTTAAGCATGTGTTCTCAGGAGGAGCCATGATATTGACCAACATGGATGGTGACGACCTTCCTCACCCCGCCAATGCAGACATAGTAAAAAAATATTACGCATGAAAAAAAGACCCGCTAGGCTGACATGCCTAGGCAAAAATTAGGGCTTCCCGTCGAACCAAAAGGGCTCGGGCAAAATGAAGGGATGAAAATGGAAAAAATCTGTACACCCGGCAAGTCGAAAACCTGAAAAGGCGGCTTGGGCAAAAATGGGTATCCCGGTGGACTGAAAACCCGAAAGGGCGGTCCAGGCAAAATTAGGGATAAAAGCGTAATGCTATGTCTCATTGATCACTTTGCATCCAGAATCCGGTATCTACATCAAGATCAGACGGCATCGATCAGTCAGCTTCACCTTCAACCAAGGTCATCAAGTGATGAGACGCTCGGAGTTATAAAGGCAATAGCAGATTTGAAACCCAGTGGATCATTCATTTCACACAGCTGTTTTATTTTCTTTTGTACAAAATTTGTATAAACCCTTTTTGTTCGGCGACGTTCCTCTTACTAGGACGTCAGCCTCTTGTATACAAAATGCCTATTCACAGGCCACTCAAAAATCAATACAAATATACTTTTCAGTTAAAATGTGCCTTTTGTTTTTTCCTTTTCTGTTTTGTTTTGCGAAGAACGTCCAAGGTTCAATTTGTGATATATGCATTGACAATAATTTGCTAGCTCATAAATATTTGCATACGAAACCAAGAATTAATTACAGGGGACATTAGAAACAGGGGCAATAAGGAATTGTCTAGGCAGTTTAATTGTTCTATCCTCCAAGGTACCAAGGTAGGTTCAGCTAAAGAACATAACCAGGCATCTTAAATTCCCCAGAGAGTGAGACAGCAAGCAGTATACTCTCCTCAAGCAAAACAGGTATCAACCTTAAGGAAGTTGGGTGTCCTCCCGCAGATCTCAACATTCCCCAGCAGCATATATTCTTAACAAGCATCCCCGGCAGTCTTGGTCTAAAGGTTGTTCCCCGGCGGCATACATCAACATTCAAAGGAATCACTTCCCCAGCATCTCAAAATTCCCCAGGAGAGTCCAATTAGTTTCCCTAGGAAAGATGGAATTCATATCCCCAAGCAATAAGCTTATCCCCAGTAGATTCTGGAAGCTTATCCCCTCACAGAACACGAACGCGTCGTCCGGCTTGATTTAAAGAGTTATTTCCTTAACAGGATATAACTGGGTTATCCTCAGCCAAAAACCACGGAAAGATCGTCGTCGACAGAATCTTCTTATCCCCAGCAAAGTCCATTCATACTTCCAATACAGCAAGGTATCCTCAGCAAGTTATCATCAACACTCAGCAAGGCATCCCTCTTCCCACAGAGTATCACTTCTCAGCATGGTCATTAGATTGTCTTTTCTCCCCGCAGAATCCTCCATTTGCCAAGTTTATTCCGCAACGGAGTCATCTTCTCCTACCGGTATTCTTGCAGTTATCATCCCTAGCGGAAGCAAAATCTATTCTTCGACATCAGCCCAGGATACAACTTCCCGGCACCCGTCAAGGATTTACTTTCCTAGACGAAAACATACATAAAACATCACATACATCATTATAGTATGCATAACGCATTGCATCATACAAGTCTCATTTATATTGAGAACATCATTGCTTGATCCATATCATGCATTGCATATGACTGACCTTTACCTTTCAGGAAAGATGCAGTTGAAATTCTCAATCACGTTTCAAGACCTAGACCGATTCAGTTAAATCGTCCTAAGATTTTCCTGATGCTTATCCAGTCAAAGGCCTTCTCTGGTTCAGTTAGATCGACCCTAAGATCTCCCTGATGCTTATCCAGTTGAAGATATTTCAAGACCTAGACCGGTTCAGTTAAATCGACCCTAAGATTTTCCTGATGCTTATCCAGTCAAAGGCCTTCTCTTGGTTCAGTCAGATCGACCCTAAGATCTCCCTGATGCTTATCCAGTTGAAGATATTCCAAGACCTTGTCCAGTTCAGTTAAATCGACCCTAAGATTTTCCTGATGCTTATCCAGTCAAAGGCCTTCTCTGGTTCAGTCAGATCGACCCTAAGATCTCCCTGATGCTTGTCCAGTTGAAGATATTTCAAGACCTTGTCCGGTTCAGTTAAATCGACCCTAAGATTTTCCTGATTCCTACCCAGTCAAAGGCCTCTCTGGTTCAGTCAGATCGACCCTAAGATCTCCCTGATTCTTATCCCAGTAGAAGACACCCAAGATTTTTTCTCAACGAGCGTTGTTGAAGTTAAAGTCACCCAAGGTTTTTTTCAGCGAGCGTTGTTGAAGTTAAAGTCACCCAAGATTTTTTCTCAACGAGCGTTGTTGAAGTTAAAGTCACCCAAGGTTTTTCTCAGCGAGCGTTGTTGAAGTTAAAGTCGCCCAAGGTTCTCTTACCATGCATGCTAAGACAGTAACCATCCCTGGTTCATTCATCACCGTTTGAAGCTCCAGACTCAGCCCCTGTAACCAGTCAGGACACATCTATACCAAACATCTAAAATCAGCTCCTGCAACGTGTCAGGTACTCATTTTTTCTTTGCAGGTATGCAGGTTCTCGCTAAGGAAGCTCCTACGCGATCAACATCCAGATGGCATCTATAAGCCCATCATCCTATTCATCAACATCCAGATGGCATCTATAAGCCCATTTCACCATCACTGCCACTATGTGAGCGCAAATTTCTGGGCACTCTAGTGTCCAATCATCTTCTACCCTCGGATTACGAAAGGCACGTCAGCCAATCTGCATCCTCAGATCTAAGAAGATTGAACAGGGGCAACTGTTGTACCCCAAAATTTGCCCTCCCATATTCTTCAAGAAATTGCCAAGCCAAGTCACAAAATTCCCCAAAGGTTGCACAGCTCAACTGTCTCCTATACAGTCAAAACTAGGGTTTGGGTTCTGATCAAGAAAATGAAGTTTTCAAAGGCCCAATTAAGTCTCATATGCTTACAAACATGGTCAAGCATCCTCATATCAAGTTTCAAGGCATTCAGCTCAAAATTGCACAGTCAAAACCCTAAATTGCACTACAGTCAACTGTAGGGGCAAAATGGTCATTTGACAGTCAAAAGTTCAAATTTTTGGTCAACATATCATTTTGAAGCCACAAACATCATTTGATCAATTCTTGATCATGATTCTCAAAATTTGGCTCAGAAAATCATCAAGATGCAAAAGTTTCCTTATTTGGACAGTTGAAAAAGTCAACTGAAATTGACCAGGGCATAACTTTCACATGGATTATCAGAAAAATTCCATCCAAAGCTCATTTTGAAGAGAAAGACATTTCCTACAACTCATCTTCATACTTCAAGTCCAAGAAATGCTCTCACAAAAAGTTATCAATTTCAACATTATAGGTCATTTTCAAAAGTCAACAAAAAGGGACTTTAAGTCAAAGGCCATAACTTGAGATTGGAAAATCAAAATGACATGGTACCAAAGGCATTGGTTAAAGGACTCAAAGACCTTTCCAAAATGTCCAAGAACATGAGAAAAGCTTAAAAATTGAGCAAGTTATGCATTGGAGAAGTTGGGAAATTTTTGTGAAATGGCAAAAGTCAACTATCCTTGAAACTTCAATTTTTGACAAAAGGGCCCACTTTCTTCCACTTGATTCAGCCTTGTCATGCCACACACGTGTCCCATGATTAATTTCAAGATCAAACATTGATTTTTCTATTTTATTTAATTTTTGATAATTTAATTCATTTTAAATCTTTAAAAATTCAAATAAAATTTAAAAATCAATGGAATAGTGTCATTTGAATTGGAATAGCTTCCATATATCATGTGCCAGCTCACAAACTCTTGCTAGGGTTAGGGTGTACACCAAGTCTTAGTTTTGCTTAAAAAAGGGAAAGTTTGTTAATGGTGAAAGACCTAAGACTAATTCTCTCATGGGCATGGATCAAGGCCAACTAATGACCTAATTCCCTTCCCTCATAAGTGCTGAGTCAAAACCTAATGCCCACACACTAAATGCTGCGCTAGAGACCAATTGGCAAACTTGAAAAATTGACTTAAAAACTCAATTCTGAAATCATTGCTAGAGGTGGACTCAAGGCCTAATTCCTTTTCCAATAGCATCCTCAAGGCTTACTGAACAAATTCCAACCAGAACCATCCATCACCACGCCAAGAATTGGTAGAATGAACATGAACTGTATAGAAAAATATTGATCATCGTGTTTCATATTTTAAGCATTTTTTTAACATTTGATTCATGGATTCTTGTTCCTCATAATGTTCTGATGCTAACCAATGCCTTTAATTGCATTTTTATGCCATACACGCGATTTCACCATGTTCATATTCTAGGGTTTGCAAGATTTTGAATTGGGGATTTCTTGGTACTGTAAAATTAGCCAGTCATAATACCATTATCAAAACCAGGGAGCTTGGACGAAGAGATTGCAATGGTCGCGCTTAATTTATATACACATGTGGCCTATTCGCTATTCTGTAAATAAGCCTATTTTGGGGGGGTTTAAAACCCCCGTTAAATATTTGACAAATTTGTTTCAGGCAGACACGATGAAGAAGATGAGTCCGTGGCACGCATTGGTTGGTTGCTTTTGAATTTCGCGCGTTTTCCAGTACTAATCTTGTTTTTCTATTATATTATTTGTTTGCTAATTATATTACAAAAGCGCGAATTAGCACAGTTGGTTGGAGAAAGCGCTGGTAACCCTCATGACCTGGGTTCAAGTCCCAGGTCTTGCATATTTCCATATTATTTTGCTATAATAATTCCCATGCAGTTTCAGTGCTATGGTTCACCATATTCCCTCACAATCAAGAGGTCCATGTGCCCCTGAAGATTAAACCAACGGCATGGATCTGAAGAACACGTTAAGTCCTGGTCAATGCACTAATACACGAATTGAAAAAGTCAGCGAACTTCCATGCTTGTTGGGCCAAATTGCTGAGCCCTTACCTCCATCTGGGGCCTGAACCCCCCCCCCCCTGGTTTGCTTCTCTATATTTTTTTATTTTTTATTTTCAATTATGATTTTATTTCCTTTATTAATTTAATTAATTATTTTTTTTACAAAAATACAAAAACTTCCTAAAAATCAGAAAAGACCAAAAAATATAATAAATATTCTATTTTAATATGTTCTTGTAAATAATTGTACAATTAAATATTAGTTTAATTAGGTTTATCTTAGTTCTTTTCATAATAAAACATAAGAAATATAGAATTTAGGCTTAATTTTTATCCTTTTTAATTTTTCCTTTTATCATAATATTATTTATTTATTTATTTTCATAATTAAATTGTACATAAAAATTAGGGTTTCATTTAGTTAAAAATTTCAATATTTTCTTAATAAAAAAAAATAATTAGAATTAGGGTTTGACATTTTATTTTAATTTGAATTAATTCTCTTTTTCTATTAAATCTAAAAAACATTTTCTTTTAAATTTTAATTTCAATCCTCCATTAACTTTAATTTTTTGCAAAAGGGTCCAACGCCCATGTTCGTAATTTATTTAATTTCGCGCATTTATTTTATGTCGTTTATTATAATTATGTATCTCTCCCAAAGCGTTGTAACTTAAACTTCTCGCACTTTTATTTCTTTTGCTCTATTTATTTTCCGTCAAATCGGGTCCGGTTTAATTTAGGCGATGTGGACCCGCGCCATTTGTAATAGCTTTAGAATTTACTTTCCTCGCAAACTTTTAAACTGTTAAATAAGCATGCAAGAATGAATGGACATAATAAAATCAAGCGTAGATCACAATGAACTTGACAAAAGACAAATATCAATGAAAACGATACACGAATCGCACACACCACCCCTAGGGTACGCCTCACTGTTGCCTTGCCTTTCGAAAGGTGATCGTCGAGTAGAGGATGTCTTAGTAAGTCCTCATGATCTGGGAATCTGGCATGAGGGTAGCTTCTAAGGTGTCTTCCCATTGCTCTGGTGATCACCATGTCCCTATAAATTCGAATTGACCCGAACACCTCCAACGGTGGTGCTACCTACCTCTCAATGGTGGGATGGCACTACTTTAAAAGACATTTACACAGACGAATTCCTTAGGGTAGGTAGACGACTCATAGATACTTGCTCTCTTCAAAACAAACTGAAATCTTTTCACACCAACACTTTTCAAAAGCTTTCAAAGCAAATTTTTCAAACACTCTGACGCACGAGTCGAACTAAAATTTTTCAAAGAAACTTTTTTAAACCCACAATTGAAAAGCAAGCAAACAATTTTGAAAACACATTGAGCAAGTATCTAAGAGCCCATGGATAACCATGGATAGAAAGGGTGCTAATACCTTCCCTTTCTATAACCTACCTCCCGAACCGAGAGCAATCTCTTTAAAGGAATTTTTCTGTGCTTTTGTCCTTTCCATTTGGAGAAAATAAAAGACGGTGGCGACTCTTGCTTCCGCGACATTTCGCGAACCAGCGTTAAACAGTCAGTTCCAGATCCACCGATCACAAGTTCTATATGATGTATGTTAAGTGTTTGGATGGTTAAAAGTGGAAACGCACGAGTGGAAATGGAGATGGGTGTTTGAAGCTCAAAAAATGAAGTTTTGGCCAGTTCTGACTTATGAAGGTTTGAGGGTGTTTTAGGGCTTGTACAAAATGGTTCTATGTTGCAAATAGTCTCCCTAAATATAAGCAAAGGGTTAGAGGTTTTGAAATGATCAGAAAATAAGAGATCACATGTTATGGATTTTACCTTGTTTTTGAAGCAACATTGACAAGCATTGCTCCAAGGTAAGGTACAAGGCTTGTAGGGTGGCTGAAACCTTTAAGCACACTTTTTCTGATTGTGTGGATTGTGTTTGTGCAGAAAGAACAAATGCAAGGATCAATGCAAGCTAACTTTGCATAAAGCTTGCTTTTATAAAATGGCAATGTTGCTTTCTTCCCAAAATGGAATTATACTTGTACAATGCATTGAATGCTTGGATTAAAGCTTCCAACAGCTGTGAAAACACTTAATTATGGAGTTAAAGTCAAGTTAGAAGCCTGCAAAGTGAGATGTGTACAACATGCTTGAAGATTGGATCCAATGTTCATCATGAAAATGACTTGAAAAACAAGAATGGAACCCTAACTTCATCTCTTCGATTCTCCCTACTCAAGAATGATCTCAAGGAGTTCTTGGACATTTTGGAAAGATTTCAATGTGCTATACAACTAATATTTGAATTTCTTTTGAATATTCCCCTTGGAACTATGTGAAAAATTTCCATGAAGTTAGGTCAAAAATCTGCCTAACTAGGGCAAAATTTCACTAAGTCTTTTTTAGTTCATGAGCATGTATTCACAAAATTATAACTTGAGATCCAAGCATTTTTAGGAGAAGTTGTGTGAAGAAAAGTTGTAGATTTCATGGAGATCTACAACTTTCATGTTGGAAGTTTCTCTTGAGTCATCTTGCATCATGGTGAAAATTTGGATCAAAGTTATGAAAAAACAAGATATTTCCAACACTTAGAAAAATTTCTAAGTTTAGAAATTTTGACTTTTCAAAATGAAATCTTGACTTTTTGATTTCTTGATGAATAAGTTTCACATTTTGACATGTTTTGATGGATTATTATCTTTGGCACTTGAATTTGACCAAAAAGTCAAAGTTTGACTTTTTAGTAGTTCACTGCAAAATTCATCTGTCAATCCAATGTACTTGCAATGTTTTGAATCGTGTCATTAGGTCAAAATGATGCAATTGGACTCTTGAGATCATGACTTAAACCAATTTATCATTTGCTAGGTTAAAAATCAGAAATTGCTCTTTCCCAATCAAAACCCTAATTTTGACCATTTTGCCCTTTTGGAGATTTGATCAAATTTCTTGAGGAATTGTGGTCCAAGCTTGAACAAATGATACATATGGGTCTAAAATGTTGATGTGGATAAAAAATTATGAAGTTTGACTGTAAATTGGCTATGGTTGACTTTTCCCTAATACAACTGATTTTTAGGTCAACTGTTCAATTGACTGACCAAAAGTGTGATCCAAGACTTGAAACTTGACATGAGTAATCTTGGGGGTCCATAATGATCCTTGAAAGTCATATGAAGCACTGATAGTCCAAAAATCCTTGTGCAAACTCAAACCCTAATTTTGGTCATCAGTGCATGAGGAGGTGTCTTGAGTTGGTCAAACCCTAGTGCAATCTTAAGTCCAGGAGATCTTGTGAGCAAAATTATTGATAAGTGAGAGGGAAAATTTTGGGGTACAACAGCTGACCCTGTTCAATCTTCTTAAACCTGAAGAGAGCTTTGCCATTCGTGACTCGAAGGTGGGAGATGATTGGACACTAGAGTGCCTAGAAATTTGCACTCGACGATGTGAAGGTTGAGGGAATGGGCTTAAAGATGCCACTTAGAGAGGTGATCGAAACTTGTTGGAGATGGGCTTGTAGATGTCATCCAAGAATGATTGTTGAATTGTAATTTGTGAGCTGAAAGAATGAGTATCAAAATGGCGTCCGTGTCTAGAGCGTATCTGAACTGTATATGGGAGCTAATTATAAATGAGTATCAGAATGGCATCCGTGATTGGAGCGTATCTGAACTGTATCTGAAAGTAGAATCTGAATGAGTATCATAATGGCGTCCATGATTGGAGCGTATCTGAACTGTATCTGAAAGTCGAATCTGAATGAGTATTAGAATGGCATTCGTTCTGGAGCGTATTTGAACTGTATCTGAAAGTTGAATCTGAATGAGTATCAGAATGGCATCCGTGTCTGGAGCGTATCTGAACTATATCTGAAAGTTGAATCTGAATGAGTATCAGAATGACATCCGTGTCTGGAGCGTATCTGAACTGTATCTGAAAACTCTGAACATTGTTAATGGTAGCTGTTAATCTTATCCTGAAAAGGGTAAAATGTTTGCTATAATGCAAAGTCATGTTGTATGAAATGTATGATATAATGCATTCGTTTTATCAATGTTTATGATATATGGATGCAATGTATGCGTATGTGAGCTAATTTGCTGCACTTCTGTTGGATTAGGGAAAATAAATCCCTGACTGTTGCTGAGGATATGTAAGTCTACATGTCTTAAAGTCGAAGTGTTGATGAATTTCTGTTTTAGAGAAATAAACTTTGTTGTAAGGGAAATGCCATGTATTGCTTAAAAATCTGTTTGGAGAAATTGGATGATTTCTACCGGGGATTGATAATTGGAAGCTTTGTTCCGCTGGGGATTAAACGACATACTGCGGGGGATTTCTTATGGAATAGCCTAGAGGTATATCTCTATCTCTTAAACCTATCAGTAATTGCCTTTTTTCATTTTGTTTATTTGTAAACAGTGATTATGTTCAAATGCATATGTTCAATAATGAATCATTGGACGTTTTTTATAAACAAAACACAAGAGTAAAGAAAAACAGATAGTTTTGCACTATCAAAGGAATATCTTTGTATTGATTTTTAGCAAGTATTTTTGTACAAGAAGACAAACATTCTAGTAAGAGAATGCTGTCGTAAAAATGAAAATTTTGATACAAAGAAAAGATATCTATGTGTAATAATCCCACGGGGTTTCCATTCTGCTATAGCCTTCATATCTCTGAGCATCTTATCTATTTTTTGCCTCGTCCGAAGATGATTGAATTGATCAGAACCTCTGAGTTTGTCAGCGGAAGTCAAAGGTTGTCCGTGAAGTGATCCAATGGGACATAGTCATACGCTTTAATTCCCTCACTTTTTCCTGGACCTCCCTTTCGGGTTTCCAGTCCACCAAGAAACCCTTTTTTTCCCAAGTCGCCCTTTCGGGTTTTCAACTTGTCGGGTGTACATATTTTTATGTTTTATCCCTAATTTTTGCCCGAACCTTTTGGTTCGCCGGGATGCCCTTGTTTTACTTAAGTATGTTAACCTAGCGGGTCTCTTATGCGTAGTATCTTTTGATTATGTTCAAGTTCGCAGGATGCGGCAGGTCTTCACCATCCATGGTGGTCAAGATCATTGCCCCACCAGAGAATACGTTTTTGATTAAAAATGGTCCTTCATAGGTAGCAGTCCATTTGCCCCTGGGATCACCTTACGGCAATATGATGCGCTTGACCACTAGGTCCCCAACTTGATACACTTGGCGTCTGACTTTCTTGTTGAAAGACTTGATCATCCGTTTTTGATACATTTGACCATGGAAAACAACAGTAAGTCTCTTCTCATCAATCAAGTTCAGTTGATCAAGTCGAGTCTGGATCCAATCATCTTCGTTCAACCCTGCATCCTTCCTAATCCTCAGAGAGGGGATCTGAACCTCAATAGGCAAGACAACTTCCATGCAGTAAACCAAAGAATAGGGTGTTGCCCCGGTTGATGTGGGATTTGTGGTACGATGCCCGTGGAGAGAGAATGGTAACATCTCATTCCAGTCTTTGTATGTGAATGTCATTTTCTGTATGATCTTTTTAATGTTCTTATTTATAGCTTCGACATCGCCATTCATCTTCGACCGGTAAGGAGAATAATTGTGATGTTGAATCTTGAATTGCTCGCACAAGGCAGTGATCATAGTGTTGTTGAGATTTGTACCATTGTTAGTGATGATCCTTTATGGGATACCGTACTGGAAAATGAGGTTCTGCTTGATGAAATGGGCAACAACATTCTTGGTGACGGAAGCGAAGGAAGTTGTCTCCACCCACTTTGTAAAATAGTCAATGACCACTAGGATGAAGCGGTGTCCATTGGAGGCTGTTGGCTTGATTTCCCCAATCATATCAATCCCCCACATAGCAAAGGGCCAAGGAGCCGTCAAGACATTCAGAGGAACTGGAGGTAAGTGCACCTTGTCAATATAAATTTGACACTTATGGAAGGTTCAAGAGTGTTGATAACAATCTGCTTCCATGGTAGACCAGTAATAGCCTGCCCGTAGGATTTTCTTTGCCATTGTATGCCCACTGGAATGGGTGCCAAAGGTGCCTTCATGCAATTCAGCCATGATCCTTTAAGCTTCAACCTTGTCTATGCATCGAAGTAACACAGAGTCATGATTGCGTTTGTACAAGATGCCATTACTAAGGAAAAATTTAGCAGAGAATCTCCTTAAGAACTTCTTATCATTGACTGAAGCTCCTTCCGGATATTCTTGAGCCTCGGGATACTTTTTGACTTTGTGAAACCAAGGTCGGCCCACTACTTCTTCAGTTTTAATCTCATGACAGTGTGCTGGTTCCTCCATTTGTTCAATGGTATTCTGGGGAGCTTCGTTATCCCAGTTAAGTTTAAACATAGATGACATTGTGGCTAGTGCATCTGCTAGCTGATTTTCTTCTGGCGGGAAATGCTCAAAGGTAATCTTCTCAAAATGTGGTAGCAATGTCAAAACATGTTCTTTATAAGGGATGGAGTTAGGGTGTTTGGTGTCCCATTCCCCTTTTATCTGACTGATGACCAAAGCTAAATCTCTGAATACATCCAAAGATTTGATCCCTAAGCCTATGGCAGCTCTGAGACCAAAGATGCATGCTTCTTATTCTGCCATGTTGTTTGTATAATTGAAGTATAGTCTTGCGGTAAAGGGAGTATGACATCCTTCCGGAGATATGAGTAGAACACCGATACCATTGCAAAGTGCATTGGATGTTCCATCAAAGAACAGGGTCCATCGGGATCCTTTTTTAGGTTCGTCATATGGCCTGAATTCTTCACAGTTGTCTAATGTCATGATGTCTTCATCCGGAAATTCTAATTCCATGGACTGGTAGTCTTCTACAGCTTGGTGAGCAAGGTGATCGGCTAATACACTGCCCTTTATTTCTTTCTGGGTAGTATATTGTATGTCATATTCCGTCAAAATCATTTGCCACCTCGCTATTCTCCCAGAAAGAGCAGGCTTCTCGAAGATGTATTTTATCGGATCCATTTTAGATATCAACAAGGTAGTATGGGTCAACATATAATGTCTTAGCTGGAGAGCAGCCTGTGCCAGAGCGCAACAATTTTTCTCGAGCAGTGAATATCTTGTTTCACAGTCGGTAAATTTTTGCTCAGGTAATAAATATCGTTCTCTTTTCGGCCAAACTCGTCATGCTGCCCCAATACACACCTCATTGAGTTTTCTAAAACAGTCAGATACATGATCAATGGTCTTCCCTCCACTGGTGGCATTAACACAGGGGGCTCTTGTAAGTATTCTTTGATTTTGTCAAAAGCACCTTGGCATTCATCATTCCATTTGACTACTTGATCTTTCTTCAATAGTTTGAAGATTGGCTCACAAGTAGCTGTCAGGTGAGAAATGAATCTGGAAATATAGTTCAAACGTCCCAAGAATCCTATGACTTCCTTTTCAGTACGAGGAGCAGGCATCTCTTTTATTGCTTTAAATATGGCAGGATCGACCTCGATACCTTTATTGCTGACGACAAAGCCTATGAGTTTACCAGACCGTACTCCAAATATGCATTTGTTTGGATTCAACCTTAACTTGTACTTATTCAGTCTCTCAAACAGTTTTTGTAAGTGATCAAGATGCTCTTCTTCTGTCTGAGATCTGGCTATCATATCTTCCACGTAGACCTCTATTTCATGATGTATCATGTCATGAAATAAAGCTACCATGGCACGCTGATAGGTTTCCCCTGCGTTCTTTAATCCGAATGGAATTACCTTGTAGTAGAATGTTCCCCATTGTGTGACAAATGTTGTTTTCTCCATGTCCTCAGGCGCCATTTTGATTTGGTTGTAACCTGAGAATCCGTCCATGAAGGAAAACACTTTGTGTTGTGGCGTATTTTCAACTAGGATATCAATGTGGGCAAGTGGAAAATCATCCTTAGGGCTCACCCTATTCAAATCTCTATAGTCCATACACATTCACACTTTGCCATATTTTTTGGGTACGAGAACAATATTGGCAACCCATTGAGGGTAAGAGGTGACAACCAAGAATCCCGCATTGAACTGCTTCATGACTTCTGCTTTAATTTTTTCTGACATGTCAGGCCTCATGCGGCGAACCTTTTGCTTTACTTGCGGACAATCTTCTCTTGTAGGCAAATGATGTACCACAATGTCTGTATCGAGTCCCGACATGTCTTCATATGACCAGGCAAAGACTTCAACATAATCGTGTAACAACTGAATCAGACGCTCCTTGAACCTAGGTTCCAGATTGGCACCAACCTTGACCTTTTTTTTTGTATTCTTCGGTACCTAGGTTGATTGTATCCATGGGTTCCTCGTGAGGTTGAATGGTTCTCCCTTCTTATTGTAGTAGTCTGGAAAGTTCCCATGGTACTTTACAATCTTCCTCACCTTCGTCTTCGGCTTGGTAGATTAGATTCTCAGAGTCACAAAAGTCCATAGCAGTATCGTTACCCATGGGATCCCGAATGGATGTATACCTGCACTGTGAGTGTGGGTGTGTGTAAGGGTATAGCCATCTTTGAAAGAAAATAAAATGTAAAATAAAAACAATAAGCACAAAATTTTGTATGTGAATACGTCCATGATTCATTGATGTCATATGAAAATGAGATAATAACCCTTACAAATGGACCATTGTGCCTCGGGTAAGACACAAGGTTTTAAGAGTGCGAATTGTTTTAAATATTATAGATCCAACAAAATGTAAAGAGAAATTACTGTGGGATAAAAGTGATCAGGACAAAGTCTCTAGCCTCCCAATTGTTGAGCCCTCCATTGACAGCCGGGAAGATCTAATCCTCCAGGTTGCATCCATCTTCACCATCTTCTACCGCGTTGACTTCACGGTTGCTGATCTTCAAGGGTGGTCTTCCAGCACGAGCACGACGTACAACCTTTTGAGCACTTGAAGTGAAACCTAGGCCAAACTTGTTAGACTTATATGGAATATCTAGGAGTTGTCCCCAGATAGTACACCCGCCTTCTTCTACCACTACTTTGGCGTCTTTCAGTGATGACATCTGGAGTGGAGGCCTTGTAATCTTGGGAACCTGAGACATAACCTTGGTTACTGATATATCTTGGGGGACTTCTTCAAAGTGTTGAAATGGAGTTTCAATAAATTCACCATCTAATTCCATATATCTGAAGGAATTGAGATGGCTGATCATGTATTCTTCCTCTCCATGAACGGTGATAATCTTCCCTTGAACTAGATACTTCAACATTTGATGCAACGTAGAAGTAACAGCGCCAGTATTATGGATCCATGGTCGGCCTAACAAGCAGGAGTATGAAGGGAGGATGTCCATTACATAAAAAGTTGAATTGAAAGTTTGGGTTCCAACCTTTATGGGGATATCTACTTCCCCATGCACCATCCTTTTTGAGCCGTCAAAAGCCCTTACTACTATGTTGCTTGGCTTTAATGTCAGTCCCTCGCAGTCAAGTCTATCAAGAGCTTTTTTAGGTAATACATTCAGAGATAAGCCAGTGTCCACCAAAACATGAGCCAGAGTTGTGCCCCTACATTCCACGCAGACATGTAATGCCTCATTATACTTTCTTCCCCTTGGCGTTAGATCAGTGTCTGAAAAACCTAAACCATTGTCTGCAGTTAGGCTGGCTATGCAGTTTTGAAACTGATCGGCAGATGTCTCTTGAGGTACATGGGCGGTTTTTAAGAACTTTACCAAGGCTTTTGCATGCGCCTCAGAACATAGTAGTAATGCCATCATGAAGATTTTAGAGGGAGTTTGCCCCAGTTGTTAAACTACATCATAGTCGCTTCTCTTTATAATTTTTAGGATCTCCTCCATTTCTTTCTTGGAGGTCTCAGGTATAGTCAATAACTGGGCCTTCGTCTAGACAGGCTCAATCAGAATACTTTTTCCTCGAGTTTCGGTTAACTCGGTAGCAGGAGTGTCAGTAGGAATGATAACATGGGTTGTAATGGCTTTGTCGGTTGGAGTATTGGCAGAAATGATTATGGGTGTAGGAGTAACTTTTGGAACAGTAACAAGGATGATTACGGGTCCAGAAATAGCCTTTGGGGGAGCAATTTCTGGAGAGAAGATCCTACCGCTTCGGGTAATCTTACTAGTCCGTTCAATATTACTAACATCGGAATCCAATTTATCATAACTTAACTCTTCGGTGGCTGGCCGGTCTTGCTTGATACCATGGTAGTAGACATCTCCTCCATAATTCCATGGCACGATTTTGTCTGACACATATGGGACTGGTCCAGGCATTGTGATTATTAAAGGAGTTGCTTTCGGAACTGATGTAATTCTAACGGGTCTTTTGGTGGAGACCCTGGAAGAATTGGCGGAAATGGTAATGATAGAAACATCTTCAAAAGAGATAGATGGAACATGAGTCTTTTCAAACAAAATTTCTTTGTTATCTATTAGGCATTGAACGCCTACTTTCAACAAAGGACATCCGGTTGGTAAGGACAAACAAAGATGGCAAACTTAATCACAGCCCGAGAACACACCGACATTCAACAAATTCATTTTAATAGTCAGAAGCAGGGTCATAAGTTCATTAACTGAGGTAACAAACAATCCTTCTTCAATGGCATTGGTATTGTAGCCATGTCTGGGCATAGGGGCAGAAATGACATTTGGCTTTTCGGGCGCATCGAACTCAATTTATTTTGCTTCAATAAGGTCTTGTATTTTGTTCTTTAGAGCCCAACAGTTATTAGTATCGTGACCAGGACTTTCAGAGTGATATGCGCAACGGGCATTGGGATGATAATGAGGAGATGTTGTATTGGGGTTTTTTGGAACTTCTTTCAAGGTCACCAAGTTGGATCTTAGTAGATGCGATAATACTTGAGACGGGGTCATGTTGATTTTGGTGAACTTTCTGACTGGCCTTTCCATCCTTGGTTGATTATTTCTTTGCTGATCAGACGCAGGCTTAGGAATCATAACAACCCCCACCATTGGTCGACGTTCGGCTCTATCTTGGTTTCTTTACGGATATACAACAGCCACCTCTTTCTTTCTGATGAAAGGCTTCCTTACAGTTGTAGAAGAAGATGAATCTTTCTGAATCTTTCCACTCTTTATACCGGCTTCTACCCTTTCTCCGGTCAATATTAGTTCAGTAAAGCCTGCAGACGAACTTCCAATTAAATGGTTGAATAAAGGACCAGACAAGGTGCCCAAGAACATGTCTACCAACTCTCTCTCAGATAGAGGGGGTTGAACTCTTCCAGCCAAGTCTCTCCATTTTTGCGCATAGTCCTTGAAACCTTCATTAGGAACCATGGCCATACTCTGGAGTTGAGTACGGGTAGGCGTAAGATCAGCATTGTATTGATATTGCTTGTAGAAAGTCTGCAGCAAGATCTTCCCAATTGTGAACGTTGGCTCTTTCTAGTTGGTAAAACCAGTCAAGTTGAGTTTTAGATAGACTGTCTTGGAAGAAGTGCACCCATAAGTCTTTATCAGCAGTATGGGGTTGGATTTTCCTCACATATGACCAGAGATGCATTTTAGGGCACGAAACTCCGTCATATTTGGAAAATATAGGTGCTTTAAATTTCGGAGGAATCACAATCCCCGACACTAAACCCAATTCCTCAAAGTACAAGCCTGGCACTCTTTGGATTTCCATTGTGCTCAAATTCTCTTCGAGATGTTTATACTTGTCATCAGCTGGAGGGTATTGTTCTTCAGAGTATTCTTCTTCTTCCTCTTCCTCTTCCGATTCTGACGGGACAACTGTTTCCTTACCTTTCCCCTCCTGATTGTCTTTTTCTCCGGATGTTGTTGCAAAGTTTAAGGTCCTTCTTGTCTTCTCATGAAATCTTCTTCCCATGTTCAGGACTCCGTTTACCTTCATTGTCTTCTTTTTCTTCTCTTCAGCCAGCAAAGTCTTCAACTCTTCTTGTCCCTTGGCTAGGGTCAAGAGCAACTGTTGAAACTGTGTATTTTGAGCTTGGAGATCCTTCACTATTTGCTCAAGATCCATCTCACTGAAATAAACAGTAGAGAGATGAGGAGACTTGTTGCAAAAGACCTGCTTATGTTATGATGAATGGTATATGCATATGCAATGTCTTCAGGGATTTTAAGATTCAAATTCGTTTTAGACAAAAAAGGAAACACACGTTATATTAATAAGTTAAAGCTTGAATACATCAATGCCTCTTGGGCAAAATAATACAAAAAATCTAAAATAAAAAGGTAGTACGCATCCTCTTTGGTGCAATGTAGGCATTCAGAGTATGCTCCTCATGAAGTAGCCTAGTGAGTTCCAAAACCTTCTTCTCGCTTGCGTAGAATTGGGCTTCGAAAGTATCTCGCTCTCCCTTGAGTTGTATTCAATCCCTTTGTAAGTCTTCAAGAGATGTGGGCATGTCAGGATGTAGGATAGTGTATGGAACATCTCCCTCCATGACAGGCCCAATGATTACCGGGAGGATGGAGGGGTAAGGCATCATAAGACTCTGAGCACGAGTTCATACCCATTTGAGGTAAGGCTCAAGAGGGATGGAATTCTTGTGCCCCAAAGTCTTGCTATCCACCTTGTTTAACATCCTCCGAGCTCGGATAAATCTCTGGCGAAGACCTTGATTATCGTTGTCGTAGTCAAATACCAAACCTTGAATCATCATCTCATGCGGGCCATCCCTTCGGACATAACCAAATTGTCTTAAGTCTAAACAGGGGTTTTAGGTGATTCCTCCCCTAATGCCAAGTAAATGGACATTAGGGAATTCTCCACAACGGTCAACAATGATAACATTCTCTTTGGATCGGGAGCACCAATGAATGTGTGAATGTTTGAGTGTCATCAACCTTTGTGACCACCTTGAACCTTGCTTATTTCTTAATTCAGATTGGGGAAGATGAGAAATAAACCATCTTGCCAAGAGAGGTGTGCAACACACAAGGACTCTTCTTTTCCTCATTGTGCGAGTGTGAAAAGAGTGTAGGATATCCCCTAGTAATGTAGGCACCGGGTTGCGTGATATGAAGATTTTGACGGCGCTCACATCTATGCGTTGGTCAGGATTTGGAAACAAAACCATCCCATAGATGAGGAGAGCCACAATTTCCTCAAAGGCTTGCAAGTCTAAGGAATTCCAACAGCTTTGGGCTTTCTCAAACAAGAACTTTTCTAGGAAGCCTTTGACACCACTCCTTGTTTTCCAATGAGTTGTGACATCAGATGAGTGCAAGTGTAGAGCTTGAGCAATCTCTTCTGGCTTTGGGTCTCTTTACGTACCGTTGAAAGGTAGTTGATTGAGAATGGGAATCCTCAAGAGTTGGGAGAATTCTTCCAAAGTAGGCACAAGTTGATAGTCGGGAAACGTGAAGCAATGGTGTAAAGGATCAAAGAACTGAAAAAGCACCTTCATCATGTCCTCATCTATGTTGGAAGTGACCAAGTTGAGTAGACGACCATGTCTCTCGGTGAATGGAGAGTTTTCAGGAATCTTTGAAGCTAGCTCCTTAAGTTGTGGAGGGATCCTTACAAGATTGACTTGAATAGTTTTCTTGCGAAGTGAATATATATCCTACAAAACAAGAACAAAGATGAATCCCAAAATCGTTGAAATGGTTAGTGGATGTATATGATGTTCATGATGTTCATGATGTTATGTACAAATATGTATATACAAACAAAGCAAACAAATCCTTAGTTTTAGGCTTGCGTGGGGTTTTATAGGTAAGTACCCTCTTGAAGTTTTGTTGGCTCAAACCTGTCCTAGTAATAGTAACCGGGTTCTAAGGAGCTCAATATCACCGGTTTATTTCCTTGGTCATTGTTTTAGCTCAAGCCTCTTTAATGGCGACCGAAATATCCCAAGAAACCAAACCTCAATGAGTGTAGTATCGAGTATCTACCAACTTCAGACTGCACCAAAGCCGGTCATCTCACTACATCCTAAAGGCCAAGTTGGTCAAGTAAAGGTTCTAGAAGTTCATTAGTGCTTCATGACATCACTCAGCGGTCCCGTATTCTCTTTGATTAACTCAAATGCTACTGGTACCCACAAATATGTCGCACTAACGTAGCTATTGCTTAGACCATGTCGGTATACCCCGCACAGTTTCTACAATGTATTACTACGTACCTATAATGTATCCCAAATCAGGTAGAGGATTCAAACCCAAACAAAGAACCATAATGTAAAGCATACAAGTCAAACAATGTAAGCAAATAAATGTGATCTAATCCCTAAGGTAACCCCACTTTTAGAATTTTTCCCAGCAGAGTCACCAGTTCTGTGATATGATGGGAGAACTGACTTGAAGGTTTTACGTTTGATCGCAAATGTTGCAGTTAGTAAGATTCGCCACCGACTTTTCTTTTATCCAAAAGTAAAGGTGAAAAAGCACAAGAAAGACCTTTGAGATTATTTCTTGAGTTCGGGGGGTAGATTATGAAAAGGGAAGGTATTAGCACCCTTTTCATCCATGGTTTTCCATGGGCTCTTAGTTACTAGCTAGATCACTTGCTTTTGTTTGAAATTGTACTTTGTGTGGTTTTTTGAAAGTATTTTGTAAAAGAGGCCACTGTTTAGGCAATCTTTGTAATGATTCTCGTTTGTAAGAATGTATACAAAGATGTTTGATCTTTTGAAAAATGTTTTTCAATGTTTGTAAGATGTTTGAAAATGTGTGTTTTTTTTTTTTTTTTGAAAATAGCAAGGACGTTTGTTTTGAAATGGAGCAAGTAATTAGGAGCAATCTACCTACTCAAATGTCTTTCTTGTTCATTTTCTTTTCCTTTTACATTGTTGTCTTACCATTGATTTGGTAAGCAACCCTATATTTGGATAGAAACGGGACGGGCGTGGGTCATCGTATAGCCATGATTAGCAATGTTGCAAGGTATCTTAGCATTCTTTTTGAGGGACTAAGATCATTTGTAAGGCAACTTTGAATAGCATCATCGAGGGACTATGATCTTGTATTTGTTTGTTTTTGCTAAGATACCTTACATGCATAATATGGTCATTTTGTATAAGGCAACCAAGTGGAATAACCCTAGGGGTGTTTGTGTGCAAGTGTGTCATTTTCATGCTTGTTTTTGTCTTGAATTAGGGTTTTCTATTTGATTGATTTTATCTTCCCATACAAACCCTAATTACTAGCATGTTATGTAAAAGCGATAAATTACAAAATTTAAAGTTACTACGCTATTACAACATTTGATTTGGTAAGCAATTTATGTATACAATTTATGAATGGGGATTACAATAATATAAACCTAATTAATCTATTACAACCAAATTGAATATTGTACAAATAATTGAAGAAATGTATAAAGTACAAATGCAAATTGAAAGAAATGATCTTTATGTTTGAATTTTTGTATGAAAGACTTTTTAATCTAAACCTAATTAAATAAAAAATAATCAAATTAAATTAGCTTAAGTTAAATAAGAAAAGAAATTAATTAAGAAAAGATTTTTGAATAAAACCCTAATTCTATTTAGTTGATTAAAAGAAAATAAATTTAAAGAAAAAAAGTATTTTTGTATTTTTGTCTTGAAAATAGTATGTGGTGTTATGAAATATTTTTGGTCTTTTTTTATATTAAAATAAATATATTTAAATAAATAATAATCTAGTTTTAATTTAATTTACAAGGAAATTAATAAAAGTAAATAAAGTATAATGAATAAAATAATTTTTTATGTGGAAAAATATTTAAATTATGTCAAAATATAAATCTATTATTTTTATACTTTTTATGATTTTTTTTGGTATTTTAGAAAATATATTTAAAAGGAAAAATAAAGTAAATAAGTGAATAAAAATAAATGGGCCAAGGGGTGCCAAAAGTAGGCAGGGAAGTATGCTAGCAAATATAAAAAAAATGTCAGGCCCAAAGGGCTCAGCGCCTGCAAAAAAGATGTTAGGAAATCAGAAAAATGAAAAAAATGTAAAAGGGGGGTTCACATTGGTTCGAACCCTCGCCCTTTTGGTAACACATGACTTAGTACGCGCGCGCTTGCCATTGGGGTGGATGTTTCATCCGGTCATATAATCAAAGCATAAATATATATTAGAAACTACTTTCTGAAGGCAACTTCATCTTCAACCTCGCGCCTAGCCGGACCACCTGTATCTTCTTCATCTCTCCACAAAAATGGAAAGTTCAAACATGAAAGTTGTGGTGTTTCTTCCCACGAATTCAACCATATAACTTATGTAAGCTAAAAGTCAAAGATAAAATCTAATTTTGCTGGCCCTAAATTGAAACTTAATTTTCTCAAAAATTTCAAATCCAAAATTCTCTATACACAGTCAATATAAATGGGAACTATGAACATGATCGGCTTTAGAGCAAAGATATCTACATTTTATTTTCACAAATCAGGATCAAATGATGCTTGTATGAAGAGATAGAAGTTTGAAAATTTACCTCTTGCAGCTGGAGTCGTGAATGGAGTTTGAGTAATTTTTGAGAGGGCCTGAGGATCTGTTTAGCTTGCCTGGGCCTCCCTGAGTGAGTTGCAAGCCTTACTTTGTTCTAAAACTAGTTGGAACTCTCTACTCAAGTCCAACTGTAATGGAGATTTTTGAAAATGATGGATGATGAAGTTACATAAGTGTAACAGGTGTTGAGATGAGTTCTATATGATGTATGTGAAGTGTTTGGATGGTTAAAAGTGGAAACGCACGAGTGGAAATGGAGATGGGTGTTTGAAGCTCAAAAAATGGAGTTTTAGCCAGTTCTGACTTATGAAGGTTTGAGGGTGTTTCAGGGCTTGTCCAAAACGTGTTCTATGTTGCAAATATTCTCCCTAAATATAAGCAAAGGGTTACTGGTTTTGAAATGATCAGAAAACAAGAGATCACATGTTATGGATTTTTCCTTGTTTTTTAAGCAACATTGACAAGCATTGTTCCAAGGCAAGGTACAAGGCTTGTAGGGTGGCTGAAACCTTTAAACACACTTGTTCTGATTGTGTAGAGTGTAACGCCCCATTTTATTTAATATTATATTATATTAATATTTTCGAATTACCGTTTGACGTTTATTTTTGCGACGAGAATATTTAAATTAATCGTTATATCTGTTAATATATTCAGCGACATTTTATTCGGACCAGTAATTATTTTATTCGGTCTGGTATTTGTTTTGAGGGACCGGTAATTATTTTATTCGGTCCGGTATTTGTTTTGAGAGACCGGTAATTATTTTATTCGGTCCGGTTTTTGTTTTGAGGGACCTGTAATTATTTTATTCGGTCAGATATTTGTTTTGAGGGACCGGTAATTATTTTATTCGGTCCGGTATTTGTTTTGAGGGACCGGTAATTATTTCATTCGGTCCGATATTTGTTTTGAGGGACCGATAATTATTTTATTTGGTCTGGTATTTATTTTGAGGGACCGGTAATTATTTTGTTCGGTCTGGTTTTTATTCCGTTCGGTTCGGTAAAATATTATTCGGACCGATATTTAATTATTTGGAGTTATTTTAATTATTTGGGTTAATAATATTATTTGATATTATTTGGTGTTAATTAGTAGTATATTTTAAGAAGGGCTTTTTGGTATTTTTCCTAGCTTTTGTCTTGCATCAAAACAAACCAAACCCACCATTTCCTTTGTTTCATGTCATAACACTAAAACACACTTTGAGAGAGTTAGAGAGAACTAGAGGTCTTGGAAGAGAAGAAGAGGAGCAAGAACAAAGCTTGGGTTTTGGGTTGGTTGGAATCATCAAGAATCATTTCAAGTATCTAAGGTAAGGGGTTTGATTATCAAATGCTTATAGTTAGGATTTGATTTGGTATATTTTGATTTGGGATAAAATTGATGTTAGGGTTCTTAAGATTTATTGAGATAAATTAGGAGAGTCAATTTAGGTGTTAGTGTTGTGGGATTATTGTTATGTTAATAGAAATTAAATTAGAAAAACTAATTTATATTAATTAAATTAAGTTTATAGAAAACAAAACAAGCAGTATGCATAGAAGTTATAGAAAACAAAACAAGCAGCATGCATAGAAGTTATATAGAAGTATGCATAGAAGTTCTATACCAGTATATTACTTATATTAAGTTTATTAAAGTGCTAGTAGTATAGAAAATTAAATATGCAGTATAGAAGTTTAGAAAACTAAAGCATGCGTAATTAAATGGAGTTTAGTAAAATCCAAAGTAAACTAGTAGTATATTACTTGAATTAAGCTTACTGAGAACTAGCATATATTAATTGAACCAAGCTTCTAAAATATGCAGTATAGAATAAACTTCTAAAACTAACATATGCAGTATAGAAATAGCAGTATATTACGTTTTCTAAAATAAACTTGCAGTATGGAATTGAAATTAAGTTTAGAAAATTAATTAATTTATGTTTTGTTTTTCTTTTCTTAATTCAATATATTAAATATTTATATTAATTAAATACAAATATGACATAAGTTAGCCGATTTAATTTGGAACCCGATTATGTCCGATTTCTCGATTTTGGCAATTTCAGCGACGGAGCTAGTTGCTCCGAGTTGAACGAAAATTGACGTGATAGCTAATTTCGACGTGTAGAACATCATGGTGAGGTTAGTTTTTCTAGATTTAGAGTTTTTATAAAAGCAACCCGAAATAGGCCAATTTACGGTTAAGTTGAACCGGGTTGCGTTTTAGTCGGTTTAAGTCGCGTATGGACAATCCAATTGCAACGTTAATGATTATGATTGGTGCCGATTATTATGAATGACTTTCGCGACGATTATTGATTGTTGTACCCCAAAATTTGCCCTCCCATTTCCTCAACATTTTCTCACCACAAGACCCTTGAAGATCAAGATCCAATTAGGGTTTCCTCTGCTCAAGACTTCTCCTTGCACTGTGGACTCAAATTAGGGTTTGTGTTTGCCTAAGGATTTTTGACCTAAAAGGCCTAAGATGACTTTCATGTTTCATGTTTGACTCACAAGATTACCCATACCAAGTTTCAAGTCCTAATTCCAAGTTTTGCCCAGTCAATTAGACAGATGACCTAGAAATCAGCTGTATTGGGGAAAAAGTCAACTGTGGCCAATTAACAGTCAAACCTCATGAAATTTGACCCACATCAACATATTGAACTCATATGGACCATTTGATCAAGTTTGGATCACAATTCCACAAGAAATTTGATCAGATCACCAAAAGGGCAAAATGGTCATTTTTAGGGTTTTGACTGTACAAAGGCAATTTTTGACTGTTTGACCTAGCCAATGGCAAATCAAGTTCACATATGGACTCAAGGACTCAATGAAATGGTCTTGACACATTCATCAAGCTCAAAAGATCCCAAGTACACAAGATTGACAGTTGAATTTCCCAGTCAATTGATCAATTTTGACTGTACACTGAAAAGTCAAACTTTGACTTTTTGGTCAAAATCAAGAGTCAAGATTCATTTTTCATCAAAACATGCCAAATCATGAAACTTGTTCACCAAGAAATCACAAAATGCAAATTAGGGTTAGAAAATGAATTTTTTCATAACTTAGAATTTTTCTAAGTTATGGAAAACCCTTATTTTTTCCCAACTTTGCCCCATCTTTTCACCAAGATCCATTTGGATTCAAACAAAAGTCAAAACATGAAAGTTGTGGCTTGTTGCATAATCTACAACTTTGATTCACAAAGTTTTCTCATTTGAAGCTTGTATCTCAAGTTACAATTTTTTGAATAAGGGCACTAAACCATTTTTAACTTAGTGAATTTTAACCTATTTTGACAAGGTTTTCTACCCCACTTCAAGGCCATTTTTCATACCCTTCCACTTGGAATTTCAATTTGCATTTCAAAGATGGATTGTAGTACACATTCCAAGCTTTCCAAAATGTCCAAGAACTTCTCAAACAACCTCATAACTTGAGAGATTCGAATTTCACAATATAGCAAAAACTCACCTTTGAATTGGCCATTTTCCATGTTCATAGTTTGTGTAAACTTCTCTAAATCAGCATGCCCTTGATTACAGGTCCTTGAACCATTCCATACTCAATAATTTAATGCATATTCAATGTGTTAAAGTGTTGTTCTTTGAGTGCAAGCATTGTATGCAAGATTAATCCTAAACTAGATAAAGTGAACTTTCCATTTTTGAAAAGTTTAGCTTTATTCCAATTGCAAATCAAGAAAGTACAAGCTAAATCCTTTTGACACAAGATTATGGACAAGTTGCTCTGATCAAGAGAAGATTATGCAGCACATTAGGAGGCCCCCTACTGACCTAAACCATCAACTTGCTTTTGTTGCTTAAGAGAGAAGAAAAGTTCCATAACTTGTACCAACTTCAATCTCAGCATTAGAACACAAGAAAGAAGTTATCAAACACATTACACATACCATACCTAAGCTTTTGCACGAGCAATTGACCTCCCAAACATCCTCAAACCAAAAAACACCATCAAACTGCAAAAATAGAGTTGCCTCTGCAGTTTGATTGCTAACTCCTATTTCCCTCAAGTTCTTGTGCCAAAACCAGTTCACACACATTCCCTAGTACTTATGCAAGCTAACCATGACCTGAAACCTGACCTGTAACACCTCCAAGTCACTTCACCATTTTTAATTTTCTGTTTTGCAGTTGGAGTTCACTAGCTCGATTCAGGGAGTTTCAAGACAAAGTAGGACTTGGAAAAGCATCCTTACACTTCAAGGAAGCTATACAAGTCATCATTTCACTCTGAAACATCCTCCATTGCAAAGCTCGATTCCAACTGAACAGGTAAGTTCATGGAGTCGTATCTCTCTTATTAGACATTGTTAGCTTTAGGTTTGTGAAGAAAACATGTCACAATCATAGCCCTGAACATGCTCATATGATTAGATTTCATTTATATTTCGTGTGCTTAGAGAATTTTATGTCTGAACATTGATGAAAAGTTAGGTCAGAAATTGGGGGAGGAGAAATTCTCCCTCATCTTAGAGAGTTAGATCAAGTTCTTTACATGGTTGAAACCGTCTCTTAATGCTTTACACTTTTCATGTTATGAGTTTTGCTTGAAAGTCCAGGAATCCAGAGATAAAAAACGCGTGTTTGCTTGAAGGATATTGTTCAGAGGTTGAAGAAGACAGGTCTTCTGGGCTGGGCCTGGAATTTTTTCTTATTTGCACCATATAATTACTTTTGAACCCCCTGAGCCCATTTGCTTATTTCTTTGACTTTTTTGACTTTTTCTTTTTTTGATTGACTTTGTTTATTTTTTCTCATGACATTAAAAACATAAAAATATTTTTTCCATCTTTTTTTGAATTTATGGCATATTTATTTGATTTATTTCTTTTGTTTGTATATAAATGTTATATATATACTATTATTAGAATAAATAGAAAAATAGTGTAAATATTTTTTATTTTCATTTTCACTTTTTATTTACCTTCTGAAAATATTCCACATAAAAATACTTTTTTTTTGTATATTTTATTAAAATATTAAATATATTATTTTGTATATAATGCATATTTAAGAACTTAATATATATATATATATATATATATATATATATGTTTATTAATATATTTAGGTTAGAATATAAAAATACTTGAATTTTTTCATTTTTATTAATATTTGATACAAAAATACTTTTTCATAATATACTTCATTTTATTTTTATTTTTGTACATAATAAATAAATACTTGGATTAAATCAAATAATAATACATTTTTTTCTTTAAAATTAGGGTTTTTTGCCCTAAATTCAAAATACTCAAAAAAAATAATACCTTTTTATTTTCTTATTTTATTTTACATAAACCATACTTTTCTCATACACATAAAAACTTTCTCTTTGCATTTTGCATATTTATTTAATTTCCATTTAATTATGCAATTTATTTATTTTGCAAATATTCAAAAATGATGTAATAATTTAGATTTACATTACTTGTCAATATCCCCATTTGAACACTTGTACCCCCCTTCCCATATTTGGTTTTGTAATAGCTTAGTAAATTTAAATTTCGCGCTTTATTGCTTTCTAATAATAACATGTTAGAATTAGGGTTTGCATGCGAAAGACGATAAAAAATAGTTGGACCTAATACAAGATGAATGAGCATGAAAATAAACACACAAATCACACTTGCACCCCTAGGGTACTCCACTTTGTTGCCTTCAAATAAATGGGCCATATTGTATGTTGAACTTCTTTGGGCAAAGCAAACAATTTGAATGATCATAGTCCCTCGATAAAACTTTTCAAAACAAACAAAAATAAATGATCAAGTCCCTTAAAGAAAATTGCCCAAAGACATTTAACGCCGTTGCAATTATGGTCTAAACGATGACCCGCGCCTGTCCCTTTCACATCCTAACACAAGGTTGCCCACCAAATACAATGGTGGAACAAACTTGTTAAAAGGGTTAAAGTATAGCAATAATCTTTTGAGATATTTAGGAGTAGATAACCTCTTAGTTGCTTGAATCAAACTTACAAAAAAACAAAACACTTGCCTATTTTCTAAAACCACACCTCACAACACTTTCAAAACAAACTTTCAAAAAACAAATGAAAACCTTTTCAAAAGACATACACCTTTGTATACATCCCAACATGGATCATTACAAAGGTTGCCACCACATTGGCCTCTTTTCAAAATATTTTCAAACACACACACACACAAAGCACCATTTCAAACAAAAGGCAAGTGATCTAAGCAAGTAACTAAGAGCCCATGGATAACCATGGATAGAAAGGGTGCTAATACCTTCCATTTCTATAATCTACTCCCCGAACCCAAGAAAACATCTCAAAAGATTTTTGCTGTGCTTTTTAACCTTTCCTTAGGATAAAATAAAAAGTCGGTGGCGACTCTTGCTCAACCGAAACATTTGCGAATACAAACGCAAAACCTCAAGTCAGTTCTCCCACCGTATCACATTGATGTTTGACTATTTTTCCGTGTTTGAAATTTAGTGAATTATTTGATAATGATGTGGTGTGATTAAATATGATGTTTGTGACGGTTTATTTATAATGAATACTTGATGATATGCGATGCGATGATATGTTTATCTTGATGTGGATAAATATGGCGACATGGGTTTTATACCGATTTTGATGTGCGATGATGATGTTTTGTTATGTCGTGTTTGTGATGTCGTGTTGTCAAGTCACATATATTGCATTGGCGACGAGGGCTTTTATGCCAAGCGATGAGGGCTTTTATGCCAAAGCGACACTGAGCTTTTATGCCGAATGTCCCTAATTATGGACAAAGCGACGGGTACCACATGCATAACATAGTCGTATCTCATGGAGTCGGTTATGTTTATTTTTTAGTCTTTTGGCGTTGAGTTTTATGTGATGGCTTATAATGAATTGCGATGTTATATGATACTTTGTTTTGTGATGATTTTTGTGTTGAACATAAAGTGATTATGATGTGATAATTTCATGAAAATTATGCGATGGATATAACATGACGGTAAAGCGACGATATGATTTTATGGCGATGGAGTTTATGTCTTGTTTTGACATGATTATGGTGATTATGTGATGATATTAAAGTGTTGATCTTATACATTAAATGATGATTTTAAAGTATGTGAGATTTGATATTTGATGACATATTCTTATTAACCTATATCATTTATGATTCCAAAACTATTTATATATTTTATCATGCCTTTAATTATATGTTTTGGTGTATCTCACCCTTTACTTGTTTCGCCGTTGCCTTTATATTGGTAACATGCAGGTGATCCGCGAGGATGATGAGGATTAGTAGTAACACTCAAGATTTGGGCGACGTTATTATTTTGATAGGATAGTTTATGTACACTATCTTATGACCTTATGTATTGATGATAACATGATGATACATACATTTTATGAACACATCCGCTGTGATGTGATTAGTCATATGTTTATATGATGATTTATGTTATGAATCGGTATATACGAGTTTTGATTTTGTGATGTGCATTATAATACAAAGTGATGAAAAACACAAATATGTGATACCTCAATTTATGTTTGGATGAAATTTTTAAACTCTGATTTTATTATTAATTACGAGGGGGTAGAATTGGGGTGTTTACATTAGTGGTATCAGAGCAGGTCGGTCTGTCTGGCCAAGTTGTTAAGTTTGTTATCCTCTATCAATCAAGTATTATTATTTTTTTATTCTAATCCTTGTTTTGTTTTAAGCAGAAGTTGTTATGGCTGGAAGGAACACTGGTAGGAATGATGAGGCTCTTGCTGCTGCTATACAGGCAATGGCTCAGGCTTCCTAAAACCCGCCGAATGCTGACGAGAATGCTGGGTCTCGTAGTTTGGCAACCTTCCAAAGAGAGAATCCTCCTACTTTCCAAGGAAAGTATGATCCCGAAGGTGCTTTGGCGTGGCTGAAGGAGATTGAAAGAATCTTCCGTGTGATGGATTGAACTCCTGTGCAAAGGATCCGTTATGGTACTCATAAACTAAGTGCTGAAGCGGAAGACTGGTGGGTTGAAACCCGTCAGAGGCTTGAGGTTGTTGGTGAGGACGTGACATGGGAATTTTTCCGAAGCGAATTCATGAGGAAGTATTACCCGGAAGATGTTCGGGGAAATAAGGAGATAGAGTTCCTTGAATTAAAGCAAGGAAGCATGTCTATCACTGATTATGCTACAAGGTTCACTATGTTGGCCAAGTTCTATCCGCATTATGATGGGCCGAATGACGAGTTCTCTAAATGCATCAAGTTTGAAAGTGGTTTGCGTCCTGAGATTAAGAAAGTTGTTGGTTATCAACAAATCCGTGTCTTTTTGGATTTGATTGATAGTTGCGGGATCTTTGAGGAGGACAGTAATGCTCATTATAAGATTGTGTTTGATAAGAGAAACAAAGGTCAGCAAAGCCGTGGAAAACTGTATGATGCTCCAGCTGGTAAAGAGAAACAGAAAGCGTTTCAAGGGAGAAGAACTAGTGGGGGAGATGCTCCTGCTAGTATTGTTTGTTACAAGTGTGGGAAACCTGGCCACAAAAGTAATGTTTGTCGAAGCGATGTTAGAGCTAAGGAGAATGAAGTGAGATGTTTCCTATATGGAGAAGTGGGCCATATGACTCACGATTGTAGACATAAGGATGTGGTCTATTTTAATTGTGGCGAGGGAGGTCACATTAGTGCTCAATGTAAGAAGCCTAAGAGGACTTAAGGAGCAGGAAAGGTGTTTGCTTTGTCGGGTGCTCCGACGGTAAACGAGGATGGTCTTGTTCGAGGTACTAGTTTCATTAATAGCTTTCCTCTTATTACTATTATTGATACTGGTGCTACTCATTGTTTTAGTGTTGTTGATTGTGTAAAGAGATTGGGTCTCACTTTGTCATCTCTGGATAGAGATATGGTGGTAGAAGTTCAGGCTAAGGGAACGGTTACTACTTCTTTTGTGTGTGCAAGTTTCCCTTTATCAATCTTTGATAGAGACTTTGTGGTGGATCTTGTTTGTTTACCGCTTGTCGGGTTAGACGTGGTTTTAGGTATGGACTGGTTGAAAGCTAATTATGTCCATATTAATTGCTATTACAACATTGTGAGGTTTTCTTCCTTAGTAGAAGAAGAACAATCTATGTTGGTGTCGACGAAGCAGTTGAATGAGTTCATGAAGGATGAGGTGTTGGTTTTCTTGTTGATGGCGACTCTTTCTGTGGAGAGTCAAGCTGTGATAGCAAACTTTCCGGTGGTGTGCGATTTTCCCAAAGTATTCCCTAATGAGATTCCTAGTGCACCTCCAGAAAGAGAAGTTGAATTTTCTGTGGATCTTATCCCTGGTACCAGACCTATCTCTATGGCACCATACAGGATGTCCGCATCTGAGTTAGCAGAACTGAAAAGCCAATTAGAAGATTTGCTCGAGAAGAAGTTTGTTGGACCTAGTGTGTCGCCGTGGGGAGCTCCTGTGTTATTGGTGAAGAAGAAAGACGGTAGCATGATACTTTGTATTGATTATCATCAGTTGAATAAAGTGACTATCAAGAATAGGTATCCACTTCCTAGAATTGATGATTTGATGGACCGATTGGTTGGCGCTCGCATGTTTAGTAAGATTGATTTGAGATCGGGTTACCATCAAATAAGGGTGAAAGAAGAAGATGTTCAGAAAACTGCTTTCAGGACGAGGTATGGACATTACGAATATTCGGTGATACCTTTCGGTGTCACTAATGCATCGGGAGTATTCATGGAGTACATGAATCGTATTTTCCATCCTTACTTGGATCGTTTCGTGGTTGTTTTCATTGATGATATTCTGGTTTATTCTAAATCGGAAGAAGAGCACGCAGAACATTTGCGCATCATGTTGGAAGTTCTGAAAGAGAAGAAGCTTTATGCTAAGTTGTCAAAGTGCGAGTTCTGGTTAAGTGAAGTGAGCTTCTTGGGGCATGTCATTATTGGTGATGGAATTGCTGTAGATCCTTCTAAAGTTGATGTTGTGTTGAGATGGGAAACTCCTAAGTCTGTTACTGAGATTAGAAGTTTCTTAGGATTGGTTGGTTACTATAGAAGGTTCATTGAAGGTTTTTCTAAGTTGGCGCTCCCTTTGACGAAGTTGACTTGTAAAGGAGCTACATTTGTGTGGGATGTCAAGTGTGAAGAAAGTTTTGTTGAATTGAAGAAAAGGTTGACAACGGCTCCGATCTTGATTCTACCTAATCCTGAAGAACCGTTTGTTGTTTATTGTGATGCTTCTAAGATGGGTTTAGGTGGTTTCTTATGCAAAATGGCAAAGTGGTTGCTTGTGCTTCTAGGCAATTGAATATTCATGAGAAGAATTATCCTACGCACGATTTGGAGCTTACAGCGGTTGTTTTTGTGCTTAAGATTTGGAGGAATTATCTTTATGGTTCTAGATTTGAAGTATTTAGTGACCATAAAAGTTTGAAGTACTTGTTTGATCAGAAAGAGCTTAATATGAGACAAAGAAGGTGGCTTGAATTGTTGAAAGATTATAATTTTGGATTGAATTACCATCCTGGTAAAGCTAATGTGGTGGCCGATGCTTTAAGTCAAAAGACTTTGCATATGTCACTTTTGATGGTGAAAGAGTTGGAATTGATTGAGCAATTTAGAGATATGAGTCTTGTAGTAGAAGTGACACCGAAGAGTGTTATCTTGGGAATGTTAAAGATCAATAATGATTTCCTTGACAATGTTAGAGAAGCTCAGAAGCTTGATGTGAAACTTGTTGATTTGTTTGTTGGTATTGGACAAACTGAAAATGAAGATTTCAAGTTGGATGCTCAGGGTGTATTGAGGTTCTGAGATAGGATTTGTATTCCTGATGATGTGGATTTGAAGAGAATGATCTTGGAAGAAATTCATAGAAGCAATTTGAGTATTCATCCCGGAGCGACCAAAATGTATCAAGATTTAAAGAAACTATTTTGGTGGTCGGGCATGAAGAGAGAGGTGGCTCAGTTTGTTTATGCTTGTTTGACTTGTCAGAAGTCTAAAGTGGAGCATCAGAAACCTGCAGGGTTGATGCAACCGTTAGAGATTCCAGAATGGAAATGGGATAGCATTTCTATAGATTTCGTAACGGGGTTACCGATTACACCAAGAGGACATGATGCGATTTGGGTGATTGTTGATAGGCTTACAAAGTCGACTCACTTTATTCCTATTAACATCACTTATCCCGTATCAAAGTTGGCAGAAATTTATACATATGTGATTGTGAGATTACACTGTATTCCTTTGTGTATTGTTTCGGATAGAGATCCGAGGTTTACTTCTGAATTTTGAAAGAGCTTGCAAGAGGCTTTGGGTTCAAAGTTGAGGTTGAGTTCGGCTTATCATCCTCAAACTGATGGTCAGACGGAAAGGACGATTCAATCGTTGGAAGACTTGTTACATGCTTGTATTCTTGAACATGGTGGTTCATGGGATACATATCTTCCTTTGATTGAGTTTACTTATAATAATAGTTTTCATGCTAGTATTGGAATGGCACCGTTCGAGGCTTTGTATGGTCGGAGGTGTAGAACTCCTTTGTGTTGGCATGAGTCGGGCGAAAGTGTGGTGCTTGGACCAGAATTGGTTAGAGAGACTACTAAGACGGTGTTGTACCCCAAAATTTGCCCTCCCATATTCTTCAAGAATTGCAAAGAGCATGCTTCAAAATTCCCCAAGGGTTGCACAGTTCAAGGGCCTCCTAACAGTCAAAAACTAGGGTTTTGGTTCTGACAAAGAAATTGAAGTTTCCAAGGGTCCAATCAAGTCCCACATGCCTATAAACATGGTTAAGTATCTTCATGCCAAGTTTCAAGACTTACAACACAAAATTGCACAGTCAAAAACCCTAATTGCCCTACAGTCAACTGCAGGGGCAAAATGGTCATTTGACAGTCAAAAGTTCAAATTTTTGGTCAACATCTCATTTTGAAGCCACAAACATCATTTGATCAATGCTTGATCATGATTCTCAAAGCTTGGCTCAAAAAGTCTCAAGATGCAAAAGTTTCCATATTTGGACAGTTGAAAAAGTCAACTGTAACTTGACCAAGGCATAACTTCCACATGGTTTATCAGAAAAATTCCATCCAAAGCTCATTTTTAAGAGAATAACATTTCCTACAACTCCTCTTCACACTTCAAGTCCAAGAAATGCTCTCACAAAAAGTTATCAATTTCAACATTATAGGTCATTTTCAAAAGTCAACAAAAAGGCATTTTAAGTCAAAGACCATAACTTGAGATTGGTAAATCAAAATGACATGGGACCAAAGGCATTGGTTATAGGACTTCAAGACCTTTCCAAAATGTCCAAGAACATGATCAAAGCTTAAAAATTGAGCAAGATATGCCTTGTGGAAGTTGGGAAATTTTTGGGTATTTTGAAAAGTCAACTTTGCTTCAAATGCCTTAAAATTGCTAATGGGCCACATTTTCTTCCAAGAATCATCATCCAAAGCACATGCACGACCATTTGTCCCAAAGGGGATTTATTCATCATTTTTATTTATTTATTTGAATTTTTAATTGCTATTAATTCATTTAATAAAATAAAATATGTGAAAAATACTAAAGCAAGCTTTTCAAATCTTTTTATGCATGGAATACCTTCAAGATTTCGTGCCCTATCTAATATGGAAAGAATCAAGGTGATTTGATCATAATTGGCACCAAAAGCACATGAAAAGATTTGGAAGATATGCCATGAAAATCAAATATCTTATACATCAATGCAAATGGTTTTGGATCCAAATTTCAACCCTAATCTGATCCCATACATATACTAATGCAAACCTAATGCACAAAGACTTTAAAGCTGCGCCCAAAAGCCAAAAACAGCTTTGCACTTTTTCAAGAAAATTCCAAAACTGAAAACACGATTACAAAGGGTTTCAAGGCAGAATAACCATCCCATTGCATTCCTGGGGCTTCAAGGAACGTTTCTGGATCAAAACCATTATCTCTAACGCAAAGAATTGGTAGAACGACCTTGTCCTGTTCATACTTTTTCTCATATTCTTGCATCATGATTCATGCGTTGTTTGCAATTTTTAATGTTTGATTTGTGTTATTTGACTCATTCTGAAGCTAACCATGTGTTTTAATTAAGTTTTTCTTGCCTATACGCGAAATCACCATTGAAGCTCGCTAGGGTTCTTCAAGCTCCAAATTGGGCGTTTACGTATACTGTAAAATTAAGACATCCCAGTACCATGGCCAGAATCAGGATGCTTGGACGAACTTAACACACTAATCGCGCCTAATTTATATAGCCTCACATGTTAATCGCTATTTTGGAAAAGGCTGCTTTTTGGGGGGGGGTTTAAAACCCCCGCTACTTCTTTTTTGTTTCAGGGACAACGAAGAAGAAGATCAGGTGGCACGATGTGGTTGGATAATTTGAATTCAGCGCGCGTTTTTTTTGTTTCTAACCACTTACCATTTGTTTTGCATTATATTATTTATTCTTTGTTTTATACACAACGCGTTCAAGCAGCACAGATGGTGGAAAGCAACGCTGGCAAACCTTGGGACCTGGGTTCGAATCCCAGGTCCCCCCATATCCTTGTTATTTTTCTTTGCAAAATGTTCAGGTACTACACAAGCTCAAAAGCCTACCATACAACCTTAGATCCAAGCGCACCACATGTCTCAGAGATCCAACCAAGGGTCTTGATCTGAGGAGTATCATATGTGTCAATCAACGAATCCACACGTGATTTCTAGAAGTCAACAGGGCCAGGAATCAAATGGGCCTAATTGCTGGCCAGACACCTCCAAGTTGGGACAACAAACCCCCATTGTTTGCTTTCTTTCACTCTTTTATTTTTTATTTTTATTTGCTTAATTTAATTTTAATTTAATTCATCAAATTAATATTTTCTTAACATAAAAAAATAATGAAAATCAGAAAAGACAAAATAAAATATATTTTATTTAAATGTCATTATTTGTAAATAAAATCTTTATTAATTAATTTAGTTTTAAATTCTAGGCATAATTCTAAATATTTTTCTTAATAAATTAAAAATTGTAGAATTAGGGTTTTAATCACTTTTATCTTTTTCTTTTCTTTTATCATTATTAATTATTAATTATTAATTATTATTCTTTGTAAATAAAGTTGCATTAATTAATTAGGTTAATTTTAGATTCAACTTTAACATATTTCTTAATAAATAAAAATAGTTAGAATTAGGGTTAATTAACTTTTTTTTTTAAATTTCATTTAATTCTTTCATTAAAATCCATAAATACCAAAAACTCCAAAAAAAATCTTTTCTTTTTATTTTAGTTTAATTAATTTGTTAATCGTAATTTTAATTTCATTAAAAAGGGTCCAACGCCCTCGCTTTCGATTATCAGTTCGTTTCGCGCGTTTATTTCCTTTCTTATAATATTCATGTAATTCTCCCAAAGCCATGTAAATCAGACATTTATCTTTTCCGTATTCTTTATTTTATTTCAAATCGGGTCCTGGATTAAATTTGGCGATGTGGACCCGCGCCTTTGTAATAGCGTAGGAATTTTAATTCTCGCATCTTTTAAACTGTTAACTATTGCATGAAAGAATGAATGTCAAAATAAAAGCAACGCGTAGATCACCCATGACATGAACAAGACAAAAATATCTGAAAACGACACACAAATCACACATCACCCCTAGGGTATGCCTCACTGTTGCCTTGCCCCTCGAAAGGTGATCGTCGAGTAGAGGATGTTTTAGTAAGTCCTCATGACCCAGGAACCTGGCATGAGGGTAGCTTCTAAGGTGTCTTCCCATTGCTCCGGTGATCACCATGTCCCGAACCCTCGAATTGACCCGAATACCTCCAATGGTGGTGCTACCTACCTCTCAATGGTGGGATGGCACTACTTTAAAGGACATTTACACAGACGAATTCCTTAGGGTAGGTAGACGACTCTAGATACTTGCTCTAATTTCAAAACAAATCAAAAATACTTTTCACACCGACACCTTTTCAAAAAGCTTTCGAAAGCAACTTTTCAAACACTCTTGAGGACCGATACAAGAGTCGAACTGGAATTTTCAAAGAAACTTTTTTTAAAACCCGCAGTTGAAAAGCAAACAAACCATTTTTGAAAACACAATGAGCAAGTATCTAAGAGCCCATGGATAACCATGGATAGAAAGGGTGCTAACACCTTCCCTTTCTATAATCTACCTCCCGAACCGAGAGCAATCTCTATAAGGAATTTTTCTGTGCTTTTGTCCTTTCCATTTGGAGAAAATAAAAGACGGTGGCGACTCTTGCTTCCGCAACATTTCGCGAACCAGCGTTAAACAGTCAGTTCCAGATCCACCGATCACAGAACTGGCGACTCTGCTGGGGACCTTTACTTAAAGTGAGGTGTACCTTAGGACTAAGATCACTGTGTTTTCAATTGTATTGATTTGCTTGCTTTAAATTGTGGGTTGCATGGGAGTTACATAGATCCTAACCTGGATCTGGGGATACCCTGTTTAGGTAGCATAAGCTGTGAGGGACCTGTCCGGCGTAGACCGACACGGGTGAAGCAGTGGCTACGTTGGTGTGGCACCTTGGTCTGTACCGATATCCCTTGTGTTGCAACGAGGAGAATATGGGTCTTCTGAGGAGTCATTAAGCACCAACAACCTTAGAACCTTAAATGACACAACTTGGCCATTAGAACAGTAGCAGTATGCTACGCCCATTGAGGCTAAACTCTCGTGATGGTTCTGGCCGCAAGAAAAGATTGCGATGCTGGAGTTATGACCGATTGAGGGTAGTCAATGATATTGGGACCCTTAGAACCCGGTTACTTCTAATAGGACAGGTTGAACCCACCAACTTCAAGAGGGTAATACCCAAACCCCATGCTGGCCTAAACTCTAAGGGCTTGTCTTGTGTGGCTTGTGTGCTTTACATGTTTGCCTTTGTAAATATCTGTGGTGTGTTTAATCATAGCATCATGACATCATCCAGCATCATACGCATTGACTAACCATTTCAGGGGTTCGAATCTTCATCTTTGTTCTTGTTTTGTAGGACATGGAAACTGTTCGCAAAAAGACAATTCAAATCAGCCTTGTAAGGATCCCTCCTCAGCTTAAGGAGCTTATATCCAGGATTCCCGAGAGTTCTTCATTCAGTGAAAGACATGGAAGACTCATCAGCTTGGTCAATACCAACATTGAGGAAGATATGATAAAGGTCCTGTTCCAATTCTTTGACCCTCTGCATCACTGTTTCACTTTCCTGGATTATCAGCTGGTACCTACATTGGAGGAGTTCTCCCGGCTTCTGAAGATCCCTATCCTTGATCAACTACCCTACAATGGTACAGAAAAGGAACCTAAGCTTGAAGAGATTGCTAAAGCCTTACACCTACAATCATCTGACCTCAAGGGACACTGGGAAGTTAGAAGTGGTATCAAAGGGTTCTTAGCCAGGTTCCTGTTTGAAAAGGCCCATGAATGTTGGAACTCCCTTGACTTACAAGCTTTTGAAGAAGTTGTGGCCCTCCTTGTCTATGGTTTGGTGTTGTTCCCTAACCCAGATCAGCTTATAGATACCAGTGTTGTCCAGATCTTCATGTCCAGGAATCCTATACCTACGTTGCTGGGGGACATCCTTCACTCATGTTACACTCGAACCATGAGAAAAAAAGGTGTCCTTATGTGCTGCACTCCTCTCCTGGGAAGGTGGTTTATTTCGCACCTTCCACAATCAACTTTGAAGAACGAGCGGGGTTTGAGATGGTCACAACGGTTGATGACTCTTACACATGCAGACATACATTGGTGCCCTCGGTCCAGAGAGTATGTCACTATCATTGATCGTTGCGGGGAGTACCCTAATGTTCCTTTACTTGGAATCAGAGGAGGTATTACTTACAACCCATGACTGGCTTGGAGACAGTTTGGTTATGCTCGAAGGGATGGCCCTCATGACATGTTAATTCCTGACATAGTCTTTGACTTCGACAACGATGCACAAGGACTTCGCCAGAGATTTATCATAGCTTGGAGGATGCCAAGTAGGATAGACAGTAAGACACTGGGGCACAGGAACTCCATCCCGTTGGAACCTTATCTCAAGTGGGTACGCGCCCACTCCCAGAAGTTAGTGATGCCTTATCATCATATGCTCCCTGTAATCAAAGAGCCAGTCTTGGAAGGAGAAGTGTCCTACATCATTCAGCATCCTGATATGCCCACATCCTGGGAAGAGATGCAGAAGAGCTGGATCCAGCTTAAGGAAGAACGGAATTCTCTTGAGACCAGTCTACATGCTAGTGAAAAGAAGGTCTTGGAGCTCACCCGCCTATTGCACGAGGAGAGGAATCTCAACACCTACATAGCTCCAAAGAGGATGCGTAGTGTCTTTTGGGATTGATTTGCTTTGTAATTTGTGCCCAGGAGGCTTTGATGTACTGAACAATTATTTCCTTAATGATAACGTGTGTTCCTTTTTGTCTACAACAAATTTGAACTTTCGAACCCTTGAATGCATTGCATAAACACATATCATTCATCATGTGCATAGCAGGTTTTCTTCTTTTCAGGTTGCTTACTGTTCTTCGCTGTTTATTTCAGCATCATGAATCCTGACTCATCATCAACCGAGATGTCCATCAAGGCTCTTCAGGCGCAGAACGCGCAATTTCAGGAACTGATTATGGGTTTGGCTCAAGGCCAAGAAGATCTGAAGGCTTTGCTCCTGAAGAAGGAGAAGAAGAAGAAGAAGAGAACTGTTCTTTTTAACTCGGGCCGAAGGTTTGGCAACACTCTGCAGAATGAAGAGGCTGGTTCTTCTATAGGCAAGAGCAGTCCCCAAGGGGGAAAAGGTCCTAGTCCGGTAGTCTCTGACAACGAGACTGATTTTGATGAGGAACAGTATCCTCCGGCTGAAGACCGGTACAAGCAGTTGGAGGACAGACTGAATGCTATGGAGATCCAACAAGTGCCTGGGCTGGATTTCGGAGACTTGGGTTTGTCTACTGGTGTGATCATTCCTCATAAGTTCAAAGCACCATCCTTTACCAAGTATGACGGGGCGTCTTGTCCCAAGCTACACCTCAGATCTTACGTGCGAAAGATTCAACCGTACTCAGTGGACAAGAACTTGTGGATCCACTTCTTCCAGGAGAGTCTTTCAGGGACTCATCTCGAATGGTTCTATCAGCTGGATGGGACCAAAGTTCGTAACTGGGAGGAGTTGGCTACTGCTTTTTACAAGCAGTATCAATATAATTCCGACCTTGCCCCTACACGTACCCAACTCCAGGGTATGTCGCTAGGGTCAAGTGAAGGTTTTAAAGAGTACGCGCAGAAATGGAGGGATCTGGCTGGCAGGGTGCAGCCTCCGTTAACTGACCGTGAGCTGGTAAATATGTTCTTGGGGACCCTATCTGGGCCGTTTTTCAATCATCTTATCGGTAACTCATCTGCAGGGTTTACTGATCTTATTCTGACTGGAGAAAGAATAGAAGCTGGGATGAAGTCTGGTAAATTCAGAAGAGTGCGTCTGCAAGTTCTGAGAAGAAGCCCTTTAAGAAGGAGGCCAGTGCTGTATACGGGTCTAGAAGACAAGAGAAACCTGAGCGCCGCCAATCTGTCAACGCGGTGATGATTGCAAAGCCTGCTGCCGCTCCTTGGCAAACAAATCCTCAAAGGGTTGAAAGACCCAGAAGAGAGTTTACCCGGTTAAGTATGACTTTGTCGCAAATCTTGCCACAGTTGCTATCCACCAACTTAGTGACTGTCAGGGAGGCCCCGAAAGTTGTGAACACTGCCTCTCCGAAATACAATCCAAATGCCCGCTGTGCTTATCACTCCGATAGCCCGGGGCATTCCACTGATGACTGCTGGGCCTTAAGGAACAAGCTGCAGGACCTTATTGACGCCAAGGAGGTACAATTTGAGGCATCTGAGAAGCCTAATGTAGTGACAGCTCCTTTTCCTGCTCATGGAGTGAATGCTATTGGGGAGGATGATGAAGTGGATGAAGCTGAGTTCGACAGCTGGATTTACCCGGCAACCGACAGTGGACCTAGCAATTGGATTGCAAAAGACAACCTACTTGTTTCTCTTGTTACTGAGTAATGAATCCTTTTGTTTTGTTATTTGTAATAAACAATTAAAACTCTATGGCCCGGTGTCTTACCCGGGGCACCGTGGCTTCATTTTTGAGGGCATATAAATTGTCATTTCATATATCATGAATAAAGATCTTGGACGTTTTCTCGCATTTCAAATGTTATGCTCCTTTTCTTTCTTTCCTTTCTTTATATATTGCGAAAAACAGCTATATTTACACACACTCACTCATACAGGTTTCAATCCACTCTGGATCTCACTGGTAACGACTCTGCTACTGCCAGTTATGACTTCGAAAATCCGATCAACTTAGCCGAAGACGAAGGTGAAGATGATTGTGAAGTGCCTGGCGAGCTTGCAAGACTGTTACTTCAGGAAGAAAGGGCAATTCAACCACACGAAGAGCCAGTGGAAACAATAAATCTGGGTACTGAGGCAGACAGAAAGGAGGTAAAGATTAGTGCCAACCTAGAGCTCAGCGTGAAGCAACGGTTGACTCAGATGCTACATGATTATATGGAGATCTTTGCCTGGTCCTACGAAGACATTCCCGGGTTGGATACCGATATTGTGGTCCATCACTTGCCTACTAAGGAAGACTGCCCTCCGGTCAAGCAGAAGGTCCGCCGTATGCGTCCAGAGATGTCTAAGAAGATCAAAGCCGAGGTTATGAAACAGTTTGATGTCGGGTTCCTTGCAGTGACTTCTTATCCTCAGTGGGTTGCTAATGTGGTGCCAGTACCAAAGAAGGACGGTAAGGTCAGAATGTGTGTCGACTACAGGGATCTGAACAGGGCCAGCCCCAAAGATGACTTCCCCCTACCTCACATTGGTGTCCTTGTTGACAATACAGCTCAGCATAAGGTGTTCTCTTTCATGGATGGTTTTTCAGGTTACAATCAGATCAAGATGGCACCTGAAGACATGGAAAAAACTACCTTTGTTACTCAGTGGGGCACCTTCTGCTACAAGGTCATGCCTTTTGGACTGAAGAACGCTGGGGCAACCTACCAACGTGCCATGGTTGCTCTATTTCATGACATGATCCATCATGAGATAGAAGTGTATGTTGACGACATGATTGCAATGTCTCAAACTGAGGAAGAGCACCTAGATCATCTGCAGAAGTTGTTTGACCGGTTGAAATTGTACAAGCTAAGGTTGAACCCGAACAAGTGCACCTTCAGGGTAAGATCTGGGAAGTTGCTAGGCTTCGTTGTAAGTGATAAGGGTATTCAAGTGGACCCTGCCAAGGTCAAAGCTATTCAAGAGATGCCAGTTCCTAAGACAGAAAAAGAGGTCAGAGGCTTTCTAGGACGCCTGAATTACATTGCTCGATTCATCTCGCACTTAACTGCTACCTGCGAACCAATCTTCAAGCTGCTGAAGAAAGATCAGGTAGTATGTTGGAATGATGAATGTCAGGCTGCTTTTGACAGAATCAAGGAATATCTCCAAGAACCACCCATCCTTATGCCACCGGTTGAAGGGAGACCTCTGATATTATACCTGACAGTTCTTGACAACTCAATGGGGTGTGTGGTGTGGCAGCATGATGAGTCTGGCCGAAAAGAGCATGCCATTTATTACCTTAGCAAAAAGTTTACCGACTGTGAGACCCGATACTCACTGCTTGAGAAAACTTGCTGCGCTTTGGTATGGGCTGCTCTCCGGCTGAGACAGTATATGCTGACTCACACTACCTTGTTGATCTCAAAGATGGATCCTATAAAGTACATATTTGAAAAGCCTGCTCTGTCTGGGAGAATAGCAAGATGGCAAATGATCTTGACAGAATACGACATTCAATACACGACTCAGAAAGCCATCAAGGGAAGTGTATTGGCAGACCACTTGGCACATCAGGCCGTAGACGACTATCAGTCAATGAACTTCGAGTTTCCAGACGAGAGCATCATGATAGTGACTGATTGTGAAGTACCTGGACCGGATGAAGGACCTGAAGAAGGATCCCGATGGTCTATGCACTTTGACGGAGCCTCCAACGCTTTGGGTAACGGTATCGGCGCTGTGATCATATCCCCTCAAGGCACTCATACTCCACTCACTACCCGGCTATGTTTCAACTGCACCAACAACATGGCGGAGTATGAGGCATGCATCATGGGTCTCCAAGCTGAGATCGACCTAAGGATCAATTTTCTGAGTGTCTTCGGAGATTCCGCTATCGTGATCAATCAGATCAAAGGAGAGTGGGATACGAAACATCCGAATCTTATTCCTTACAGAGAATGTGTGTTGACATTGATCCCCCACTTCACAGAGATAACCTTTGAACATTTCCCGAGAGAGGAGAATCAGCTGGCGGACGCGTTAGCTACGATGTTTTCTATGTTCAAAGTCAAGTGGGACAATGAGGCTCCCCGGATCATTATATGGAAACTGGACGAACCGGCATACTATTGTGATCTCGAGACCGAGTTGGTAACTGAGAAGCCTTGGTACCATGAGGTGAAGAGATATCTGGAAGCTCAGGAATACCCTGAAGGGGCGTCTGTCAATGATAAAAAGTTTCTGAGAAGGTTCGCAGCGAAGTTCTTCCTTAGCAACGACATCCTGTATAAGCGAAACCATGATTCGACTTTACTGCATTGTGTGGATAAGACAGAAGCAGAAAGGATCATGGAAGAGCTACATGAAGGGACCTTCGGAACACATTCCAGTGGACACACTATGGCAAATAAGATCCTTCGGGAAGGGTATTTCTGGTCCACCATGGAAGCTGACTGCTACCAACATTCTCGGACATGCCATAAATGCCAGATATATGCAGACAAGGTGCATGTTCCTCCAGTTCCTCTAAATGTTCTGACTGCGCCTTGGCCGTTTGCAATGTGGGGCATAGACATGATCGGTGAGATTAAACCTACGGCATCTAACGGGCATCGCTTCATCCTGGTAGCGATTGATTACTTCACGAAGTGGGTTGAAGCAGCTTCCTATGCTACGGTAACCAAGACTGTTGTGGCACGGTTCATTCGGCATAATCTGATCTGTCGATACGGTGTCCCAGAAAGAATTATTACAGACAATGGTACCAATCTCAATAACAAAATGATCATTGAGCTCTGCGAGCAGTTTAAGATACAACACCACAACTCTTCTCCTTACAGACCGAAGATGAATGGGGCTGTAGAAGCAGCAAATAAGAACATTAAGAAAATCGTGCAGAAGATGACAGTGACTTATAAAGATTGGCACGAGATGTTACCGTTCGCTCTACATGGGTACCGTACCTCGGCCAGGACGTCAACCGGGGAAACTCCTTTCTCCTTGGTCTACGGTATGGAGGCAGTCTTACCGATCGAAGTGAAAATACCCTCTCTTCGGATAATGAAGGATGCAGATCTGAACGAAGATGATTGGATCCAGACACGACTTGATCAGTTAAACCTTATTAACGAAAAGAGACTCGCTGCTATCTGTCATGGTCAAACGTACCAAAAACGGATGATCAGGGCATTTAACAAAAAGGTCAGACCACAGGAATATCAAGTTGGGGATCTGGTAATCAAGCGAATCATCCTTCCTTAGAGTGATCCAAGGGGCAAATGGACCCCTACGTACGAAGGGCCATTTGTGGTTAAACATGTGTTCTCAGGAGGAGCCATGATTCTAACCAACATGGACGGTGACGACCTTCCTCACCCCGCCAATGCAGACATAGTAAAAAGATACTACGCATGAAAAAGACCCGCTAGGCTGACATGCCTAGGCAAAAATTAGGGCTTCCCGGCGAACCAAAAGGGTTCGGGCAAAATGAAGGGATGAAATGAAAAATCTGTACACCCGGCAAGTCGAAAACCTGAAAAGGCGGCTTGGGCAAAAATGGGTATCCCGGTGGACTGAAAACCCGAAAGGGCGGTCCAGGCAAAAGTTAGGGATAAAAGCGTAATACTATGTCTCATTGGATCACTCTGCATCCAGAATCCGGTATCTACATCAAGTGCAGACGGCATCGATCAGTCAACTTCATTTTCAACTAAGGTCATCAAGTGATGAGACGCTCGGAGATATAAAGGCAATAACAGAGTTGAAACCCAGTGGATCATTCATTTCACACAGCTGTTTTATTTTCTCTTGTACAAATTTGTATAAACTCTTTTATTTGGCGGTGTTCTCTTACTAGGACGTCAGCCTCTTGTACATAAACGCCTATTTACAGGAAAATTCAAAATCAATACAAAAATCACTTTTCAGTTAAAATTACCATTTGTTTTTTTTTTCTCTTATGTTTTGTTTTGCGAAGAACGTCCCAGGTTCAATTTGTGATATATGCATTGACAATAATTTGCTAACTCATGAATATTTGCATACGAAACAAAGGATTAATTACAGGTAACATTTGAAATAGGGGCAATAAAGAGTTGTCCAAGCGGTCTAATTGTTCCGTCCACCACGGTATCAAGTTAGGTTCAGTTAAAGAACATAACCAGATATCTCAATTCCCCAGAGAGTGCGTCAGCAAGTCAGTACACTCTCCCCAAGCAAAGCTATAATATCAGCCTTAAGGAAGTTGGGTATCCTCCAGCAGATCTCAACGTTCCCCAGCGGAGTATATATGCATTCTTAACAAGCATCCCCGACAGTCTTAACCTAAAGATTGTTCCCCGGCGGTATATCAAACATTCAATGGAGTCACTTCCCCGATACAGCTCAAGACTTCCCCAGGAGAGTCCAATCTAGTTCCCAAGGAAAGTTGGAATCTATCTCCCCAAGCAGTAAGATCATCCCCAGTAGATTCTGGAAGCTTATCCCCGTAGAGCCTGAACGTGTCCCCCGGCTTTATTCAAAGGTTATTTCCCTACCAGGATATAACTGGGTTATCCTCAGCCAAAAGCCACGGAAAGATCGTCCTCGACAAAGTCTTCTTATCCCCAGCGAAGTCTATTAACACTTCCAACACAACAATGGTATCCCCAGCGAAGCTACCATCAACAGTCCAGCAAGTACCTCTCTCCCCATAGAGTATTGCTCCCCAGCAAGATCATTAGAGTACTTTTCTCCCCGCAGAGTAATCCATTCGCCAGGTTTATTCCCCAACGGAGTTATCTTCTCCTACCGGTATTCTTGCAACTATCATCCCCAGCGGAAGCAAAGATCTATTCTTCAACATCAGCCCAGGAGTGACTTCCCGGCACCCGTCAAGGATTTACTTTCCTAGACGACAAACATACATTCATAAACATCACATTTTCATACATTATAGCATGCATATACGCATCATATCTTACAAATCTCATTTATGTTGAGAACATCATTGCTTGATTCATATCATACATTGCATATGACTGACCTTTACCTTTCAGGAAAGATCCAGTTAAGTTCTCAGCTATATTTCAAGACCTAGACCGGTTCAGTTAAATCGACCCTAAGATTTTTCTGTTTCTTATCCAGTCAAAGGCCTTCTCTGGTTCAGTCAGATCGACCCTAAGATCTCCCTGTTTCTTATCCAGTTGAAGACATTTCAAGACCTTGACCGGTTCAGTTAAATCGATCCTAAGATTTTACTGTTTCTTATCCAGTCAAAGGCCTTCTCTGGTTCAGTCAGATCGACCCTAAGATCTCCCTGATTCTTACCCAGTTGAAGATTTCAAGACCTAGACCGGTTCAGTTAAATCGACCCTAAGATTTTTCTGTTTCTTATCCAGTCAAAGGCCTTCTCTGGTTCAGTCAGATCGACCCTAAGATCTCCCTGTTTCTTATCCAGTTGAAGATTTCAAGACCTAGACCGGTTCAGTTAAATCAACCCTAAGATTTTTCTGTTTCTTATCCAGTCAAAGGCCTTCTCTGGTTCAGTCAGATCGACCCTAAGATCTCCCTGTTTCTTATCCAGTTGAAGATTTCAAGACCTTGTCTGGTTCAGTTAAATCGACCCTAAGATTTTCCTGTTTCTTATCCAGTCAAAGGCCTTCTCTAGTCCAGTTAAATCGATCCCTAAGAGATTTTCCTGATAAAGACTCAGTAGAAGATATCCAAGATTCTCTCAGCGTTACTGTTGAGGTTGAAGTCGCCCAAGATTCTCTCAACGTTACTGTTGAGGTTGAAGTCGCTCAAGATTCTCTCAGCGTTACTGTTGAGGTAGTAATCGTCCCCAGGTTCTCTCAGCGTTCCTGTTGAGGTAGTAATCATCCAAGGTTCTCTCACCGTCCTGTTGAGGTAGTAACCATCCCTGGTTCATTCATCGCCGTTTGAAGCTCCAGATTCAATTCCTGTAACCAGTCAGGGCGCATCTATACAAAGAGTTTGAAGACCAGCTCATGTAACAGGTCAGGTAATCATTTTCATTTTCAGGTACGCAAGCTCTCGCTAAGGAATCCCTTACGCGATCGACACCCAGATGGCATCTATAAGCCCATCAGCCTACCCATCATCTCTCAGCATGGCATCTATAAGCCCATCATCCTATTCATGAATCTCCAAATGGCATCTGTAAGCCCATTCCCCACATCACACTACTATGTGAGCGCAAATTTCTAGGCACTCTAGTGTTCAATCATCTTCCACCTTCGGATTACGAAAGGCACGTCAGCCAATCTGCATCCTCAGGTCTAAGAAGATTGAACAGGGGAAACTGTTGTACCCCAAAATTTTCCCTCCCATATTCTTCAAGAATTGCAAAGAGCATGCTTCAAAATTCCCCAAGGGTTGCACAGTTCAAGGGCCTCCTAACAGTCAAAAACTAGGGTTTTGGTTCTGACAAAGAAATTGAAGTTTCCAAGGGTCCAATAAAGTCCCACATGCCTATAAACATGGTCAAGCATCTTCATGCCAAGTTTCAAGACTTGCAGCACAAAATTGCACAGTCAAAAACCCTAATTGCCCTACAGTCAACTACAGGGGCAAAATGGTCATTTGATAGTCAAAAGTTCAAATTTTTGGTCAACATCTCATTTTGAAGCCACAAACATCATTTGATCAATGCTTGATCATGATTCTCAAAGCTTGGCTCAAAAAGTCTCAAGATGCAAAAGTTTCCATATTTGGACAGTTGAAAAAGTCAACTGTAACTTGACCAAGGCATAACTTCCACATGGTTTATCAGAAAAATTCCATCCAAAGCTCATTTTGAAGAGAATAACATTTCCTACAACTCCTCTTCACACTTCAAGTCCAAGAAATTCTCTCACAAAAAGTTATCAATTTCAACATTATAGGTCATTTTCAAAAGTCAACAAAAAGGCATTTTAAGTCAAAGACCATAACTTGAGATTGGTAAATCAAAATGACATGGGACCAAAGGCATTGGTTATAGGACTTCAAGACCTTTCCAAAATGTCCAAGAACATGATCAAAGCTTAAACATTGAGCAAGATATGCCTTGTGGAAGTTGGGAAATTTTTGGGTATTTTAAAAAGTCAACTTTGCTTCAAATGCCTTAAAATTGCTAATGGGCCACATTTTCTTCCAAGAATCATCATCCAAAGCACATGCAGACCATTTGGCCCAAAGGGGATTTATTCATCATTTTTATTTATTTATTTGAATTTTTAATTGCTATTAATTCATTTAATAAAATAAAATATGTGAAAAATACTAAAGCAAGCTTTTCAAATCTTTTTATGCATGGAATACCTTCAATATTTCGTGCCCTATCTAATATGGAAAGAATCAAGGTGATTTGATCATAATTGGCACCAAAAGCACATGAAAAGATTTGGAAGATATGCCATGAAAATCAAATATCTTATACATCAATGCAAAGGGTTTTGGATCCAAATTTCAACCCTAATCTGATCCCATACATATACTAATGCAAACCTAATGCACAAAGACTTTGAAGCTGCGCCCAAAAGCCAAAAACAACTTTGCACTTTTTCAAGAAAATTCCAAAACTGAAAACACGATTACAAAGGGTTTCAAGGCAGAATAACCATCCCATTGCATTCCTGAGGCTTCAAGGAACGTTTCTGGATCAAAACCATTATCTCTAACGCAAAGAATTGGTAGAATGACCTTGTCCTGTTCATACTTTTTCTCATATTCTTGCATCATGATTCATGCGTTGTTTGCAATTTTTAATGTTTGATTTGTGTTATTTGACTCATTCTGAAGCTAACCATGTGTTTTAATTAAGTTTTTCTTGCCTATACGCGAAATCACCATTGAAGCTCGCTAGGGTTCTTCAAGCTCCAAATTGGGCGTTTACGTATACTGTAAAATTAAGACATCCCAGTACCATGGCCAGAATCAGGATGCTTGGACGAACTTAACACACTAATCGCGCCTAATTTATATAGCCTCACATGCTAATCGCTATTTTGGAAAAGGCTGCATTTTGGGGGGGTTTAAAACCCCCGCTACTTCTTTTTTGTTTCAGGGACAACGAAGAAGAAGATCAGGTTGCACGATGTGGTTGGATAATTTGAATTCAGCGCGCGTTTTTTTTGTTTCTAACCACTTACCATTTGTTTTGCATTATATTATTTATTCTTTGTTTTATACACAACGCGTTCAAGCAGCACAGATGGTGGAAAGCAACGCTGGCAAACCTTGGGACCTGGGTTCGAATCCCAGGTCCCCCCATATCCTTGTTATTTTTCTTTGCAAAATGTTCAGGTACTACACAAGCTCAAAAGCCTACCATACAACCTTAGATCCAAGCGCGCCACATGTCTCAGAGATCCAACCAAGGGCCTTGATCTGAGGAGTATCATATGTGTCAGTCAACGAATCCACACGTGATTGCCAGAAGTCAACAGGGCCAGGAATCAAATGGGCCTAATTGTTGGCCAGACACCTCCAAGTTGGGACAACAAACCCCCATTGTTTGCTTTCTTTCACTCTTTTATTTTTTATTTTTATTTGCTTAATTTAATTCATCAAATTAATATTTTCTTAACATAAAAAAATAATGAAAATCAGAAAAGACAAAATAAAATATATTTTATTTAAATGTCATTATTTGTAAATAAAATCTTTATTAATTAATTTAGTTTTAAATTCTAGGCATAATTCTAAATATTTTTCTTAATAAATTAAAAATTGTAGAATTAGGGTTTTAATCACTTTTATCTTTTTCTTTTCTTTTATCATTATTAATTATTAATTATTATTCTTTGTAAATAAAGTTGCATTAATTAATTAGGTTAATTTTAGATTCAACTTTAACATATTTCTTAATAAATAAAAATAGTTAGAATTAGGGTTAATTAACTTTTTTTTTTTAAATTTCATTTAATTCTTTCATTAAAATCCATAAATACCAAAAACTCCAAAAAAAAAATCTTTTCTTTTTATTTTAGTTTAATTAATTTGTTAATCGTAATTTTAATTTCATTAAAAAGGGTCCAACGCCCTCGCTTTCGATTATCAGTTCGTTTCGCGCGTTTATTTCCTTTCTTATAATATTCATGTAATTCTCCCAAAGCCATGTAAATCAGACATTTATCTTTTCCGTATTCTTTATTTTATTTCAAATCGGGTCCTGGATTAAATTTGGCGATGTGGACCCGCGCCTTTGTAATAGCGTAGGAATTTTAATTCTCGCATCTTTTAAACTGTTAACTATTGCATGAAAGAATGAATGTCAAAATAAAAGCAACGCGTAGATCACCCATGACATGAACAAGACAAAAATATCTGAAAACGACACACAAATCACACACCACCCCTAGGGTACGCCACACTGTTGCCTTGCCCCTCGAAAGGTGATCGTCGAGTAGAGGATGTTTTAGTAAGTCCTCATGACCCAGGAACCTGGCATGAGGGTAGCTTCTAAGGTGTCTTCCCATTGCTCCGGTGATCACCATGTCCCGAACCCTCGAATTGACCCGAATACCTCCAATGGTGGTGCTACCTACCTCTCAATGGTGGGATGGCACTACTTTAAAGGACATTTACACAGACGAATTCCTTAGGGTAGGTAGACGACTCTAGATACTTGCTCTAATTTCAAAACAAATCAAAAATACTTTTCACACCGACACCTTTTCAAAAAGCTTTCGAAAGTAACTTTTCAAACACTCTTGAGGACCGATACAAGAGTCGAACTGGAATTTTCAAAGAAACTTTTTTTAAAACCCACAGTTGAAAAGCAAACAAACCATTTTTGAAAACACAATGAGCAAGTATCTAAGAGCCCATGGATAACCATGGATAGAAAGGGTGCTAGCACCTTCCCTTTCTATAATCTACCTCCCGAACCGAGAGCAATCTATATAAGGAATTTTTCTGTACTTTTGTCCTTTCCATTTGGAGAAAATAAAAGACGGTGGCGACTCTTGCTTCCGCGACATTTCGCGAACCAGCGTTAAACAGTCAGTTCCAGATCCACCGATCACAGACGGTGAAGATGATTAGAGAAAAGATGAGAATTTCTCAAAGTCGACAAAAGAGTTATCATGATAAAAGGAGAAAATACTTGGAATTTCAAGATGGTGATCATCTATTTTTGCGAGTTACTCCTACAACCAGCTTTGGGCGAGCATTGAAGTCGAAGAAGCTAACTCCTCGCTTTATTGGTCCTTACAAAATTACTAGTGGAGTGGGAAAAGTGGCTTATAGAGTGGCGTTACCGCCAAATCTTTCGAACTTGCATGATGTGTTCCATGTGTCGCAACTTCAGAAGTATGTCCCGGATCCTTCACATGTGATTGAGATGGATGATATCCAAGTGCGAGACAATCTTACGGTGGAGATGATGCCATTAAAGATCGAAGATCGTGAGATAAAGTCTCTTCGTGGCAAAGAGATCTCCTTGGTTAAAGTTGTTTGGATAGGAGCAGCTGGTGAAAGTGCGACGCGGGATTTAGAAAGCAAGATGCAGGATTCCTATCTCGAGCTTTTCGAATCAGGTAATTTCGAGGACGAAACTTTTATAAGTGGGGGAGAGTTGTAACGCCCCGTTTTATTTAATATTATATTATATTAATATTTTCGAGTTACCGTTTGACGTTTATTTTTGCGACGAGAATATTTAAATTAACCGTTATATCTGTTAATATATTCGGCGACATTTTATTCGGACCGATAATTATTTTATTCGGTCAAGTATTTGTTTTGAGGGACCGGTAATTATTTTATTCGGTCCGGTATTTTTTTTGAGGGACCGATAATTATTTTATTCGGTCCGGTATTTATTTTGAGGGACCAGTAATTATTTTATTCGGTCCGATATTTGTTTTGAGGGACTGGTAATTATTTTATTTGGTTCGGTATTTGTTTTGAGGGACCGGTAATTATTTTGTTTGGTCCGCTTTTTATTCCGTTCGGTTCGGTAAAATATTATTCGGACCGATATTTAATTATTTAGAGTTATTTTAATTATTTGGGTTAATAATATTATTTGATATTATTTGGTGTTAATTAGTAGTATATTTTAAGAAGGGTTTTTTGGTATTTTGTCTAACTTTTGTCTTGCATCAAAACAAATCAAACCCACCATTTCCTTTGTTTTATGTCATAACACTAAAACACACTTTGAGAGAGTTAGAGAGAGCTAGAGGTCTTGGAAGAGAAGAAGAGGAGCAAGAACAAAATTTGGGTTTTGGGTTTGTTGGAATCATCAAGAATCATTTCAAGTATCTAAGGTAAGGGGTTTGATTTTCCAATGCTTATAGTTAGGATTTGATTTGGTATATTTTGATTTGGGATAAAATTGATGTTAGGGTTCTTGAGATTTGTTGAGATAAATTAGGAGAGTTAATTTAGGTGTTAGTGTTGTGTGATTATTGTTATGTTAATAGAAATTAAATTAGAAAAACTAATTTATATTAATTAAATTAAGTTTATAGAAAACAAAACAAACAGTATGCGTAGAAGTTATAGAAAACAAAACAAGCAGTATGCATAGAAGTTATATAGCAGTATGCATAGAAGTTGTATACCAATATATTACTTATATTAAGTTTATTAAAGTGCTAGTAGTATAGAAAATTAAATATGCAGTATAGAAGTTTAGAAAACTAAAGCATGCGAAATTAAATAGAGTTTAGTAAAAACCAAAGTAAACTAGCCGTATATTACTTGAATTAAGCTTACTGAGAACTAGCATATATTAATTGAACCAAGCTTCTAAAATATGCAGTATAGAATAAGCTTCTAAAACTAACATATGCAGTATAGAAATAGCAGTATATTACGTTTCCTAAAGTAAACTTGCATTATGGAATTGAAATTAAGTTTAGAAAATTAATTAATTTATGTTTTGTTTTTCTTTTCTTAATTTAATATATTAAATATTTATATTAATTAAATACAAATATTACATAAGTTAGCCGATTTAATTTGGAACCCGATTATGTCCGATTTTCTGATTTCGGCAATTTCGGCGACGGAGCTAGTTGCTCCAAATTGAACGAAAATTGACGTGATAGCTAATTTCGACGTGTAGAACGTCGTGGTGAGGTTAGTTTTCCTAGATTTCGAGTTTTTATGAAGCGACCCGAAATAGGCCAATTTACGGTTAAGTTGAACCGGGTTGCGTTTTAGTCGGTTTAAGTCGCGTATGGACAATCCGATTGCGACGTTAATGATTATGATTGGTGCCGATTATTATGAATGACTTTCGCGACGATTATTGATGTTTGACTATTTTTCTGTGTTTGAAATTTAGTGAATTATTTGATAATGATGTGGTGTGATTAAATATGATGTTTGCGACGATTTATTTATAATGAATACTTGATGATATGCGATACGATGATATGTTTATCTTGATGTGGATAAATATGGCGACATGGGTTTTATACCAATTTTGATGCGCGATGATGATGTTTTGTTGTGTCGTATTTGTGATTTCGTGTTGTCGAGTCACATACATTGCATTTGCGACGAGGGCTTTTATGCCAAGCGACGAGGGCTTTTATGCCAAAGCGACGATGGGCTTTTATGCCGAATGTCCCTAATTATGGAAAAAGCGACGGGTACCACATGCATAACATAGTCGTGTCTCATGGATTCGGTTATGTTTATTTTTGAGTATTTTGGCGTTGAGTTTTATTTGATGACTTATAATGAATTGCGATGTTATATGATACTTTGTTTTGTGATGATTTTTGTGTTGAACATAAAGTGATTATGATGTGATAATTTCATGAAAATTATGCGATGGATATAACATGACGGTAAAGCGACGATATGAGTTTATGGCGATGGAGTTTATGTCTTGTTTTGACATGATTATGGTGATTATGTGATGATATTAAAGTGTTGATCTTATACACTAAATGATGATTTTAAATTATGTGAGATTTGATATTTGTTGACATATTCTTATTAACCTATATCATTTATGATTCCAAAAATATTTATATATTTTATCATGCCTTTAATTATATGTTTTGGAGTATCTCACCTTTTACTTGTTTCTCCGTTGCCTTTATATTGGTAACGTGCAGGTGATCCGCGAGGATGATGAGGATTAGCTCGAGTCTCTTTATTTTGAGGCGCTCTGCTCTGATAGTAGTAATACTCGGGATTTGGGCGACGTTATTATTTTGATAGGATAGTTTATGTATACTATCTTATGACCTTATGTATGGATGATAACATGATGATACGTACATTTTGTGAACACATCCGCTGTGTTGTGATTAGTCATATGTTTATATGATGATTTATGTTATGAATCGGTATATCCAACTTTTGATTTTGTGATGTGCATTATAATGCAAAGTGATGAAAAACACGAATATGTGATACCTCAATTTATATTTGGATGAAATTTTGAAACTCTGATTTTATTATTAATTACGAGGGGTAGAATTGGGGTGTTTACATAGATTGTGTTTGTGCAGAAAGAACAAATGCAAGGCTCAATGCAAGCTGACTTTGCATAAAGCTTGCTTTTCTAAAATGGAAATGTTGCCTTTCTTCCCAAAAATGGAATTATACTTGTACAATGCATTGAATGCTTGTATTAAAGCTTCCAACAGCTGTGAAAACACTTAATTATGGAGTGAAAGTCAAGTTAAAAGCATGCAAAGTGAGATGTGTACAACATGCTTGAAGATTGGATCTAATGTTCATCATGAAAATGGCTTGAAAAACAAGAATGGAACCCTAATTTTATCTCTTCGATTCTCCCTACTCAAGAATTATCTCAAGGAGTTCTTGGACATTTTGGAAAGCTTGCAATGTGATATATAACTCATATTTGAATTGCTTTTGAATATTCCCCTTGGAACTATGTGAAAAATTTCCATGAAGTTAGGTCAAAAATCTACCTAACTAGGGCAAAATTTCATAAGTCTTTTTTAGTTCATGAGCATGTATTCACAAAATTATAACTTGAGATCCAAGAATTTTTAGGAGACGTTGTGTGAAGCAAAGTTGTATATTTCATGGAGATCTACAAATTTCATGTTGTAAGTTTCTCTTGAATCATCTTGCATCATGGTGAAAATTTGGATCAAAGTTATGAAAAAACAAGAAATTTCCAACACTTAGAAAAATTTCTAAGTTTAGAAATTTTGTCTTTTCAAAATGAAATCTTGACTTTTTTATTTCTTGATGAATAAGTTTCACATTTTGACATGTTTTGATGGATTATGATCTTTGGCACTTGAATTTTACCAAAAAGTCAAACTTTGACTTTTCAGTATACAATTGACTTTTGATCAGTTGACTACAAAATTCATCTGTCAATCCAATGTACTTGCAATGTTTTGAATCATGTCATTAGGTAAAAATGATGAAATTGGACTCTTGATATCATGCCTTAAACCAATTGATCATTTTATAGGTTAAAAATCATAAATTGTCCTTTCCCAGTCAAAACCCTAATTTTGACCATTTTGCCCTTTTGGAGATTTGATCAAATTTCTTGAGGAATTATGGTCCAAGCTTGATCAAATGATACATATGGGTCTAAAATGTTGATGTGGATAAAAATTATGAAGTTTGACTGTAAATTGGCTATGGTTGACTTTTTCTCCAATACAGATGATTTTTAGGTCAACTGTTGAATTGACTGACCAAAAGTGTGATCCAAGGCTTGAAACTTGACATGAGTAATCTTGGGGGTCCATAATGATCCTTGAAAGTCATATGAAGCACTGATAGTCCAAAAATCCTTATGCAAACTCAAACCCTAATTTTGGTCATCAGTGCATGAGGAGGTGTCTTGAGCTGATCAAACCCTAGTGCAGTCTTGAGTCCAGGAGATCTTTTGAGCAAAATTCTTGATAAGTGAGAGGGAAAATTTTAGGGTACAACAGCAGGCCTTCTAAATTATGTATCTACCCATCATTAATGGATTACACAAACTTTTGAGCTATAATCCAAGTGGTTTAAGCTTTATGCAATTCACATTGCCATTTTGGGAAGAAAGTGAAGAATACCATTCTTGAAAAGCAAGCTTTATGTAAAAAGTAAATTCTTGAGCCTCTAACTTGTTCCCTCTAATCACACTCCATCTACAAAGTCAGAAGCAAGTATGTTTAAAGCATAACCACTCTATCTTAGCAAGTACACAAGACTTTGAGACTTGGGTTTCTCAATAAAATCACATGTTATGTTTAAACTTGTGATTTTGAATTCTGATTAACAACAAGCTTCCAAACTTGTTGCTTATAAATAAAGACACTATTTGTGAGCTAGAACAAGAGCTTAAGCACCCTGAAACACGCCAAAACTCCCTCAAGCCAGAAATTGCACAAGAAACTCCATTGATGCATAATTCTGACCTTAAACTTATATCTCTCATTTACCTCGTGCATTTTCCTTCCTAATCAATCACAAAGCTCTTATACATCAAATATAAATTATCTCTGATCTTGGTTCATAACTGTAATACCTCCATCATCAAGTTCCATCTTAAAAAATAGAGCTTTGCAAGTGGACTTCTCCAGAACTCCTCAGCCACTTTCAGCTCAAGCCAAGCATCACATTAGCTTCCTGGGAACTTGAGGAAGCTAACCCAATCACTAGGACTCATTGAAAGCTGCTCAAAATCAAAACACGATACCCTCTTGTAAGGTGAGTTTTCTGACTTTTAAACTATTCATATAGGCATTGTTAGGCTTCCATTTTCAAAGATAAAATGTATATACCATTGCCACGAAACTGTACATATCCACAGTTTGTATTTATATGGCCTGAGCTTAGAGAATTTTGGAGTTGAAGTTTCTGAAAAAATTAGGTTTCAGTTTAGGGCCAACAAAACTCTCATTCATCTGTGATTTATAGCTTTAGTTATTTACATGTTTGACGTCGTATTGAAATTTCAAGCAAGTTTCATGTTTGTATTTTTCAATTTGGTTGAGAAATGAAGAAGTTAGAAAATTCAAAAATGTGGCAATGCCTTCTGGCGCGAGGAAGAAGAAGATAACATCCATGGAGTTGTTTTCTAATATATATTTATGGTTTGACATAAGTAAATGGATGTATCACCACCTCAATGGTTAAAGCGCGCGCCTTTCACCTAACGGACCTGGGTTCGAGCCCCAACATCCGTTTTGTCATTTTTCATATTTTCTTTTTCTTTTTTTGTTTGTAGCCAGCGCTGGGCCTCCCCCCTTTGGGCCTTCCATTTTTTCTTTCTCTAATCCCCTATTTACTTTTGCAGGTTAGCCCAATTCCTTTTTATTATTTCATTTTATTTATTTTCTTCTATTTTTTTTGTTATTTTACTTTAGTCTCTTTTATTTATTTTTTTATTATTATTATCATTATTATTTTTATTATTAAAAAAATAACAATAATGTTTTTATTTTTTTATTATTTACACTTATTTAGTTTATCTATTTATAAAACTAAAAGAACAAAAACATTTTTCTTAATAAATTAATTTCTTTCTTAAAAATTTATATTTAGGTTTAGGTTTAACTTTTTTATATTATTTTCTTATAAATTAAAATTAATTTAGAATTTAGGTTTATTTCATTTAATTAATTTTCCTTTTATTTTTATTAATTTAAAACCTTTTCATAAATAAAACCCTAAAAAAAATCTTTTTTTAGTTAATTTCTTTTCTTATTTAGTTTAAGTTAATTTTTTAATTAATTTTCATTAATCATTTTCCTTAATTAGGTCTAAGATTAAAACCCTTTTCATAAAAATCCAAACAAAAATCATTTCTTTTCCCATTTACATTCTTGCAATTTTATTTTTAATCTTATACAATATTCAATATGGTTGTAATAGTTAATTAGATTTGATTTTTTTGCAAAATCCCCATTTATAAATGTGTACACCTCCTCCCCTATTGATGTAATAGCTTAGTATTTTTATTTTTCGCAATTTAATGTTTTATATATAAATGCTAGTAAATTAGGACTTGTATGGAAAGATAAAATCAATGCTTAGAAAACCCTAATTCAAAGACAAAACAATGCATGTAAATTAATACACTTGCACACTTACACCCTTAGGGTAAATCCACTTTGTTGCCTTGTGAAAATGGTCATAATACGCATGTAAGATTTCTTAGCAAAAACAAAAAAAAAATACAAAATCATAGTCCCTTGATGACGCTACAAATGTTGTCTTACGAATCATCTTAGTCCCTCAAAGAAAATACTAAGATATCTTACAACATTGTTATTCATGACTATACGATGACCCTTGTCCGTCCCTTTTACATCCAAAGATAGGGTTTCTTACCAAATAAATGGCAAGATAACAATGTCAAAGGAAAGAGGAAATAAACATGAAAGACTTTTGAGTAGGTAGAATGTTCCTAGTTGCTTGCTCATTTTCAAACCAAAACATCTTTGCTATTTTCAAAACAAACACCAACACTTTCAAAAACATCTTTCAAACTTGAAACATTTTTCAAAAGATCAACACTTTGTATACATTCTTATGAACGATAATCATTACAAAGTTTACCTAAACGATGGCGCCTTTTTAAAATACTTTCAAAAACCACACAAAACATATTTTCAAACAAAAGCAAGTGATCTAGCAAGCAACTAAGAGCCCGTAGATAACTACAGATGAAAAGGGTTCTAATACCTTCTCTTTTCATAATCTACCCCACAAAGGTTTTTCCTGTTCTTTTTAACCTTTCCTTTTTGATAAAAGAAAAGTCGGTGGCGACTCTTGCTAACCGCAACATTTGCGATCAAACGCAAAACAACCAAGTCAGTTCTTCCACTGTGTTACAGTAACGTGCAGGTAATTAAGAAGGATAGTTATTACCTCATTATTTTGAGTCGGTGTTGTCGCTCTGATACATAGCACTCGGGGGATGGACACTTGATGTTTAGTTGTTGATTATTATTTCAGTTGCTGAACTTTTAAGTTGATTACATGAAATAATTGTTGTCTTGAGGTTGTTTTAGTTGAATAAAAGATGTTAAGTGAGTTGAAGTTGAGTATGTATATTTCGTTGCTTATCAATAAAAAGTTGTTTGATTTTAAAGAATAAATCAGATTATTATCGGTTCATTCGAGTTAAGTGTTATGTATCTGTTTATATGCGATTAAATGAAGATTGATTTTTAGTTGAAAATGTAGCATCCTATTTATGTTGAACTCTAATTTTCTTATTATCCACTGGATAGAAATGGGGTGTTACATGCACCAACATAGAGTTGAAAAATGTCAGGGTGAAATACCCTTAAACCATGAAGGAATCCTCACTCGTTGACATTTTATTTGTAGGTTTCACAAATATGACAAGCACAAAACCTAAAAGTTAATTTTCTTTCTGAGACAAAAATCTAATTCCTTGTTTGCATTTAAGTTATTCCAATCCTATGTGAGCACTCAATTTTATGTTAAGATTAAAGTAATTCATATGATTTTGAAAGAGAAATTTGGCCCTTCAATAAATATCTCAATGATCTTGGCATTGCCCATAGATTTAGAAGCCTATATAACTCTCACCAAAAAATGGAACAATGGAGAGAAAACATAGTAATATAGTTGAGATGGGAGTAACAATATTAGTTCATGCACATCTTTATATAAAATACCTACCTTTAAAACATGCATCTTTTTTGGTCTAAACTTGGAGTCTTGGAGCTCTAAAAGCCATCCATAGTTGTACATTGTAGTGTTGAAGCAGGATATAAAGCCTTAACTCATAGTACCTCTGAGTTGCTATGACTTGAATCACTTCTATTTGAGCTAAGGACTGACTATCTTCCACATACTATGTTATGTGATAATTTAAGTGCAATATTACTACTCACAACATTATTCTACATGCCATAATAAATTACATTGAATTTGATATCCATTTTATTCATATAAGATATATGTCAAACAAGTCAAAAATCCATCATATTCCAACATCAATTCAACTTGCAGACATACTTATCAAACTGATAATTTTAAAAACTTAACAATCAAGCTTAAAGTTGTGGTATTCAAACCACATTGATATTGTGGAAGAGTATTAGTTATAAATTTTTGTATCAAATACAAATCTATTGTTTCACTTGATAAGATCAAGTAATTACTTAAATCAAAATTAGTTAGATTTTCATTACCAATTTATATCTTAGAGCTATGTAGATTAAGTTGATGGTAAATAATTTAGATTAATAATGATATAAAATAATTTCACAATTCAAAAATATTATATTGTATCAATAAATTAGATCCATTGACATTACTAATTACTTAAAAACTATTAACCAAAATTGAGTATATTGATTTAGTTAATGATTAATGCATATTAATAACAACTAAATTAAAATTTAATGAGGTAGGTGGGGTATAAAAACTTATAAATTGAATGAATGTAAAATTTTGATTTAAGATTTAATATCTAATGATGTTATTTATTTATATTTATTAGTAAAGGATTCGTGCGTTTATACGGATCGTGCAAAGTCGATATAAATATTAACTAAATATTATATAGTTATAGTTTAAAAATATGTATATAAATGTATATAAATTGAGAGAAAAAATGTTTTAGTGATGATTGTCATATAAATATTAATTTAATTTATCAAGTTGTAATAATTGTCAAGATATACATAGAAATTATGTTGAAATATATATATAAAGGTATGATTATTTCAACATAAGTGATGATTATTATTTTCTACTAAAATATACATTTTTGATGAGTCGGCACTACTTAATTTCTTAAACTATATTGATTTATTATTTATAAGGGTATATATATATATATATATATATATATATATATATATATATATATATATATATATATATATATATATATATATATATATATATATATATATATATATATATTCTAGATTGGATCAATGACTAGAATTGGTCTAATCTGCTTCCATCTTTGGCACGGCCCAATAAGGTTGGCCCAGCATTCTTGGCCGATCACGCCCTCGAACAGCGCGATCAACAATGCTTGAAACGCATGTCTGTCTGTGCGAGCAGCAGCTACCTCTCAGTTCGCTCGACACACGAAGAGCGGACGCCCAAGAAACGCTCGTAAATGCTTTTGCCCATCATCTCATCCTTGCTTGACGCAATGGCTAATTACGAACACGACTGCCCATTTTGACCAAGTCCTGACAATTACCTATTTTTTTGGACCCGCATATCTAGGCCTAAAAAATTGACAAATGGCTACGTGCTGGGGGAACTATATAAATCCTCATACTTGTGAGGGCCAAATATCTAATATTCAAACCTTAATATCTTGCTTGTATATATTTGCACCCATTCTTACTTGATCATCGGAGTGTCTTGCAGGTACAACCTCCATTTCTCCTCAAATTTCTTGCAAACCAGAAACCATCCTTCGGCCCACCTTCAAGTTCTGATCACATGTATGATCAGTGGCGCCGTCAGTGGGTGTCGATCTTCCCCGTCTTCCTTTTCCCCCCAAAACCGAAGACCAAAGATACCTTCACTACTTCAATCATGGACGGCCATGATGACCATCACCTCTCTGGAAAGATTGTACTCTCTCTCTCATCCACAAAACCAAAGTGAGCCATAAGCATCCTCATCTCAAGGATGACATCGAATTCAGAGATGGACAGACTCTATCCCTGGATTAGTTAACGCCCAATGTAAAAATCTCTAGTTCTTGGACGAGCAGAGGCCTCAGAACCTATCTGAGGAGCTCCCAGAGATCTTGTAACCAATTTATATTCCTCATAACGTTGATCCGACCATGGCAACACTACTCGCTTCCATCAACCAAACCAACACCCTAATCTTGCAGCAGAGCAAGAGGATTGGAGCCTGGGAGAAGAAGCGATCTAAATGTCCTCCTCATAGACCTCGACAATACAACTCTCCAAGTCTTTCTCCACCAAGGCGTGGTTGACCAGCCAGAAGGAAGCAGCAAGATGTTTCTTTCCTAAAGAAATGTGATCACACACCTCCCTGAATAGATCAAGGCTATTCATCTTCCAAGAAGACATATAATAATTGCCAACTTGATAGTGACCAATCACCGACGCCAAGTCAAGATAACAACAAAGAGGTACACCTCCCCGTCGAGATAACAGCCCCCGACGAGGAAGAGACCATCATTCCACGCCACAATCTCCCGAGAGAACGAAGATAATGAGCCATGGGGCCCATTATCAAGAGAGATCACAGAAGCCACGCTCCCAATCGTCCTAGAGAAACCTCCCCCGTTTGTAACATACGATGATACAACGAATCCCGACGAGCACATAGAAAATATCGACGTTTTTGTACCCCAAAATTTTCCCTCTCATATTTCCCAAGACATTGCAAGAAAAATCTCCAGGTTGCTCAAGATTGCTTAAGAGTTAGACAGTCAAGTCATCTCCTAAGGCAGTCAATCCCAAATTAGGGTTTTGTGTTGCATCAAGGTCCTTGCATACAAATGACCTCAAGTGCTACCCAATGTCCTAATATGTTCTCAAGTTCATCCATGTCAAATTCCAAGCCTTGCAGAGGAAGTTTGCTCAATAAATTGCTCAAAGGGTCCAAAAATCGACTATGCTAGGGCAAAAGTCAACTGTGACCCAAATACAGTCAAACTTCAAGATTTTTTGTCAACATTCTCATTTTGAAGGATATTTCATCATTTGATAAAGAGTTGATCATGATTCATCATGGATTGCTCAAAATTCATCAAGACTCAAAAGTTGCTAAATTAAGGTTTTGCAGGAAAAGTCAACTCAACTTTGACCAAGCATAACTTTCTCATAATTTATGAGAAATGATACATCCAAAGCCCATTTTGAATAGGATTCAATTTCCTACAGTCCATCCTCATACCCCAAGATCAGAAAATGCACTCACAAAAAGTTACAAATTTGGACATTATAGGTCATTTTTGAAAGTCAACAAAAACACCTTTTTTTCCAAAGCTTATAACTTGAGCATGGAGTATAAAAATTAGATGAGACCAAAAGGGTTGGTTACAGGACATCTCAAGCTTTCTAAAAAGTCCAAGAACACTTCCAAAAGTTCAAAATTGAAGAAGTTATGCATTGTTGAAGTTGGGCATTTTTGCAAAATTGCCAAAAGTCAACTATCCCTAAAACTTCAAATTTTGTCAAATGGGCCCATTCTTTCCACTTGATTTGATCTTGTCACACTACACACGTGTCCTAGATTTAGCCTTGTGACCATTTATCAATTTTTCTATTTTATTTGATTTTTTATTGAATTATTTCATTTTAAATCAATTTAAATCAAATAAAATCCCAAAACTTGATTACAAGAGATCTTTTTCTATTTTCAGGACCTAATCATCATCAATGACATGATCAAACTCGTATCAAGCACTCCATGTGCAAAAAGATTTTATTTTTGGAAAATTAGGCAAGTTATCAATGGAGGATCAAATCCAATCTCAAGGCATTGATTTGGAAGGATTCAACCCACATTTGTTGACCTAATGCATTGCATATTACTTATACAAGCAAAAGCACACGAGATCAGGACCTAGAGGCTGCAAGAGGATCAAGAACCAAACTTGAAAAATTGACAAAAAAGTGCAAAACTGAAATCGTCCTTGGAGTCCAATTCAAAAGCAAAACTCCACACTAATCAATTGCTGGACAATCCCTGAAGCATAACCAACTCAAAACCAGTCTCCATACGCGCATAAAGGCTCTGTAAGTGTCTCAAAAAATGCTTTTCGTTTGAATTCGTATATCCTTATTCTTGCACTTTTCTTACAAAATCTTTGCATATTCATGATTATCGTCCAATTTAAAAGCATTCTGCATTAGCCAATTGTATTTATCTGGCCTGTAACCCCATAGCCGAATCTAGGATTCGTGGTTTGTTGTTTTTGGGCATTTCTTTTTTAGGCAAAATCAGTGCCATTGATGGACATAGGCATGACCAGTGGAGGAATACGAGCATGACCATGGTCTTGGATTGAGTTTTCATGGCCTAGAATGGATTTTAGGATGCACATACGAATTTAGCTGCGGATATAAATCTGCAGGTAAATGTACAGGGTTGAAGGAAGAAGACAAAGACGTGTCCCCCTCCTAGTGGCCGGTTCAAATACTTGGAGCGTTTTCTTTTTTGTCTGGCATAATGATGCGTTTTTATATATTATATTTAGTTTGTATTTTACTAACGATTGAAGCAAAGTGATCCAGTGGTTAAGGGGAGTGCTCTCAAGGCGTTGTTGGTTGGAGGTCAGGGGTTCGATCCATGCCTCCAGTGCTTTGCATTTTCCTCTATTTTATCATGTAATCAGGTACAAACCAACGTTGGAAGCACATCATACACCATCAAATATCAAGCGCCAGATGGCCCAAGGCCAAATTTGGCAATCCAGGGATGATGGCCTATGGTGGGATCAAGTCAAAGCGCCATAGAGGATCAGAAAAGTCCACCAGGCCAGCATGATAATGGGCCACAAAATTGTCATTCTCACCCCCCTAATCAGGCCCAAACCCTAACTCTCTCTATTTTATTTTTTTTATTTTTTAATTATTTATTGTTATCATTTTATTATTTAACTAACCAATTAAACTTTTTTCTTCATAAAATTAAAAACCAAAAATATTTTCTTATTTAAATTAAATTTTAGTAATTTATTTTTGTTAATAAATTTTAATTTAATTAATTTAGTTCTAATTAGGAATAACTTTAATATCTTTTGCAATAATTAAAATTAATTTAGACAATTAGGATTTTATTAATTTTGATTAATTTATTTTTATTTCTCTAAAATATCAAAAATCCAAAAATATTATTTTTATTAATTAATTAATTAGCTTAATAATTAACTTAGCTTAATTTCTTTTTAATTCAAAAATAAACCAAAAAATATACTTTCTTTAAATTAAAGGGTCAAACCCTAAAAAACTTGCGCCCAATTTAATTTCCCGCACGCGATCCATTTTATTCAATATTGTATATGTTTCTCGGAATGTAATAGTTTAATAGGACTTTACTATTTTATCGCTTTATTTGTTTTCCGTATTTTAATTTCAAGGGTTGCTTTTGGCGATGTAAATACTCGACGCCTTGTAATAGTTAGTTTAATTTCCGCAATTTAATTTCTGCAACTTATAAACTGTTAGATGTTTGGTAATAGGGAATGCATGACAAGATCGAATGTTTAACCTAAAATCAACTTAGATCACCATTAACATGTACAAAGACAAAAATTAACTGAAAACGACACACTCGCACATGCGCACTCTTAGGGTACACCCCACTTGGTTGCCTTCGTACGTGGTCATTGAGTATAGGAAGTTTTAGAGGTCGCCCTCTAGTCCGAAGATCATAATTGCCTCGAAACGGTTGCCTCGGAAAAATGATCTAAGACATTAGGGTTACCACTAAGGCGTCCTAACATTGCTTTAGTGACCGCGTGTCCCTTAATCGAGTTAACCCTCAAAACTCCAACGACGGTGCTACCTACTCATTCATAGTGGGATGGCATTGTCTAAAGGAAGATAACATAGAACGATTCCTTTTTCGAGTAGGTAGATGGTTCTTAAGTACTTGCTCGTTCAAAACAAAAATAAAACCTTTTTCGCACTTACACCTTTCAAACAAAAAACTCTTTTCAAACCCACAAACACAAAGAAAAGCAAATTTTGAAAACACTTTGAGCAAGTAACTAAGAGCCCGTAGATAACCACAGATAGAAAGGGTGCTAACACCTTCCCTTTCTATAATCTACCCCCGGACCCGAGAAACATCTCGAAAAAGGAATTTTCAGTGCTTTTTTCCTTTCCTTGTTGGATAAAATAAAAGACGGTGGCGACTCTTGCTTACCGCGACATTTTGCGAAAACAAACGCAAAATGCAAACCAGCATTCTAAAAACAGTCAGTTCTCTCCCATCGTATCACAGAACTGGCCACTCTGCTGGGGATGCTTAATAAGTGGGGTGTACCTTAAGATTAGATCATTGTGTTTTCAATTGTTTGCTTTGTATGCTTTATATTTGTGGGCTTGTATCAGAGTTACTATAGATCCTAACCTGGATCTGGGGGAGACCCTTTAGGTAAGTAGCAATAAACTGTGAGGGAACTGTACAGCGTAGACTGATACGGTTGAAGCAGTAGCTACGTTGGTGTGTCACTTTAGTCTGTACTGATATCCCTTGTGTTGGAATGAGGAGAATATGGGTCTTCTAAGGGGTCATTAAGCACCAACTGACCTTAGAACCTTTAAATTGACCAACTTGGCCATAGAACAGTAGCAGTATGCTACACTCATTGAGACTAAACTCTCGCGATGATTTCGTCCGCAAGAAAAGGTTGCTAAACTGGAATTATGACCGATTGAGGGTAGTCAGTGATATTGAGATCCTCTAGAACCCGATTACTATTTTTAGAACAGGTTTAAACCAACTGAATTGAAAGAGGGTAGTACCTAAGCTCCTTGCCAGCCTGAAATCTAAGGGCTCTCTGTGTGACTTGTGTGCCTTTACCATGTTTGCTATTTGTGGATACTTGTGATGTGCTTTCTATCATGACATCATGACATCATAACATTGCATACATCTTGCATTGGACTAACCTATTTCAAAGACAGGAGGGATTCATCTTTGTTCTATTTTGTAGGTCATGATGCCCATGCGTAGGAATACCATACGGATCAACTTTGTCCAGGTTCCCACCATGCTTAAGGAATTGGTTGCCAAGATGCCTGATACTACCTCCTTCATCAGAAGACATGGGTATCTTCTCAGTTTGGTCACCTCCAAATTGGACGAGCAGATGATGAGTGTCCTGGTCCAGTTCTATGATCCGCTGTACCATTGCTTTACTTTTCAAGACTACCAGTTGGTTCCCACCTTAGAAGAGTTCTTTGATCTGCTCTGTATCTCTATTCTGGAGCAGACCCCGTTTACTGGTTGGGAGAAGATCCTTAGGCCGGAAGAGATTGCTTCAGCCCTTCATATGGCCAAGTGTGATACGGTGGGAGAACTGACTTGAGGTTTTGCGTTTGTGTTCGCACTTGTTCGGTTTAGCAAGAGTCGCCACCGACTTTTTATTTTATCCTAAGGAAAGGTCAAAAAGCACAGGAAAGACCTTTGAGATGTTTTCGTGGGTTCGGGGGGTAGATTATGAAAAGGGAAGGTGCTAGCACCCTTTTCATCCATGGTTATCCATGGGCTCTTAGTTACTTGTTTTAGATCACTTGCCTTTGTTTTTCAATTGCTTGAAATGGTGTTTTGTGTGTGTGATTTTGAAAATGTTTTGAAAAAGATGCCTTGTCTACGCAACCATTGTAACAATTCTTTACTCGAATGTTTTACAAAGGTGTTTGTCTTTTTGAAAAGATGTTTCAATGTTTTTGAAAGTTGTTTTTGAAAGTTGTGTTGTGGAGTGTGTTTTGAAAAATGGCAAGGATTGTTTTACAAGATTGGTCAAGTAACCAATAGTTTGTCTACCCTATTTTACTCGAAGATCTTTTTTATGCTTTTTAACCCTTTTTAACAGTGTTGTTTCACCATTGTATTTGGTGAAAAACCTTGCGTTAGGATGTTAACGGGACGGGCGCGGGTCATTGTATAGACCATGAATGCAATAGTGTCAAGTATTTTGGCAATTTTCTTGAGGGACTATGATCATTTTGTTTAGGCAACAAGATAGCGTCATCGAGGGACTATGATCATTTTGTTTGTTTTTGTTTTGTTTTGCCAAAGTACTTGACATGCAAACATGGCCCATTTTTGAAGGCAACAAGTGGATGTAACCCTAGGGGTGTAAGTGTTCAAGTGTGTTTTGTTGCATACAAGAGTTTATCTTTGAATTAGGATTTTCTATTTCATTGATTTTATCTTGCCATACACATCCTAATTACTAGCATTTATATTTGAAAGCAATAAAAAACAGAAATATAAAATCCTACGCTATTACAGCAATTAGGGGGGTGGGGATACATATTTGTACATGGGGTGTTTCAATGAGAAAAATAGATAAGAAAAGAAAATAACAAAGGCAAGATAGAGAGAAAGAGAGAGAGAGAGAGAGAGAGCCAGCGCGCTGCTGAGAGACCATCAGAAGTTCTGACTCAGGCCTGCTGCCAGATTATCAACCTTTTGGTTAAACTGTATGAGTCAGAACTTCTGACTCTGGCACCTGCAAAATAGAAACCTGTTAGTGGGAAGATCAGAAGTTATGACCCCCATGCGTTGCAAGACAAAGTTTGTTAGTGGGGATATCAGAAGTTCTGATCCTGCTGGAAATACAATAATCTTCAAAAGTTCTGATATTATTGACAGCAAAAATAGGCTTCAGATGTGCTAACGTCAAAGTCAGCACTTGGCTTCTCCCTGTGCTAGTCAGAATACCTGCAATTTTGTTATTTTTCCACAGAACAGAAAACATGTTTGGGACAACTTCAGCAAATGTCAAAGTGTTTCAGGAGACAGAACCAACAAGGTCACAGGCAGGTTCTACACTGATTTACTTCATACTCAAACATTCTGAGGTATGAAAATCCTCAGAACGCAAACAGCAGCAACATGATATTTACATTATGTTTATTTGAGAATGCAAAGCTGATGATGCTTAGCAGCATGATGAAGGTCAGCAGGTGCTTACCTGGTTGTTGGAAAAGTTTGTGAGTGAGAGCTAGCTTTTAGCTCTGATGGTGTTCTGGACAGGTTCTTTTTTGAAGGGGTGGATGGAGAGTATATGTGGTCAGAAGCTGTAGGGGCTTATTTCTTTAATCAAGAAGCAATCTGGGTACAAATGAGGTTTTGAGACAGGAGATTCAAAGTTATGTTTGAGGCTCTTGAAACACCAAGATTTTTTTGACAGAATTTCAAAGTATTTTCTTGCTAAAAATTTCTGTTTCTCTTTTTAGCAATTTTTTTACTGGTTTCTGGCCCCCTTCTTATTGGTCAATGGTGCTCTATTTATAGGCAAAGCTCTTGTGGATTCTTGAACGTTAAAGGCGCCAATAGAGGTTAAATTGTTTTTTTTTTAAAAGAAGTTCATGGAAAGTTGTGATAATGCACAGCCTTTCAGCCTAGGCTAGAACAGCAGGCAAGGATTGAGGAGAAGTGACCTCTATAGGTGGAAGGTGGCGCGTAGACCCATGCCTAAGCCTGCAGAAAGGTGTTTACCAAGCCACACGTGAAGAGACCTCTTGGATGAATGTTCAGGAGTGGTTGGGAGCATTAATGAGCATTAAATGATGATGAGACTTATCAACACCAAAATTCTTGTAATAGGAGAAAACCTGAACCAGCAGTTCTGCTTTACCAAAAACAACGTAAACCAAGCTCTGATCTTGGCCCCTTGCTGTCTCAGCAAATTCTGGGGATTCTCCTGACTTTCTAACACATTCCCTGGATTTGCTTCTGGAAATCCTGGACTTAGAGATTCTATGTCAGTGTAACACCCACTCTTCTGACCCTTTTATCTTCTGATTCCAGCATGTTCTGAAGGAGCCTTCAGACTTCTTTTCTTCCTTTGCATTCCTCTAGAAAACTCTGGCTGAACTTGCGTAGCTGCTGAAAGAGCTATGTTATGTTTGAGGCTTACATGTTGAACCACGTTTGCATCCTCTAACTGAGTTAATGTAGCTGCTGAAGAGCCAACTTCTGACTGCGTTGAGCCAAGCTTGCAACTTCTGACCGTTTCTATCTGGAGGTTGGTCCAGAAGTTCTGAAGTGCTATTTTCTTCTTAAACACCCATTTTTAGAGAAAAATTCCAAATGTTTAGAATTTAATTTTTCCAAGGTAAAAGCGTTGCCTTTAGAGCTTGTGTGATCATTTTGCTCTTGTAAATGGTTTACTTGGGAAGAAATGATAATTCAGGACTTGGATTTGTTTCAGAGAGACTCTGAGAATCCAGGATGATTTCCTGAAGAATGAGAGGGCAAATTTTGGGGTACAACAGTTGCCTCTGTTCAATCTTCTTGAACCTGAAGAGTTAGATTGGCAAGTTTGCCTTCCGCGACTCAAAGGTAAAAGAGGATTGGACACTAGAGTGCCCGTAAATTTGCACTCGTCCAAAGCATAGTTGATGGAATGGGCTTAAAGATGCCATTTGGAGATGGTAGATTCTTGCTGGAGATGGGCTTAAAGATGCCATCCAAGAATCTTTGTCAACTTGCAATGTTGTAAGTCAAAAGAATGAGTATCAAAAAGGTGTCCATGTTTTGGAACATCTCTGAGCTGGGGGTCTGAATAAGCAATAGATTGACATCCGTATCTGGAAGCATCCGTAAACTGTTTTCAAAAGTTGAATCTGAACAAGTGATAGATTAACATCCGTATCTGGAGAATCTGTGAACTGTTTTCAGAAGTCTTGAAGTTGAATAAGCAATAGATCAGCATCCATGTTGGGAAGCGTCCGTAAACTGTTTTCAGAAGTCTGGAATCTGAACAAGCGATAGATTAACATCCGTGTTTGGAGAATCCGTAAACTGTTTTCAGAAGTTTTGAATCTGAACAAGCGATAGATTAACATCCGTGTCTGGAGAATCCGTGAACTGTTTTCAGAAGTCGAAGCTTATTAATCTTATCCTGAAAAGGGTAAAATATTAGCTGAAACACAAAGTTATGTTGCATGAAATGTATGATGCAATACATATGTTATATCAATGTTTATGATATATAAATGTAATGAATGCACATGTAAGCTGAGTAGCTGTCTTGCTGAGGAAGATGAATCCTGGATAATGAAAACTTTGACTGCTGCTGGGGAAAGTAAATCCTTGACTACTGCAGGGGATTGTAAATCCTTTGATCACTGAAAATGAGAAATCCTGGGACCACTGTTGGGGAATCAGGAGCTTGGGTTGTATGCCAATCTACTGGGGATTCCTATTTTGAGGAGATCTTCACTGGGGAATATCTGAATATCTTGTGAGGAGCTGAGAATGAGAGTCTTCATTTTGCTTGGGGAATTTGAATTATGTGGGGAATAGCCACACTGTTGAAAAGTAGCTATCCTGTTGGGGAGTAAAACTCAGGATTCTGGAAAAAACTTATTCCTGTCTGGAAGAAGTTCAGGTTTAGGTTGTATGCCACTTTAAGAATGAGAATCTTCATTCTGTTTGGGATATCAGGAGCTTGGGTGTATGCCAATCTACTGGGGTTTTAAGGATGAGAGTCTTCATTCTGTTAAGGGTCAGAAATCGGGAGTGTACCAATCTTCTGAGGTTTCAAGGATGAGAGTCTTTATTCTGTTAAGGGTCAGAAATTGGGAGTATACCAATCTTCTGAGGTTTCAAGGATGAGAGTCTTCATTCTTGAGAAAAACATATTTTTAGGAGCTTCATTTGTCCGTTATCTTGTTGGTGGTTGTAATTTCCAGCAGGTGATGAAGGAAATTTTGATGATGATCGTAACTTCCAGCAGGTGATGAAGGAAATTTTGAACGACCTTGAATTCCAGCAGGTGATGAAGGAATTTTTTATGTTGATCGTAACTTCCAGCAGGTGATGAAGGAAATTTTGAACGACCTTGAATTCCAGCAGGTGATGAAGGAATTTTTTATGATGACCGCAACTTCTAGAAGGAAATTTTGAACGCTCTCGAAACATGAAATGTAATTTTTCTTTGGAGAATAAATTCTTAACAAATGTTGGGGAAATAAACCCATGACTGCAGGTCTGCTAGAGAGGTGGTAACCTTCTTAAAGACGCTTGAATGTCTTTTCAAAAAGATTTCGGAGAGGTTTCATCACTGCCCCTAGTATCAGATGCTTGTGATATTTCCAGGACACTTGGACTGCACGTAACCCTTTGATGAGATTGACGTTTAAATGCCCCAAGTGATGGTGAGGGAGACTTGCCCCAGGTTAATCTGTAATTGAGATATTTGTTGAAATCTTGACTGGACTGCCCCAGGTTAACTGAACTTTTGAAAGATTTGTTGAAATCTTGACTGGACTGCCCCAGGTTAACTGAACTTTGAAAGGTTTGTTGAAATCTCGACTGGACTGCCCCAGGTGTGCTGGATAGTGACATGTCATGCCCCCTTGTTGATAGGAGATTTGTAACGGAAGTATCATCCCACTTGAAGTGATTTTTACTCACTGAGAGAGTTTTCGTTCCTCCAAACATTCATTGTATGAATTTCTTTGCTGTTTAAACAAGTAAACCATGTGCAAACAACGATATTCAAATAATGCAAAGTTTATGCTTGTCTCGAAGTTTTGAAAAATGCGTTTTTTAGCAGAAAACTTTTTATAAGACAAATTCAACACAAGATTTAGGGCAAAGCCTTACAGGAGTCAGGATACCTTTTGTAACAGTATGCTTTCGAACTAACCCATGCTTTAATTAGGACTTTTGAAGGGTTGTAACGTGTCTTGGTTCACGGTTTAAGAAACAAAGGATAAAGGCTCAAAGTATATTTGTACCCACCCGCTCTTCGTGATGTTCTTCACTCCTAAACTCAGTTAATTGTACGTCGAACTCTATTCGAGTTTGGAATGACTTTTTGGTGATGGCTCACATTAGTTAAGTTTTGGAAGGCAATCATCATCTCCCTTTTTTTGCAACATTTTTCATGTTGTTGAGGATTTGTAATGACCTCGTTCTTTTGATTTGTTATCCCTAACTTTTGCCTGACTGTTCCTGTTTTCGAGATTACAGTCAGCGGGATGCCCCAGCTTTCTTGAGCCTCCTTTATAGGTTTTGGCTCAGTGGGCTTTTCTCTTTTGAGAGATTGACTGCCTATGAGATAAAGAACCATCACTGTCTTTTGGTTCCAAAGGAATGTTTTTGATGTCATTCGTTGTATTACGAACTGAGAGTTTGCGACTTCAATGCACATCCTTTTTTTTTGAATTAACTGAGAGACTACCCTACCCCAGGTTTAAATCAAAGGTTTTAATTTGTTTAGAACAGAAAACTCCTACTTCTTTGGCTCGAAGGGGTTGACTAGGGATTATCTTCCTTATAACTCCAGTGTTTGGGATTTGAAAGAAATGCTTGTACATCGTCAGCAAGGTCTGTTCAAAAGCATACTGTATGAGATTATGGCATTGTTTCGTCATCCTCCCTCTAAAGGCTTGTAACTTTTTATCAAGAGTTAAATAATCATAAAGAAAGCATAAGAATAGTGAAAACGAATGGATGAATTCAAGACAAACATATGCAATGCATTAATGAAACGGAGTTTGACATCAATAGTTAATTGTTTGAATAACAGAAGAAATTACAACTTGAAAATTCAAATGAAACAAAAGCCTCTTAGTTCGAACTTTGTCATTTCAGGTGGAGAACCTTCAGCGGAAAATTTTCATCTCGCCATCCGGCATGAATTTCAGCACTCCATTGTCAATCAAGTCTTGAATCTTGTTTTTCAAAGCCCAACAGTCGTCGGTGTCATGTCCAGGACTATAGGAGTGGTATACACAAAATGCGTCAGGGTGATAGCTAGGAGCAGAGGTATTGGGCTTCCGAATAGGATCCCTTAAAGCAGTCAGATTGACCTCCAACAAGCGTTCCAGTATTAGAGATGACGGTATGTCAGTCTCAGTGAACTGTCTTCCAGACGTATTTTGCTTACGCTGATTACCCCGTTGATGCTGACGAGGTTGTTGTTGTGCTTGTGACCCTGAAGCAAGCTGGGGAGCTTTTCCTTTGTCTTCTTGTCTCAAAGGAGGTTGAATGATGACTTGATCTTCAACCTTAGGTGTTTGCCCCACTTGGTTGTCCTGAAGCAGCTTGTTGACGAGAACCCTGAGCTCCTCTTGTCTTTGAGCTAAGTCTTGAATGAGAGCCATCTGGCCCACCAGTTGTCCCATCATCTGGATCTTCATTGTTGCCAGCTCAAACTGTAGTTCCTCCAACTGATCGCTCCTGGCATTGCTTGAATTCCCCAAGACCATGCCCCTTGTGAGGAGAGCTTTCACTTCTTCTTGCCCCTGGGACAGGTTCAAGAACATTTCTTGAAGTTGAGCATTTTGATCCTGGATATCTTTGACAGTCCTCTCTAGAGCCATCTCTACTGAAATAAACAGTAGGAGAATAAGGAAACCTGAAAAGGAAAAAATTGTTATGATGCAATGCATGATATGTGGATGCATGTTTTCAAGAATCTCGCGGGGTAAACACAAGAAAATGTTAGAAGTTGAACTTGGATCAATATCTTTGATTGGAGAACTTTGTATCAGTGGATGTCTTTCCACGAGAATCGAGCTCACCATGTCAAGTGGGTCATAGCCCCTGATTCAAGTTGTTGCACTTGATCTTTGATGGCATTTGTTTAGAGGAGAAAACCTCTTGCCCTTGGGTAGACGTCTGGTTCAACGTGACCCTGCATCAAAAGACCCTCAAGATCCTTGAAATGGTTATTGAACATGCTATGGTATGATGTTATGATGTTATGTACATGTGTGCAAAAGCAAGTAAGTGTATATACAAGTAATCATATTCACATAAAGCAAACAAGTCATTAGGTATAGGCTTGCATGGGGTTCATAGGTAAGTACCCTCTTGAAGTTAGTTGGCTCATCCTGTCCTAAAATAGAAACCGGGTTCTAAGGAGCTCAATATCACTGGATTATTTTCTATGTTCATTGTTTTGGTTTAGCCACTTAACTGGCGACCAAAATATTCCAAGAAAACAATCCTCAATGAGTGTAGTATCGAGTATCTACCAACTTCGGACTGCACCAAAGTCGGTCATCTCACTACCCCTAAAAAGGACAAGATGGTCAAGTAAGGTTCTAGAGTTCGTTAGTGCTTCATGACATCGCTCAGCGGCCCCGTATTCTCCTTGACTACTCAAGGGCTACCGGTACTCACAAATATGTCACACTAACATAGCTACTGCTTCAACCATATCGGTATACCCCGCACAATTCCCTCATAGTTTATTGCTATTTACCTAAAAAGGTGCCCCCAAATCCAGGTGTAGGATTTACAACAAACCCAAACAAGGAACCCGAAAAGTAAAGCAATCAAAGCAAGTATGTAAAGGTGATCTAAAACCCTAAGGTAACCCCACTTTTAGAAATCCCCAACAGAGTCGTCAGTTCTGTGATACGGTGGGAGAACTAACTTGAGGTTTTGCGTTTGTGTTCGCACTTGTTCGGTTTAGCAAGAGTCGCCACCGACTTTTTATTTTATCCTAAGGAAAGGTCAAAAAGCACAGGAAAGACCTTTGAGATGTTTTCGTGGGTTCGGGGGGTAGATTATGAAAAGGGAAGGTGCTAGCACCCTTTTCATCCATGGTTATCCATGGGCTCTTAGTTACTTGTTTTAGATCACTTGCCTTTGTTTTTCAATTGCTTGAAATGGTGTTTTGTGTGTGTGATTTTGAAAATGTTTTGAAAAAGATGCCTTGTCTATGCAACCATTGTAACAATTCTTTACTCGAATGTTTTACAAAGGTGTTTGTCTTTTTGAAATGATGTTTCAATGTTTTTGAAAGTTGTTTTTGAAAGTTGTTTTTGAAAGTTGTGTTGTGGAGTGTGTTTTGAAAAATGGCAAGGATTGTTTTACAAGATTGGTCAAGTAACCAAGAGTTTGTCTACCCTATTTTACTCGAAGATCTTTTTTATGCTTTTTAACCCTTTTTAACAGTGTTGTTTCACCATTGTATTTGGTGAACAACCTTGTGTTAGGATGTTAACGGGACGGGCGCGGGTCATCGTATAGACCATGAATGCAATAGTGTCAAGTATTTTGGCAATTTTCTTGAGGGACTATGATCATTTTGTTTAGGCAACAAAATAGCGTCATCGAGGGACTATGATCATTTTGTTTGTTTTTGTTTTGTTTTGCCAAAGTACTTGACATGCAAACATGGCCCATTTTTGAAGGCAACAAGTGGATGTAACCCTAGGGGTGTAAGTGTTCAAGTGTGTTTTGTTGCATACAAGAGTTTATCTTTGAATTAGGATTTTCTATTTCATTGATTTTATCTTGCCATACACATCCTAATTACTAGCATTTATATTTGAAAGCAATAAAAAACAGAAATATAAAATCCTACGCTATTACAGCAATTAGGGGGGTGGGGATACATATTTGTACATGGGGTGTTTCAATGAGAAAAATAGATAAGAAAATAAAATAACAAAGGCAAGATAGAGAGAAAGAGAGAGAGCCAGCGCGCTGCTGAGAGACCATCAGAAGTTCTGACTCAGGCCTGCTGCCAGATTATCAACCTTTTGGTTAAACTGTATGAGTCAGAACTTCTGACTCTGGCACCTGCAAAACAGAAACCTGTTAGTGAGAAGATCAGAAGTTCTGACCCCCATGCGCTGCAAGACAAAGTTTGTTAGTGGGGATATCAGAAGTTCTGATCCTGCTGGAAATACAATAATCTTCAGAAGTTCTGATATTATTGACAGCAAAAACAGGCTTCAGATGTGCTAACGTCAAAGTCAGCACTTGGCTTCTCCCTGTGCTAGTCAGAATACCTGCAATTTTGTTATTTTTCCACAGAACAGAAAACATGTTTGGGACAACTTCAGCAAATGTCAAAGTGTTTCAGGAGACAGAACCAACAAGGTCACAAGCAGGTTCTACACTGACTTACTTCCTACTCAAACATTCTGAGGTATGAAAATCCTCAAAACGCAAACAACAGCAACATGATATTTACATTATGTTTATTTGAGCATGCAAAGATGATGATGCTTAGCAGCGTGATGAAGGTCAGCAGGTGCTTACCTGGCTGTTGGAAAAGTTTGTGAGTGAGAGCTAGCTTTTAGCTCTGATGGTGTTCTGGACAGGTTCTTTTTTGAAGGGGTGGATGGAGAGTATATGTGGTCAGAAGTTGTAAGGGCGTATTTCTTTAATCAAGAAGAAATCTGGGTACAAATGAGGTTTTGAGACAGGAGATTCAAAGTTATGTTTGAGGCTCTTGAAACACCAAAAAAAATTTGACAGAATTTCAAAGTATTTTCTTGCTAAAAATTTCTGTTTCTCTTTTTAGCAATTTTTTACTGGTTTCTGGCCCCCTTCTTAGTGGTCAATGATGCTCTATTTATAGGCAAAGCTCTTGTGGATTCTTGAACGTTAAAGGCGCCAATAGAGGTTAAATTGTTTTTTTTTTGAAAGAAGTTCATGGAAAGTTGTGATAATGCACAGCCTTTCAGCCTAGGCTAGAACAGCAGGCAAGGATTGAGGAGAAGTGACCTCTATAGGTGGAAGGTGGCGCGTAGACCCATGCCTAAGCCTGCAGAAAGGTGTTTACCAAGCCACACGTGAAGAGACCTCTTGGATGAATGTTCAGGAGTGGTTGGGAGCATTAATGAGCATTAAATGATGATGAGACTTATCAACACCAAAATTCTTGTAATAGGAGAAAACCTGAACCAGCAGTTCTGCTTTACCAAAAACAACGTAAACCAAGCTATGATCTTGGCCCCTTGCTGTCTCAGCAAATTCTGGGGATTCTCCTGACTTTCTAACACATTCCTTGGATTTGCTTCTGGAAGTCCTGGACTTAGAGATTCTGTGTCAGTGTAACACCCACTCTTATGACCCTTTCATCTTCTGATTCCAGCATGTTCTGAAGGAGCCTTCAGACTTCTTTGCTTCCTTTGCATTCCTCTAGCAAACTCTGGTTGAACTTGCGTAGCTGCTGAAAGAGCCATGTTCTGTTTGAGGCTTACGTGTTGAACCACGTTTGCATCCTCTAACTGAGTTAATGTAGCTGCTGAAGAGCCAACTTCTGACTGCGTTGAGCCAATCTTGCAACTTCTGACCGTTTCTGTCTGGAGGTTGGTCCAGAAGTTCTGAAGTGCTATTTTCTTCTTAAACACTCATTTTTAGAGAAAAATTCCAAATGTTTAGAATTTAATTTTTTCCAAGGTAAAAGCGTTGCCTTTAGAGCTTGTGTGATCATTTTGCTCTTGTAAATGGTTTGCTTGGGAAGAAATGATAATTCAGGACTTGGATTTGTTTCAGAGAGACTCTGAGAATCCAGGATGATTTCCTGAAGAATGAGAGGGCAAATTTTGGGGTACAACACCAAGGATGAGGTAATGGCTAATTGGGAGACTAGAAGTGGAGCAAAGGGCTTTCTGACTAAGTTCTTGGTAGGTAAGGCTAATTATTTCTGGGATATTCTATACTTCAAGGCATTCAAAGATATTCTGGCTCTTCTGATATATGGCTTGGTATTGTTTCCGAATCCTGACTCTTTTATTGATGTGAATGCGGTAAAAATCTTCATCTCTCGTAATCATGTACCCGCTCTCTTTGGTGACATCCTTCATCAGCTTTATGCCCGTAATGCCCGAAAGTGGGGAACCTTGATGTGTTGTGCTCCATTATTATCGAGGTGGTTTATTTCGCACCTCCCCAAATCAGTGCTGAAGAACAAAGAAGGCATGGGCTGGGCCTATAGGGTTATGTCTCTCTCTCATAATGACATCATCTGGACTATCAAGGGTATGGACGAGGTGACTATTATTGATCTATGTGGGGAGTACCCCAATGTTCCACTGATAGGAACCCATGGAGGAATTTCTTATAATCCATGCTTGGCCTTACGTCAGTTTGGGAGAGCCAGAAGGGAAGGACCTTATGAGCTGCTAATGCATAGTATCATCTTTGATTTTCAAGGGGATAGCGACGAGCAATGCCGCAGATTCATAAGGGCTTGGGATAGATTTCACAGATCTGATCCACACGAGCTGGGCCCAAAGACTTCTCTTCCAATGGAGCCATATCTCAGATGGGTTCGTATCCGTGCCCAGAAGCTGGGTATGCCATATGAAGTCGTCCTGCCTATCATTGTCGAAGTTGCTAATGAAGAGGGGGTTCTTCCTACCATCCTTCATCCTTACATGCCCACTGACATTGGGGCACTGAAAAGGTCTTGGATGCAGCTGAGAGAAGAACGGGATGCTTACCGAGAAAAGTTTAACGAGCAAGAGCAGAAGATTCAGAAGTTGACTAGGCAGCTGGAGAACGAGCGGATTCTCAATGACTATGTCCGCACCGACAAGAAGCGACCATGGGAGCACTGATTGTCCTTTGTTTATTTCCTTTCCAGTTCTATTTACTTTTCAGTATTTCCTTTCTTGTAACGCCTTAAGGTCAATTTGTTGAACAATTTGAATTTCAAGTTTACCTAATAAAAGTGTGTTTCGTTTCTTGTTTACGAATTTGAATCTCTCGATTGTCTTTGAAATCATATCATACGCATTTCATCCCATGCACTTCATAACAGGTACCCATTACAGGTCTCTTATCTACTTCGTTGTTTATTTCAGCACTCATCATGTCTACTGAACCATCAATTGAGCAAGCAATCAAGGCCCTACAGGCCCAAAATGCCCAATTCCAAGAGTTGTTCATGAATCTAGCTAAGGGTCAGCAAGATCTGAAGACCCTAATTCTGAAAGAGAAGAAGAAGAAGAAGAAGAAGAAGAGGACAATCCTGTTTAACACAGGCCACAGGTTTGGAAATAGGCTACGGGATGAAGTTGATTTGACCACCTCATCTGGAGGGAAAGATAGTCAGGAAGAAAGGAGGGCTCCTAGCCCTGTGGTCTCAGACAACGAGACGGACTTCGACGAAGACCAGTATCCTCCGGCTGAGGATAGATACAAACAACTGGAAGACCGGTTGAGTGCGATGGAAGTTCAGAAAGTGCCTGGTCTGGACTTTGGTGATCTAGGTCTATCATCTGGGGTGGTAATTCCCCACAAGTTCAAGGCACCAACCTTTGCTAAGTATGACAGAGTTTCTTGTCCGAAGCTGCACCTCCGGTCATATGTAAGGAAGATTCAGCCGTACACTGCTGATAAGAACCTATGGATTCACTTCTTTCAAGACAGTCTCTCAGGGAGCCAGTATCCGCAGTTGGGAAGATTTGGCTACTGTTTTCTACAGGCAGTACCAATACAATTCTGACCTCGCTCCCACGCGTACCCAACTCCAGGGTATGTCTATGGGAACGGGTGAAGGTTTCAAAGATTATGCTCATAAGTGGAGGGACCTCGCCGGAAGAGTGCAACCACCCTTGGCTAATCGAGAGCTTGTGGATATGTTTCTGGGGACCTTGTCTAGTCCATTTTTCAACCACCTGATTGGAAGCTCTTCGTCTGGGTTTACAGAGCTAATTATGACCAGTGAGAGGATTAAATTAAGGCCGGTAAGATACAAAAGGGCGCTTCATCAAGCACTGAGAAGAAGCCTTTTAAGAAAGAGTCCAGTGCTGTTTACAGTTCAAAAAGCCAGAATAGACCTGAACGCCGCCAAGCTGTTAATGCGGTTGTTATTTCAAGACCTTCTGGTGCTCCTCAGCACAACAATCAACAAAAGGCCGAGAGACCTCGAAGGCAATTCACCCCTCTCAACATGACTTTATCTCAGATTCTGCCACAGTTATTGAAAACCAACCTAGTGATTCCAAGGGAAGCCCCGAAGAATCCAAATACAACATCACCGAATTATAACCTTAATGCCCACTGTGCTTTTCACTCTGATAGCCCGGGGCATAATACAGATGATTGTTGGTCTTTGAAGAACAAAATACAGGACTTAATTGATGCTAAGGAGATTGAGTTCGAGGCGCCCAAAAGGCCTAATGTTGTGACTGATCCTATGCCCAAGCATGGAGTGAATGCTATAGATGAAGACTCGTTTGTGGTTTCTGTGAACGACATTGCTACTTCCTTGATGACTGTGAAGAAGAACCTTTTGCTAGCCGGTTTATTTTCGGGCTGTGATGAAGGTTGCCGTATGTGTTCTGTTCTACCTACCGGTTGCCATCTTTTGAAATCAGGTGTCCAAAGCCTGATAGATAGTAAAGAAATTCTATTTGAGAAGACTGTTGTTCCCTCAGTTCATACTGAAGAAGTTGCTATTATCACCATTTTCGACAATTCTTCCAAGGCTTCCTCGAGAAAGCCTGTTAGAATTACATCTGTTCCAAGAATCACACCATTGATCATCACTGTTCTTGGGCCTATCCCCTACACCTCTGATAAAGCTATCCCTTGGCACTACGGGGCTGATGTTTATTTTCATGGAGTTAAACAAGAGTTAGATGCTGATACTGACGTCAGCAATATTGTTGGACCTACTAAAGTTACCCGCAACGGAAGTATTTTCCCCCTGATATCTCTCCGCCGATTGCCCGAAAACCTGTTGTTATCACACCTGACAATGTACCTGCTACTATTCCTGTTCAAGTTCCTATTCTTACCCCTGTCGCCGAGTCATCTGACACTCGGGGCAAAGGGACCACCGGTGAGCCTGCCCAGACGGAGGCACCAAAGACAATTGATGTTGAAGCTTCTAGACAAGAGATGGAAGAGATTCTGAAGATCATCAAAAAGAGTGACTATAATGTAGTTGAACAGTTGGGGAAAACCCCGTCCAAGATTTCTATGTTATCCTTGTTGCTATGCTCAGAGGCCCATGCCAAGGCTCTGATTGCTTTCCTGAAGACTGCGCACGTACCGCAAGAAACATCAGCTGATCAGTTTAAAGATTGCATGGCCAATCTGACTGCTGATAATGGGTTGGGTATCTCTGACGCCGACTTGACTGCTAAAGGGAAGAATCACAATGATGCCCTGCATGTCTCGATTGAATGCAGGGACACCACTCTTGCTCATGTATTAGTGGATACTGGTTCCTCGTTAAACGTCTTGCCTAAGAAAGCTCTAGACCAGTTGGACTGTGAAGGATTGGAGTTGAAGCCAAGCAACATTGTTGTTAGGGCCTTTGATGGGTCTAAGATAATGGTGCGTGGAGAAGTGGATATTCTGATCAAGGTTGGTTCTCAGGTTTTCAACTCTATGTTCTATGTGATAGACATTCGGCCATCCTATTCTTGTCTGTTGGGTCGCCCATGGATCCATAAAGCTGGGGTCGTAACCTCAACGCTCCACCAGAAGCTGAAGTATCCGGTCAAAGGGAAGATTGTGACAGTACAAGGAGAAGAGGAGTACATGGTTAGCCACCTCAACTCTTTTCGATACGTAGAAATGGATGGGGAGTTCATTGAGACCCCATTTCAACATTTTGAAGAGGTTCGCCAGACACTGGCGTCAGCTGAGGCTGTTGTCGAAGATTCTCCTATAAAGATGGCTTCCTTTAAGGATGCCCGGGCTGTTGTCAAGAAAGGTGGGTGTGCAAATTGGGGCCGACTCCCTGATTTTACACAGAAGACTAATAAGTTTGGTTTGGGTTTCACTGCAGAAGCTCAAAAGGCTGTTCGGAATGCACGGATCGGAAGACCTCCCGTGTTCATCAGCAACTCGAGAGTGAATGCCATTGAAGACGATGTGGAAGAGTCTGAGTTCGACAGCTGGATCTATCCTACGACTGACGGTGGACCAATCAACTGGACAACAAAGGACTTCATCCCTATTTCTTTTGTTACCCATTAATGAAACTTTTTGTTTTGAATATGTAACAGACAATGTTTTAAACTCTATGGCCCGGTGTCTTACCCGGGGCACCGTGGCTTCATTTGTGAGGGCTTTATGTGTGTCATTTTCATATATCATTAATAAAAGCATTGGACGTTTCTTGCATTTCAAATTTTACGCTCCTTGTTTTTCTTTTATTATATATTGCAAAACAGCTATTTTACACACACTCACATATACAGGTCTACGTCCACTCTGGATCTCATTGGTAACGACTCTGCTACTGCCAGTTATGACTTCGAAAATCCGATCAACTTAGTCGAAGACGAAGGTGAAGATGATTTTGAAGTGCCTGGTGAACTTGCAAGACTGTTACTCCAAGAGGAGAGGGTTATTCATCCGCATGAAGAGCCAGTGGAAACAGTGAATCTGGGTACATAGGTAGATAAGAAAGAGGTCAAGGTCGGGGAAAATCTAGAGCTTAGTGTGAAGCAACCGTTGATTCAGATGTTGCGTGACTACGTCGAGATCTTTGCCTGGTCTTATGAAGATATTCCTGGGTTGGATACCGATATTGTGGTTCACCGCCTGCCTACCAAGGAAGACTGTCCTCCAGTGAAACAGAAGGTCCGCCGAATGCGCCCAGAGATGTCTGAGAAAATCAAGGCTGAAGTGATGAAACAGTTTGACGTCGGTTTTCTAGCAGTTACTTCTTACCCGCAGTGGGTGGCCAATGTGGTGCCTGTGCCGAAGAAGGATGGTAAGGTTCGAATGTGTGTTGACTATAGGGATCTGAACAGGGAAAGCCCCAAGGACGATTTCCCTCTACCTCATATCGACGTTCTGGTTGACAACACCGCTCAGCATAAAGTCTTCTCCTTTATGGATGGTTTCTCCGGTTATTATCAGATTAAAATGGCTCTCGAGGACATGGAGAAGACAACCTTTGTTACTCAATGGGGTACCTTTTGCTACAAGGTCATGCCTTTTGGATTGAAGAACGTTGGGGCAACGTATCAGCGTGCCATGGTTGCTTTGTTTCATGACATGATCCATCACGAGATTGAGGTATACGTCGATGATATGATTGCAAGGTCCCAGACTGAGGAAGAACATCTTGACCACCTTCAGAAGCTATTTGATAGGTTGAAGTTATACAAGCTGAGATTCAACCCGAACAAGTGCACCTTCGGGGTGAGATCTGGCAAGCTGCTGGGTTTCATCGTAAGCGATAAAGGTATTCAAGTGGATCCTGCAAAAGTGAAAGCTATACAGGAAATTCCAACTCCCAGATCAGAGAAAGAAGTTAGAGGCTTTCTGGGACGTCTGAACTACATTGCCCGATTCATCTCACACGTAACTGCTACTTGTGAGCCAATCTTCAAGCTATTGAAGAAAGATTAAGTGGTACGTTGGAACGATGAATGCCAGGCCGCTTTCGAAAGGATCAAAGAGTATCTCCAAGAGCCACCTATTCTGATGCCACCAGTTGAAGGAAGGCCTTTGATCTTATACTTGACAGTACTCGATAACTCAATGGGGTGTGTGCTGGGTCAACATGCCGAGTCTGGCCGAAAAGAGCATGTTATTTATTACCTTAGCAAAAATTTTACCGACTGCAAGACCTGATACTCGTTGCTCGAGAAAACTTGCTGCACTTTGGCATGGGCTGCTCGCCGGCTGAGACAGTATATGCTGACTCACACTACTTTGTTGATATCAAAGATGGATCCAATCAAGTATATCTTCGAGAAGCCTGCCTTGTCCGGAAGAATAGCAAGATAGAAGATGATATTGAATGAGTATGACATCCAATATACGACCCAAAAGGCAATCAAGGGAAGTGTGTTGGCAGACCATTTGGCACATCAGGCAGTGGATGATTATCAGTCTATGAACTTTGAATTTCCGGATGAGAATGTCATGATAGTAGCTGACTGCGAGACACCTGGACTGGATGAAGGACCTGAGGAAGGATCCCGATGGTCTATGTACTTTGATGGAGCTTCAAACGCTTTGGGCAATGGCATTGGCGCCGTGATCATATCTCCTAAAGGCTCTCATACTCCGTTTACCGTCCGACTATGTTTCAACTACACCAACAACATGGCGGAGTATGAAGCGTGCATCATGGGTCTTCGAGCAGCAATTGACCTAAGGATTAAGTTTCTAAGTGTCTTCGGAGATTCCGCTCTCGTGATAAGTCATATCAAAGGCGAGTGGGATACGAAACACCCAAATCTTATTCCTTATAAAGAGTATGTGTTGACATTGCTTCCCCGTTTTGAGGAGATAACCTTTGAACACTTCCCGAGAGAGGAGAATTAGTTGGCGGATGCGCTAGCTACAATGTCTTCTATGTTCAAAGTCAATTGGGACAATGAAACTCCCCAGATCATCATTGAAAAACTGGACGAACCGGAACATTGCTGTGATATTGAGACCGAAGAGGTAACAGAAAAGCCCTGGTTTCATGAGGTAAAAAGGTATCTTGAGGCTCAAGAATACCCCGGGGTGCATCTGTTAATGACAAGAAGTTTCTGAGGAGGTTCGCAGCAAAGTTCTTCATCAGGAATGGCATCCTTTACAAGCGTAACCATGATTCTACCTTACTGCGATGTGTGGATAAGAACGAGGCAGAAAAGATCATGGCGGAGCTACATGAAGGTACTTTCGAAACTCATTCCAATGGGCACACCATGGCAAAGAAAATCCTTCGGGCAGGATATTATTGGTCCACAATGGAAGCTGACTGTTATCAGCATTCTCGGACATGTCACAAGTGCCAGGTCTATGCTGATAAGGTGCACATACCTCCAGTTCCTCTGAACGTCTTGACAGCTCCTTGGCCTTTTGCAATGTGGGGCATTGATATGATCGGCGAGATCAGACCTACAACATCCAACGGGCATCGTTTCATCCTGGTAGCTATCGATTACTTTACAAAGTGGGTTGAAGCAGCTTCATTTGCTACTATAACCAAGAACATCGTGGCACGGTTCATTTGGCACAACCTGATCTGTCGATATGGTGTACCAGAGAGGATCATTACAGACAATGGTACAAAACTCAACAACAAGATGATCACTGAGCTCTGCAAGCAATTCAAGATACAGCATCATAACTCTTCTCCCTACCAACCAAAGATGAATGGGGCTGTAGAAGCGGCTAATAAGAACATTAAGAAGATTGTGCAGAAGATGACAGTGACATACAAAGACTGGCACGAGATGTTACCATTTGCTCTTCATGGGTACCGTACCTCAGCACGAACGTCAACAGGGGAAACACCCTACTCCTTGGTATATGGCATGGAGGCAGTCCTGCCCATTGAAGTTCAGATACCCTCTCTTCGGATCATGAAAGATGCAGGTTTGAGCGAAGATGATTGGATCCAGACCCGGCTTGATCAGCTGAACCTAATCGACAAAAAGAGACTTACTGCTATTTGTCATGGTTAGACGTACCAAAAACGGATGATCAAGGCATTTAACAAGAAAGTCAGACGATAAGAGTATCAAGTTGGGGACCTAGTTATCAAGCGCATCATACTACCTCAAGGTGATCCCAGGGGAAAATGGACCCCTACTTACGAAGGGCTATTTGTGGTTAAGAACATTTTCTCAGAAGGAGCTATGATTCTAACCACCATGGATGGTGACGACCTTCCTCACCCCGTCAATGCAGACATAGTGAAAAGATACTACGCATAATCAAAGACCCACTAGGTTGACTAGCCTAGGCAAAAATAAGGGATTCCCAGCGAACCAAAAGGGTTCGGGCAAAAATAAGGGATAAAAATAAAAAAATATGTACAATCGGCAAGTCGAAAACCTGAAAAGGAGGCTTGGGCAAAAAAGGGTATCCCGGTGGACTGAAAACCCGAAAGGGCGATCCAGGCAAAAATTAGGGATCAAAGCGTAACACTATGTCTCATTGGATCACCTTGCATCCAGACTTCAGTATCAACTATTAAGCTCGGACGGCACTAATCAATCTGATCTACCTTCAACCAAGCAACAAAGTGATGAGATGCTCAAGGACATAAGGGCGATAGCAGAGTTGGAACCCAGTGGGATCATTCACATAGCTGTTTTGTTTAGTTTTTTCACAAATTGTGTAAATTCTATTATTCGGTGGCGTTCTCTTACTAGGACGTCAGCCTCTTGTACAAAAACGCCTATTTACAGGCCAAACTTCAAAATCAATATAATTCATTTTCAAAGAAATTTCAAATTGTTTTCCTTTATCTGTTTTGTTTTGCAAAAGAACGTCCAATGTTCATTTTTGATATATGCATTTGACATTAATTGCTGCTCATGAATATTTACATACGAAACAAAAGACGATTACAGGTAATATCAGAAACAGGGGCAATAAGAAGTGTCCAAGTTGTATAGTTGCTCTATCCACCAGGTACCGGGTAAATCCATCTGAAGAATATGGCTAAGATACCTTCACTCCCCACAGAGTAAGGCAATAATGATAGCTCTCCCCAGCTGAGACTTGCAACTATGAACAAATCAGCAATGCTCTCCCCAAGCAGAGTTAATCTACCATCAGCACTAAAAAGGCTTGATATCCCCGACATTCTTAATATTCCCTGGCAGAGTATAAGAATGTTCCCCGGCAGAATACAAGATACCCCCAGTGGAGTTAAAATTTTCCCAGCGCAGTCTGAAAAAGCTTCCCCAACCGAGTTGAATCATCGTCCCCAGTAGACTCTGGAAGTTTATCCCCAGCGGAGTACAAAAATAAATCTCCCCAGCCGAGTTCAAAGGATCATTCCCAACATAATTCAGAAGATTATCCCCACAAGAGTCTAACAGGTTACCCCCAGTAAAGTCTCCGCTGAAAGATCATCCCCAGTGAAGTTCTTTCCTTTCACAAACAGGAATTCAATCCTCAACAGACTCAATATCACCAGCAACGATAACTCCTCCTGACAGAATTTATCAGTGGAATCTTCAGCAGAACATCTCTTCCCCACAGAGTAATCTCCTCATCAGTTTATTCCCCACCGGAGTTGTCTCCTCCTGCAGGTCTATTCTCACAATCATCTTCGTTCGTCATCCCCAGCGGAAACGAAGAATTCAACTTTATTCTCCAGCAGCTGTCCGAGATTTATTTTCCCCAGTTAAAACATTACATTTCCATACATCATGATACATGCATATACGCATCATACCATATAATCTAATTTATCTTGAGAACATCATCGCTTGATCCATATCATGCATTGTATATGACTGACCTTTATCTTTCAGGAAAGATGCAGTTAAATTCTCAACTATGTCAAATACCTCCTCTGGTTCAGTCAGATCGACGCAAAGATCTCCCTGATTCGTATTCCAATTGAAGTTATTCCAAGACTTTCGTCTGGTTCAGTTAAATCGATTCGAAGATTTTTCTGATTCTTATCCAGCCAAAGTTAATCCAAGATCTCCTCTGGTTCAGTCAGATCGATGATAAGATCTCCCTGATTTGTATTCCAGTTGAAGTTATTCCAAGACTTTCGTCTGGTTCAGTTAAATCGATTCGAAGATTTTTTTTATTCTTATCCAGCCAAAGTTAATCCAAGACCTCCTCTGGTTCAGTTAGATCGACGCGAAGATCTCCCTGATTTGTATTCCGGTTGAAGTTATTCCAAGACTTTCGTCTAGTTCAGTTAAATCGATTCGAAGATTTTTCTGATTCTTATCCAGCCAAAGTTAATCCAAGACCTCCTCTGGTTCAGTCAGATTGATGATAAGATCTCTCTAATTCATATTCCAGTTGAAGTTATTCCAAGACTTTTGTCTGGTTCAGTTAAATCGATTCGAAGATTTTTCTGATTCTTATCCAGCCAAATTTAATCCAAGACCTCCTCTGGTTCAGTCAGATCGACGCGAAGATCTCCCTGATTCATATTCCAGTTAAAGTTATTCCAAGACTTTCGTCTGGTTCAGTTAAATCGATTCGAAGATTTTTCTGATTCTTATCCAGCCAAAGTTAATCCAAGACCTCCTCTGGTTCAGTCAGATCGACGATAAGATCTCCCTGATTCGTATTCCAGTTGAAGTTATTCCAAGACTTTTGTCTGGTTCAGCTAAATCGATTCGAAGATTTTTCTGATTCTTATCCAGTAAAAGTTAATCTAAGACCTTCCCTGGTTCAATAAGATCGACGATAATATCTCCCTGATTCATATTCCAGCCGAAGTCTGGACCACCTATCAACAGTCTCCAAATGGCATCTGTAAGCCCATTCCCGACATCACAATGCCGATACCACTTCATGCGAGTGCAAATTTCTGGGCACTCTAGTGTTCAATCATCTTCCACCTTCGGATCACGAAAGGCCCGAAAGCCAATCCACATCCTCATGTTTAAGAAAATTGAACAGGGGCAGTTGTTGTACCCCAAAATTTTCCCTCTCATATTTCCCAAGACATTGCAAGAAAAATCTCCAGGTTGCTCAAGATTGCTCAAGAGTTGGACAGTCAAGTTATCTCCTAAGGCAGTCAATCCCAAATTAGGGTTTTGTGTTGCATCAAGGTACTTGTATCCAAATGACCTCAAGTGCTCCCCAATGTCCTAATATTTTCTCAAGTTCATCCATGTCAAATTTCAAGCCTTGCAGAGGAAGTTGGCTCAATCAATTGCTCAAAGGGTCCAAAAATCGACTGTGCTAGGGCAAAAGTCAAATGTGACCCAAATACAGTCAAACTTCAAGATTTTTTGTCAACATTCTCATTTTGAATGATATTTCATCATTTGATCAAGGGTTGATCATGATTCATCAGGGATTGCTCAAAATTCATCAAGACTCAAAAGTTGCTAAATTAAGGTTTTGCAGGAAAAGTCAACTCAACTTTGACCAAGCATAACTTTCTCATACTTTATGAGAAATGACCCATCCAAAGCCCATTTTGAATAGGATGCAATTTCCTGCAATCCATCCTCATACCCCAAGATAAGAAAATGCACTCACAAAAAGTTACAAATTTGGACATTATAGGTCATTTTTGAAAGTTAACAAAACACCTTTTTTTCCAAAGCTTATAACTTGAGAATGGAATATCAAAATGAGATGAGACAAAAAGGGTTGGTTCAAGGACATATCAAGATTTCTAAAAAGTCCAAGAACACTTCCAAAAGTTCAAAATTGAAGAAGTTATGCATTGTTGAAGTTGGGAATTTTTGCAAAATGGCCAAAAGTCAACTATCCCTAAAACTTCAAATTTTGTCAAATGGACCCATTATTTTCCACTTTATTTGATCTTTTCACACTACACACGTGTCCTAGCTTCAGCCTTGTGACCATTTATCAATTTTTCTATTTTATTTGATTTTTTATTGAATTATTTCATTTTAAATCAAATAAAATCCCAAAACTTGATTACATGAGATCTTTTTCTATTTTCAGGACCTAATCATCATCAATGACATGATCAAATCCAATCTCAAGGCATTGATTTGGAAGGATTCAGCCCACATTTGTTGACCTAATGCATTGCATATTACTTATACAAGCAAAAGCACACGAGATCGGGACCTAGAGGCTGCAAGAGGATCAAGAACCAAACTTGAAAAATTGACAAAAAAGTGCAAAACTGAAATCGTCCTTGGAGGCCAATTCAGAAGCAAAACTCCACACTAATCAATTGTTGGACAATCCCTGAAGAATAACCAACTCAAAACCAGTCTCCATACGCGTATAAAGGCTCTGTAAGTGTCTCAAAAAAATGCTTTTCGTTTGAATTCGTATATCCTTATTCTTGCACTTTTCATACAAAATCTTTGCATATTCATGATTATCGTCCAATTTAAAAGCATTATGCATTAGCCAATTGCATTTATCTGGCCTATAACCCCATAGCCGAATCTAGGGTTCGTGGTTTGTTGTTTTTGGGCATTTCTTTTTCAGGCAAAATCAGTGCCATTGATGGACATAGGCATGACCAGTGGAGGAAGACGAGCATGACCATGGTCTTGGATTGAGTTTTCATGGCCTAGAATGGATTTTACGATGCACATACGAATTTAGCTGCGGATATAAATCCGCAGGTAAATGTACAGGGTTGAAGGAAGAAGACGAATATGTATCCCCCTCCTAGTGGCCGGTTCAAATACTTGGCGCGTTTTCTTTTTTGTCTGGCATAATGATGCGTTTTTATATATTATATTTAGTTTGTATTTTACTAACTTTGAAGCGAAGTGATCCAATGGTTAAGGGGAGTGCTCTCAAGGCGTTGTTGGCTGGAGGTCAGGGGTTCGATCCCTGCCTCCAGCGCTTTGCATTTTCCTCTATTTTATCATGTAATCAGGTACAAACCAACGTTGGAAGCACATCATACACCATCAAATATCAAGCGCTAGATGGCCCAAGGCCAAATCTGGCAATCCAGGGATGATGGCCTATGGTGGGATCAAGTCAAAGCGCCATAGAGGATCAGAAAAGTCCACCATGCCTGCTTGATAATGGGCCACAAAATTGCCATTCTCACCCCCCTAATCAGGCCCAAACCCTAACTCTCTCTATTTTATTTTTTTATTTTTTAATTATTTATTGTTATCATTTTATTATTTAACTAACCAATTAAACTTTTTTCTTCATAAAATTAAAAACCAAAAATATTTTCTTATTTAAATTAAATTTCAGTAATTTATTTTTGTTAATAAATTTTAATTTAATTAATTTAGTTCTAATTAAGAATAACTTTAATATCTTTTGCAATAATTAAAATTAATTTAGACAATCAGGGTTTTATTAATTTTGATTAATTTATTTTTATTTCTCTAAAATATCAAAAATCCAAAAATATTATTTTCATTAATTAATTAATTAGCTTAATAATTAACTTAGCTTAATTTCTTTTTAATTCAAAAATAAACCAAAAAAGATACTTTCTTTAAATTAAAGGGTCAAACCCTAAAAAACTTGCGCCCAATTTAATTTCCCGCACGCGATCCATTTTATTCAATATTGTATTTGTTTCCCAGAATGTAATAGTTTAATAGGACTTTACTATTTTATCGCTTTATTTGTTTTCCGCATTTTAATTTCAAGGGTTGCTTTTGGCGATGTAAATACCCGACGCCTTGTAATAGTTAGTTTAATTTCCGCAATTTAATTTCTGCAACTTATAAACTGTTAGATGTTTGGTAATAGGGAATGCATGACAAGATCGAATGTTTAACCTAAAGTCAACTTAGATCACCATTAACATGTACAAAGACAAAAATTAAATGAAAATGACACACTCGCACATGCGCACTCTTAGGGTACACCCCACTTGGTTGCCTTCGTACGTGGTCATTGAGTATAGGAAGTTTTAGAGGTCTCCCTCTTGTCCGAAGATCATAGTTGCCTCGAAACGGTTGCCTCAGAAAAATGATCTAAGACATCAGGGTTACCACTAAGGCGTTCTAACATTGCTTTAGTGACCGCACGTCCCTTAATCGAGTTGACCCTCAAAACTCCAACGACGGTGCTACCTACTCATTCATAGTGGGATGGCATTGTCTAAAGGAAGATAACATAGAACGATTTCTTTTTCGAGTAGGTAGGTGGTTCTTAAGTACTTGCTCGTTCAAAACAAAAACAAAACCTTTTTCGCACTTACACCTTTCAAACAAAAAACTCTTTTCAAACCCACAAACGCAAAGAAAAGAAAATTTTGAAAACACTTTGAGCAAGTACCTAAGATCCCGTGGATAACCATGGATAGAAAGGGTGATAACACCTTCCCTTTCTATAATCTACCCCCCGGACCCGAGAAACATCTCGAAAAAGGAATTTTTTTGTGCTTTTTTCCTTTCCTTGTTGGATAAAATAAAAGACGGTGGCGACTCTTGCTTACCGCAACATTTTGCGAAAACAAACGCAAAACACAAACCAGCATTCCAAAAACAGTCAGTTCTCTCCCACCGTATCATAGACGCCCTGCTCGAATACCGAGGCATTAGAGGCGCCATCAAATGCAGGCTATTTCTAATTACCCTGAGGAAAGGTGCCATGTCTTGGTATAAAAGTCTTCCTGACGAATCCATCACTTCTTGGAAGCAGTTAAGAAAGTTGTTTACAAGGCACTTCACGACACCTCGCTGACATCCCAAGTCGGAAGCATCTTTGGAGGCGATCATCCAAGGAAAGGACGAGTCTCTCCGAGATACATCGAGCACTTTAACCAAAGGTCGTTAAGGTCCCTACGACCAACGACATGAAAAATTATCTCCTTGAGTATGGACTCCGTTCTCGCAGTGATTTCGCCAAGGCGGTTGGCATAGAAGCACCGGCCACCCTAGATGCTCTCCTGATCAAGGCACATGCGTGCATCCAGTACGAAGAAAGGAAGGCAGATAACAACGTGAGGGACTCGCGGTGTAGGGAGAATGAGAAAGTCCCAAAGAACGATAAGCCATCGAAATCCCGCCGAGGAGGAGAAAAGAAATGGGAAGACAAATCTAGGGATTCTAGAGACTACAAGGGACTAGTTGGTTGTTTCCACGACTACACCCCTCTCGATGCTTCACGTGAGTGTATCCTTACCAACTCCGCCAACATAGAATTCAAAACTGATGGGGTCCACCTTCCCTGACAAATAGCATTCAAGTAAGGAGAAGATAAAGCAAGTACTGCAGATTCCACAAGAGTCATGGACACATGAGAGCAGACTGCATCTGTCTTAAAGATGCCATTGAGATCCTCATCCGAGATGGGCATCTCAAACAATATAAGAAGAAGGATACTCCCCAGGAAGACGCTCCCAAAACAAAGAAGGCCAAGGAAGAAAATACCTCCCCCGACAAAGCACTCATGCCCATCGCCATGAGCATCACCAGAACATATGATTTCTACTTCCCCGACATGGAAGAAGTCCCCATGTACTTCTCGTCGCACAACCCTTGGGAATCCTTCCTAGCAGCAATGGTCATCTCCGGCAGGAGATTCAACAAGTGCATGGTGGGCTCAATAAAGAGGAGTTTCGACCAACTGATAGAAGCCAACTCTGACATGAGCACCACCCTCGAAAAATTCAGAGAAGGCTCCCCATCCCTCACGTTCTACCGGGAAGAACTACCAAGAGGAGCTCCCAACTCCAACATCCCATTGCTCGTATGAGCGCGCATGGCGAACTTCGATGTCAGGCACATCTTGGTCGACTAAGGTATCTCGGTGGATATAATGTACACCTAGTTATTCAACACTCTACAATTGAACAAGGCGCATTTAACCTCATACGAAGGCTCAGATCTCCAGGGATTTAACGGTTCAATAACCAAACCCCGAGGATACGTTGAGTTGATCGTCACCTTTGGGGCAGGAGAAATGGCCAAAGCCATCAAAACCCAATTTTTGGTAGTGGATTTCCCGTCACTCTACCAATACATCTTCGGGAGACCCACTTTGGCCGAGCTGATAGTGGTGCCCTCCACCGTACGTCTGATAATGAAGTACTACACCGCAGATGGACTGGTTACCACCCTCCACGGAAACGTCCAGGCTGCACGAAGGTGTTTCGAAGCAGCTGTCAAAGGTTTGAGCTTCATTAGCACTCAACCCAGGGAAGCCATCAAGCCCACTCTCCCCCAGCAGCTCCGAGGAGCCAAAGCCGCTACCGCATATCATAACGATTGACCTGGACAGCCGCTTTACAAAAGAGGATCTTAGAGAACAGAAGAAAAAGGGGAAAGAGTCCATGATAAATGCTGAAGGTCCCTCCTCGTCAACAAGAAGAAAGGAGCCCGCGCACCCGATGCGACCAATTCCGGACGAGGAGTTCAAAATCACCCCCTCGGAAGTAACCCCTCATAAGGAGTCAGAATTGGCGTTGGTCTCCCTGGCCTGACGAAGAGAGAGCTCGAAGCATGCCTAAAGGAAAATGAAGACTTGTTTGCTTGGAGTGCAGCATAGATGCCAGACTTAGATCCTGAGATAGCTTGTCATCATCTGACAATAGATCCTACCCTTAACACAATTGCTCAGCATAGGCGCAAACTGTCTCCAGAGAAAATGGAGATTGTCGAGCAGGCTGTAAAAGACCTTGTGATACGGTGGGAGAACTGACTTGGGATTTTGCGTTTGTGTTCGTAAATGTTTCGGTTTAGCAAGAGTCGCCACCGACTTTTTATTTTATCCTAAGGAAAAGTCAAAAAGCACAGGAAAGACCTTTGAGATGTTTTCTTGGGTTCGGGGAGTAGATTATAGAAAGGGAAGGTATTAGCACCCTTTCTATCCATGGTTATCCATGGGCTCTTAGTTACTTTCTTAGATCACTTGCTTTGCTTTTCAATTGTTTGAAATGGTGATTTGTGTGTGATTTGGAAAGATATTTTGAAAAGAGACCATCGTTATGGCAACCTTTGTAATGATTCTTGTTTGAATGTATACAAAGGTGTTTTTATCTTTTGAAAAGTTTTCAATGTTTGAAAGTTGGATTTTGAAATTGTGTTGTGAAATGTGTTTTAAAGATAGCAAGGATGCTTTTGCAAGCTTTTGATCAAGTAACTAAGAGTTGTCTACCCTATTTTTACTCAAAGATCTTTCTTATGTTTTTAACCCTTTTAATAGTGTTGTTTCACCATTGTATTTGGTGAACAACCTTTGTTAGGATGTTAACGAGACAGGCGCGGGTCATCGTATAGACCATGATAGCAATAGTGTCAAGTATCTTTGGCAATTTTCTTGAGGGACTTGATCATTTTGTTTAGGCAACTCAGATAGCGTCATCGAGGGACTATGATCTTTTTGATTGTTTTTATTTTGCAAAAGTACTCAACATGCAACCATGGCCCATTTTTGAAGGAAACAAGTGGATGAAACCCTAGGGGTGCAAGTGTGCATTGTGTTTTTTTTTCATGCATATTTATCTTGGATTAGGTCAAACTAATTGTTGATTTTATTTGCATACAAACCCTAGGTCTAAGCATGGCATAATTGAAAGCTTTTAAATGTGCGAGAATTTAAATGCTACACTATTACAACATGATATAGGGAGGGGGTACAAATTTGAATTGGGGATATTTGACAAAAAATTAAACCCTAGATTACTATTACAACTAAATCGAATATATTGGATACAATATTTAAATGTACAATAATTGAATACAATATAATAAATAAATGTCAAATAAAATGTATTATGTACAAAATGATTTTTATGTATGTAAAAAGATGTTTTTAATATGTGGATTAAAAATAAATAAAGAAAAAGTCAAGTTTAATTATTTTTTCATTTAGGGCAAAAACCCTAATTTTCTTAATTAAATAGCATTATTTATTATTTATTTACAAATATATATATATCAATTTGTACAAAAAAAAAGTATATTGTAAAGAGATATTGTTGGTATGTAATATTAATAAAAATAAACATGTATTATTTTTGATATTTTTTGCTCTTATTTTCCTTTTTTAATAAAATATATAAGTATTAAATACATTAATGTATAAAGATAAAAAAAATTAATTATTTGTAAAAAATGTGTATATTCAAGAAAATGTTTTTAAATGTAAATAAAAATAATAAATGAAAATAAATATATTTTTACATTATTTTAGGTTTTAATAAAAAGAATATAAAGCATTTAAATATTTTTTATACTAGTAATAATTAGAATAAATTCCAAATAAATATAAAAATTTATGAAAATAATTTTTAGGTATTTTTTATGTTAGAAAATAAAATATTAAAATCAAAAATGAAATAAAATGCAAAAAATGACAAATATGCCAGCAAATGGGCCAGGAGGGTGCAAACTGAATATGCATGTGTGGAAAGCAAAAGCAACTCAGGCCCAGCCCAAGCAACTTCATCTTCTTCCTCAATTTCAAACAACACACGCGTTCTGTACTTCCAATGCTATCTCCTGATTCTTTGATTTTTTGACAAAACTCATAACATGAACATTGTAGAGAATTAAACAACGAATTCAACCATATAAAAAACTTGGATTAACTCTCAAGACCAGAGAGAATTTCTCTGGCCCTAATTTCTAACCTAGTTTTTTCAGAAAGTTCATGAGTGAAATTCTCTCAGCACGTTTAATGTAAATGAAAACTAAGCATATGTATGGCTTCAGGGCTATGAGTACAACATATTTCATTCACAAACCTAAGCCTAATCATTCCTAAATAGGGAGATAGAAGTCCATGAAATACCTGTTTCAGTTGACTTTGAGCTGGACAATGCAGTAACCTTCAATAGTGTTTGAGCTTCTCTTGAGCTTGCCTGAGGTCCAAGGAAGCTTCTCCAATGCTTGGCTTGCTTTGAAACAACTTAAATCGCGCTGTAGAACTCAACCTGCAGAGCTTTGAAATGAAAATGGCAAAGTGTGTTAGAGGTGTTACAGCTTGCAATGGGGGCCTGGGATAGTTCAGGTGAGTTGATTGGAAGATGTTGGAACTATCTTGGGACAAAACGCACGATGGAATTTTGTTGTGGCTTGCAAAATGCAAAACCTGCCCTGTTTTGCAGAAAAACAGTGGTTCTGAGTATGAGGAGGTTTGAGTGATGAAAGGGTCGTGTTTTAGGCTTGTTGGGAGGTATGTAACTTGTCTACAATGTTTGTCTAAGCTTGTGTTAATAGATATGAGAGGTTGCTTCTGTTTTGCAAGTTTTCTCTACTTGAAGTTCAAATGTGGAAGTGAAGTTACAGGCTTGTATAGGCTGTCAAATATGCTTGCATACATTGCTCTTGGCCCCTCTGATTTGTGGATTTGTTTTGCTGCAAGAGATCTTGGACCAATGCTCAAGGATTGTTGGTTTGACATAAAGCATACTTAAGCAAAAATGGAAATTTGCCTTTTTCTACTTAAGGCTTAATCTTGTGTATAATGTCCAAATGAACAAAACAAAGGCTTAGACTGATGGATTAGCATTAAATTATGGAGTGAAAATTGGTTTTGAGGCCTGTAATGTCAAACCAAGCTAGCTAGATCACAATTGCAAGTTGTTATGAACATGTATTGGCCATGGACAAAAGTGAGTTTTTTCCAACTTCAAGCATTCGATTCTCTCTAACCACAAGGGTGTTTGAGGAGTTATTGGACAATTTGGAAAGCTTGGAACATGTAATATAATCCATATTTTCAATACAACTTGAAATTACAAATGGAACTATGTGAAAAGTGGCCAAGAAGATGGGTCCAAATCCTGCCTAGATTAGGGCAAATTTTCTCTAAGTTAAAAGTTTTAGGTACCCTTGTTCCAAAAATCATAACTTGAGATACAAGCTTCTTTTGAAAAAACTTTGTGAATCAAAGTTGTAGACTTTGTGATGGACTATAACTTTCAGGTTTCAAGTTTTGTTTGAATCCATTTTCATCTTGGTGAAAAAGTGGGACAAAGTTAGGAAAAAATAAGAAAATTTCATAACTTAGAAAATTTCTAAGTTATGAAATTTTTCCATTTTAAACCCTAATTTTCATTTTTGGGTTTCTTGATGAACAAGTTTCATAATTTGGCATGTCTTGATGGAAAATGACCCTTGGCACTTGATTTTGACCAAAAAGTCAAAGTTTGACTTTTCAGTATACAGTTAAATTTTGATCAGTTGACTGAAAAATTCATCTGTCAATCCTATGCATTTGAGATCTTTTGAACTTGTTGAATGCGTCAAGATGATTTCATTGAGTCCTTGAGTCCATGGTTGAGCTTGATTTGCCATTGGCTGGGTCAAACAGTCAAAAATTACCTTTGCACAGTCAAAACCCTAAAAATGACCATTTTGCCCTTTTAGTGATCTGATCAAATTTCTTGTGGAATTATGATCCAAACTTGATCAAATGGTTCACATGAGTTCATAATGTTGATGTGGGTCAAAATTCATGAGGTTTGACTGTCAATTGGCCACAGTTGACTTTTTCCTCAATACAGCTGATTTCTAGGTCAACTGTCCAATTGACTGGGCAAAAATTTGATTCAAGGATTGAAACTTGGTATGGACAAACTTGTGAGTCCAACATGAAGTATGAAAGTCACTTTGGGCATTGTAGGTCAAAAAATCCCTGTGCAAATTCAAACCCTAATTTAGGTCAACAGTGTAAGGAGGTGTCTTGAGCTGAGCAAACCCTAGCTTGATCTTGAGTTCCAAAGGCCTTGTGATGGGAAATGTTGATAAAAAGGAGAGGGAAAATTTTGGGGTACAATAGTTGCCCCAGTTCAATCTTCTTGAACTTGAAGAGTTAGATTGGCAAGTTTTTCCTTTCGCGACTCGAAGGTAAAGGAAGATTGGACACTAGAGTGCCCGTAAATTTGCACTCGCCAAAATATTGTTGAGGGTATGGGCTTAAAGATGCCATTTGGAGATGGTAGAATCTTTCTGGAGATGGGCTTAAAGATGCCATCCAAGAGTGTTTGTTGAACTGTAATGTTGTAGGTTAGGAGAATGATCATTAAAATGGTATATGCGTCTGGAATGCATATGAACTGTATCTGGAGACTGGGTTTGTATGAGCAAAGGAATGGAATCCGTGTCTGGAGCGTATCCGAGCTGTAACTGTATTTGAACTTTGAAAGAACATTAGAATGACTTCCGTGTCTGGAGTGTATTTGTATTGTATCTGGGTAACAGGAAAACATCTGTGTATGGAGCAACTGTGTGCTGGGGTCAAACTCTGAATGAGTGACAGAATGGCAACCGTGTCTGGAGCGTATCTGGAATGTATCTGAAGTTAAGACCTGTATGAGTAGTAGAATGAACGCCGTGTCTGGCGTGTATCCGTACTGTATCTGGGATCTGAATAAGTGACAGAATGATTTCCGTGGCGACTGCATTGGGGAGAGTCAACTGCTGATGTAAGAGCCAGAATGGCCTCCGTGTCTGGAGCGTATCTGAACTTGTAGTTGATAGTTGAATCTGAATGAGAGATAGAATGGCTGCCGTGTCTGGAGCGTATCTAGTCTGTATCTGATTACTGAAGTCTGAATGAGTAGTAGAATGACCGCCGCGTCTCGGATGTATCCATACTGTATTTTGACTTGAAGTTCTGAATGAGTAATAGAATGATCGCCGTGTCTGGGGTGTATCCATACTGTATCTGAATAATTGTTAACAATAGCCTTTTAATCTTATCCTGAAAAGGGTAAAGTGTTAGCTAAAACACGAAGTTATATTGCATGATATGTATGATGCAATGAATTGTAATCCATGTTTGCGATATATGGATGTAATGGTTATGCATGTAAGCTGAAAAGCTGTCTCGCTGAGGAAGATAAATCCTGGATAGCTGGAGATAATGACATCTTTGACAGTTGCCAGGGAATATAAATCTTCGACCGAAGCTGGGGATTCCAAAACTTTGATTGTTGAAGATGAGAAATCCTTGTTGACTTTCCTGGGATATTGGGGAAACTCTGAAAATCTCTTCTGGGGAATTGAAGCCTTGGAGAAATGGGACCAAGAATCTTCGATCTTGCTGGGAGATAAATCTGTGGGGGAGATACTCTGGCTACACTGGGGAATAAGGTTTAGATTAAACTGGCTTTACTGGGGATCTTGAAGTTTAACTCTGTTGGGGAAATACTCCAAGGTTTCAGCTTTGTTGAGGATCTGAATGATGTATCGTAGGGGATTCCTTCTGGAATGGCACGAAGATATCTTCCTACACCTTCAACCTATCAGTAATTACCCTTTTTTCAATTTCGTTTTATTTGTAAGAAGTGGTTATATTCGAATGCATATGCCTATTTTAAAGAAACATTGGACGTTTTCAAATAAAACATAAGTGTAAAAAAGAAAAGAAAGGCAAGCAAATTTCTGCACTTTGAAGTATCTTTGTATTTAACTTTCGTGAGTATCTTTGTACAAAGGAGACAGACATCCTAGTAAGAGAATGTTGTCGTAAAAATTGAAAAAATTTTATACAAAAGAAAGATGGCTATGTGTAACAATTCCATGGGATTCCCATTCTGCTATAGCCTTCACAACTCTGAATATCTTGTCCATTCACTGCTTCGTCCGTTGATGACTGGATTGATCAGAGGCTTGGAGCTTGTCTGGTGAAGAGATTGTCCTTAAAGTGATCCGACGAGACATAGTCATACGCTTTAATTCCCTAACTTTTGCCTGGACCGCCCTTTCGGGTTTTCGATCCACCAGGAAACCCTTTTTTACCCAAGTCGCCCTTTCGGGTTTTCAACTTGCCGGGTGTACAGATTTTTTTTTTATCCCTAATTTTTGCCTGAATCGCCCTTTCGGGTTTTCGGTTCACCGGGATGCCCATTTTTGCCCAAGTCGCCCTTTCGGGTTTTCAACTTGCCGGGTCGTTTTATGCGTAGTATCTTTTGACTATGTCTGCGTTCGCAGGGTGTGGCAAGTCATCGCCGTCCATGGTGGTCAGAATCATTGCCCCACCAGAAAAGATGCTCTTGATTACAAATGGTCCTTCGTAAGTAGGAGTCCACTTGCCCCTGGAATCACTTTGCGGTAATATGATCCGCTTGATTACAAGATCTCCGACTTGATATACTTGGCGCCTGACTTTCTTGTTAAAAGCCTTGATCATGCGTTTTTGATACGCCTGACCATGAAAAACAACAGTAAGTCGTTTCTCGTTGATCAAATTGAGTTGATCAAGCCGGGCCTGAATCCAATCGTCTTCACTCAAACTGGCGTCTTTCATAATCCTTAAAGAAGGAATCTGAACTTCCATAGGCAAAACAGCCTCCATGCCATATACTAAAGAAAATGGGGTTGCCCCTGTTGAAGTACGTGTCGTGGTACGATATCCATGCAGAGCAAATGGTAACATCTTATGCCAGTCTTTGTAGGTGACTGTCATCTTTTGAATGATCTTCTTGATATTTTTGTTCGCGGCTTCAACAGCACCGTTCATCTTCGGCCGGTAGGGAGATGAATTGTGATGATAAATGTTGAACTGCTCGCATAGAGCGGTGATCATGGTATTGTTCAAATTTGTACCGTTGTCTGTGATGATCCTGTCGGGGATACCATACCGGCATATGATATTCTGCTTGATGAAGCGGGCAACCACATTCTTTGTAACTGAGGCATAGGAAGCTGCCTCGACCCACTTGGTGAAATAATCAATAGCCACCAGGATGAAGCGATGTCCATTGGATGTCGTGGGCTTGATCTCTCCAATCATGTCAATGCCCCACATTGTGAATGGCCAAGGAGTTTTCAGAACGTTGAGAGGAACAGGAGGAATATGTACCTTGTCGGTGTAGATTTGGCATTTATGGCAAATACGGGAATGTTGGTGACAATCAGCTTCCATGGTAGACCAGTAGTAGCCTGCCCTTAGAATCTTCTTAGCCATCGTATGTCCGCTCAAGTGGGTGCCAAATGCACCACTGTGTATCTCAGTCATGATCAACTCTGCTTCGGCTTTGTCCACACAACAAAGTAAAACACAATCATGGCTGCGTTTATAAAGGATGCCATTGCTTAGGAAGAACTTGGCAGTAAATCTCCTTAAGAACTTTTTGTCATTGACAGAAGCTCCTTCAGGGTATTCTCTAGTTTGGAGATACCTTTTAATTTCATGAAACCAGTGTTGTTCCGTTACTTCTTCGGTATTAATCTCATGACAATGCACGGGTTCGTCCATTCGCTCGATGGTAATTTGGGGAGCCTCGTTATCCCAGCTGAGTTTAAACATGGAAGACATTGTAGCCAGAGCATCTGCTAGCTGATTCTCTTCTCGCGGGAAATGTTCGAAAGTAATCTGCTCGAAATGAGGCAACAATGTCAGGACATGTTCTTTGTATGGGATAAGGTTATGATGTTTGGTGTCCCACTCTCCTTTGACTTGATTGATAACCAAAGCTGAGTCCCCAAATAGGAACAAAGATTTGATCCCCAGGTCTATAGCAGCCTTGAGACCAAAGATGCAAGCTTCATATTCGGCCATGTTGTTGGTACAGCTGAAACAAAGTCGGGCAGTGAAGGGTGTATGGAAACCTTCTGGAGAAATGAGTACCGCACCGATACCGTTGCCAAGTGCATTTGAAGCACCATCAAAGTACAGGGTCCATCGGGATCCTTGTTCAGGTCCGTCATACGGTCTGTTACCTTTGATATTGTCCAAAGTCATGATGTCCTCGTCAGAGAAGTCGAATCTCATAGATTGATAATCTTCGACGGCTTGATGAGCTAGATGGTCAGCTAGTACACTCCCTTTTATAGCTTTTTGGGTAGTATACTGGATGTCATACTCAGTCAGGATCATCTGCCATCTAGCGATTCTTCCAGGTAAAGCAGGCTTCTCGAAGATATACTTGATCGGATCCATCTTGGAAATCAGCAAAGTGGTATGAGTCAACATATACTGCCTTAGCCGGCGAGCAGCCCATACCAAAGCGCAGCAAGTTTTCTCGAGCAGTGAGTAGCGAGTCTCACAGTCGGTAAACTTTTTGTTAAGGTAATAAATGGCATGCTCTTTTCGACCAGACTCGTCATGTTGGCCCAGCACGCACCCCATTGAGTTATCCAAAACAGTCAGATACATGATCAACGGCCTTCCTTCGACGAGTGGAATCAGAATAGGAGGTTCTAGTAAGTACTCTTTGATCTTATCAAAAGCAACTTGACAATCATCGTTCCATTCAACTACCTGATCTTTCTTCAACAGTTTGAAAATTGGCTCGCAGGTAGATGTCAGGTGAGAGATGAACCTCGTAATATAGTTCAGGCATCCCAAGAATCCTCTAACCTCCTTTTTAGTACGGGGGGCAGGCATTTCTTGTATAGCTTTTACTTTAGCTGGATCAACCTCAATGCCCTTGTTGCTGACAATAAATCCCAGAAGTTTACTAGACCTAACTCCAAAAGTGCACTTGCTTGGATTCAGTCTGAGCTTATACTCCTTCAACCTGGCAAACAGCTTTTGCAAATGTTCAAGGTGTTCTTCTTCTGTCTGTGATCGAGCTATCATGTCGTCTACGTAAACTTCGATCTCATGATGTATCATATCATGAAACAAAGCTACCATGGCGCGTTGATAAGTTGCCCATGCGTTCTTCAGTCCGAACGGCATCACTTTGTAGCAGAAGGTACCCCATTGCGTGACAAAGGTAGTTTTCTCCATGTCTTCGGGGGCCATTTTGATCTGGTTGTATCCCGAGAACCTATCCATTAAGGAAAACACCTTGTGTTGAGCTGTGTTGTCAACCAAGATGTCAATATGTGGCAGCGGAAAATCATATTTAGGGCTAGCCCTTTTCAAATCCCGATAGTCCACACACATTCTGACTTTGCCGTCTTTTTTAGGTACATGCACAATGTTAGCAACCCATTGTGGATAGGTTGTAACAGCCAGAAAGCCAGCGTTGAATTGCTTCATTACTTCAGCCTTAATCTTCTCAGACATGTCAGGCCTCATTCTGCGAACCTTTTGCTTGATCGATGGACAATCTTCTCTTGTGGGGAGACGGTGAACCACGATATCGGTGTCTAACCCTGGCATGTCTTCATAAGACCAAGCAAAGATTTCAACATATTCATTCAATAACTGCACTAAGCGTTCCTTGACACTCGGTTCCAGGTTGGCACCCACTTTTACTTCCTTCCTGTCTTCCTCTGTCCCTAAGTTGATGGTTTCTAGCAACTCTTCATGAGGCAGAATGGCCTTCTCTTCTTATTGTAGAAGTCTGGCTAACTCTCCCGGCACTTCACAGTCTTCGTCAACTTCGTACTCAGCATGATTGACCAAGTCCTCAGAGTTATCGAAGGCTAAAGCAAAATAGTCACCCATGGAATCCGGAGTGGATGGGTACCTGCATTTGTGAGTGTGGGTGTGTGTAAGGGATAGCCATCCTTAAACAAACAAAATGCAAAAGGAAAGAAAATGAACACAGCTGTTTATAGATGAAAAACATCCAATGATTCATTAAAACATGGCATATGATTATGAAGAAAATCAAGCCCTTACAAGTGGACCTACACGCCCCGGGCAAGGCAAGAGGTGAAAATAGTGTGCGAATTGTTTTAGTTATTACAGACCATAAAAATGGGAAATTGTTCAAAGATAAAATTACTGGTTGATAAAGGTGATGGGAACAAAATCCTTTGCTTACCAGTTGCTCAAACCCCCTTCGACAATCGGAAAGATCCAATCTTCAGAGTGGCTCTCTTCATCTTCATCTTCTACAGCATTGATTCCGTGATGAGTGATCCTTATGGGTGGCCCTCTATTCTTGGAACGACGCATAGCCTTCTGTCCTGCAGCTGTAAACCCTAGTCCAAATTTGTTCGTCTTATGGGGAAAATCAGGAAATTTCCCCCATGTTGTACTCTTCCCCTCTTTGATCACCGCCTCTGTGTCCTTGAGAGATGCCATCCTAGATACATGCTTGGGAACAATAGGCACCTCAACCATTGTCTTCGCAGCTGCTACCTCGGGAGAAACTTCCTCAAAATGTTGAAAAGGCGTTTCAATGAACTCGCCATCTAACTCCCCATATCGAAAGGAATTGAGATGATTGATCATGTACTCTTCCTCGCCGTGCACGGTTATGATTTTACCCTTAACAGGATATTTCAGCATCTGGTGCAAAGAGGAAGTAACTGCCCCGGCATAATGGATCCACGGTCTTCCTAGCAAACACGAGTATGACGAACGGATGTCCATTACGTAGAAGGTGGAGTTGAACACTTCGATGCCTACCTTGATAGGAATATCAACCTCTCCATGAATCATTCTTTTGGAACCATCAAAAGCCCTAACGACGATGTTACTAGGTTTGAGGGTCAAACCTTCGCAATCCAAACGGTCTAAGGCCTTCTTTGGCAGCACATTCAGGGAAGAACCAGTATCAACCAAGACATGGGCGAGAGTGGTTCCTCGGCATTCAACTGAAACATGTAACGTATCATTGTGCTTCCTTCCTTTGGGAGTTAAGTCAGCATCGGAAAAGCCTAGGTCATTGTCAGCAGTAAGACTGGCCACACAATCCTGAAACTGGTCAGCCGAGGTCTCTTGGGGAACATGTGTTGCCTTCAATAATTTGATTAGGGCCTTGGCATGGGCCTCAGAACAGAGCAGAAGAGCCAACATTGAAATTTTAGAAGGGGTCTGCCCCAGTTGTTCTATAACGTCGTAGTCACTTTTTCTGATTATTTTTAGGATTTCATCCATTTCCTTCTAAGTGGTTTCGGGGATAACCACAGCATGAGCCTTCGTCCTGACAGGCATTTCCAGTATCCCCTTACCCTTGTTGGTATTATCAGCAGATGGTCTTACCTCAGGAGTATCCACTTCTTCAATCACTGGGCCTTGCACAGAGGGCCCAACAGGTGTAGAAGCTTTTAAGGGTCCGAAAACTGCTCGAGGGGGAGCAATCTCCGGAGAAAAGATTCGGCCACTGCGGGTTATCTTGCTTGTACCCGCGATGTTCCCTATATCAGGGTCTTCTTCAGAAATCTCTTGGACTGTTTCGATTTGTTTGATGCCGTGGTAGAAGATTTCTCCCCCATAGTTCCACGGTATCATTTTGCTTGATTGGTACGGGACAGGTCCCGGCATGGTGATCTTTTAAGGTACACATTCAGAGTTGGGTGTAATCCTGACAGGCCTTTTGCAAGCCTTGGGAGGATTGTCGGAAATGGTTATGATAGCAATATCGTTGGTTGAAGTATCACAAGTATCAGGAGTAATCGGATTGAAAGTGTTAACAGGGGTTTTCTGGAAAAGTATCTCTTGAGTATCCATCAGGCGTTGGACACCTGACTTCAACATTGGACAATCACCTGGAATGTTCAAACAGAAATAACAGTCTTTGCCACAACCAGGAAAGATCCCGGCTCTCAACAAATTTTCTTTAATCACAATCAATGGAGTCAATAGATTGGCAATATCAGTAACATGGAGGTTTTCCAAAATGGCATGCACATTGTGGTCGTGCTTGGGCATCGGAGCAGATATAACATTGGGCTTCTCAGGAGCATCAAACTCAACCTCTTTGGCGTCAATTAAGTCTTGAATTTTATTCTTAAGTGCCCAGCAATTATTGGTATCGTGTCCAGCACTGTCGGAATGGTAAGCACACTTAGCATTAGAGTGGTAGTACGGAGAGGAGGTGTTAGGGTTTTTTGGCGCCTCCTTCAAACTGGTCAGATTCAGCTTCAACAAATAGGGAAGGACCTGAGTGGGCGTCATGTTGATGCGGGTTAACTGTCGTTGTGGCCGTTCTACCCGTTGTTGATTAGGTCTCGACTGATTGTTACGAGGTTGATCATTTGACGAGTTTTGAATCATCACGGCCCCTACAGTCGGCCGGCGCTCAGTTCTTCCCAATCCCTTCTGAGAATACACAGAAGATGCTTCCTTCTTCGCTGGGAAAGGTTTCTTAACAGCTGCGGATGCGGAAGCATCCTTTTGAATCTTTCCACTTTTAATACCGGCCTCCACCCTTTCGCTGGTCAAAATCAATTCAGTAAATCCCGCAGAAGAGCTCCCGATTAGATGGTTGAAGAAAGGGCCAGATAGGGTCCCCAAAAACATGTCAACTAATTCCCTATCTGATAGCGATGGTTGTACCCTTCCATCCAGATCACGCCACTTCTGGGCGTACTTCTTAAACCCTTCATTTGAAGTCATCCCCATACTTTGTAACTGAGTACGAGTGGGCGCCAAATCAGCATTGTACTGATACTGACGATAAAAAGCAGCTTCCAAGTCTTCCCAATTGTGAACCTCTGATCTCTCGAGCTGATAAAACCAGTCTAACTGAGTGCCAGACAAGTTGTCTTGGAAAAAGTGTACCCAAAGGTCTTTATCGGATGAATGAGGTTGGATCTTTCTAACATACGACCTCAAGTGCATCTTAGGGCAAGACAGACTGTCGTACTTGGCAAATGTTGGCACCTTGAACTTGGGAGGGATAACAATCCCAGCTACCAACCCCAGTTCCTCAAAATCCAATCCGGGCACCCTCTGCAACTCCACAGCTGCCAATCTGTCTTCAAGGTTCTTATATTTGTCATCCGCTGGTGGATACTGTTGTTCGGAATAGTCCTCGTCTTCTTCCTCTTCCTCCTCTTCTACCTCAGACTCAGAAGGTACAGTAACTCCTTTCCCCTTGCCAGCTCCTTCGTCAGACGTCGAAGGGAACTCCAGAGTCCTCCTAGCATCGCTCTCAAACCTTCTTCCGAAAGTGGCTACCCCCGGTCTCTTTTTATTTTTCTTCTCTTTATTCTTCTCTAGCAGAACTTTTAGATCCTCTTGACCCTTTGCCAAGGTCATGAGGAGTTGTTGAAATTGTGAATTTTGTGCCTGTAGGTCCTTTACTGTTTGCTCCAAATCCATCTTGCTGAAATAAATAGCAGAAAGATAAGGAAACCTGGCTTGAAGACCTGTTTATGCATATGATGAATGGTATGTTATTCATGTAATGCATTCAAGGGCTTAAAAATTCAAATTTGTTTCAAAAAAAAGAACGCACGTCATATTAAGAGATTTGTTAGTACATAAATGCTCCATGGGCGAAATATTACAAAATTCTTAATGTAAAAAGACATTGCGCATTCTCTTTGGTGCGATGTAGGTGTTGAGAGTTTCCTCCTTGTAAAGTCGGCGGGTGAGCTCTAAAACCTTCTTCTCACTGGAATAGAAGCTGGCTTCAAAAGTATCCCGTTCTTCTTTGAGTTGGATCCAACTCTTTTGCATTTCCTCCCATGATGTTGGCATGTCAGGATGTAGGATGGTGTGTGGTACCTCTCCTTCCATAACAGGCTCTTTGATCAAGGGGAGAATGTGAGGATATGGCATCATAAGATTCTGGGAGCGGGCGCGTACCCACCTGAGGTAAGGCTCAAGGGGGATGGAATTCGTGTGCCCCAGTGTCTTACTATCCACCTTGTTAGGCATCCTCCAAGCTATGATAAACCTTTGTCAAAGTCCTTACGCATTGTTGTCGAATTCAAAAACTAGGCCAGGAATCAGCATGTCATGAGGGCCATCCCTCCGAGCATATCCAAATTGTCTTAAAGCTAGACAGGGGTTGTAGGTAATGCCTCCCCTAATACCAAGTAGTGGGACATTAGGGAATTCCCCACAACGATCAATGATGATGACATTTTCTCTAGACCGAGAACACCAATGTACATTAGAATGTGTGAGGGTCATCAATCGTTGTGACCACCTTAAACCCTGCTCATTCTTTAGAACTGATTGTGGAAGGTGAGAAATAAACCACCTTGCTAGGATAGGAGTACAGCACATGAGAACACCTCTTTTCCTCATTGTTCGTGTGTAAAATGAGTGTAGGATGTCCCCAAGCAATGTAGGTATAAGATTCCTGGATATGAAAATCTTGACAGCATTCACATCTATAAGCTGATCAGGGTTTGGGAACAAGACCAACCCATAGATGAGGAGAGCCACAATCTCTTCAAAGGCTTGTAGATCAAGAGAATTCCAGCAGTCTTGTGCCTTCTCGAACAGAAACTTTGCCAAGAAGCCCTTGACACCACTTCTGGTTTCCCAATGCCCCTTGATGTCAGATGGTTGCAAGTGTAATACTTGAGCAACATCTTCAGGCTTTGGTTCTTTTTCCGTACCGTTGTAGGGTAGTTGATGAAGAATAGGAATTCTCAGGAGTTGAGAAAATTCCTCCAAAGTTGGTACCAGTTGGTAATCAGGGAATGTGAAACAGTGGTGTAGGGGGTCAAAGAACTGGAAGAGAACTTTCACCATGTCTTCTTTAATGTTGGTGTTGACCAAGTTGAGAAGTCTACCATGTCTTTCACTGAAGAGAGAATTCTTTGGAATCCTAGAAGTAAGCTCCTTGAGATGAGGAGGGATTCTCACAAGGTTGACTTGAATTATTTTCCTGCGAAGAGATTCCATGACCTACAAAACAAGGACAAAGATGAAGATCCAAACCCTTGAAATGGTTAGTGGATGCATATGATGCTTTATGATGTTCATGATGTATGCACAAGCACATGTACAGGCAAATCACACAAAACCCTAGTTTCAGGCTTGCATGAGGTTTCATAGGTAAGTACCCTCTTGAGTTTAGTTGGCTCAAAACCCGTCCTATAAATAGTAACTGGGTTCAAAGGAGCTCAATATCATTGGATTGTTTTCTATGTTCATTGTTTTGGTTTAGCCACTTAACTAGCGACCAAAATATTCCAAGAAAACAACCCTTAATGAGTGTAGTATCGAGTATCTACCAACTTCGGACTGCACCAAAGCCGGTTATCTCACTACCCCTAATGAAAAGGCCAAGATGGTCAAGTAAGGTTCTAGTTCATTAGTGCTTCATGACATCACTCAGCGGCCCCTTATTCTCTTTGATTGACTCAAAGGCTACCGGTACTCACAAATATGTCACACTAATATAGCTATTGCTTCAACCGTGTCGGTATACCCCGCACAGTTTCCACAACGTATTGCTATCTATGAATGTTTCCCAAATCCGGGTGGAGGATTTCAAGCCCAAACAAGAGAACCAAAATGTAAAGCAATCAAAGCAAACAATAATCATGCAAAGGGTGATCTAAGCCCTAAGGTTACTCCACTTTTAAAGAAATCCCCAGCAGAGTCGCCAGTTCTGTGATACGGTGGGAGAACTGACTTGGGATTTTGCGTTTGTGTTTGCAAATGTTTCGGTTTAGCAAGAGTCGCCACCGACTTTTTATTTTATCCTAAGGAAAGGTCAAAAAGCACAGGAAAGACCTTTGAGATGTTTTCTTGGGTTCGGGGAGTAGATTATAGAAAGGGAAGGTATTAGCACCCTTTCTATCCATGGTTATCCATGGGCTCTTAGTTACTTGCTTAGATCACTTGCCTTTGTTTTTCAATTGTTTGAAATGGTGCTTTGTGTGTGATTTGGAAAGATATTTTGAAAAGAGGCCATCGTTGTGGCAACCTTTGTAATGATTCTTGTTTGAATGTATAAAAAGGTGTTTTTATCTTTTGAAAAGTTTTCAATGTTTGAAAGTTGGATTTTGAAATTGTGTTGTGAAATGTGTTTTGAAGATAGCAAGGATGTTTTTGCAAGCTTTTGATCAAGTAACTAAGAGTTGTCTACCCTATTTTTACTCAAAGATCTTTCTTATGTTTTTAACCCTTTTAACAATGTTGTTTCACCATTGTATTTGGTGAACAACCTTGTGTTAGGATGTTAACGGGACAGGCGCGGGTCATCGTATAGACCATGATAGCAATAGTGTCAAGTATCTTTGGCAATTTTCTTGAGGGACTTGATCATTTTGTTTAGGCAACTCAGATAGCGTCATCGAGGGACTATGATCTTTTTGATTGTTTTTATTTTGCCAAAGTACTCAACATGCAACCATGGCCCATTTTTGAAGGCAACAAGTGGATGAAACCCTAGGGGTGCAAGTGTGCATTGTGTTTGTTTTTTTTTCATGCATATTTATCTTGGATTAGGTCAAACTAATTGTTGATTTTATTTGCATACAAACCCTAGGTCTAAGCATGGCATAATTTAAAGCTTTTAAATGTGCGAGAATTTAAATGCTACACTATTACAACATGATATAGGGAGGGGGGTACAAATTTGAATTGGGGATATTTGACAAGAAATTAAACCCTAGATTACTATTACAACCAAATCGAATATATTGGATACAATATTTAAATATACAATAATTGAATACAATACAATACAATAAATATCAAATAAAATGTATTATGTACAAAATGATTTTTATGTATGTAAAAAAAATGTTTTTAATATGTGAAGTAAAAATAAATAAAGAAAAAGTCAAGTTTAATTATTTTTTCATTTAGGGCAAAAACCCTAATTTTCTTAATTAAATAGCATTATTATTTATTTATTTACAAATATATATATATATATCAATTTGTACAAAAAAAAATAAAAGTATATTGTAAAGAGATATTGTTGGTATGTAATATTAATAAAAATAAACATGTATTATTTTTTATGTTTTTTGCTCTTATTTTCCTTTTTTAGTAAAATATATAAGTATTAAATACATTAAATGTATAAAGATAAAAAAAAATTAATTATTTATAAAAAATGTGTATATTCAAGAAAATGTTTTTAAATGTGAATAAAAATAATTAATGAAAATAAATATATTTTTACATTATTTTAGGTTTTAATAAAAAGAATATAAAGCATTTAAATATTTTTTATACTAGTAATAATTAGAATAAATTCCAAATAAATATAAAAATTTATGAAAATAATTTTTAGGTATTTTTTTATGTTAGAAAATAAAATATTAAAATCAAAAATGAAATAAAATGCAAAAAATGACAAATATGCAAGCAAATGGGCCAGGGGGGTGCAAACTGAATATGCATGTGTGGAAAGCAAAAGCAACTCAGGCCCAACCCAAGCAACTTCATCTTCTTCCTCAGTTTCAAACAACACACGCGTTCTGTACTTCCAATGTTATCTCCTGATTCTTTGATTTTTTGACAAAACTCATAACATGAACATTGTAGAGAATTAAACAACGAATTCAACCATATAAAAAACTTAGATTAACTCTCAAAGACCAGAGAGAATTTCTCTTGCCCTAATTTCTAACCTAGTTTTTTCAGAAAGTTCATGAGTGAAATTCTCTCAGCACGATTAATGTAAATGAAAACTAAGCATATGTATGGCTTCAGGGCTATGAGTACAACATATTTCATTCACAAACCTAAGCCTAACCATTCCTAAATAGGGAGATAGAAGTCCATGAAATACCTGTTTCAGTTGACTTCGAGCTGGACAATGCAGCAACCTTCAATGGTGTTTGAGCTTCTCTTGAGCTTGCCTGAGGTCCAAGGAAGCTTCTCCAATGCTTGGCTTGCTTTGAAACAACTTAAATCGCGCTGTAGAACTCAACCTGCAGAGCTTTGAAATGAAAATGGCAAAGTGTGTTAGAGGTGTTACAGCTTGCAATGGGGGCCTGGGATAGTTCAGGTGAGTTGATTGGAAGATGTTGGAACTATCTTGGGACAAAACATACGATGGAATTTTGTTGTGGCTTGCAAAATGCAGAACCTGCCCTGTTTTGCAGAAAAACAGTGGTTCTGAGTATGAGGAGGTTTGAGTGATGAAAGGGTCGTGTTTTAGGCTTGTTGGGAGGTATGAAACTTGTCTACAATGTTTTTCTAAGCTTGTGTTAACATATATGAGAGGTTGCTTCTGTTTTGCAAGTTTTCTCTACTTGAAGTTCAAATGTGGAAGTGAAGTTACAGGCTTGTATAGGCTGTCAAATATGCTTGCATACATTGCTCTTGGCCCCTCTGATTTGTGGATTTGTTTTGCTGCAAGAGATCTTGGACCAATGCTCAAGGATTGTTGGTTTGACATAAAGCATACTTAAGCAAAAATGGAAATTTGCCTTTTTCTACTTAAGAATTAATCTTGTGTATAATGTCCAAATGAACAAAACAAAGGCTTAGACTGATGGATTGGCATTAAATTATGGAGTGCAAATTGGTTTTGAGGCCTGTAATGTCAAACCAAGCTAGCTAGATCATAATTGCAAGTTGTTATGAACATGTATTGGCCATGGACAAAAGTGAGTTTTTGCCAACTTCAAGCATTCGATTCTCTCTAACCACAAGGGTGTTTGAGGAGTTCTTGGACAATTTGGAAAGCTTGGAACATGTAATATAACCCATCTTTGCAATGCAACTTGAAATTCCAAATGGAACTATGTGAAAAGTGGCCAAGAAGATGGGTCCAAATCCTGCCTAGATTAGGGCAAATTTTCTCTAAGTTAAAAGTTTTAGGTACCCTTGTTCCAAAAATCATAACTTGAGATACAAGCTTCTTTTGAGAAAACTTTGTGAATCAAAGTTGTAGACTTTGTGATGGACTATAACTTTCAGGTTGAAAGTTTTGTTTGAATCCATTTTCATCTTGGTGAAAAAGTGGGACAAAGTTAGGAAAAAATAAGAAAATTTCATAACTTACAAAATTTCTAAGTTATGAATTTTTTTCCATTTTAAACCCTAATTTGCATTTTTGGGTTTCTTGATGAACAAGTTTCATAATTTGGCATGTCTTGATGGAAAATGACCCTTGGCACTTGATTTTGACCAAAAAGTCAAAGTTTGACTTTTCAGTATACAGTTAAATTTTGATCAGTTGACTGAAAAATTCATCTGTCAATCCTATGCATTTGAGATCTTTTGAACTTGTTGAATGGATCAAGATGATGTCATTGAGTCCTTGAGTCCATGTTTGAGCTTGATTTGCCATTGGCTGGGTCAAACAGTCAAAAATTGCCTTTGCACAGTCAAAACCCTAAAAATGACCATTTTGCCCTTTTGGTGATCTGATCAAATTTCTTGTGGAATTGTGATCCAAACTTGATTAAATGGTTCACATGAGTTCATAATGTTGATGTGGGTCAAAATTCATGAGGTTTGACTGTCAATTGGCCACAGTTGACTTTTTCCCCAATACAGCTGATTTCTAGGTCAACTGTCCAATTGACTGGGCAAAAATTTGATTCAAGGCTTGAAACTTTATATGGACAAACTTGTGAGTCCAACATGAAGTATGAAAGTCACTTTGGGTATTGTAGGTCAAAACATCCCTGTGCAAATTCAAACCCTAATTTAGGTCAACAGTGCAAGGAGGTGTCTTGAGCTGAGCAAATCCTAGCTTGATCTTGAGTTCCAAAGGCCTTGTGATGGGAAATGTTGATAAAAAGGAGAGGAAAAATTTTGGGGTACAACAGACCTCCTAGAGGAAAATTTTATCTGTGAATCCCAGTACAAAACTTGGCTCTCTAATATAGTCCTCGTTAAAAAATCTAATGGAAAGTGGCGCATGTGTGTTGATTATACCGGTCTAAATAGGGCTTGCCCTAAAGATGCTTATCCTTTGCCCAACATAGTTAAATTGGTAGACAATTATGCAGGTTTCGAATTCCTTTCATTCATGGATGCATACTCTGACTATAACTAGATCCCCATGGCTAAAACGGATAAAAAATATACGGCCTTCATGACCAAATCTGGCAACTATTACTACAATGTAATGCCCTTCAGCCAGAAGAACACCAGTGCCATATATCAGTGAATGATGAATAATTTTTTTAGGAGAAATCGAGGACATGATCGAAGTCTATATGGACGACATATAGTAAAATCCCACGAGGAAACCGATCACTCACTCCACCCCAGGAAGGTCTTCGATCAAGAAAGAAGAGTCAAAATATGATTCAATCCTGACAAGTGCACCTTCGGAGTACGAACAGGAAAATTCCCCAGCTTCTACCTCACAGAGCAGGGAATCAAAGCCAACTCTGACAAATGTTGAGCATTTTCTGAACTCCCAATGCCTAACTCGAAAAAATTGATTCAAACCCTGAACGGGATCCTCACCTCGTTATTTAGTTTTATGGCAAAATCAGCCCAACACGCGCTGCCCCTTTTCAAGTTTCTACACAAAGAAGCCGCCTTGGAATGGACCTAGGGGTGCGAGCGTGCCCTCCTCCACCTTAAAGGAGTGTTATCTCAACCACTGGTCTTATCGAGGCCAGATAAGGGAGAGACTCTCTACCTCTATCTGGTCGTAGTTTCCGAGGCCATTAACGTCGCTCTCATTCGGGAAAACCCCGAAGGGCAAAAAGTGATCTACTTCACAAGAAAAACCCTACAAGGCCCTAAAGTAAGATACCAGCGGATAGAAAAAGTGGCCCTTGCCCTCATTAATGCAACGAGGAGGCTGAGATACTACTTCCTAGCACACACTGTCCTAGTTCGAACTGACCAACCTATAAAGCAATTACTTGGTCGCCCCGACATGGCGGGCATGATGCTTAAATGGTCGCTAGAACTCTCCGAGTTTGACATCAAATATGAGAGAAGAAAAGCCCTTAAAGCGCAAGTTTTGGCCGACTTTATAGTAGAAATGACCTCCCCAGCCTCCACAAGTGTTATACACAAGTGGACCATATTCGTGGACGGAGCTTTCAGCTCCACCGAAAGCGGGAAAGGTATCGTCCTAGAAAACAAGGAAGGGATACTGGTCAAAGTATCACTAGCATTAGCTTTCCCAACCTCGAACAAACAGACAGAATACGAAGCTATCCTCCTAGGACTCCGCCTGGTCGAAGATCTAGGGGCCGAGGAAGTGAAAATCTTCATAGACTCCCAGCTCGTCGCCTCTCTAGTATGAGGAGAATACCAAGTAAAAAACGACCAACTCTCGGAATACTGGACTCTATTTCGAGAGAAAAAAATAAAGAGATTCAACTTTATGGAAGTATAACATGTTCCCCGCAAACACAATTCTCGAGCAGATATCTTGTCAAAACTAGCCAACACGAAGAAGAAAGGAGGGAACAAATCAGTAATACAGGAAATGCTTTATCGACCAAGCATCGAAAAACCCTCCTCAATTATAGACGTGCTAGCCATCAGCAATATTAACTATTGGATGACCCTAGTATACAATTACCTCACAAAGAGGGAGCTACCAACCAATCAGAAGGAAGTCAACGTAGTAAACCGGAGAGCCTGCTCATACGTTCTAATCAAAGGGAATTTATATAGAAGATGATTCTCCATCCCTCTCCTCAAATGCGTCGACAAAAGAAAAGTTACCCATATCCTACACGAGATCCACGAAGGACTCAATGCCTAACACATGGGCGGAAAGTCCCTCGCCAGGAAAGCATTGCAATCAGGATACTATTGGCCCACCATACAGCACGGCGCCAGAGAGCATGTGAAGAAGTGCGACAAATGCCAACGTCACAGGAATATGCACCTAGCACCCCCTACACGAGATCCACGAAGGACTCAACGCCTAACACATGGGCAGAAAGCCCCTCGCTAGGAAAGCGTTGCAATCAGGATACTACTGGCCCACCATACAGCACGACTCCAGAGAGCGTATGAAGAAGTGCGACAAATGCCAACGTCGCAGGAATATGCACCTAGCACCCCCAAACGAGCTCAAATCCCTATCATCCCCTTGGCCTTTCGCTTGGTGGGGCATGGATCTCCTCGGACCATTTGTGGTTGGAACCAACCAAAACAAATACTTGATAGTGGTTGTCGACTACTTCACCAAGTGGATAGAGGCAGAAGCGTTATCCAGAATCACAGTCCAAAGGATCCTCCGTTTTTATAAGAGAAACATCCTTTCCATATTCAGCGTACCATAAGTCATTATCACTGACAACAGAACACAATTCACGGACAAAAATTCTAAGAATTCGTTACAAAGTTAGGCACCATCCAACATTTTACCTCTGTCGAACATCCTCAAGCAAACGGGCAGGTTGAGGTTGTAAATAGAGTAATCCTACGAGGTCTTAAATGAAGACTAGACGAAACTAAAAAGATATGGGTCAAAGATCTACACAACATACTATGGGGCTACCGAATAACATCTCACTCGTCAATCGGGGAGACCCATTTCCGACTAACATAGGGAACCGAGGCTGCCATCCCCGTCAAAATTAGAGAATCATCAAGGTGGACTGAAGCGCCCCTCGACATATAAATGAACGACAAGGCCCTAGAGGAGGAGCTCGACCTCGTCGAGGAAGTATGAACTAGGGAAGCCTTACGACAGGTATCCCTCAAACAAAAAATCGCCATAAGACACGACACCAAAGTCATACGGTGAAAGTCTGAGGTTGGTAGCCTGGTCCTCAATAGAAATCACAAAGAATCTCGCGAGGGAAAGCTTGCCGCAAACTAGGAAGGCCCATACTGTGTCCATGCAAAAACAGGGGCCGAGGCTTATTACTTAGAAAACTTAAATGGGAAACAACTTGCTCGACCATGGAATACCAAAAAACTTAAACAATATTATAGTTAAGATACTATAACAGCCGACATGCTCCATCGAAACGACGAGCACATCGGTCCTACCATGCGTGCATGCCCAGCTACAAGCATAGAACTCTGAATTAAATGAAAAGGAAAGTCTCCACTCTTTTTGACGAGCAGATTCTTAACCCGACATGGAAAAATCACACGAGCTCCATTGTTCTCGTACCACGATGGTAGAACACACAACTCGCGATGGGAAGTTCACACCGCCGAGCTCAGACCCTCAAAACGAGACCTGCGTTTCGGCCCATTCCCAGAAACCACCCTGGCCGTTTGACTAGTCTCCCCACACTGGCGAACTCAAAACTAACGAGCAAACTCCCATAAACACTTAATCAATATAAAAGCTTCTCAAGCAGACGGGTATACAAACATACAATTATACACAAAGTTGAAACGCTTAAATGATGCATAATAAATCAAACGACCACCACGGTCGAAAAATTCCTAAGACAACCACAAGGGCCACAATTGTACGTAAGATTACATAACAGAGGCCCAAGGCCCCCAACCAAACAAAACGAACATGTGGTCACAAGGACCACGATTGTTTAAAAATTACTTAAACGACAAAAGCCCCGGGAAAACAAATTACAATAATACGGCATGCAGGCCGGAATAAAAAGAGCAACAATAAACTGATCAAACTTCAGGCTGAATCCCCTCCTCATTTGCATCAGCCTCGGGAACAGGCTCCACGTGAGAAGGCTCCCCGACCAAAGCATCCCCATCGGTCTGAAGGAACTCAGGAATGACTATATTACCATTTGACACATAGTAATGGAGCCTCATTCTGGTCATGTTGAACTCGACGTCAAGATTCAGAACCCGGAGTTGCGCCATCGCATTATCAAAACTACCCTTTGCATTGGCTAATCCTTCATCCACAACCAATTGGAGACATGCAACCAAGTTGGTACGAGTCTTCAGACCTCAGACCTCTTCTGGCTTATCCTCGGCAGGAGTCGAGTCGGCCTTCAAGGACTCCGCCTGCTCCTCGAGAGCTTTCTTCTCGAGCAGAAGGGTATCACGCTCCTCTATCACCATTGCCAAGCTTTCAACCGTCGTCTTTCGAGCAGCCTTCCCGTTGGCACACTCCTTCTCAAAAGTCACCAAGTTGGCCTGCAATTTCCTTATCTCGACCTCTTGAGAAGTACCTCCCTCAAAATATGCAACAACCATCTCCAAAACCCTCATGACGACACCAGTATCTTGAGCCAACATCGCCCTCTTGCTCAGACGATCCAGCTCCTCAAGCAAAAGCGACTCATCTCGGGGAAGTTGTAGAGTGGCTCCCTCGAAGAAAGCCTTGTTATGCCAACAGGGAGGCAGATCGAACCTCCCATTTTACTTTTCGCCCGTCAGATTAACCATGCCCTCGAGGCGTTTCCTTTTGAACCTCAAAGACACATGCTAGGGAGAGAGCTCTGGCTGTTGAGCAAGTCGACAATGTGCCTGAACCCGACTGTGGAGCCACCCTCGCATCACCTGGTGAGGGTCCGATAGAATTTTGCGCCTTCTTCTCCTTCATGATAGATGTTTTAGCCATGCGCTTGGCAGCGGGATTCATTTTTTCTACAAGAAACAATAATTAAGAGTTAGCAAACAAATATGAAGAATCGAGCATACGAATCAGGTCGAAATAAAGAATAAACTACCTAAACACGCCACGGGATCCTCGCTCTCGAGGATCTCCTTGACATTTATAAGACTGGGCTCATAAAGAAAATTTCCATCCTCGTCAGTCAACGGTATTCCACCTTTGCCCATACGCTGGACTGGGGAGATCCTCGCAACAAAGGCCGAGAGATGATCATGACTAGCTTGGTCCTCGACACTCAGATGACCCTTCTTCCATATATAATAGTCAGTCCTATAGTCATAATGTTTCCTAGACCAATGAAAGCAAAACTTTGGCACCAGCTTCACGATAGGATTCTCCTCCTCGTTTAATTAATGTTGCCCAATCTCGTTGACTAGTTGAACGCTCCTAAAAACATTCAGCAGCTCCTTCCACGACACGGGATAGACCAGCATATATCTCCTCTTAAAATATCAAACAGACTTGAGGTAAGCTTTGAATAGCTTCCCCTTTGCCTGCTTGAGGGAAACCCATGTGAACTGAGCACCATGAACGCCCCGTTGGAGGTGGAAGCAATAGAAGAACAGAGGAACAGTAGTCCCTATCTGTAGATAATCACACTCAATCTCAAAAGTCTACAGGAAGGCAATGGAGTTGGCATGCAGCTGCGAGGGAGCAAGGCGGAGATTCCGTAGAACGGCCACCTAAAGGTCACTAAAAAGAAGTATGAAACCCATCTCTCGAAAGAGAATCTCGTACATAGTGATATGATCCAGTTCAAATTTTGAAAATATTTGGTGATTTGGATTGAGTATATATACCGACCACTACTCCTCGACACCCTTTATCTCCATCCCCGGAGACACCAAGGCGAACACTTCATTCGGGTGTTCACAAAAATAGGAGACATGCTTCAAAGGGTCAGGCGCGACCCAAGCTAAGGGATTCGCTCAAATTACAGGCCCATCCTACCCCTCCACGACTAACTCCGGCTCGACCGGGTCGGGTTCAGGCATCCCCGAAGTGTTCTCCTCTGTCGACGAGTGTTCAAAAAGACTAAGCAAGGAATCGCTGGTTTTGACAACCAACTCATCATCAGTACCACTAGCCATCGTACCTGAAAAGCAGAGGACAAAAGTGATTTTGACATTGAAATCAAATCCACCTTTCCACCATTAATCAAATGAAAAGGCGCAAAGGAACGAGGACCCTATCCCCGACCAGAGCCCTCACTCGATCGCAAAAAGAAAAACACTCTCTCGTGGGGCACATCTACAACGAGCAAGAGAACATAAATCCTGCGAGTACCTATCTCCCCAACACTTTTTAGTCGAAGCTTCTCTTGAATAACTCATCGTTTTTAATGAAGATCATAAAAGAGAAGCCAGGAAACGGTCCTACGCCATCATCCTCAGGCGACGAAACCACCGTTGGACACCAACACTCTGTCGGGGACTCTCATGCTAAGCTACTCTAAACCCTAATCCGCATACATTTCTAGGAAAAGAAGCATAAAATACAGCCTATAACACAAGCAAATTCTACTATAATAGAGGAAAATCAAGAAACTTACCAAGTTATCAACGATTACATACGGAATAAGCAGAAGTCTCAGCGGCGAACGGCGAAACAAGAAGAAAACTTCAAAGGACGATTATGTCAAGCAGAAATAAGTAGTGACGAGCAGAAAGAGAGCAAGCAAAAAGTGCAAATGAAGCTTCTTCTTCTCCGCCTTTTATAGGGCAGCTTGCTGGCACGTGAGTGAGCACGCGCCTAGAGAACTCTAAAAGGCGTCATCATTACACCATAGTTCTTAGACTAGCCATCATCGTGCCTTCACAGCAGCACGTGGCTCGATGCAAACGTGGCACGTAAACTCCCCAAATTCCAACCAGTTGTTCCTCTCCCCGCGAGGCGAACATGCCGAGCATCGACTGAGGAGCACCCCTATTTCGTGAGTATATCTTAAAGTCATCACTCTTCTGTTTAGAAGCAATGACTTGGGGGCTCCTGTTCTGGACTGACTCAATGACTAGAACTGGCCCAATCCGCTTCCACCTTTGGCACGACCCAATAATGCTGCCACAACATTCCTATTCGACCACGCCCTCGAACGGCGCAACCAATAATGCCCGAAACGCATGCTTGCCCATGCAGACAACTACCTCCTAGTTCGCTCGACACACGAAGAGCGGACGCCCAGGAAACGCTCGTAAACGCTTATGCCCGTCATCTCGTCTTTGTTCGATGCAACGGTTAATTACGGGCACGACTGCCCATTTTGACCAAGTCCTAGTAGTTACCTATTTTTACGGACCCGCATATCTTAGCCCAAAAATAGGGACCAATGGCTACGCGTTGGGGGAACTATATAAACCTTCACACTTATGAGGGCCAGATATCCAATATTCAAACCTTAAACCTTTATACCCTAATATTTTGCTTGTATCTTTTTGCATCAATTCTTACTTGATCATCAGAGTGTCTTGCAGGTACAATTTCCCTTTCTCCTCAATTTTCCAGCAAACCAGACGTCATCCTTCAGCCCACCTTCAAGTTCTGATCACAGGTACGATCAATATATATATATATATATATATATATATATATATATATATATATATATATATATATATATATATATATATATATATATATATATATATATATATATATATATATATATATATATATATATATATATATATATAATAAAAAGAATAACAAATTTATATTTTCATAAGAACTTTGTGTATTCACCGGTCATAATTGTCTCATGTTTTTTTACAAAAATAAATATCTATATATATATTTTTAGAATAAATGTTAACATTTTATCATAAAAAAACTAATATTTTTCAAATCAATTTTATTTTTTCTTGAAAATATTTTTATACAATTTAATAGAAATAAAATATTTTATTTGATAAAAAACATATACAATGATTAGATGATTGAATTTTTTTAAAGTTTAACTAAAATACTGAAAAGCATAATTTGCATCTAGTAATAATTTGCATAGTTCACATAAAAAAAACTAAGATTTTTTGTAAATTAAAATTTTAATATCATTTATTATATTTTAATAATATTTTTAATTATAATTTATATATTACATATATTTTTAAAAGGAAAATAAAGTGTTTGTGTATCATATAATCACTTAAATAAAAAATAAAAACTTTTTTATATATAAATACACAAATAATAAGTCTAAAAAACAACAAAGGTTTAAACCAAATAATAATTGATGATGTCAAAATAATTAAAATTGTAAAATAAAATTTTGTCGAGTTGTAAGATAATTGTATTTTCAAAAAACCATTAATGATGAATCATTAGATTTTCAAAAAACTATAAAACTACAATTAAATTTAAGGTTAATGTCATTTTTGTTTGAGTTTAAGGTTAATGTCCTTTTTGTTTGCGTGGATATAAGGTCAATTTATCGATTTGATTTTGAAGAAAAGAAATAAATACTATACTAATGACAGCCATACAAATTTCATTAAATGAGTTGCTTCAAGGTCTTAGAATATAAATGCTACATAAGATACACTTATTAAAGATAAATAATTAGATTTAATCAATAATCTTCCGATACATATTTAAAATCTAATAAAAATAAAAAATTTAAAATCGATACACCCATTAAAAGTAGATTTGGGATTTAAGATTTTAATGCGGTTTGCTATCTTCGAAATCAAAAATTCATTTTAAATTGTTTGATTTTTTTTTACTAACCAAAGGTACAATATGGTGATCACTCCGTACAATCCATTTTAATTATTTTATATTTTCATTTTTATTAGATTTTGAATATGTTATAAATATTTTATATTTTTATTTTTATTAGATTTTGAATATTTATAAATATTTTATATTTTTATTTTTATTAAATTTTGAATCTATACATATTGTTATCGCCACAAATTTTAATTGTCTTATACGTTCATTTATCTTTTATTTATGTAAAAAAAAAATTAATTTTAATTTAATTTTCTGTTATAAAAGAAGAAATAAAAACTTAACTTTTTATTACTAAATTTATAATAAAAATATTTCGAACTTCACTGAAATCATATAATATCAAATCAAAATTTTCACATTTAATAATATTAATTTTATAGAAAAATTGATAATAAAGTTAAAAGTTTAATTTTGTTTTATTTTTTATAAATAGAGTCCTCTAAAACAAAAAAGTATCAAGTGGCTGTGAATATTATAAAGAAAAATTCTAGATTGAAATCTGAAAAAATCAACAATAGAAAATATAGTTCATTCATTGGATTAATTAGTTAGCAACAAACCCATAATGTATGAGATTGCTGTAAATACAAATAAATACTATTAAATTAAGCATATGGTATTGATACAAAGCATACACAATCCTAGTTTAGAAAAAAGACATCTATTTTCTTTAGCAAGTGAAGCATCATTCAGCACAACAACACAACCTCTAAACATAATAAAATCAAAACAGATATAGAAGAAAAGAGAAGAAATTCGATTGAGGCATTTTCTCGAAGAAATTGTAAGCGGAGTCAAAATTATATTTTTTTCGAAAAGGGATTCAACAACAATAACAACTTAAAGTTCAGAAGTAACATAAAGGTAATAATCAACACTACAAAAAAGAAGCTTAGTTGCCACGTGAAAATCACGTGGCAAACATCAAAATCACGTGGCAAATCAAAATTAGCGACGTGGGGAGTTATGTCGCTGGGGAGTAAGTGGCAAGCAAGTAGCGACGTGATTCCCACGTCACAAAGTTGTGACGTGGTATTCACGTCGCTACATATTTGTTAATGGCAGCTTTATTAGCGACGTGTGTGACATGATTCCCACGTCGCTACAGTGGACGTTTTTATTTTTTAAAAAATTGTTAATAATTATTTTTTATATTAATTCATTAATGTAATAAAATTTAAATAATAAAATTTATATAATAAAATTTAAATAATAAAATTTATATAATAAAATTTATATATTAAAATTTATATAATAAATTTTATATAATAAAATTTATATATTAAAATTATTAGAATAATAGTATTTTATTTTATATTTCGAATAATAGAATTTTATAAAATAAATTCACATAATTAAATGTTATATAATTTATTAATTTAAAATGATAAAAATAAATATCTTACATAAATGCAAATATAAAAACGAAATAAAAAAAATGTTTTCACGGGGCATCTTCACCCGGAAAATTATCAAGATCAAAGTCATCAAGTTCGTCATCATCCGGCTGTGTATGATCAGGAACATTTTGATTTCGACCGCCTTGCATAAACTGTCTCATCTGCTCCTCCATATCAGATTGCCGCTTCCGCATGATCTCTAACTGACGCTCCTGCTCTTGCCTCATTGTCGTCATTTGGGCCTCCATTTCGCGTCTCACTTCACTGGCCGCCAATTGTCGTACTGTTTCAAGTTGAACCTGAGTCAGATTGGGTTGACGTGACCCCCTTTCTCCATCTCTAAGTCTTTGAAACAGATTACGATCACCAACTCTCAAGCCGGCGGCCAAATTTCCTCCCGCAAAAAAGCAACCATTAGGCCCTTTTCCATTAACAACCTCATTCCAAATATAGAAATCAACATCCCCATTAAGCGGCTCCCCCTCTGCTGGCCTATATTGCGGATTGTGTTCCAGAAAACGTGCTAGCAATGTCTGATAATCATCCTACACATACATTAAATAATACAATTAAAAAAAATTAAAACATTTATATATTAAATTATACTAAATTCAAATATATTAAAAATTTGTCACGTGATTTTCACAAATCAACTTATGAATTGCCACGTGAGTTTCCCGTGGCAATGTATCAGTTGCCATATGAAAATCACCCATGAATCACCCATGAACCTTTCAAACGGATACATCCACCTATATTGAACAGGTCCACCAAGATAAGCTTCATATGCAAGATGCACAGGTAAATGTTCCATGGAGTCAAAGAAACCAGGCGGAAATACTTGTTCCAACTTACAAAGAATGAGTGCAATGTTTTGGTCCAACTTAATGATGTCTTCCACTTTTAAAGCTGACGCACAAATATCTCTAAAAAATTGACTAATTTCAGTTAGTGGGTCAAGAACATGTTTGGGTAGCGATCCAAATGCAATTGGTAGCAACTGTTCCATAAAAATGTGACAATCATGACTTTTCATACCATGTAATTTTCCAGTGTTAGGGTCAGCACACCTTGCTAAATTTGATGAATACCCATCGGGCATTCTCAATTCTTTTAACCATCTACAAACCGCTTTAGCTTCTTGGGAAGTCAGACTGAAACAAGCCTTGGGTTTTAATAATTTTCCATTCGGTTGAGGCTTCAACTCCAACTCTCTTCGATTACACCAAATTCCCATGTCTTGTCTGGCCTTCTCATTATCTTTTGTTTTTCCTGTCACATCCATCACTGTGTTAAATACATTATTAAAAAAATTCTTCTCAATATGCATAACATCAAGATTATGGCGCAACAAATTATCTTTCCAATACGGAAGATCCCAAAATATACTTCTTTTTGTCCAATTGTGGGTGACGTCGTATCCTTCAATTCGGCATGCTTTCCCAGTATCTGTAAATTTTGGTAGTTCACATACTTGGTTCCATATAACCCCTGGTGGCAATCGAGGCGGAGGCAAATCTTTCTCTCGTACATCTTTTTTAAAATTTGTCTTGTTTCTTCTATACGGGTGATTTGCTGGTAGGAATCTGCGGTGACAGTCAAACCATGAGTTTTTCCCACCTTTATCCAACGTAAATGCTTTGGTGTATCCCATGCAATGCGGACAACCCATTTTTCCATGCGTACCCCAACCAGACAACATGCCATATGCTGGAAAGTCATTAACGGTCCACATCAAGGCAGCTCGTAATGTGAAGTTCTGTTTACGGGATATATCATAAGTCCATTCTCCAATCCACATCTTCTTCAAATCATCAATTAAAGGTTGTAAGTACACATCAATTCCGGCTTTTGGACTGTGCGGGCCTGGAATAACACACGTCAAAAACATGTATGGTTTTGTCATGCACATCTCAGGAGGGAGGTTGTAAGGTGTTACAATAACTGGCCAACAAGAGTACGCACTTCCTGACGCTTGCACGTATGGGGCAAATCCATCAGAGCATAATCCAAGCCTGACATTTCTAGGTTCAGCAGCAAAATCTGGATGTGTCCGATCAAAGTGCTTCCATGCCTCACCATCAGATGGATGTCGCATAGTGCCAGAACTTGTTTGGTTTGTATGATGCCATGTCATTTGACTTGCACTGTGCATTGAAGCAAACATTCTTTTTAACCTTGGTATTATAGGAAGATAAAACATGGATTTTACTGCTACACGCTTTTGCTTGCTGTTAACGGCTCTACTGCGAACTTGATATCTTGGACTATTACAAAACTTACACTCCTCTAACGATCCATCTTGAGTACCAAACTCATTGTCATAAAACAACATGCAACCGTTAATGCAACAGTCAATCTTTCTTACTTTTAAACCCAACTTCGACACCCACTTCTTTGCATCATAATAACTTGTAGGCAAATTGTCTTTCGTAGCGGTGGAGTCCAACATCATTTTTGCAAAATGTTCCAAACATTGATCAGAAACATTCCAATTTGACTTGGCAGCCAATAATCTCACACACATTGATAGCTTCGAGTCTGACGACCCCTCAAACAACGGCGTATTCATCTCGTTCAATAATTGATAAAATCTTTGCGCTTCCTCATTCGGCAACTCTTCCCCGTCAAAATCTTCAGGTTCATCATATGTCACGTTCACACCAAAAGCATCCTCAACCATGTCACCGATCAAATTAAAGTTCTCCTCATACTCCATAACCGGTCGACTACTTGAAGCATGCGTGTTGCTAGTCTCTGGTACATTAACCGGTAGTTCTTCACCATTATACGTCCAAACCCAATAATTTTCAATGAATCCCCTTCTATGCAGATGACGTGTTACTTCCTCTGGGTCACTAATTATTGGTCTACATTCACACTTAAGACAGGGACATCTAACCCCTCCTTCGCTTCGACAACAATCCTGAGCAAACGCCCACTTAATAAACCCATCAACTCCTACTATAAAATTGGGTTTAAGTCCACTTCTTCCTGGATATGTTCTATCGTACATCCAACTGCGATAATACCGATAATATTCCATACTGCACATTTATACAATCATTGTCTTTTTCATTAGAAATATTCTTAAACTATTTAATTAATACTATTCTTAAAAATATAAATTTTGCTTTTTTATATATATACTAACATATAAATAAATATTCAAATGTAAAATATATAATTTTTTATTACATAACAATAATATCAAAAAACAATAATATAACATATTTACTTTTTATTATATATACAACAATAATATTAGAAAACAAATAATGTAAGATACATTTTATTATTATATATATAACAATAATATTAAAATAATAATATAATATATATATTCTTTTTTTAATTATGTTTTTTATAAATTCTTATTCTAATATATAATTTTTTTTCCATATCTTTAACATATAAATAAAAAAATAAAACTATTATAATAAATATAATATACATCTATAAAAAACATGTTATTAAATATGTTATTAAATTTATGTTTTCTAAAATTTTTTAAAAAATATATTAAATATGTTATTAAAAAATATGCAATCTGAACAAATATATTTGTTAACATATATATATATATATACATCTATAAAATTTTTTTTTTTAATTTTATGTTTTCTAAATTTTTTTATTATCAGTACATTTACACTACTAACAGTATATACATATATACTTCCTAACCACAAAATACATATACAAATCTAATCTATATAATACATATAAAATCTAAAAAAAAATGCATAAATACCTCTATATAATTTCTTCAATAAATTTGCGTCTTCTTGGATAGTTCTTGGTGTTCTTCAAATTTCTCTACAAATAATAATGAACAACCAAACAAATACCATGTTAAATATTTCATTACAGTATAAAAAATAAAGACCAAACGAAATAAACATTTAACAAAATAGGAATACCTTAGATTTCTTCAACAAATTGGAATGGAAGAAAATTGATTCGCGAAATTGGGTTTGAGAGGAACAATTTTGGGTTTGTGATAGTTGCTGTAAGGAAGAAAGAAGAGTTGCTGCAAGGAAGAAGAAGAATTGCACGCTACTGTAAATCAAAATGTTGAGCATATGTAACTTCTAGTAGCGACGTGACTGTCACGTCGCAACGTTGCCACGTGATAATCACGTCGCTACAAACTAATCATAAATACTATTCTCTCTCCAGCACTGCAACTCTGTCATCAGCGAAATTATTTTTCCCCCAAAAAATTTAGCGACGTGGCTATCACGTCGCTACAAAATTTCAAACTTCCCCCTGAAAAACGTTCAGCAATTTGCATTAAATGTCATTAAAATATATTAGCGACGTGGTTATCACGTCGCTACTACCCACGTGATAAGCACGTCGCTAATATATGTCGCTGGGGACATATATTTTTGTAGTGCAAGAAATTATAAATTTGTCTTACTCTTTTTCGTTTTATAGAACAGTGATTAAGTCAAAAATGGAAATTCAAAACCGCAATGCTGAAACTAAAATCTTGCTTCAAATCTGACCAAATCTGAACAACAACCTGACCCAAAAATTGTATTTTTCAAACAATTTATGAAAACTTCAAATAAATCACCCATAACATATGTATGAAGTAAACAATCAAACGAACATGTAATGTTTCTTAAAAAAGATGAACGATAAAAGAACAATGAAATCATCAATACGACCATATAGATGGATGTAACATGTTTTTGCAAATGATGGTGGAAGATGGAACACTAAACAACCAAAGGAATCTGGTTAAAAGGAATCAACCGAATAAAATGTACAAAGATCGGCGATTGTGTTTTCAATGTGATATTCACGGTACTCAATATATTTTAGCCCTAAATATTAATTATAATATTTAAATAGATTAATAATAATTAATTAGTTGAAATAACGTTTAAGAGTATGTAAATTGAGTATTAAACTAGTTTAGTTAGTATAATTAAGTAATTTTAGTAGTATGTTATTTTATTATATTAAAATTAGATATATTAAAAATAGATTTATTAATATAAATAAATTATTAATATTTATAAATTAGGAAAAAAAAATTTAAAAGTAATCTTTATATTAAAATATTATTATAAATTTTAAAAATAAATTCTATTTAAATTTGTCTTAAACCTCCTAAAACGCGTTGGACTACCTCTTATATCTAAATTCATTAATTTCTTTTTTGCTTCACCAATATATAAATATAAATAGTGTAAGTTAATATATAATAAGTTGGTTATAAAAAATTAGAAAATTCTAATTATTCTAGAATTATATGAATCATGTATCTTACTATTATTTTGAAATATTTATCTAGAATGTCAATTTAAAATAATAATGTAAATTATCTATCATAATATCAATTTAAAATAGTAATGTACTATTTGCAATGTCAATTTGGAGTAAGTAATATAAATTATTAAATTTATATAATGATTGTAATTGTAGTAGTATAAATACAACAATTTAGTTCATATAAAGATACATCATTTCTTTGAAAAATCTAAGAAATATCATTTTACTTTCTTCTCACTTTATTTTATTAGTTTGATATATCCTAGAGTAGTAATTTATATCATCATATTAATTCACAAATATCATAAAAGGGATATTCAAATATCTTATTTTCTTAACAAGTTATAAGCACGATCGTTTTTATTAAAAGTAATCACTAATATTAAATACATCATCTATCTTTGTCACTTTAATATTATTATTATTATTATTATTATTATTATTATTATTATTATTATTATTATTATTATTATTATTATTATTATTATTATTATTATTATTATTATTATTATTATTATTATTATTATTATACTTTAGTTGTTGTTGTTATTTGCGGTGGTTATATAAAAATTGGCAATTGGTCTAGTGATTTATAACTAAAGTAACTATTATTTTTATTATTATTTTACCCCTTATGTGCTTTCTCTTCAACACTACAATTTCATGGTTGTCATATTGGGTAAATTCAAAAAGTTTGATCTCATGATGGGCAAGATTAAGCTCTTTGGATAAATGTAAAAGTTACAATTGTTATTTGATTTGTAGTGCACGCTAACGGTTTGAAGAAATGGTTATAAGAGGAATGTACGAAGAAGAAGAAAAAGAAGAAGAGTAAGATGGTAATAAAAATCATTAAATTTATGGAGGTTTGTAACTCCCACAATCTAATTCCTTTTTTTTTTTTTGCAATCAAGTAAATTTTTTTATTTTAAGTAACGTGGCATGACATGTGGCGTGCCGCGTCAGCTTTTGTTATGTAGGGGCAATTCCGAGGAGAGAACATTTTTACTTGGGACACACCTTTGTGAGAGACACATCACTTGTCCATCTAAAACCTTAAGGTTTTAGGTGGAGAAGTGGTGTGTCTCTCTCAAAGGTGCTTGTTCCTACACTTTGCATCAATGATCCTAGTATCTCCCCTAACATGTTAAAGCAATTAGACGAAAAAGATCAAAATTGGAAACGAAATTATTTAGGAGGATTGAAGGGAAAATTTATAGGGACAAAAATTGAATAATGAGATATTTATGAGGATATCAAACATATTTAATCCTAAAAATTATAATGTTAATTCCAATGTCCGTTTGGTCGGGGGAGTTTTGGAGGTTGGAGGAAAGAGATAAAATATATTAAATTAAGTATGTTTGATTTAATTTTTTATGAGGAAATGAGAGGGGATCGAAGATAATCATATTTCCTCCTAGAACAGTTTGTCGCTCTCACAAATTAAAAAGATTTGGGGGGAGGGGCAGGGGAGAGATGAGTTATGATAAATTTTATTTTTTTATGTTGAAGTAATCACCCTCACTTTTTTATTAAAATCTTAAATTATTCTTAATAAATATGATACATTAATTTTTGTCCTCTTATTAGAATTTCTCCATTTTTATACGACAATTCAATTATTTTTATTAATATGCTCAAATTTCTTGTTTTTTCAAGTGTTTTATTTTGTTCATTTTTATTTACTATTTTGTTTATAAAAACTTAATTGTTTTATAAGTTGTTGTATTGTATTACATATCTATATAAAATTGTAAGATATGGGCTATATATATTATCTAAAATTTAATTTTATAAATATTTTATAGGATTAGATGGATCATTAAGATGATAAAATAATTCATCTAATCACAGATCTATAATTATTGTATGAAATTTATCAATATTTTATTATACTTTGATATATTTTAGGGTATTTGAAATATTAAATATAATGTGTTTGATTATCAATGTTGTTTATGGATTCAAAAAAAAAAAAGTTAATATCACTTTGTTTTTATTTTATTTGCCATGAGTGTTATAATATTTTAAGGGTTAAAATATAAATTAGTTTTAAAATCTCTACCTTCCCGTTGTGAACCAAACATATTTTTTATTAGAAATTTTCTCTCCCATTACCTCCCACTCCTTTGAACCAAACATACATTTAACTAAATACTTTTTCTCACCTCCCTCCATCCCCCCCCCCCCCCCCCTATTAAAATTTCTCCCCCCTTGATCAGTGGTTTTTACACATGTATTTAGCATGAATTTTAGTTATCGTTTCTTTTAATTGACGAGTGTTTTATTTTATCTTACCTGCTTTGGTTTTGTGTTTTAGTGTTTTCAGGTTCAAAAGAATAAAATAGGACAAATCGAGGCAGAAAAGTGCATAATTCAGAGTTTCAGAAGAAGTGCTATAGGAGCCCTAACACGTGTGACTGTATCACCTGACATGGGTTGTGTCAGGGAGAAGACTTGGGAAGCATGGAAACCAGGGGGCTGACACGGGCGGTCGTGTCGCCTGACATGGTCTGTGTTAAACCAAATGCACCAGAGCGCGAGAAAGCAAAGACATAGACGCTGACACGGATGCCTGTGTTGCACGACACAGACCGTATTGCATGACACAGGCCGTGTCAAAACACCTGCATGGAAGCATGATTAGAAGCAAGAAACAAAGTCTGACACGGGTGTTCGTGTCGCATGACACGGCCCATGTCGGCCAAGGCGCTAAGAATTCTGATTTTTGGGGTTTTAAGTGTCTTGGATCATTAAGGGTACTTTGGACATTTTGCATTTCTGAGGGATGACCTAATACTATTAAAACTTATTTGTGAGAAGAAAAAAACTTTTTGCCAGTGAAGAATAGTTTACACGACTGAAGATTGGGGAGGTCAAGGTTCTTGGAGAGCGGAAGATTCTCATGAGCGGAAGTAATTGAAGATCGAAGCTATCCAATTACTTGTAATGTCTAATCTTTATCTTGTGATTATTTTAACAATATGAGTAGCTAAACCCTCCAATGTTAGGGGGTGTCCTTGATTTGACTCTATAAACAATTTTGATTCCTTAATTTCTTTTATACAATAATCTTGTCTATTTGATTTAATTGTACAATGTTTTTATGCATTCCTGATCGAACAAATGGATTGATTTTTTTTTATTGTTAACAACCAATTGGACCGCGGTTGTTAAGGTTTTTGTATAATTAGGATATAATAGATATCACCTAGGACTAGGGATGCCCTATAGTTACTAAATTTAATCCTTGATAAAATAAAGGCTTGACTCCATTAAATATCTCTAAGGATGTAGGATGTAGGATGAATGGTTAAAGGTTTTCCCACTAAGGACTCAGGGGAAGATAATCTAAAAGGATGATAATTGAAGAATACGAAGTTCTTGAAGAGATCACGATTCAAGGTTGTTACAAGGAAAATTATAAACCACACCCTAGCATGCTCCTCAAATCTGTGAAAAAACCCTAATTTACATTCTGCTTATTTTTATTTCTACTAAGTGACAATTCCTAAACCAAAACCTCAGTTAAAGTTTTTGTTTAATTGAACATGAATTGAACTAGATAATTGCATCCTTCAACCATCTGTCAGCTCGAGCATAGATCTTTCATCGGAAAGATCAATGAAGATGCCAATAAGAATTTGCAGAGATTCTTCCCCATGAGTACTACTTTGAAGATTTAGGGGCACTCTGAAGAAGTCAAGAAATTAAGGATGTTCCCGTTCACGCGGTCTGAATATGCTGAAGAGTGGTTTTACTCATTGCTTGCTGAAAGTATCACCACTGAGAACATATGGAGAAGACTTTTCTTGATGAGTACTTTCCTGCTTCTGTTTATATTCGCAAAAGATAATGATATTATGAATTTTAACAGAAGGAATAAGAGTCATTAGGTGATGCCTATAAGAGGTTCAAGAGGTTATTAGTAGCCTGTTCCATTCATAACATGGGTCAAACAGAGAAAATGCAAATATTTGTAAATGGCCTTCGAATGAAACCAAATCAGCTTATTGATACAACAGCTGGTGGCTCATCCAACTTTACAACAGCCACTGGTGTGAAGAAGATTATTAAAGCCATTGCTGCAAGTTAGCATCTGGAGCTATATGACAGTGTTGCAAGTAAACCAAAGGGAGTGATTGATTTGAAGTTGTAAATTAATAAGTAGCTGAAAGTTGAAGAAGCAATTGTTGCAGAATTAGAGAAAAAGCTGAAAATAATGAACGTGGGTAATCAAGAGGTAGCTGAGGTTCAACAGGTGCAGAAGGTAGCTTGTGAAATTTGTAGTGGACCGCACCTTACGGTGAAATGTCTTGTACTCCACAATTAATTGAGGGGATAAAATTCTTGAGGCAAAATAACTCATATTCTAACACCTATAATCTTGGGTGGAAGAATCATCCTAACTTCTCTTGGAAAGATCAGCAGCAACAAGCTCCTCAAAAGGCAAAGTGGAAGGTGGCTATTGAAAATATGGTTGCTAATACCTCTCAATTTCAATAAGAGACAAGGAGTAATCACAGGAATACCACAACTGCAATAAAAAATTTGGAAGTTCAGATCGGTCAGATTGCACAACAGGTCGCGCTGTGAGAACAAGAAAATCAGAAAAGTCATGAGAATGTGATTACTGTCAAAATAAGGAGTGAAAAAGTTGTTAGAGAAAAAGAAGATAAGGTGAAGTTTTATGACAGTATCATAGAAGTAGAGCTGGAAGTGAGAGAGAACAGGAAAAAACAGGAAGAAGTGGTATCACATGTGAAACCAGTTGAAGAGAAAACTAAACCAGAAATCAAGTTATCATATCCATCTCGAGTTGCAAATAAGGACACAAAAGAGAAAGAGTTTGATAAACTTGTCCAGTTGTTCAAAAATTTAGAGATCAATATACCATTCTTTAAAGCACTCGAGAAAATGCCTTTGTATCATAAATTCATGAAGAAGGCATTATCAAAGAAGAGATCAACAAGAGAGGGATCGGTATCCTGTGATGAAAAATTGTGTGTAATTGCATCCGAGAAGAAATACTTGTCAAGCAAAAGGATTCTGGTCAGTTGCAATACCATGCACCATAAAAGACAGAACTTTCAAAAGGGTTCTAGTTGATTATAGTTCTAGTGTGAGTTTGATTCCATTGTCTATTTTCAAAAATATGGGTATTGAGAAGATAAGCGATAGTGGGATGAAATTGAAATTTACTGATCACACCATCAAGAAGTCATATGGGATAGTGGAAGATGTATTATTAGAAATTGACTATTTTGTTTTCCAAGTTGATTTTTAGATCATGGACATCCCTGAAGATGAAGAGACTCCTATCATTCTTGGTTGACCATTTATGCTGACTAGTCGATGCAATTTTGATATCGAGACAAGTAATCTGACACTGAAATCATTTGATGAGGATATAACTTTGAAGGTGTTGGAGATCAAAAAGCATGGTGTAGATGAAAAGAATCAAGCTTCATATGGTATGATCAAATTAGCAGGAGATATCATAAGTTTAAAATCACCCCCGGAAAAAGTCTCTAGCATAAGCTCTCAGGTGGCATCAATAAAAACTTATAAGTTCAGATCAGAAGTCAAGAAGAGAAAGAAAAGGAAACTAAAAGGTGAGAATACGGAAGTTGGAAAGGACTGGAAGTACAAAGTGGTCAATGCTTTTGATTTGAATGAGTTCTGGGTTACGGAAAAGACAAGCAACAAGGTGCGGAAGAAGAAGTACCCCCCATAAGGGGAAGAACCGCTGAGCCATACGACGTTAAATGAAGCGCTTCATGAGAGGCAACCCAAGATTTTAAATAACTTAGTTTCTTTTTGTATTTGTTTTGTTTTGTCTGTAGGTAATAAAAAGGGAATCTTATTGGTGAAAGCTAGAAGGCAACAGCTAGTGATGCATTTCCCTCTGTGATTCACCTTTCTCGAGCTTGTTCTGAAACATTTTGGATAATGTTTAGTTCATGTTTGGGGGGGGGGGGGTATTGATTTTCTTTTTATTGCTTTTATGTTCAATCTGTTTGTTGATTTTATGCTAAGTGTTGTGTAAATTCACAAGTTGAAGTACTTCCCAAATTTTTCCTAATTTTTTTGTTTTGTTCAAGAACTTGTTTCTCATAGAGTTCGGGAATAGTATATAGAGACAAAGGGATGGTTGTTGGGAGGTAGGAAGTTTGAAATAATATGACAGTGATACGACTCTAACGTGTAGATTTCTACCATAGTGCTTGAATCCTGAGAAGTACTCCTGAAGTAGTTTATCCTCATAGTCTGGCATAATATAGATTCACATGCATGTATGATTGACGGAGAAATAAATAAATTTGTCACCAAATGATGAAAAGGAAGTAAAAGGAAACTGACTCGCTAAGTTGGGTAGCTCTCACCCGGTTATTTAGCCCAAAGGGGGTTGATCCCCAAACGTCGTCCAAAAGGATAATATATAACTGCAAAGTTTAAAAATTTCACCGGTAAATAAAAGTAGCCAATGTTGCTATTTGATGCCTAATTAAAATTATTTATTAGTCTTGTGTATGTGATGATCATCATAATTCTCATTGCCTTAATTTGACTGTCCGGATGAAAAAGGAGGAAAATCAGAAAGAGACTTAAGACAAACTCTTTGCGTCATGTGAACATCGGACAGACCGCGTTTTGATTAATTTGAACGGATGTCTCACGTATGAGTATCGGACTTCTGTGATTTTCATGAGTTCTTGTAATGGTCGTTTGAGGTCAAGCAACGGTTTAAGTTTTGGGGGGTTTGATCAGTGGTTTTTACACAGGTATTTAGTATGGATTTTAGTTATTGTTTCTTTTTAATTGACGAGTATTTTATTTCATTTTACCGCATTTTATGCTTTGGTTTTGTGTTTTATTGTTTTCAGGTTCAAAAGAATAAAACAGGACAAATCGGGGCAGAAAAGTGCAGAATTTAGAGTTTCAGAGGAAGTACTACAGGAGCCCTGACACGGGTGGCCGTGTCACTTGACACGGGGCATGTCAGGGGGAAGACTCGGGAAGCATGGAAACAAGGGGCTAACACGGGCGACCGTGTCATGTCGCCTGAAACGGCCCGTGTCATGTCGCCTGACACGGCCCGTGTCATGTCGCCTGACATAGACTGTTTCAAGCTAACTACACCGAAGCGTGAGAAAGCAAAGTCACAGATGTTGACATGGGTGCCCGTGTCGCACGACACGACCCGTGTCAAAACACTTGCATGGAATTATGATTAGAAGCAAGAAACAGAGGCTGACACGTGTGTCTGTGTCGCATGACACGGCCCGTGTCGACCAAGGCGTTAGGAATTATGATTTTTGGGGTTTTAAGTGTCTTGGATCATTAAGGGTACTTTGGACATTTTGCATTACTGGGGGATGACCTAATACTAATAAAACCTGTTTGTGAGAAGAAGAAAAACTTTTTAGCAGCGAAGAATAGTTTACATGACTAAAGATTAGGGAGATCAAGGTTCTTGGAGAGCGGAAGATTATCATAAGCAGAAGCAATTGAAGATCGAAGCTATCCAGTTACTTGTAATGTCTAATCTTTATCTTGTGATTATTTTGAACAATATGAGTAGCTAAATCCCCCAATGCTAGAGGGTGTATGTAACGCCCGTAATTTAATTAATTATTTAATTAAATTATTTTTGGAATATTTGAGAAGATGTGTCGTGATTAATGGATTTAATTATTTTATTAAGTGGTGAAATAATATTAGAAGTATAATATTATTTGATGTGGGCTTGTTTTTAAGGAATGTAAGTAGTAATAAGGGGATGTATTAGTTTTAAGCCCAATAAGGAATAAAGAATAATAGGTTATTTTATTGTTGCTAGAAAGAATAGAAAAGAGGAGGCAGTAGAAGAATAAGGATTGAGAAGAAGACCGTGAAGCTGCTGGAAAAAGAGGAAAAACAGCAGAACGAGGTTTGAACCGGAAGATTATAGAGCGACCTTCAATCCAAGGTAAGGGTGGGGTTCTGACTCTATAGTTGGGTTCATGATAATTGGTATGTGAGGTTAGAGGTGACTGTTGTCTTGTTCATGAATTGAATGTATATGATGTTGTATGATGAAATTGATGAATTTTAGATGAATAATGATGTTCCGGTGCTGTTTAATTGATGTATAATTATTGGATAATTGTAAGTGATGATTATCTATGATTAGATTAAGTTTTTAGGAATTAAAGTATGGAATCCATAGTGAAAACACATAGAAAATCACAGAAATTATGCAGGACAGAGCAGTATGTGTCGACCCCAAATGGTATGTGTCGATACAAGCAGACCCTTAGACCCAGGATGAGTCGACACGAAGGAGTCTTGCGTCGATCCATGAGGGCTTTTAGACTCGGGATGAGTCGATACGTAGGAGCATGTGTCGATACATGCTATGTGTTAGACTCAGGATGAGTTAGATACAAGAAAGGATGCTTCGACTCATGTTGCGAGTTTAGTGCAGTGCGCGTCAATCCAAGACGTTATGCGTCGATCCATGTTGCCTGGTTTTTGGCAGAATCAGTTTGAGAATGATGTAACTTGAGTTTTCGGACTCCGTTTGAGGTGTCGTTCGAAGCGTTGAATAGCTAACGCGATGAGATTTATTCTTAAGGGTTAAAATGAAGATAGGAAGGATAACCATAGGATTTGAATCAGTTCCCGTGTTGATCGTTATGTTGGTTTTGTGGAGAAGAATGACGATGAGATGCTTAGAAGTTGTTGTTTGATTTGTAACAGTAGGATTAATAATAATAACGATGTAATATTATGGAATAGTAGTAGTGATTTAGAAGTAAGCCTTAGTTGGTTAATTTATTATAGGAAATATCTAGTATAGGCCTACGGCTAACATTGTGAAATTGATGAGTTACTGTCGTATTAAAGTACAACTGAGTTATTGATGAGATGTTATTAATGAAGTTGTGTTTGATGAATAAATGATGTTTGATGAATTATTATGAATGATATGAGATGTTTGTTGAAGAGATGTTGAGATGCTTTTGATATGTAGGCCTTTGGCCAATGATGATGTTGTGTTGAGATGTTGTTAATTGTGGTGTTGTTATTATATTCATGATTGTGTCGCATACATTGCATTTTGAGATGGAGCTTATGCTCGTTGAGATGGCCTGTATTGGCGAATATTGAGATGAAGGATTATGTATTATTTATGCCTCTATTAATTGGAAAACTTTTGAGATGGGAGTTCTTCTCCAAATGGTACCACATGCATTTGCATAGTATTGAGTCGCATTATATGACTGCATAAAGAAGTGTTTATTGATGTGATGAATGTGTATTATTATTGTTGTTGATTATGAGATGGGAAGTGGTGATGTTATGTGATCTAATTTAATATATTAATTATCATGCGCTTTATTATATTGTTAGATATCTCACCCCTTCTGTTTGAATGTTGCCCTTATGTTGGTAACGTGCAGGTAATCGAGAGTAAAGGCTGTATACCTTCAATAGTTCGAGTCGGTGTCATTGCTCTGATATGTAACACTCGGGGGGATGAAAGCTTGTTGCTTTTGATTGTTGATTATTCAGTTGTTGAACTTTAAGTTGATTATTATTAAATTGTGTTGTTTTGAAGTTGCTGTAATGATGATAGAGATGTTATTAAGAATTTCCGATGCGTAGATGTTGAATTATTTAATTAAAGATGTCATGATGATGGTTCATCCGATGTTTTAAAAGTGTTATATGTCCACGATGAATGTAATGAATTTTGATAGAAGAATTATGACATCCCGATTCGTTTGCATGAATGATTTTTATAACTCTGATTTATTTATATAATTGTCGGGGTAGAATTGGGGTGTTACAAAGTTGGTATCAGATTAAAAGGTTGGTCTGACCTTGTCGTCGATTCGTAGTTGTTTAACAATCGAGTATTGTTAATTTGATTTCTAATCGTTGTTTATGTTGTAGTGATAAGTTGAGATGGCTGGAAGGAATGATGTTGCACTTGCTACTGCTTTAGAAGAAATGGCTCATGCGATGGAGAATCAGTCGAATGCTGACGTGAATGCTGGATATCATAGCTTGGCGAATTTCTAGAGAGAGAATCCACCTACGTTCAAGGGAAAGTATGATCCTGACAGAACATTGGAGTGGTTGAAAGAGATTGAGAGAATCTTCCGTTTGATGGACTGCACTCCAGCGTAGAAGGTTCGGTATAGGACTTATATGCTAGCAGTCGAGGCTGATGACTGGTGGCTAGAGACATGTCATAAGTTGGAAGCTGCAGGTGAGAATGTCACTTGGGCTGTGTTTCGAAGGGAGTTTCTGAGGAAGTACTTTCCTGAAGATGTCCGTGGTAAGAAGGAGATTGAGTTTCTTGAGTTGAAGCAAGGGAATATGTCAGTTGTTGAGTATGCTTCCAAGGTTGCTGAGTTAGCTAAGTTTTATCCACATTACGGTGATGCTGATGTTGAGTTTTCAAAGTGTATCAAGTTTGAGAGCGGGTTGCGTTCGGAGATCAAGAAGGCAGTGGATAGCAGAAGATCCGTGTCTTTGCTGATTTGATTGATAGTTGCAGGATTTATGAGGAGGATAATAATGCTCATTACAAGATTATCAGTGAGAAGAGGGGTAAGCACCAACAGAATCATGGTAAGCCTTATGATGCCCCAGTTGGTAAAGGTAAACAGAAAGTTGCTCAGGGTCATAGGACTAGTGGGGGAGATGCTCCTACTGGTGTGGTTTGCTTTAAGTGTGGAAAATTGGGGCACAAGAGTAATGTGTGCACTACTAAAGTGAAGAGATGTTTCCGTTGTGGCAAGAACGGACATGTTGTATCTGAGTGTGAACATAAGGATGTGATTTGTTTCAATTGTAGAGAAGAAGGGCACATTGGTAGTCAGTGTCCGAAACCGAAGAGGGCTCAGACAAGTGGTAAAGTGTTTGCTTTGGTGGAGGATCAGACAGCTGCTGAGGACATACTTATCAGAGGTACATGTTTCATTAATAGTATTTAATTACTATTATTGATATCGGTGATACGCATTGTTTTATTGCTGCTGATTGTGTTGAAAGATTAGGCCTTATGTTGTCTTCTTTGAATGGGGAAATGGTCGTCGATACTCCAGCCAAGGGGTCGATGACTACTTCTTTAGTGTGTTTAAAGTTTCCCTTATCGATCTTTGACTGAGACTTTGCTGTCGATTTGGTTTGTTTACCGTTAAGAGGTTTAGATGTGATTTTGGGTATGAACTGGTTAGAGCATAACTGTGTTCATATTAAATGTTATGACAAGTCTGTGAGGTTTTCTACTCCTGAAGCAGAAGAAGATGGTCTGTTATCTGCTAGACAGTTGAGGAAGTTGATGCAAGAGGAAGCACAGATGTTCTCATTGATGGCGTAGCTATCTGTAGAGACTCAAGATATAATTGAGGAATTGTAGGTGGTGTGTGAATTTCCTGAAGTTTTCCCTGATGAGATTCCTGATGTACCACCGGAGAGGGAAGTTGAATTTGCTATTGATCTTGTACCTGGTACCATACCTGTGTCTATGTCACCATACAGGATGTCTGCATCTGAATTGTCAGAGTTAAAGAAGCAATTGGAGGAGTTACTTGAAAAGAAGTTTGTAAGACCAAGTGTATCACCGTGGGGAGCTCCAGTGTTGTTAGTAAAAAAGAAAGATGGAAGTTTGAGGCTTTGTGTTGATTATAGACAGTTGAATAAAGTGACGATTAAGAACAAGTATCCGCTTCTAAGAATAGATGACTTGATGGACCAATTGGTGCATGCCCGCGTGTTTAGTAAGATTGATTTAAGGTCGGATTACCATAAGATTAGAGTGAAGGATGAAGATATCCAGAAGACGGCTTTCAGAACGCGTTATGGTGAGTATTCGGTGATGCCTTTCGGTGTTACTAATGCGCCGGGAGTATTCATGGAATACATGAATCGTATCTTTCATACTTATTTGGATCGGTTCTAAGTGGTGTTCATTGACGATATTTTGATTTACTCTAAGTCAGAAGAAGAGCATGCTGAACACTTACGAGTAGTATTGCAAGTTTTGAAAGAGAAGAAGTTGTATGCAAAGTTGTCCAAGTGCGAGTTTTGGTTAAAAGAGGTTAGTTTTCTTGGTCATGTGATTTCAGGTAGTGGCATCGCTGTAGATCCATCAAAGGTTGATGTTGTGTTGCAATGGGAGACTCTGAGGCCAGCTACTGAGATTAGAAGCTTTTTGGGATTAGCTGGTTACTATAGAAGGTTTATCGAAGGTTTTTCCAAGTTAGCACTTCCCTTGACTAAGTTGACTTGTAAAGGTAGAGTTTTTGTATGGGATGTTCAGTGCGAAGAAAGTTTTTCAGAATTGAAGAAGAGGTTGACGTCGACTCCGATTTTGATGTTTCCTAATCCAGGAGAGCCTTTTGTGGTGTATTGTGATGCTTCTAAGATGGGTTTAGGAGGTGTGTTATGCATAATGGTAAGGTAGTTGCTTATGCGTCAAGGCGGTTAAGGACTCATGAGAAGAACTATCCTACGCATGATTTAGAGCTTGCTGCAGTTATTTTTGTGTTGAAGATTTGGAGGCATTATCTTTATGGTTCTAGATTTGAAGTGTTTACTGACCATAAGAGTTTGAAGTATCTTTTCGATCAGAAGGAGTTGAATATGAGGCAGCGAAGATGGTTGGAATTGTTAAAGGATTATTATTTTGGTTTAAATTATCATCTAGGAAAAGCGAACGTGGTAGCTGGTGCGTTAAGTCGAAAGACTTTACATATGTCAGTAATGATGGTTAAAGAGTTAGAATTAATTGAGGAGTTCAGAGATATGAGCTTAGTTTGCGAGGTTACTTCGCGAAGTATTATGTTGGCTATGTTGAAGATTAATAATGAATTTCTAGACAGTATCAGAGAAGCTCAGAAGTTGGATGTTAAACTGGTAGATTCGATGGTTATAATCGGTCAGTCTGAGAATAATGATTTTAAGTTAGATGTGCAGGGTGTGTTGAAGTTTCGTAACCGGATTTGTATTCTTGATGATGCTGAGATGAAGAAGGTGATACTGGAAGAGAGCCATAGAAGTAAGTTAAGTATTCATCAAGGAGCTACAAAGATGTATCAAGATTTGAAAGGTTTGTTTTGGTGTCCTAGAATGAAGAGTGATGTGGCTCGATTTATGTATGCATGTTTGACTTGTCAGAAGTCGAAAGTTGAACATCAGAAGCCTACATGGTTAATACAACTGTTAGAAGTTCCAGAATGGAAATGGGATAACATTCCAATGGACTTTGTGACGGGGTTGCCTAATTGTTTACCGTTGTTTTTGGTAAACAACCGCTGATCTCCAAAAAGGTAAGTTTTTTGGTTTACTTACGAGACCGATCAAACTAATCCCAGGACATATGCTAATTTTTATGTAAAATGAGTAAGAAGGAAGAACACACGTTCGACCCAGAGAAAGGATGTTTGAGATTGTTGAAAAGTAAGCAAAAGTATAAAAATGCAAGTAAAAGAAGTAAAAAGATAACTTTGCAGGATAATGGTAAAGTAATGTAAAAAGACTTTCATTAAGGAAAAAAGGTGTTTCCAACGTACATTGCTCAGCTTTATCCTTTCTCACGTAGTTACTTGGATAATATTTGAGATATTTAGTACAATAGGTTGAACACACTTGAAAATTACACAAGCTTCTTAATTTATACTAAAAATAGGTAACCGTCGAGGGGACATTCTGCGCTAGGATGAAGACAAGTGTCTTCTTCATGTCTCTCGACCCATAGCTTTTGGCCATGTTGCCTCTTCTCAGACGTTGATGAAAACTGCCTTTCCCTCTGTTGCACCCCAAAATTTGCCCTCTCGTGTTTTCCAAAGTCTTCCCCCTGCATGGTTGATCACAAACTCTTGCCTAAGGAATAAGGAAAATTTTTGAGTGTTACTCTAAGAATTTCGATTGGCATTCTGAAGGAGCACTTCAATTGGTATTCTGAAAGACCCTTCGATTGGCATTCTCAAGAAGCATTTCGATTGGCATTCTGAAGGAGCATTTCGATTGGCATTCTGAAGGAGCATTTCGATTGGCATTCTGAAGGAGCACTTCGATTGGCATTCTGAAGGAGCACTTCGATTGACATTCTGAAAGACCCTTCGATTGGTATTTTGAAGGAGCATTTCGATTGGTGTTCTGAAGGAGCATTTCGATTGGCATTCTGGACAAGTACTTCGATTGGCATTATAACAGTGTCCTTCGATTAGAATTCCAGAAGGTCCATTCGAAGAGGCATTCGAAGGGTCCATTCGAAGAAGCTTTCGAAAAGCATTCGAAGGACGCCATCAGCCCATTCGAAGGAGGTCATCAAGAGGGCGCGCAAATCAACATGTCCAGGTTCATTCAAGAGACACAAATGTTTCAAAAAAGGAAATTATTTAATGTGTCCGTTTCTTGTCTCATGGCATTTAGTGGCCTGTTTAATGGTTGTCTCTTGCCATTACTGCACCCTCACACCCCTATAAATACAGAGGCCAGTGGCACATTACAAGGACACGAAAATCACACGAAAATCACACGAAAATCAGAGGAAAATCATAGAACGAAACACACAAAACTCTACAGGAGAACACACAGAAAAATTGCCTCAAAGAGCCAAAGCAGTCCTTCAGATCAAAGGTGCCCACGCCCAGAAGCTCAGATCGAAGGTGCCCACGCCCAGAAGCCCCCAGATTGAAAGTGCTCCCATCCAGCCAGTGCCAAATCGAAGGTCCCAACTACTGTAAGAGAGGGTAAATTGTCAAAAAAAAAACTTTTCATTTTGCATAACACATTATTACTTGTTGTTACCTTGATTTGCCATCCTAGACAGGATCGAAAGGCCTGAGTTTGGCACCCAGGTCATGTTTTTCGTGTGCTAACATTTGCTGCAGATTTAGCCTGAAGAGACCCCAATAAGTGCAGTATTGAAGGGCCTGAGATTCAATACCCAGGCCCTGCATTTTATTTCGCTCACATGATTTTGCAGGTATAACATCCCAGATCGAAGGAGAGCCCTTCTCTGGATCGAACCCATTAGCATGCTGGATCGAAGGAAGCATCTCCTTCCTGGATCGAAAGCCATGACCTCCATGATCGAAGGGAAATCCTCTTCCCTGGATCGAAGGCTACTCACGCCTTACTGTCTGGCCCAATCGAAAGTCACTTCCTCTGGATCAAAGCTCCCTTTTTTATCCCTGGATCGAAGGATGCCCTTTGTATTTTTATTTTTGTTTTCGTTATTTCTTTATTGACCTTATCATTTAAATTAACATTAAAATCAAAAAACCACAAAAACATTAGTATAGTTTCTTTTTCTATTAAAATTAACTTTGTTAATTAATCTCTTAATTATCTTAACATTTTCTCAAAAAAAACTAAAATTAAATAGATTTAGATCATTTTCCCAAAATAAACTAAAACAATAAAAAGATTTTATTCTTAGAATTTTTAGAGTTTATTTCCAGATTTGCGCGCGTTTATTTTATTGTAATTGCCTACTGGTTTGTAATAGCTGATACCTTTTACGCTTTACTGCTTTATTCTCCCAATTTTGGACATGTAAATAATCCCCCTCCCCGAAAGCCTTGTAATAGCGTAGGATTTAAAATTTCCGCACTTTAAATTTCTGTACATATATTAACTGTTTAGATGTATGCTAACTAGGATTGTATGACAAGATCTATCTTAACTTAAAATCAACAGTAGCTCACCATAACATGTACAAAGATAACATAAACTGAAAATTGACACATGCACATGCCACTCTTGGGGTACACCTCACTTGGTTGCCTTGAACGTGGTCATTAAGTATAGGATGTTTTAGAGGTCGTCCTTTTGTCCCAAGATCATAAGTTGCCTCGAAATGGTTGCCTCGATAAAAAATGATCTAAGACATTAGGATTACCACTAAAGCGTCCTAATGTTGCTTTAGTGACCACAAGTCCCTTAAATCGGATTGACCCGAAAACTTCAACGACGGTGCTACCTACTCCTTAATAGTGGGATAGCACTGTCTAAAGGACATTTTCACAATTAAATTCCTTTTTGAGTAGGTAGAGGTTCTTAAGTACTTGCTCTTTTTAAAAACAAAACAAAAACTTTTCGCACCTACACTTTCTTCAAAAAACAAAATTCTTTTCAAAACCCACAATCACAAAGAAAAGCAAAACTTTTGAAAACATAGTGAGCAAGTACCTAAGAGCCCGTGGATAACCACGGATAGAAAGGGTGCTAACACCCTCCCTTTCTATAATCTACCTCCCGAACCCGAGAAACATCTCGAAAAGGAATTTTTCTGTGCTTTTGTCCTTTCCCTTGTTGGATAAAATAAAAGACGGTGGCGACTCTTGCTTAACCGCGACATTTTGCGAAAACAAACGCAAACGCGAACCGGCATTCCGAAAACAGTCAGTTCTCGTTCCCACCGATCACAGAACTGGAGACTCTGCTGGGGATTGATTATAAGTGAGGTGTACCTTAGGATCAGATCACTTGTGTTTTCAATTGTATGCTTTGTATGCTTTAAATTTTGTGGGTTTGTATCGGAGTTCTATAGATCCTAACCCGGATCTGGGGATACCCTTTAGGTAAGTAGCAACAAACTGTGAGGGAACTGTGCGGGGTATACCGATATGGTTGAAACAGTAGCTACATTGATGTGGCACTTTGGTGAGTACCGGTAACCCTTGAGTTAAGTCAAGGAGAGTACGGGGCCGCCGCGTGGTGTCGTGAAGCATCAATTGACCTTAGAACCTTACTTGACTATCTTGGCCTTTTTTAGGGGTAGTGAGATGACCGACTTTGGTGCAGTCCGAAGTTGGTAGATACTCGATACTACACTCATTGAGGGTTGTTTTCTTGGAATATTTTGGTCGCCAGTTAAGTGGCTAAACCAAAACAATGAACATAGAAAACAATCCAATGATATTGAGCTCCTTAGAACCCGGTTACTATTTATAGGACAGGTTTTTGAGCCAACTACACTCAAGAGGGTACTTACCTATGAAACTCTATGCCAGCCTAAACTTAAGGCTGTTTTTTGTGACTTGTGTGCCTTCAAACTTGAACTACTTGCACATTCTTGTTATCTGACAACATGAGTTCCTTGCAGGTTTTGTTTATAGTCCTTATCCAATATCTGGATTCATTGCAGGGCTTACTTACATCGCTTCACACTTGTGCTTAAACGCATAGAATACACCTCATAACATCATACCTTAACATTTCCTTAACCATTTCAAGGATCTCAAGGGTCTGTGATGCAGGTTATGGTAAATCAAATGGCTAGCAAGGGGCAAAGGGGATTTATTTTCCTCTAGCCAAGGTTGTCTAGAAATCCAAGCATGATAACTTGAGTCAGGGGCTATGACCCACTCGATATGGTAAGCTTGACTCTTGAAGAAGGACTCTCAGCAACATGAAGTTCCTTCAATCAAGCTACCAGATTCGGATTCTAACAGTTTCTTATTTACCCCGCGAGATCCTTGAAAACATTGCATACATATATCATACATATCATTGCATAACAGGTCTCCCAGTACAGGTCTCTTATCTTCTTCGCTGTTTATTTCAGCAATCATCATGTCTACTGAACCTTCCACTGAGCAAGCTATCAAGGCCCTCCAGGCCCAGAATGCCCAATTTCAAGAGTTGGTCATGAGCCTAGCTAAGGGTCAGCAGGACCTGAAGACTCTGATTCTGAAAGAGAGGAAGAAGAAGAAAAAGAGGACCATCATGTTCAATACTAGACGCAGGTTTGGGAACGGGCTGCAGGAAGAAGTTGATCTGACCACCCCGTCTGAAGGAAAAGACAGTCCACAAGAAAGGAGGGCTCCTAGCCCTGAAGTCTCCGACAACGAGACAGACTATGATGAAGAACAGTATCCTCCTGCTGAGGATAAGTACAAACAACTGGAGGATCGTTTGAACGCTATGGAGATACAGAAGGTGCACGGTCTAGACTTCGGAGATCTGGGTCTATCATCTGGGGTGGTGATTCCCCATAAGTTCAAGGCACCTGCCTTCGCCAAGTATGACGGAGCTTCCTGTCCTAAGCTGCACCTCCGGTCATATGTGAGGAAGATCCAACCTTACACTGCTGATAAGAACTTGTGGATCCACTTCTTTCAAGATAGTCTCTCAGGGACTCAGCTTGAATGGTTCTGTCAACTGGAAGGAGCTAACATCCGCAACTGGGAGGACCTTGCTGCTGCTTTTTACAAGCAATACCAGTATAATGCCGACCTTGCTCCCATGCGTACTCAGCTTCAGGGTATGTCTATGGGTACAGGCGAAGGCTTTAAGGACTACGCTCAGAAGTGGAGAGATCTTGCTGGAAGAGTCCAACCCCCTCTGTCTGATAGGGAGTTGATGGACATGTTTCTTGGGACTTTTTCTGGTCCCTATTTCAAACACTTGATTGGAAGCTCTTCAGCTGGATTCACCGAGCTAATACTGACCGGCGAAAGGGTCGAAGCTGGCATCAAAAATGGGAAGATTCAAGAAGAAACACCTTCTGATGTTCAGAAAAAGCCCTACAATGGGAAGAAAGAATCCAATGCTGTGTATGGTCAAAAGGGTCGTCATGACCAATACGTAGGAGAAATCTTGATCTCTAATCCTACGCCTGCTCAACAAAGACAGGGGCATCAGCGTAAGGAGGTCGCGCCTAAAAGACAATTCACTAGGATCAACATGTCACTGGGTCAAGCGCTACAACTCCTGTTGGAGGCAGAGCTGATTACATTAAAGGCTCCTCTCCGGAACCCAAATACTTCCGCTCCTACCTATCATCCCAATGAAAGGTGTGCATACCACTCTGACAGTCCGGGACATGACACAACCAACTGCTGGGCTCTGAAGAATAAGGTCCAAGACACGATTGATGCCAAGGAGATCAAGTTTGACCCTCCGGAGACTCCAAACATAATATTGCTCCTATGCCGAATCATTGAGATTGTTTTTGTTTCATTTGAATTTTCAAGTTGTAACCTCTTTGTTATTCAAACAATTATCTATTAATGCCAAACTTTGTTTCATTAATGCATTGCATATGTTTGTCTTGATTTGATCCAATCATTTTAAATACATTTAAACTATGCTTTTTACTCATTCAACTCTTGCTAAAAGTTACAAGCCTTTAGAGGGAGGATGACGAAACAATGCCATAATCTCATATAGTATGCTTTTGGACAGACCTTGCTGACGATGTACAGGCATTTCTTTCAAATCCTAAACACTGGAGTTATAAGGAAGATAATCCCTAGTCAACCCCTTCGAGCCAAAGAAGTAGGAGTTTTTTGTTTTAAACACAAATTGAAACCTTTGATTTAAACCTGGGGCAGGGTAGTCTCTCAGTTAATTCAAAAGATGTGTATTGAAGTCGCAAAACTCTCAGTTCATAATACAACGAACGACATCAAAAGCATTCCTCTGGAATCAAAAGACAGTGATGGTTCCTTATCTCATAGGAAGTCAATCTCTCAAAAAAAGAAGAAGAGAAAAGACCACTGAACCAAAACCTATAAAGGAAGCTTAAGAAAGCTGGGGCATCCCGTTGACTGTAATCTCGAAAATAAGAACAGACAGGCAACAATTAGGGATAGCAAATCAAAAGAACGAGGTCGCTAAAAATCCTCAATAACATGAAAAATGTTGCAAAAATGACTGCCTTCCAACAAATTCAACTTGTGTGAACCATCACCAAAAACGTCGTTCCAGACTCATTTGGAGTTCAAATGCACAATTAACTGAGTTTAGGATTGAAGAACATCACGAAGAGCGGGTGGGTACAAATATACTTTGAGCCTTTATCCTTTGTTTCTTAAACTGTGAACCAAGCCACGTTACAACCCTTCAAAAGTCCTAACTGAAGCATGGGTTAGTTCGAAAGCATAATGTTACAAAAGGTATCCTGACTCCTGTAAGGCTTTGCCCTAAATCTTGTGTTGAATTTGTCTTATAAAGAGTTTTCTGCTAAAAAACGCATTTTTCAAAAACTTCGAGACAAGCATAAACTTTGCATTATCTGAATATCACTGTTTACATTTGGCTATTTGTTTGACAGCGGAGAAATTCACACAACGAATATCCGATGAACGAAAGCCCTCTCAGTGAACAAAATCACTTCAAAAAGGATGACACTTCCATTGGCAAATCTCCTATAAATAAGGGGGCATGACATGTCACTATCCAGCACACCTGGGGCAGTCCAGTCAAGATTTCAGGAAATCTCTGAAGAAGTGCAGAGTAACCAGGGGCAAGTCTCCATCTCCGTCGCTTGGGGCATTGAACATCAATCTCAGTGAAGGGTTACGTACACTTGCTACTAGGGGCAATGACAGATCTCCCCAAAATCCTTCTCATAGGATGACTCCCAGCAAGGGTTTGATCTCTGAAAACCTTTCCCCAGCTGAATCAACCTCAAGAATCCTCGAGGGCCTCCCCCAACGAAGATGTCACCTCTCTAACGGACTGACGACAGGGTTTATTTTTCCTAACAACACCAGGGTTCCCCAGCTTGAGTTTACCTCTCCGACTACTACAAATCAAAGGACCACAACTCCTCTTCCCCAGTAGACTCTGGAAGCTTGTCCCCTGCGAAGCACAAATAAGTCTCCTCAGCCAATTTCAGAAGGTTATCCTCAGGAAGTTGCAACTGAAAGATCATCCCCAGCGAAGTTCTTTCTTTCCCCAAGCAGGACTTCTATCCTCAACAAGATTCAATACCACCAGCAACGGTAATCCATCCCCGACGGAGTTTATCATCAAAATCCCCAACAGAGCTTATCAATGGAATCCCCAGCGGAGTTCATCGTTAAAATCCTCAGCAGAGCATCTACTCCCCACAGGGTTTTCATTATCCCCCAGCGGAGTTCTCCTCAAACAACAAAGCATGGATCCCCGGTGGAAACATTTTGAGCAAAATCCAAGACAAAATTACATTTCAACAACATTCATAACATGTGCATACAAAATACATATGACACAAATCTCATTTTACTTTGAGAACATCATTACACAATGCATACATCATGACATTGCATACAACTAACTCTTTACCTTTTCAGGAAAGATCAATCAACATGCAAAGATCCTCACCTTCTGAGATTCCTTCTAGAGATAGTTCAGATGCGATCCAGATATGGCTGACATTCTGATACTTATTCCAGATTCCTTCTAGAGATAGTTCAGATGCGACCCAGATATGGATGACATTCTGATACTTATTCCAGATTCCTTCTAGATATAGTTCAGATGCGATCCAGATATGGCTGACATTCTGATACTTATTTCAGATTCCTTCTAGAGATAGTTTAGATGCGACCCAGATATGGATGACATTCTGATACTTATTCCAGATTCCTTCTAGAGATAGTTCAGATGCGACCCAGATATGGCTGACATTCTGATACTTATTCCAGATTCCTTCTAGAGATAGTTCAGATGTGACCCAGATATGGCTGACATTCTGATACTTATTCCAGATTCCTTCTAGAGATAGTTCAGATGCGACCCAGATATGGCTGACATTCTGATACTTATTCCAGAATCCTTCTAGAGATAGTTCAGATGCGACCCAGATATGGCTGACATTCTGATACTTATTCCAGATTCCTTCTAGAGATAGTTCATATGTGACCCAGATATGGATGACATTCTGATACTTATTCCAGATTCCTTCTAGAGATAGTTCGGATGCGACCCAGATATGGTTGACATTCTGATACTTATTCCAGATTCCTTCTAGAGATAGTTCAGATGCGACCCAGATATGGATGACATTCTGATACTTATTCCAGATTCCTTCTAGAGATAGTTCAGATGCGACCCAGATATGGATGACATTCTGATACTTATTCCAGATTCCTTCTAGAGATAGTTCAGATGCGACCCAAATATGGCTGACATTCTGATACTTATTCCAGATTCCTTCTAGAGATAGTTCAGATGCGACCCAGATATGGCTGACATTCTGATACGTATTCCAGATTCCTTCTAGAGATAGTTCAGATGCGACCCAGATATGGCTGACATTCTGATACTTATTCCAGAATCCTTCTAGAGACAGTTCAGATGCGATCCAGATATGGCTGACATTCTGATACTTATTCCAGACACCTTCTAGAGACAGTTCAGATGCGATCCAGATATGGCTGACATTCTTATACTTATTCCAGACTCCTTCTAGAGACAGTTCAGATGCGATCCAGATATGGCTGACATTCTGATACTTATCCCAGACTCATTCAAACTACAGTCCGGATACGATCCAGATTCAGATGTCATTCTGTCACTCATTCAAACTACAGTCCAGATACGATCCAGATTCGGATGTCATTCTGTCACTCATTCAAACTACAGTCCAGATACGATCCAGATTCGGATGTCATTCTGTTACTCATTCAAATACGTTTCAGATACGCACTAGATGCAGACGCAATTCTGACAATCATCCAGACTCAACTCTATTCTCCAGCAGCTCCGGAATTTATTTTCCCAGCTAAAACATCACACTTCCCTACGTCATAGTGTGGATAAGTACTATAACCTCAACGGTATACTCCCATTGAGCACGAGTCAGTTCCTAGATCTTGATGTTTTCCTCCGTCATAGTGTGGACAAGTTTTATAACCTCAGCGGTATACTCCCGGTGGGCACGAGACAGTTCCTAGATCTTGATGAAGATGTTTCCCCCCAATTGAATTATGAACAGGTTCTTAAAACTCAGCTGAGGCATTCTCCCAGTTGAAGTACAGGCAGGTTCCTAAATCTCAACGAAGTTAGACTTCCCCAGTGGAATCTTCTACAACAACAGGTATGCAAGTTTTCGCTAAGGAATCTCTTATGCGATCGACACTCCTGCAGATGGCATCTATAAGCCCATCCTCCTACCAATAATCTCCAAATGGCATCTGTAAGCCCATTCCCGACATCACAATGCTGATACTACACCATGCGAGTGCAAATTTCTGGGCACTCTAGTGTTCAATTATCTTCCACCCTCGGATCACGAAAGGCTCGAAAGCCAATCTATATCCTCAGGTTTAAGAAAATTGAACAGGGGCAACTGTTGCACCCCAAAATTTTCCCTCTCATATTTTCCAAAGTCTTCCCCCTGCATGGTTAATCACAAACTCTTGCCTAAGGAATAAGGAAAAATTTTGAGTGTTACTCTAATCATTTCGATTGGCATTCTGAAGGAGCACTTCAATTGGCATTCTGAAAGATCCTTTGATTGGAATTCTGAAGAAGCATTTCGATTGGCATTCTGAAGGAGCATTTCGATTGGCATTCTGAAGGAGCATTTTGATTGGCATTTTGAAGGAGCACTTCGATTGGCATTCTGAAGGAGCACTTCGATTGGAATTCTGAAAGACCTTTCGATTGGTATTCTGAAGGAGCATTTCGATTGGTGTTCTGAAGGAGCATTTCGATTGGCATTCTAGACAAGTACTTCGATTGGCATTATAACAGTGTCCTTCGATTGGAATTCCAGAAGGTCCATTCGAAGAGGCATTCGAAGGGTCCATTCGAAGAAGATTTCGAAAAGCATTCGAAGGACTCCATCAGCCCATTCGAAGGAGGTCATCAAGAGGGCGCCCAAATCAACATGTCCAGGTTCATTCAAGAGACACAAATGTTTCAAAAAAGAAAATTATTTAATGTGTCCGTTTCTTGTCTCATGGCATTTAGTGGCCTGTTTAATGGTTGTTTCTTGCCATTACTGCACCCTCACACCCCTATAAATACAGAGGCCAGTGGCACATTACAAGGACACGAAAATCACACGAAAATCACACGAAAATCAGAGGAAAATCATAGAACGAAACACACAAAAATCTACAGGAGAACACATAGAAAAATTGCCTCAAAGAGCCAAAGAAGTCCTTCAGATCAAAGGTGCCCACGCCCAGAAGCTCAGATCGAAGGTGCCCACGCCCAGAAGCCCCCAGATTGAAAGTGCTCCCATCCAGCCAGTGCCAAATTGAAGGTCCCAACTACTGTAAGAGAGGGAAAATTGTCAAAAAAAAAACTTTTCATTTTGCATAACACATTATTACTTGTTATTACCTTGATTTTCCATCCTAGACAGGATCGAAAGGCCTGGGTTTGGCACCCAGGTCATGTTTTTCGTGTGCTAACATTTGCTGCAGATTTAGCCTGAAGAGACCCCAATAAGTGCAGGATCGAAGGGCCTGGGATTCAATACCCAGGCCCTGCATTTTATTTCACTCACATGCTTTTGCAGGTATAGCATCCCAGATCGAAGGAGAGCCCTTCTCTGGATCGAACCCATTAGCATGCTGGATCGAAGGAAGCATCTCCTTCCTGGATCGAAAGCCATGACCTCCATGATCGAAGGGCAATCCTCTTCCCTGGATCGAAGGCTACTAACGCCTTACTGTCTGGCCCAATCGAAAGTCACTTCCTCTGGATCGAAGCTCCCTTTTTATCCCTGGATCGAAGGATGCCCTTTGTATTTTTATTTTTGTTTTCGTTATTTCTTTATTGACCTTATCATTTAAATTAACATTAAAATCAAAAAACCACAAAAACATTAGGATAGTTTCTTTTTCTATTAAAATTAACTTTGTTAATTAATCTCTTAATTATCTTAACATTTTCTCAAAAAAACTAAAATTAAATAGATTTAGATCATTTTCCCAAAATAAACTAAAACAACAAAAATATTTTATTCTTAGAATTTTTAGAGTTTATTTCAGATTTGCGCGCTGTTGTACCCCAAAATTTGCCCTCCCATATTCTTCAAGGTTTGTCAAGAATCATCTTCAAATGGTTCAAGACTACTCAAGAGATTGCACAGTCCAAATGCTTCCTAAGCCAGCTGAAATCAGGGTTTTGGTTCTTTCAAGGAATTTGAGGTTTTCAATGGCTCAATCAAGTCTCATATGCCTATAGACATCCTCAAGCACCTACATGCCAAGTTTCAAGACTCACAGTGCCAAATTCCACAATCAAAAGCTCCATTTGATCCACAGTCAACTGCAGGGGTAAAATGGTCATTTTGCAGTCAAAAGTCAGAAATTTTGGTCAACATCTTATTTTGAGTCCACAATCATCATTTGATCAAGTCTTGATCATGATTCCACAAGCATGGCTCAAAAATCCTCAAGATGCAAGAAGTTGTTATTTTTGGACAGTTGAAAAGTCAACTGCAAACTGACCAGGGCATAACTTTTTCATGGTTCATCAGAAAAATTCCATCCAATGCTCATTTTGAAGGGGATGACATTTCCTACAACTCATATTCACATTCCAAGTCCAATAAATTCTCTCATAAAAAGTTATCAATTTCTACATTATAGGTCAATTTCAAAAGTCAATAAAAATGCACTTTAAGTCAAAGACCATAACTTGAGATTGGTGAATCAAAATGACATGGGACCAAAGGAATTGGTTAGAGGACTTCAATACCTTTCCAAAATGTCCAATAACATGTTCATATCTTCAAAATTGAGCAAGATATGCATTGGAGAAGTTGGGAAATGTTTGGGAACTTTCAAAAGTCAACTTTGCCTAAAACACTTCATTTTTGCTAATGGGCCTCAAATTCCTTCTTGAATCTTTGCCCAAGGCTTATGCACGACCCATTAAGATTAATTAGAATTACTTTCTTATTTTTATTAATTATTTGGATTTTTAATTAATTAATAATTCATTTAATTAATTTAATTATAGGAAAATATCAAAACATGGTTTTCAAATCTTTTTATGAGGCAAATGAGATCAGGGCAAGCTGGCAATTCGTGTACACATCAAGGATATCCAAATCTCCATGATTGGCAAGGTTTTATCAAAGAAAAAGGTTGAAAAAGATTTGATTGGCAATCACATAATGAAACTTGAATACAATGGATTTTTGGGCCTAAAGTTGACTTATTTCTCTTCACATACAAATGTTGAACCTAACCCTAAAGCAAAGAACGTACAAGCTGCTGTGAAACAAGAGAACAAAATTCCAAAAGTTCAAGAAATATTTGAAAACTGAATTCTCACTTGCAGGATAATTCACCCCCTTTTCTTGATTCAATCACGTTGCTGACATTCCCAGGAGTCTATTGCAACCAAGAACGAACTCTAACACTCAAGGAAACGGCCAAACAGAACCACGGTTTGAACAAACTTTTCCACAATCGAAATTCAATTTTTATGCCTCAATAACATGTTTTGATTATTGATTTGCATTTCTAATATCATTCTAAAGCTTTTGGTATAGATTAATTGCATTGAAACGTCTTGAATCAGAATCCACCATTGAAGAATTTTAGGGTTTCGAAGCTTGGAATTTAGGGCTTTCCACATACAGAAAAATTGGACATTGAAACGTGCATGGTTGAATTCGTCAAGGCCAGACGAATCTAACCCAACCATCGCGCCTTTTTTATATCATCTATAGCTCTAATCGCTATTTTTCTCTTTTCCAGTTTATGGGGGTTTAAAACCCCCGCTATTTGATTATTTTTGTTACAGGCCAGATGAAGAAGATGATACGTGGAAGCATGTGACTGAGACATTCAAACTTAGCGCGCGTTATTTTTGTTTTGCATCATAATATTTGTTTTTTGTATATAATATTCATTATCCATTTGTTTAACAAACGCGCATCATAGTTCAACTGGCAAAGGCACTGAAGCGAGGAGCACTGGGACCTGGGTTCGATTCCCAGATCCCCCATATAATTGTTAACCTTTTTTCTAATGCGTTCCAATGCAGCGCCTGTCCAATATTCCACCATGAACCTCACTCATCCAGCGTGCCATGTGTCCCAATCAGCCATCCAAAGGCCATGGGAAGAGGAGTACCATGTTCCAGGTCAAGCGTGCTATGGACAATCAAAGAAAGTCAACGTGGCTTTTTGTGTTAATGGGCCAGATTCAACAAAAAAACCTCCATTGGGCCAACAAACCCCCCTGGTTCACTATTTTTCTATTTATTTGTTTTCTTTCTCTTTTTAATTCTTTTTACTTATTATTATTATTAATTATTATTAACTAATAAACTAATTTTTCATAATAAATTCAGAAATCAAAAATTGTATATATATTTTATTATTTTTACTATTAACTATTATTTTTATAAATAAATATTAACAATTAACTTAGTTTAATTTAGGCCTAATTTTCACCTTTTTCATAAATTATTAAAATAAACTTAGAACTAGGGTTTTTCTTAACTTTTAATTTTAATTCCTTTTTATTTTCATTAAAGATATAAAAAAAATATTAAAAAACATAAAAAACTTTTTTTCTTTAATTAGTTAATTAATTAGTAAACTAGGGTTAATTTTAATTAAATGCAAAGGACCTAAAAACTCATATTTTCTCAAAAGGCTCAAAAACCCTAAGACATTCCAATTTAAGTTTCTTTCCGTATTATTTTTATTTGGATTACTTATGTAACTGCTCAATGGATGTAATAGTAATTAGGATTTACCGCTTTCTTTTATTTCCGCACTTTATCAAAACGGGTCTTTGTTTTTTGGTGATGTATAGACCCGCGCCTTGTAATAGCGTAGCTTTACATTCCCGCACTTTAATTTTCCGCACTCCTAACTGTTAATACGCATGAAAGACTGAATGACAAATTAAAAACAACTCGTAGCTCACAATTGCATGATCAAAGATAAACATAAACTGAATTGAACACACAAGCACATGCCACTTCTAAGGTACGCCTCACTCGTTGCCTCGAATGTGGTCGTCAAGTATAGGGTGTTTTAGAGGTCGCCCTCCTGTCTAAAGATCCAGTCGCCTCGAAATGGTTGCCTCGGATAAAAAGGATCTAGGACATTAGGGTTACTTCTAAGGTGTCCTACTATTGCTTCGGTGACCACACTGTCCCTATAATCGAATTGACCCGAACACCTCCAACGATGGTGCTACTTACCTCTCAATGGTGGGATGGCACTATCTTAAGGATTCTTACACAGCCTAATTCCTTAGGGTAGGTAGATGACTCATGGGTACTTGCTCTCTTCAAAAAAACAAACCAAACATCTTTTCACACTGACACTTTCAAAAGTTTTCAAAACAAATTTTTCATACACTCTTGAGGACAGATACAAGAGTCACTTAGAAATCTTTCAAAAACGAAACTTTTTTCAAACCCACTCATATTTGAAAAGCAAACATCTTTTGAAAACATAAGAGCAAGTACCTAAGAGCCCGTGGATAACCACGGATAGAAAGAGTGCTAACACCTTTCCTTTCTATAAATCTACCTCCCGAACCGAGAGACATTCTCAATAAGGAATTTTGCTGTGCTTTTGTCCTTTCCATGTTGGAGAACATAAAAGAAGGTGGCGACTCTTGCTTACCGCGACATACGTGATCCAACTTTAAACAGTCAGTTCTATTTCCACCGATCACAGAACTGGCGACTCTGCTGGGGATACTTAATAAGTGAGGTGTACCTTAGGATTAGACCACTCTTGTTTTCAATTGCTTGTTTTGTTTGCTTTAAAATTGTGGGCCTGTTTTGGAGTTTCATAGATCCTAACTCGGATCTGGGGGATACCTTTTAGAAGTAGAAACAAACTGTGAGGGAACTGTGCGGGGTATACCGACACGGTTGAAGCAGTTGCTACATTGATGTGGCACTTTGGTGAGTACCGGTAACCCTTGAGTCAAGTCAAGGAGAGTACGGGGCCTCCGCGTGGTGTCGTGAAGCATCAACTGACCTAGAACCTTACTTGACCATCCTGGCCTCTTTAGGGGTAGTGAGATGACCGACTTTGGTGCAATTCGAAGTTGGTAGATACTCGATACTACACTCATTGAGGGTTGTTTTCTTGGAATATTTTGATCGCCAGTTCAGTGGCTAAATCAAAACAATGAACATAGAAAACAACCCAATGATATTGAGCTCCTTAGAACCCGGTTACTTTTGATAGGACAGGTTTTGAGCCAGCCAACTTCAAGAGGGTAATACCTAAACTCCATGCAAGCCTAAAATCTAAGGGCTCTTTGTGTGACTTGTGTGCCTTCAAACTTGACTACTTGCATACTTGTTATCTGACACACGAGTTTCTTGCAGGTTTTGTTTACAGTCCTTAATCTGGGATCATAACAGGGCTTACTTACACCTCATACCTTTGCATCCACGTACATGACATCATACGCATCATACCATCATACCATTGCATACATCCTGCATAAGGACTAATCCATTTCAAGGATCATAAGGGTCTGTGGTGCAGGTCATGATGAACCAACTGTCTAGCAAGGGGCAAAGGGGATTTATTTTCCTCTAGCCAAGGTTGATAACTTGAGTCAGGGGCTATGACCCACTCGATATGGTAAGCCTTGACTCTTGAAGAAGGACTCTCAACAATATGAAGTGCCTTCAATCAAGCTACCGAATTAAAATTCTGACAATTTTCTTGTTTACCCCGCGAGATCCTTGAAAACATTGCATGCATACATACACATCATTGCATAACAGGTACCCTTGTTACATGTCACTTACCTTCTTCGCTGTTTATTTCAGCAATGGCTTTCCAACCAGACAACCAAGACCTTCAAGAGACTCAGTTCAGGGAGATCCTCCTAAATCTAGCCAAGGGGCAGGAAGAGCTGAGAACACTCCTCATGGGGACTTTAGTCAAGAGCAGTCCTGAAGACGGTAAGGATGAACGGCTGAAACATATGCAAGCTGAGATAGACGCAATAAGGACTCAGATGCTGGGGCAGATGGCCCTTATCCAAGGCTTAGCTCGGGAGCAAGAAGAGTTGAAAGCCATGATCAACCAGCTTCAGCAAGACAGTATGAAGCAAGTAGTCAGGGTTGGGGACCAAACCGGTAATCAGCCCCCAAGAAGTCAAAGGTTTGGTTCAATGAATAGACCTCTCCAAGTTGCTACTACCTCACAGGTCCAACATCAACCTCGCCCAGAGCAACGGGTTGATCAGAGCAAGCCAGACAAGCCTAGGAGGCAATTCACCAAGCTCAATGTGTCGCCGTCTCAAGCTTTACAACACCTGTTGAGGTTGAATTTGGTAACTCTAAGGGACCCTCCTAAGAATCCGAACACTACACCTTCAAGGTACAACCCCAACGCCCGTTGCGCTTACCATTCTGACAGCTCGGGACACGACACAAACGATTGTTGGACTCTGAAGAACAAGATCCAGGACCTGATTGATGAAGGAGCAGTGGAATTCACCCAAGGTGGTCAGGCTGAGTTTTTCTACCATCCCTCCAAGGATCACCATTCGAAGTGACAAGTCCTGAGACTAGAAAACTCTTGTTCATTCGAATGTTCAAGTTGTATTTTTCTTTGATTGTTTAAACATTTATTCATGTCAAACGTTGTTATTTCATTAATGCATCGCATATGTCTGTTTTGAATCAATATATTCGCATTCGCTATATTCAAATTGCTTTCATTTTTGTGATGCTCAACTCTCAATTAATGATTCTAAGCCTTTTGAGGGAGGATGACGAAAACGATACCACGATCTTTACAGTATGCTTTTGAACAGACCCCGCTGATGAGGTACAGGCATTGTTTCAAATCCTAAACAGTGGAGTAATAAGGAAGATAATCCCTCGTCAACCCCTTTGAGCCAAAGAAGTTGGAATTTTTCTTTTCACAAAAATTAAAAACCCTTAATCATAACCTGGGGCAGGGTAGTCTTCTCAGTTGATCCAGATGCACAACGAAGGGCATCAAAGGAGTCTTTCTGAAATAAAAGAACGGTGATGGTTCCCTATAATCGTCAAGACAGGCAGTCGTTATCTTTCAAAAAAATAAAAATAAAAGCCCAATAAGTCAAAACCTACGAAGGAGACTTACAAAAAAAACTGGGGCATCCCGCTGACTGTAATCACAAAAGAAACAGTTCAGGCAAAAAGACAGGGATAATAAAATCAAAAGAAAGAGGTCCTACAAACCCTCAACAAAAAAGAAATGACTGCCTATTCAAAATAAACTGTCAACATCCGAACCATCACCGGAATATCAGAGCCAAGACTCAAACAAGATCTAACGCACGATTAGCTGAGTTTAGGTTTGAAGGACATCACGAAGAACGGGTGGGTACAAATAAAATTTGAGCCTTTATCCTTTGTTTCTTAAACCGTGAACCAGGCCACGTTATAACCCTTAAAAGTCCTAGCTGAAGCATGGGTTAGTTCGAAAGCATACTGTTACAAAAGGTATCCTGACTCCTTAAGGCTCGCTGTAAAATCTTAAGTTGACATCACATTTTACAAAGCTTGCTTGTTTTACTGAAAAAACGGCAGTTTCAAAAAACTTCAAGACAGACATAAGCTTTGCATTTTTAAATAACATTGTTTGCATATGACTATTTGTTCGAACAGTAGAGAAATTCGCACGGCGAAGGTCTAAGTGAACAAGAATCTTCTCAACAAAAGGGTCATCTCAAGTGGAAGACACCCTTCCAACCAAGGGGCAGACATGATCATTATCCATCATCTGGGGCAGTCAAGTCAAGATTCAAGGAATCTCTCAAGATGCCAAATAACCAGGGGCAAATCTCCGCCTGAGTCACTTGGGGCATTGGACATGAATTCCAGCAACCAATCTGGTACGATCAAACATCTTCTGGTAGTATGGCAACACAATGCTACTGACAATGACAACTCCCTTCATCCTGAGAACGTGGACATAGTCAAAAAATACTACGCATAATCAAAGACCCGCTAGGTTGACACACCTAGGCAAAAATAAGGGCTTCCCGGCGAACCAAAAGGGTTCGGGCAAAAATAAGGGATGAAAATAAAAAAATCTGTACACCCGGCAAGTCGAAAACCTGAAAAGGCGGCTTGGGCAAAAAAGGGTATCCCGATGGACTGAAAACCTGAAAGGGCGGTCCAGGCAAAAATTAGGGATCAAAGCGTACGACTATGTCCCGTCATCTCGTCACTTGCCTACCAGAAGAAAAGTTGTCAATCGGCAGTCATCAAGCACTTCCACAGGTACCTTCTCCCACAGAAGCTGGGGCAATAAAATTGTCCGAACTGTACAAGCTGCTCTGTCCACCAAGGTACCAAGGTAAGTTCGGCTGAAGAATGTAACCAGGATACCTTCGCTCCCCGTAGAGTAAGACAAGACTCAACAATACTCTCCCCAAGTAGAGTTGGTCTACCATCAGCCCCGAAAAGGCACAGTATCTCCAGCAAGTCTGCAACATTCTCCCCAAGCAGAGTTAGCCTACTGTCAGCCTTAAGGAAGTTGGGTATTCCCAGAAGATCTTAACATTCCCCAGCGGAGTATACAGATGTTCCCCAGCAAGCATCCCCGACAGTCTTAATATAAGATTGTTCCCCGGCGGAATACAAGACACCCCATTGAAGCCACTTCCCCAGTACAGTCCAAAGTTTCCCCAAGAGAGTTGAACCATATCCCCAGTAGATTCTGGAAGCTTATCCCCAGTAGATTCTGGAAGCTTATACCCAGTAGAGTCTGGAAGCTTGTCCCCTGCAGGGCACCAACGTATCTCTCCCCGACCATATTCAAAGGTTATTCCTCACCAGAGCTTATAACTGGGTTATCCTCAGCTAATTACCACGGAAAGATCGTCCTCGGCGAAGATCTTCCTATCCTCCAGCGGAGTTCATCAAATCTTCCAACAGAGCTTATCAACGGAATCCCCAGCGGAGTTATCATCAAAACCTCAGCGAAGTATCTCTTCTCACAGAGTATTTCCCCGCAGAATAATCTCTTCAACAAAGTTTATTCCTCAACAGAGTCATCTTCCCCTACCGGTTTATTCTCGCAACCGTCATCCCCAGCGGAAACGAAGAACTCTACTCTTCAACATCAGCCCAGGATTTGACTTCCCGGCATCCATCAAGGATTTATTTTCCTAGACAAAAATACATTCATAAACATCACATCTTCATACATTATAGCATGCACATACGCATCATGAACATACAATCTCATTTATTTTGAGAATGTCATGCATTTCATACATCATGACATTGTATACAACTAATGTTTTGCCTTTTCAGGAAAAAGGTCAATACAAAGATGATTACTATCAACTGTCGCAATTCCGGATTCGATACCTGCATCTAGCCAGGGCATATCTGTGAGCGATTACTTGTGGATTCGACACCTGTATCCAGCCAGGGCATATCTGCATAAAGAGATTCTAGATTCGATTCCTGTATCTAGCCAGGGCACGTCTGAGGACTTTGAAGATTCGATTCCTGTATCCAGCCAGGGCATATCTGTTGACGACTAATTCCAGATTCGATTCCTGTATCCAGCTAGGGTATGTCTGAAGAGTTTGAAGATTCGATTCCTGTATCCAGCCAGGGCATATCTGTTGACGACTAATTCCGGACTCGATTCCTGTATCTAGCCAGGGCACGTCTGAAGAGTTTGAATATTCGATTCCTGTATCCATCCAAGGCATATCTGTTGACGACTAATTCCGGACTCGATTCCTGTATCTAGCCAGGGCACGTCTGAAGAGTTTGAAGATTCGATTCCTGTATCCATCCAGGGCATATCTGTTGACGACTAATTTCGGACTCGATTCCTATATCTAGCCAGGGCATGTCTGAAGAGTTTGAAGATTTGATTCCTGTATCTAGCCAGGGCATATCTGTTGACGACTAATTCCAGATTCGATTCCTGTATCTAGCCAGGGCACGTCTGAAGAGTTTGAAGATTCGATTCCTGTATCCAGCCAGGGCATATCTGTTGACGACTAATTCCATATTCGATTCCTGTATCTAGCCAGGACACGTCTGAAGAGTTTGAAGATTCGATTCCTGTATCCAGCCAGGGCATATCTGTTGACGACTAATTCCAGATTCGATACCTGTATCCAGCTAGGGCATATCTACGTAAAGAGTTTGAAGATCAACCCCTGTAACAGGCCAGGTAATTATCTTTCTTTCTCAAGTACGCAAGTTCTCGCTAAGGAATCTCTTACGCGATCGACACCTAGATGGCATCTATAAGCCCACCCACATACCAACAGTCTCCAAATGGCATCTATAAGCCCATTCCCGACAAGGCTCTGTCACAACTCCAAATGGAATCTATAAGCCCATCCTCCTATCCAACATCTCTCCCAAATGGCATCTGTAAGCCCATTCCCACCATCACACTGCTGATACTCCATTATGCGAGTGCAAATTTCTGGGCACTTTAGTGTTCAATCATCTTCCACCTTCGGATCACGAAAGGCACGCAAGCCAATCTACATCCTCAGGTTTAAGAAGATTGAACAGGGGCAACTGTTGTACCCCAAAATTTGCCCTCCCATATTCTTCAAGGTTTGTCAAGAATCATCTTCAAATGGTTCAAGACTACTCAAGAGATTGCACAGTCCAAATGCCTCATAAGCCAGCTGAAATTAGGGTTTTGGTTCTTTCAAGGAATTTGAGGTTTTCAATGGCTCAATCAAGTCTCATGTTCCTATATACATCCTCAAGCACCTACATGCCAAGTTTCAAGACTCACAGTGCCAAATTCCACAGTCAAAAGCTCCATTTGATCCACAGTCAACTGTAGGGGTAAAATGGTCATTTTGCAGTCAAAAGTCAGAAATTTTGGTCAACATCTTATTTTGAGTCCACAATCATCATTTGATCAAGTCTTGATCATGATTCCACAAGCATGGCTCAAAAATCATCAAGATGCAAAAAGTTGCTATTTTTGGACAGTTGAAAAGTCAACTGCAAATTGACCAGGGCATAACTTTTTCATGGTTCATAAGAAAAATTCCATCCAATGCTCATTTTGAAGGGGATGACATTTCCTACAAATCATATTCACATTACAAGTCCAAGAAATGCTCTCATAAAAAGTTATCAATTTCTACATTATAGGTCAATTTCAAAAGTCAATAAAAATGCACTTTAAGTCAAAGACCATAACTTGAGATTGGTGAATCAAAATGACATGGGACCAAAGGAATTGGTTAGAGGACTTCAAGACCTTTCCAAAATGTCAAAGAACATGTTCATATCTTCAAAATTGAGCAAGATATGTATTGGAGAAGTTGGGAAATGTTTGGGAACTTTCAAAAGTCAACTTTGCCTAAAACACTTCATTTTTGCTAATGGGCCTCAAATTCCTTCTTGAATCTTTGCCCAAGGCTTATGCACGACCCATTAAGATTAATTAGAATTATTTTCTTATTTTTATTAATTATTTGGATTTTTAATTGATTAATAATTCATTTAATTAATTTAATTATAGGAAAATATCAAAACATGGTTTTCAAATCTTTTTATGAGGCAAATGAGATCAGGGCAAGCTGGCAATTCGTGTACACATCAAGGATATCCAAATCTCCATGATTGGCAAGGTTTTATCAAAGAAAAAGGTTGAAAAAGATTTTATTGGCAATCACATAATGAAACTTGAATACAATGGATTTTTGGGCCTAAAGTTGACCTATTTCTCTTCACATACAAATGCTGAACCTAACCCTAAAGCAAAGAACGTACAAGCTGCTGTGAAACAAGAGAACAAAATTCCAAAAGTTCAAGAAATATTTGAAAACTGAATTCTCACTTGCAGGATAGTTCACCCCCTTTTCTTGATTCAATCACGTTGCTGACATTCCCAGGAGTCTATTGCAACCAAGAACGAACTCTAACACTCAAGGAAACGGCCAAACAGAACCACGGTTTGAACAAACTTTTCCACAATCGAAATTCAATTTTTATGCCTCAATAACATGTTTTGATTATTGATTTGCATTGCTAATATCATTCTAAAGCTTTTGGTATAGATTAATTTCATTGAAACGTCTTGAATCAGAATCCACCATTGAAGAATTTTAGGGTTTCGAAGCTTGGAATTTAGGGCTTTCCACATACAGAAAAATTGGACATTGAAACGTGCATGGTTGAATTCGTCAAGGCCAGACGAATTCAACCCAACCATCGCGCCTTTTTTATATTATCTATAGCTCTAATCGCTATTTTTCTCTTTTCCAGTTTGTGGGGGTTTAAAACCCCCGCTATTTGATTATTTTTGTTACAGGCCAGATGAAGAAGATGATACGTGGAAGCATGTGACTGGGACATTCAAACTTAGCACGCGTTATTTTTGTTTTGCATCATAATATTTGTTTTTTGTATATAATATTCGTTATCCATTTGTTTAACAAACGCGCATCATAGTTCAATTGGCAAAGGCACTAAAGCGAGGAGCACTGGGACCTGGGTTCGATTCCCAGGTCCCCCATATAATTGTTAACCTTTTTTCTAATGCGTTCCAATGCAGCGCCTGTCCAATATTCCACCATGAACCTCACTCATCCAGCGTGCCATGTGTCCCAATCAGCCATCCAAAGGCCATGGGAAGAGGAGTACCATGTTCCAGGTTAAGCGTGCTCTGGACAATCAAAGAAAGTCAACGTGGCTTTTTGTGTTAATGGGCCAGATTCAACAAAAAAACCTCCATTGGGCCAACAAACCCCCCTGGTTCACTATTTTTCTATTTATTTGTTTTCTTTCTCTTTTTAATTCTTTTTACTTATTATTATTATTATTAATTATTATTAACTAATAAACTAATTTTTCATAATAAATTCAGAAATCAAAAATTGTATATATATTTTATTACTTTTACTATTAACTATTATTTTTATAAATAAATATTAACAATTAACTTAGTTTAATTTAGGCCTAATTTTCACCTTTTTCATAAATAATTAAAATAAACTTAGAACTAGGGTTTTTCTTAACTTTTAATTTTAATTCCTTTTTATTTTCATTAAAGATATAAAAAAATATTAAAAAACATAAAAAAACTTTTTTTCTTTAATTAGTTCATTAATTAGTAAACTAGGGTTAATTTTAATTAAATGCAAAGGACCTAAAAACTCATATTTTCTCAAAAGGCTCAAAAACCCTAAGACATTCCAATTTAAGTTTCTTTCCGTATTATTTTTATTTGGATTACTTATGTAACTGCTCAATGGATGTAATAGTAATTAGGATTTACCGCTTTCTTTTATTTCCGCACTTTATCAAAACGGGTCTTTGTTTTTTGGCGATGTATAGACCCGCGCCTTGTAATAGCGTAGCTTTACATTCCCGCACTTTAATTTTCCGCACTCCTAACTGTTGATACGCATGAAAGACTGAATGACAAATTAAAAACAACTCGTAGCTCACAATTGCATGATCAAAGATAAACATAAACTGAATTGAACACACAAGCACATGCCACTTCTAAGGTACGCCTCACTCGTTGCCTCGAATGTGGTCGTCAAGTATAGGGTGTTTTAGAGGTCGCCCTCCTGTCTAAAGATCCAGTCGCCTCGAAACGGTTGCCTCGGATAAAAAGGATCTAGGACATTAGGGTTACTTCTAAGGTGTCCTACTATTGCTTCGGTGACCACACTGTCCCTATAATCGAATTGACCCGAACACCTCCAACGGTGGTGCTACTTACCTCTCAATGGTGGGATGACACTATCTTAAGGATTCTTACACAGCCTAATTCCTTAGGGTAGGTAGATGACTCATGGGTACTTGCTCTCTTCAAAAAAACAAACCAAACATCTTTTCACACTGACACTTTCAAAAGTTTTCAAAATAAATTTTTCATACACTCTTGAGGACAGATACAAGAGTCACTTAGAAATCTTTCAAAAACGAAACTTTTTTCAAACCCACTCATATTTGAAAAGCAAACATCTTTTGAAAACATAAGAGCAAGTACCTAAGAGCCCTTGGATAACCACGGAAAGAAAGGGTGCTAACACCTTCCCTTTCTATAAATCTACCTCCCGAACCGAGAGACATTCTCAATAAGGAATTTTACTGTGCTTTTGTCCTTTCCATGTTGGAGAACATAAAAGACGGTGGCGACTCTTGCTTACCGCGACATACGCGATCCAGCTTTAAACAGTCAGTTATATTTCCACCGATCACACGCGCGTTTATTTTATTGTAATTGCCTACTGGTTTGTAATAGCTGATACCTTTTACGCTTTACTGCTTTATTCCCCCAATTTTGGACATGTAAATAATCCCCCTCCCCGAAAGCCTTGTAATAGCGTAGGATTTAAAATTCCCGCACTTTAAATTTCTGTACATATATTAACTGTTTAGATGTATGCTAACTAGGATTGTATGACAAGATCTATCTTAACTTAAAAGCAACAGTAGCTCACCATAACATGTACAAAGATAACATAAACTGAAAATTGACACATGCACATGCCACTCTTAGGGTACACCTCACTTGGTTGCCTCGAACGTGGTCATTAAGTATAGGATGTTTTAGAGGTCGTCCTTTTGTCCCAAGATCATAAGTTGCCTCGAAATGGTTGCCTCGATAAAAAATGATCTAAGACATTAGGATTACCACTAAAGCGTCCTAATGTTGCTTTAGTGACCACAAGTCCCTTAAATCGGATTGACCCGAAAACTTCAACGACGGTGCTACCTACTCCTTAATAGTGGGATAGCACTGTCTAAAGGACATTTGCACAATTAAATTCCTTTTTGAGTAGGTAGAGGTTCTTAAGTACTTGATCCTTTTAAAAACAAAACAAAAACTTTTCGCACCTACACTTTCTTCAAAAAACAAAATTCTTTTCAAAACCCACAATCACAAAGAAAAGCAAAACTTTTGAAAACATAGTGAGCAAGTACCTAAGAGCCCGTGGATAACCACGGATAGAAAGGGTGCTAACACCCTCCCTTTCTATAATCTACCTCCCGAACCCGAGAAACATCTCGAAAAGGAATTTTTCTGTGCTTTTGTCCTTTCCCTTGTTGGATAAAATAAAAGACGGTGGCGACTCTTGCTTAACCGCGACATTTTGCAAAAACAAACGCAAATGCGAACCAGCATTCCAAAAACAGTCAGTTCTTGTTCCCACCGATCACACCCTCCAATAATTCAAAATTCAAATAGTCCTCGTTCCATGTGCCAAAGCGTGAACACTTTCTCTCAGTTGAGCAACATAAGTTTGCTTCAGTCGAACTTACCTTGGTCGAAGGTTCCTATCATAACTTAGATCTTTTTATTAAGTTATCTCATGTGTCGAATCATACTTCCTGGTTTGGTTCATTCCAGTTGTTTGGTCCAAAAGACCAAATACAGTAAGTATCGAATTTGGGAGCCAACAAATTGCCTCCCAAGAATGTCTATTTCGACGCTCAAAGAAATAACCATGCTTTGAACTTCCCATTCAACACCTGTCTTCCCAGTTGTCCACCAAGTCTTGACGTGTGCTTTTCGCCTTCCAACAGCTGCTGCACTTGAGAAAACCATCATTACTTTTTTCCAAGATGTCTCTTCAAACTGCCGTTACCACGCTTGCCATGATGACCATATTCCTATAACCTAGGCAAGCATGTCTAAACGTTTCCCAATGCCTGCACGATAACCGTTTCGCGCTTCTCCACGTGTCCCGCTACCTGCGAAACATTAAATGGTCTTGACGAGACATCTCCCTCTTCTGAAGGCTATAAATACTTCCAAGCCTTTCTATTTGGAACTTTTACCATTTCCAGCTTTTCCAAATCCCTTGCTTTCTCACAACATTATACTATCAACCTCGTTTTTTTTCCTCTCAACACCTCAACAATGGCTTTCCTCTCAAATGCACCAAACAATCCTCAACCAAAAAACGCTAATGATATCCAGAAACCACCAGAGATCTTTTCCACCAACCCTCCTTCTTTCTCGACTAACAAGTACATTGCTGAACCTATGACAAAATAATGGAGAGAAGAATATGATTCTCAGCTTCTCATTCCCATGAGATACGGTGGAAACATGTACGCTATATCAGGTATGTGTTGTACCCCAAAATTTTCCCTCCCATATTCTTCAAAGTTTTGACAAGCATCATCTCAATTTGCTCAAGTCTACTCAAGGGTTGCACAGTCAAACCATCCTCCTAAGCCAGTCAAAATTAGGGTTTTGGTTCTTGCAAGGAAGTTGAGGTTTTCAAGGGCTCAATCAAGTCCCATATGCCTATATACATTGTAAAGCATCTACATGCCAAGTTTCAAGGCTCACAACATCAAGTTGCACAGTCAAAAGCCCTAATTGCTTCACAATCAACTATAGGGGTAAAATGGTCATTTGGCAGTCAAAAGTCAAAAATTTTGGTCAACATCTTATTTTGAAGCCACAATCATCATTTGGTCAAGTCTTGACCATGATTCCACAAGAATGGCTCAAAAATCATCAAGATGCAAAAGTTTCCATTTTTGGACAGTTGAAAAGTCAACTGTAACTTGACCAAGGCATAAATTTTTCACGATTCATCATAAAAATCCCATCCAATGCTCATTTTGAAGGGGAGGACATTTCCTACAACTCATCTTCACATTCCAAGTCCAAGAAATGCTCTCACAAAAAGTTATCAATTTCAACATTATAGGTCATTTTCAAAAGTCAACAAAAAGGCATTTTAAGTCAAAGACCATAACTTGAGATTGGTAAATCAAAATGACATAGGACCAAAGGCATTGGTTAGAGGACTTCAAGACCTTTCCAAAATGTCCAAGAACATGTTCATATGATCAAAATTGAGCAAGATATGCATTGGAGAAGTTGGGAAAATTTTGTGAAATGGCAAAAGTCAACTATCCTTGAAACTTCAATTTTTGACAAAAGGGCCCACTTTCTTCCACTTGATTCAGCCTTGTCATGCCACCCACGTGTCCCATGATTAATTTCAAGACCAAACATTTATTTTTTCATTTTTATTTAATTTTTATGGATTTAATTCATTTTAATCCATAATAATTCAAATAAAATCAAAAAATTAATTTAATGGCATCTTTGTGGTTTGAATGGCTTTCATACAGCATATGCCAACTACCAAATTCGTGTAAGGCTATTTTGTGCACAAAATCATGGTTTTGAACCAAGTTTGGAAAGTCCTTTAATGGTGATAAACCAAAATCTCAAGACATCAATACAATGGATCATTGGCTCAGCTGCTGACCTAAATGCATTCCCATACATATGCTGAACCAAAACCTAATACATTTCACGTGCAAAATCTGCTGCAAACCCTTATGCCATATTGAAAAAAAGTCAAGGAAATTCAAAACTGAAATCCACCTTCCAACGTAATTCCAAGCCTTTTTTCATTTCTAACACTTTGCTGGAACTCTCAGGAGTCTTTTGGAATCAAAATCAAGGGCTGAAGCTTGAGAAATCACGCCAAATAAGATCACGGTTTGTCAATATTTTTCAAAATCGAAACTCCCAATTCATGAACATTTGATGTGATTTAAAGCTTGTTTTACATTGTTTGCATCCATACAAAGCTATTGATATCAATTAATTGGATTATCATGTACAGGATTGTGATTTGCCATTAACGAATTTTAGGGTTTTTGAGTTTGTGAATTAGGGCTTTTCAGCATAAGCAAAATCAGAACCAATGAGATCCATGGTTGAATTCGTCACATCCAGACGAACATGAATCTGTGCTCGCAAAATATTTATATGGCCTAGGATCCTATTCGCTATTATTGACAGTTTCATTTTGTGGGGGTTAAAAACCCCCGCTAATTGCTTTTGTTTTGCAGGTTACAGGATGAAGACGAAGGGCGTGTCAGCTTGCTACTGGCCCATTTCAAACCAACGCGCGTTTTTATTTTTTATTTTTTTTATTTTATTTTTTTATTTTATTTTTTATTTTTTAGCATATACGTTGGTTTACTAATATAATATTTAGTTGTTATTATTATTTCAAATTGAACACACAGCTCAACTGGCTAAGGCGTACAGGAATCATCCCTTGGGACCTGGGTTCGAATCCCAGGTCCCCTCAAAATTCCATATTATTTTTTCTAATGCGTTCTTGTGTAGGTTTCCAAATAGTGAGCACCATACATCTCACAAATCAGGGCGCCAAGTGTCTCAAAAGACAGATCCAAAGGCCAAAGGGTGATCCACACCATGTTCCCAGTCAATGCTTCCACACCTGATCCAGAAGTCAACACAGACTTGCTTCTTAATGGGCCTAAATTTCCAGATCCACCTCCATTCTTGGGTCAACACCCCCATTGGTTTCTATTTCTTTTTCTATTTTCCTTTTCTTTTTATTTTCTTTAGTAATTATTATTAGTATTATTTAATTAATCAATTAATTAACATTTTCACAATAAAAATAAAAATAAAAAACTAATATTATTATTATTTATTTATTTCATATTCTTTTCTGTAAATAAATTAATTAGTTTAAATAGGCAACTTTAATCTTTTTCTTAATAACTAAAATAAATTTAGAACTAGGTTTTTTCTTCTTTTAATTTTAATTCCTTTTGTTTTATTTTCATTAAAAACATAAAAATACAAAAACATTTTTTTTCTTTTATTAAATTAATTAATTAGTAATTAGGCTTAATTTTTAATTAATTGCAAAAAAGGACAAATCTAATTCTTTTCTCAAAAAGGGTCAAAACCCTAAGGATGTTCCGATTTAATTTCTTTTCGCGCTTTATTTTCTTTTTATTATATTTATGTAACTGTTTCCGGATATGTAATAGTTAATTAGGACTTTATTGCTTTCTTTCAATTTCTTGCATTTTTATTTTTCAAAACGGGTTTTTGTTTTTTGGCGATGTATAGACCCGCGCCTTGTAATAGCTAGATTTACCTTCCCGCACTCCTAACTGTTAAAAAATGCATGAAAGAATGTATGAATAATAAAATTAATCCGTAGCTCACAAATAACATGTACAAAGACAATTAACTGAAAAACAACACACAAGCACATGCCACTCCTAGGGTACGCCTCACTGGTTGCCTCGAACGTGGTCGTCAGGCATAGGGTGTTTTAGAGGTCGCCCTCCTGTCTAAGATCCAGTTGCCTCGAAACGGTTGCCTCGGATAAAAAAGGATCTAGGACATTAGGGTTACTTCTAAGGTGTCCTACCATTGCTTCGGTGACCACAATGTCCCTTAATCGAATTGACCCGAATACCTCCAACGATGGTGCTACCTACCTCTCAATGGTGGGATAGCACTATCTAAAGGACTCTTACACAGCCTAATTCCTTAGAGTACGTAGATTCTCATGGGTACTTGCTCTCTTTCAAACAAACAAAACAACTTTTCACACCGACACTTTCTAAAAGTTTTCAAACAAATTTTTCATACACTCTTGAGGACTGATACAAGAGTTACTTAGAAATTTTTCAAACGAAACTTTTTCAAAACCCACACACACTTGAAAAGCAAACATTTTTGAAAACATAAGAGCAAGTACCTAAGAGCCCGTGGATAACCACGGATAGAAAGGGTGCTAACACCTTCCCTTTCTATAAATCTACCTCCCGAACCGAGAAACATTCTCAAAGAAGGAATTTTGCTGTGCTTTTGTCCTTTCCATGTTGGAGAACATAAAAGACGGTGGCGACTCTTGCTTACCGCGACATTTCGCGAAACCAGCTAAAAAACAGTCAGCTCTATTTCCACCGATCACAGAACTGGCGACTCTGCTGGGGAATTCTTAATAAGTGAGGTGTACCTTAGGATTAGACCACTCTTGTTTTCAATTGCTTGCTTTGTTTGCTTTTATATTTGTGGGCTTTGTATCGGAGTTTCATAGATCCTAATCCGGATCTGGGGAATACCCTTTAGGTTGCATAAGCTGTGAGGGACCTGTCCGGCGTAGACCGACACGGGTGAAGCAGTGGCTACGTTGGTGTGACACCTTGGTCTGTACCGATATCCCTTGTGTTGCAACGAGGAGAATATGGGTCTTCTGAGGAGTCATTAAGCACCAACCGACCTTAGAACCCTAAATTGACCCAACTTGGCCATAGAACAGTAGCAGTATGCTACACTCATTGAGGCTAAACTCTCGCGATGGTTCTGGCCGCAAGAAAAGATTGCGATGCTGGAGTTATGACCGATTGAGGGTAGTCAGTGATATTGAGATCCTCTAAAACCCGGTTACTATTTTCTAGGACAGGTCTTAATCAACGAAACCGAAATAGGGTAATACCTGAACTTCATGTTGGCCTAAACTCTAAGGGCTATCTTGTGTGACTTGTGTGCCTTATCATGTTTGCCTTTGTGAATACTTGTGGTGTGCTTTATCATAACATCATACCATCATAAACATTGCATGCATCCTGTATAAGGACTGACCCATTTCAAAGACAAGAGGGTTTCATCTTTGCTACTGTTTTGTAGGACATCATGATGCCTGTGCGAAGGAATACTATCCGGCTCAACTTTGTTCACCCACCTGAGTTGCTTAAAGAATTGGTTGACAGGATTCCAAATACTACTTCCTTCATCCAGAGGCATGGTTCTCTTCTCGGTTTAGTCACTTCAAAGTGGGACCAACAGCTGATGAGTGTCCTGACCCAGTTCTATGATCCCCTGTACCATTGCTTCACCTTTCAAGACTTCCAGCTGGTCCCTACCCTGGAAGAATTCTCTGATCTGCTTGGTATCCCTGTTTTGGAACAGACTCCCTTCACTGGTTGGGAAAAGACTCTTAGGCTTGAGGAGATTGTTGCAGCCCTTCCTTTGACCAACAAGGAGGTAATGGATAACTGGGTGACTAGAAGCGGAGTTAAGGGCTTTTTGGCTAAGTTTCTGATTGGTAAAGCTGACAGTTTATGGAATGACTTAGACTTCAGGGCGTACGAAGACATCCTGGCTCTCCTAATCTATGGTCTAGTGTTGTTTCCAAATCCTGATAACTTTGTCAATATCAGTGCCATAAGGATTTTCATGTCTCGGAACCATGTACCCACTCTCTTGGGTGATATCCTGCAGCAACTCTATGCTCGTACTGCCCGAAGACGGGGAACTCTGTGGTGTTGTGCTCCTTTGTTAGTGAGGTGGTTTATTTCGCACCTCCCTAAGTTCGTGCTGAAGAACAAAGAAGGAAGGGGCTGGGCTCATAGGTTAATGTCTCTCACTGATAATGACATCATTTGGACTTTCAGAGGTTTGGATGAGGTAGCCATTATTGATTGTTGTGGAGAATATCCTAATGTTCCATTGATCGGTACTCAGGGAGGAATCTCTTATAATCCATGTTTAGCTCTCCGTCAGTTTGGAAGAGCCAGAAGAGCAGGGCCTCATGAGATGTTGGTACCTCACATCAGTTTTGAGTTTCAGGTAGATAGTGACGAGCTGCATCGTAGATTCATCAAGGCTTGGGACAGAATTCACAAAGCTGACCCACATGAGTTAGGACCGAATACTTCTCTGCCCATGGAATCCTACTACAAATGGGTCCGCATCCGTGCTCAGAAGTTAGGTATGCCATATGAAGCTGTCAGGCCTATTATTCTTGAATTTCCTGATAAAGACGGGGTTCCTCCAACTGTCCTCCCTCCTCAGATACCCACTGACATTGATACACTAAAGAGGTCTTGGGCGCAGCTACAGGAAGAACGAGATTCTTATCGGGAAAAGTTCAACAAACAGGAACAAAAGATCCAGAAGCTGACTAAGCAATTGGAGAATGAGCGGGTCCTGAATGACTATATCCGTACTGAGAAGAGGAGGCCATGGGAGCACTGATGGGCTTTGGATGTTTCTTTTACAGCATTTATTTCCTTTTCAGTATTTTCAATTCTTGTAATGCCTAAGGGCAAATTGTTGAACAATTCCAAAGTTAAATCTAATGAAGTGTGTTTCCTTTTTGTTTACAAAGTTGAATCCCGATTGTCTTTGAAAACATAAATCATACGCATCTCATTGCATCATATGCATAACAGGTACCCCTTTTTCTACAGGTTGCTTAATCTTCTTCGTTGTTTATTTCAGCACTCAATCATCATGAATCCTGAACCTACTACTGAACAAGCTATCAAGGCCCTCCAGGCCCAGAACGCACAGTTCCAGGAGCTGGTCATGAGCTTAGCCCAAAGGCAACAGGAGTTGAAGGCTTTGCTCCTGAAAAAGAAGAAGAAGAAGAGGACTGTGCTGTTCAACACTGGACGCAGACTCGGGAATACACTGCAGAATGAAGCTGAGCTAACTACTCCATCTGTTGGGGAAGGCAGTCACCAAGAGGGAGGGGTTCCTAGTCCCGTGGTCTCTAACACCGAGACAGATTTCAATGATGAATAGTACCCTCCTGCTGAGGACAGGTACAAACAGCTGGAGGACCGGCTAAATGCTATGGAGATTCAACGTGTGCCTGGGTTGGATTTTGGAGACTTAGGTTTATCTTCTGGGGTGGTGATCCCACACAAGTTCAAGGCACCTGCCTTTGTGAATACGACGGGGCTTCCTGTCCTAAGCTGCACCTCCGTTCTTATGTAAGGAAGATCCAACCTTACACTGCAGACAAGAACTTATGGATCCATTTCTTCCAGGAGAGCCTTTTAGGGGCTCAACTCGAATGGTTCTATCAGCTGGATGGAACTAGTATTCGAAACTGGGAGGACTTGGCTACTGCTTTTTATAAGCAGTATCAGTACAATTCCGACCTCGCTCCCACGCGTACCCAACTCCAGGGTATGTCACTTGGGACGGGTGAAGGTTTTAAGGAGTACGCGCAGAAGTGGAGAGACCTGGCTGGCAAGGTGCAGCCACCGTTGACTGACCGTGAACTCGTGGACATGTTCTTGGGGACCCTGTCTGGTCCATTCTTTAATCACCTAATTGGTAATTCCTCTGCTGGGCTTACAGACCTGATCCTGACTGGTGAGAGGATCGAAGCTGGTATCAAGTCGGGGAAGATACAGAAAGGGGCCTCCTCGAGTACTGAAAAGAAACCCTTCAAGAAGGAAGCCAGTGCTGTTTATGGTCCCAGAAGACAAAACAAACCGGAACGCCGCCAAGCTGTCAACGCGGTGGTAATTTCAAAGCCTGCCGCTGCTCCTCAGCAATACAACCAGCCAAGAGGTGAGAGGCCCAAAAGGCAGTACACTAGGCTCAGCATGACCCTCTCTCAGATATTGCCGTAACTGCTGTCAACCAATCTGGTAATTGTCAAGGAAGCTCCGAAGGTTGTGAACACAACCTCTCCAAAGTACAACCCCAACGCCCGCTGCGCTTATCACTCTGACAGCCCGGGACATGCTACGGATGATTGTTAGGCTCTGAGGAATAAGGTTCAGGACCTTATTGATGATAAATAAATACAGTTCGAGGCGCCCGAAAGGCCCAATGTTGTGACTGCTCCCATGCCCCAGCATGGAGTGAATGCTGTGGAAGAAGATCTGTATGTGGCCTCTATGGATGACATTGTTACTCCGTTGCTGACTGTCAAAAGGAACTTGTTGCTAGCCGGTTTATTTCCGGGATGTAGTAAAGGTTGCCTTGTATGTTCTGTTTCACCTGCTGGTTGTCCCTTGCTGAAGTCAGGCGTCCAAAACCTGATGGATATCAAAGAGATCTTGTTCAAGAAGATTGATGTTCCTGCTGTCCCTACTGAAGAGGTGTCTATTGTCACTATTTTCAACAACCCTCCCAAGGCTCCCTCAAAGAAGCCTGTCAAAATCATGCCTGTTCACAAGATTGCTCCCATCATCATTACTGTTCCGGGGCCCATCCCCTATAAGTCTGACAAAGCTGTCCCGTGGCACTATGGGGCAGATGTTTATGTTCTGGGAGTAAAACAAGAGTTTGATACCAGTACCGGTGTCAGCAACATCACCGGGCCTGCCAAGGTTACTCGTAGTGGCAGGTTGTTCTCACCAGATATTACGCCACCAGCTATTCAAAGACCTCTCGTCATCACACCTGCCAGTGTGCCTGTTTCCCCTCCTGATCAAGTTTCTACCCCTGCTGCCGAGTCATCTGACGCTCGGGGAAAAGGGATTGCTACTGATGTGCCTGCCCGGACGGAGGCACCAAAGACAACCACTGTTGAGGCTTCCAAGCAAGAGATGGAAGAGATCCTCAAGATTATCAAGAAAAGTGATTTCAATGTAGTTGAGCAGCTGGGGCACACCCCATCAAATATTTCTATGCTATCACTTCTGTTGTGTTCAGAGGCCCATGCCAAGGCCCTGATTTCCTTCCTGAAGACGACCCATATGCCACAAGAAACGTCTGCTGATCAATTTACTGATTGTGTGGCCAACTTGACTACTGATAATGGGTTAGGTTTCTCTGACGCCAATCTGACTGCCAAAGGAAAGAACCATAACGACGCCCTGCATGTCTCCATTGAATGCAGGGGCACTACTCTTGCCCATGTGCTGGTTGACACTGGTTCCTCGCTGAACGTATTGCCCAAGAAGGCTCTAGACAGACTGGATTGTGAGGGTTTAGAGCTCAAGCCAAGTAACATTGTTGTCCGGGCCTTTGACGGGTCGAAAAGGATGGTACATGGTGAAGTTGACATCCCAATCAGGGTGGGTTCTCAAGTTTTTGATTCTACTTTCTATGTGATGGACATCCGACCATCCTATTCTTGTTTGCTGGGTCGTCCATGGATCCACAAGGCTGGAGCTGTGACCTCCACATTACATCAGAAGCTTAAGTACCCAGTCAGGGGGAAGATCGTAACAGTTCAAGGGGAGGAGGAATACATGGTCAGCCACCTCAACTCGTTTCGGTACATAGAGATGGATGGGGAATTCATTGAAACCCCCTTTCAACACTTTGAAGAGGTGCCTCAGACATTGGCAGCAGCAGAAACAGTGATTGAAGACCCTCCTTTGAAGATGGCTTCCTTAAAGGATGCCCGGGCTGTGATTGAGAAGGGTGAGTGCGCAAACTGGGGCCGACTTCCCAATTTCACTCCGAAGACTGACAAATTTGGTTTGGGTTTCACTGCAGAAGCTCAGAGGGCTGTACGTAAAGCAAGGATTGGAAGACCTCCTGTGTTCATCACCAACCCGGGAGTAAATGCTATTGAAGACGAAGTGGAGGAATCTGAATTCGACAGCTGGATCTACCCAACGATCGACGGTGGACCAAGCAACTGGACTGCAAAAGACTTTACACCTATTACTTTTGTCACTCAGTAATAAACTCCTTTGTTTTAAAGTTGTAACAAACAATATTACTAAACTTTATGGCCCAGTGTCTTACCCGGGGCACCGTGGCTTCGTTTGTGAGGGCTTTTGTGTGTCACTCTCATATATCATTAATAAAAGCATTGGACGTTTTTTACATTTCAAATCTTGCGCTCCTTTTCTTTCTTTATATATTGCAAAACAACCATATTTACACACACTCACTTATACAGGTTCCAATCCACTCTGGATCTCACAGGTAACGACTCTGCTACTGCCAGTTATGACTTCGAAAATCCGATCAACTTAGCCGAAGATGAAGGTGAAGATGATTGCGAAGTGCCCGGTGAACTTGCAAGACTGTTGCTCCAGGAAGAGAGGGCCATTCAGCCACATGAAGAGCCAGTGGAAACGGTAAATCTGGGTACTGAGACAGGCAGAAAGGAAGTCAAGATTGGTGCCAATCTGGAGCCTAGTGTGAAACAACGGTTGATTCAGATGCTGCATGACTATGTGGAAATCTTTGCCTGGTCTTACGAAGACATGCCTGGGTTGGATACTGACATCGTGGTTCTTCACCTGCCTACCAAGGAAGAATGCCCTCCGGTAAAACAGAAGGTCTGCCGTATGCGTCCAGAGATGTCCGAGAAAATCAAAGCTGAGGTTATGAAACAATTTGACGCCGGTTTTCTAGCAGTGACTTCTTACCCTCAGTGGATTGCCAACGTAGTTCCAGTGCCGAAGAAAGATGGTAAGGTCAGAATGTGTGTTGATTACAGGGATTTGAATAGGGCCAGCCCTAAAGATGACTTCCCTTTGCCTCATATCGACGTTCTGGTTGACAACACCGCTCAGCACAAGGTATTCTCCTTCATGGGTGGGTTCTCCGGTTATAATCAGATCAAGATGGCTCCTAAAGACATGGAGAAGACCACTTTTGTTACTCAGTGGGGCACCTTTTGCTACAAGGTCATGCCTTTTGGGTTGAAAAATGCTGGGGCAACCTACCAACGCACCATGGTTGCTTTGTTTCATGACATGATCCATCATGAGATTGAAGTATACGTCGACGATATGATTGCAAGGTCCCAAACTGAGGAGGAACACCTTGACCATCTGCAGAAGCTGTTTGACCGTCTGAAGTTGTACAAGCTGAGGTTGAACCCAAACAAGTGCACCTTTGGGGTGAGATCTGGAAAATTGCTAGGTTTCGTCGTAAGCGACAAAGGTATTCAAGTGGACCCTGCCAAGGTGAAAGCCATACAAGAGATGCCAACTCCCAAGACAGAGAAAGAAGTCAGAGGCTTTCTAGGACGTCTGAACTACATTGCCCGATTCATCTCTCATCTAACTGCTACCTGTGAACCAATCTTCAAGCTGCTGAAGAAAGATCAAGTAGTACGTTGGAATGATGAACGCCAGGCCGCTTTCGAAAGAATCAAAGAGTATCTCCAAGAACCACCCATTCTTATGCCATCGGTTGAAGGGAGACCTCTAATCTTATACTTGACAGTACTGGACAGCTCAATGGGGTGTGTGCTGGGGCAGCATGACGAGTCTGGCCGAAAAGAGCATGCTATTTATTACCTTAGCAAAAAGTTTACCGACTGTGAGACCCGATACTCACTGCTCGAGAAAACTTGCTGCGCTTTGGTATGGGCTGCTCGCCGGCTGAGACAGTATATGTTGACTCACACTACTCTGTTGATTTCAAAAATGGATCCAATAAAGTACATCTTCGAGAAGCCCACCTTGTCTGGAAGAATAGCAAGATGGCAAATGATCTTGACAGAATACGACATCCAGTACACGACTCAGAAAGCAATCAAGGGAAGTGTATTGGCAGACCATTTGGCACACCAGGCAGTGGATGACTACCAATCTATGAACTTTGAATTTCCAGACGAGGATATCATGATAGTGACTGATTATGAAATACCTGGACCGGATGAAGGACCTGAGGAAGGATCCCGATGGTCTATACACTTTGACGGAGCCTCAAACGCTTTGGGTAACGGTGTCGGTGCTGTGATCATATCTCCAAAAGGCACTTATACTCCACTTACTGCCCGACTATGTTTCAACTGCACCAACAATATGGCGGAGTATGAGGCATGCATCATGGGTCTTCAAGCTGCAATTGACTTAAGGATCAAGTTTCTGAGTGTCTTCAGAGATTTCTCTCTCGTGATCAATCAGATCAAAGGTGAGTGGGATACGAAACACCCAAATCTTATTCCTTACAAAGAGTATGTGTTGACATTGATTCCCCACTTCGAGGAGATAACTTTTGAACACTTCCCAAGAGAGGAAAATCAGTTGGCGGATGCACTGGCTACAATGTCTTCTATGTTCAAAGTCAAATGGGATAACGAGGCTCCCCGGATCATCATTTGGAAATTGGATGAACCTGCACATTGCTGCGACCTTGAGACCGAAGAGGTAATAGAAAAACCTTGGTATCATGAAGTGAAGAGGTACTTAGAAGCTCAAGAATACCCCGAGGGTGCATCCGTTAACAACAAGAAGTTTCTGAGAAGGTTCGCTGCAAAGTTCTTCCTCAGCAATGGCATTCTATACAAGCGAAACCATGATTCAACCTTACTGCGTTGTGTGGGTAAGACTGAAGCAGAAAGGATCATGGAAGAATTGCATGAAGGTACCTTCAGAACACATTCCAGTGGACATACTATGGCAAAGAAAATCCTTCGGGCAGGATACTTCTGGTCCACAATGGAAGCTGACTGTTACCAACATTCTCGGATATGTCACAAATGCCAGATCTATGCTGATAAGGTGCACGTTCCTCCAGTTCCTCTGAATGTCTTGACAGCACCTTGGCCTTTTTCAATGTGGGGCATTGATATGATCGGCGAGATCAGACCTACGGCATCCAACGGGCATCGCTTCATCCTGGTAGCGATTGATTACTTCACGAAGTGGGTTGAAGCAGCTTCCTATGCTACGGTAACCAAGAACGTCGTGGCACGGTTCATTCGGCACAACCTGATCTGTCGATACGGCGTCCCGGAAAGGATCATTACAGATAATGGTACCAATCTTAACAACAAGATGATCACTGAGCTCTGCGAGCAATTCAAGATACAGCACCACAACTCTTCTCCTTACCGGCCGAAGATGAATGGGGCTGTCGAAGCGGCAAATAAGAATATCAAGAAGATTGTGCAGAAGATGACAGTGACCTACAAAGATTGGCACGAGATGTTACCGTTTGCTCTTCATGGGTACCGTACCTCAGCAAGGACGTCAACAGGGGCAACACCCTTTTCCTTGGTCTATGGCATGGAGGCAGTCTTGCCTATTGAAGTCCAGATACCCTCTCTCCGGATAATGAAGGATGCAGGTTTGAGCGAAAACGACTGGATCCAGACTCGACTTGATCAATTAAACCTAATCGACGAAAAGAGACTCACTGCTATTTGTCATGGTCAAACGTACCAAAAAAGGATGATCAGGGCATTTAACAAGAAAGTTAGACGACAAGAGTATCAAGTCGGAGACCTGGTAATCAAGCGCATCATTCTTCCTCAAAGTGATCCCCGGGGCAAATGGACCCCTACGTATGAAGGGCCATTTGTGGTTAAACATATCTTCTCAGGAGGAGCTATGATTCTAACCACCATGGATGGTGACGACCTTCCTCACCCCGCCAATGCAGACATAGTAAAAAGATACTACGCATGAATTAAAGACCCGCTAGGTTGACACACCTAGGCAAAAATAAGGGCTTCCCGGCGAACCAAAAGGGTTTGGGCAAAAATAAGGGATGAAATGAAAAATCTGTACACCCAGCAAGTCGAAAACCTGAAAAGGCGGCTTGGGCAAAAATGAGTATCCCGGTGGACTGAAAACCCGAAAGGGCGGTCCAGGCAAAAGTTAGGGATAAAGCGTAATAATATGTCTCGTTGGATCACCTTGCATCCGGAATCCGGTATCAACTATCAGGTTCAGACGGCACCAATCAAGCGGCTTCATCTTCAACTAAGCAGCCAAGTGATGAGACGCTTGAAGACATAAAGGCGATAGCAGAGTTGGAACCCGGTGGGATTGTTCACATAGCTGTTTTGTTTCCTTTTTAAAAATTGTATAAACTCTATGTTGTTCGGCGGCGTTCTCTTACTAGGACGTCAGCCTCTTGTACATAAACGCCTATTTACAGGCAAATTCCAAAAATCAATACAGATTCACTTTTCCATACAAATTGCCAATTGTTTTCCTTTTTCTGTTTTGTCTTGCAAAGAACGTCCAATGTTCATTTTTGATATATGCATTTGACACTAATTGCTAATCATAAATATTTGCATACGAAACAAAGGACTAATTACAGGTGACATTAGAAACAGGGGCAATAAGAATTGTCTAAGCGATCTAGTTGCTCTGTCCACCAAGGTACCTGTTGGCTCCTAAATTCGACACCCTTGTTTGTTATCAATATAGACCATTATTCATGAGTTTGAAGAGTTTCCAGGTTTCGACCAGCTGATCCCGTCGAATGCTCATCAGAAAATGGCAAGGTACTTAGAGAGTTTCTTTTAAGTGGGAATCTTGTTACCTTCGACGTCGAAGGAACTTCTCGACAAAGGTATCTGATGCCCAGGGTGGAACGGTTTGAGATTCGAATGTTTGGAGGGAAAACAGTTCCCAGCAATTACCAAACGCAACGTGCCAAGATCAGGAGCGTCGAATGCTATGAGCATGCCATGTGGTGTCATCTCGAAGCGACGTAACTGCCCAACGGTTACTTAAGATGTGTTTTAGTATAAATACTAGTTGTTCACGTATCTTTCGCGTGTGTTCATCATTATATACAAGTCACTCATCTAGATTCAAGTACCCAGTGTGAGCGAAAGAATTGTTGAGAATGTATGTGTGAAACACCATTTAAATTAATCAAAGTCTTTTATATTCAAGCACTTTATTGCCTTTCATTTACTCATCTCCGTCGAAGCCCTTTTATTTAACGCTTTCATTTATTCTATCAAGCTTTTCTTCATGCAATTTACATAAAGTGTCTTTACTTTACTGGCATTAATCATCATTAGATTTAGTCAAACCCCAGAAAATAAACCATGTCTTAGGATCAATCTGATCGATCCTGCGAGTCACCAAATAAGTAACCTTTTGGAAGATCAGCGGTTGTTTACCAATTTCCACGGTAAACAAATTGGCACACCTGATGGGACGTTGTGTTGATTTTTAAGGTTAACCGTATTTATACAAAATATCATCTTTTTCGAGAAGTATTGCATGTTATTAAGAAGTGGTAGAATATACACTAACGATACCAATACTAGGAGAAGAAGAGAAGCGATGGCGAATCCGCCAAACAATAGCGAAATCCCACAAACAAATGTGGGAACAACAGTTATCCCAACCGCAAGTGAAACGGTAACCGCTGGTTCAACACCAGCAGTAACGGTCACACAAACGGGGCCATTACCTCCCTTCACTGGCCCCAGAATGCCTTTGGGAACTCCCCTACCAAGGGGAAACCCAGGAAATAGGCCTTATGTCCCCCCAGGATTTTCGACAGTCGGTCTAAATCGAGAACCACTCTATGGCATGCCAACTTCTGAATTGGCTAGCCTGACGAATGTTGCGTCCACTTTTTCAGACCCTTTAGTGAGCGCCTCTTCGCCACTCCAAGGTTCCGGAGTTGGTATGGCGAACAGGGGTAGGACCCAACTCTTAGGAGGAACGTCCCAAGTAGCGCATGGCCTTACGAATGCCTCGACAGCAGTTTTGAGGCAGCAAATGGACAAAAGCAACCACGATATGGTTCAAATGTTGGCACAAACTTTAAGCACAATGCTAAATCCTCTAATACAAAATACCACCCAGTCGAATCAGCAGATGACAGCGCAAATGGCGCGTCTGGCCGATTTTTTTGGGGTACCCCAACCTATTCGACAACCCCAAAGGGCACAGATAAGGGGAAACCAAGGTATACTTCTAGAGGAAGAAACCACTATTAACCAAGTCCAGCAGCCTGTCGAAGAAAACCTTAGGACGCGATTGGAACAACCTGGGGTCGAAGAACCTAGGGTCATAGCCCCGGAAGTAAGCATAGTCAATAGAAACCAAAATGCTGACGAAGTAGTTCAGCATATCCAATACCAGAATATGGGTTTGGAAAATAACTTGACAACCATGATCGAAAGAATCATGACGCAAAATGGGATGAATACGGGCTTCCGTAGGCCCAACTTTACATCCCCACTGTCAGAATATGTGCTACAAACAGACTTACCTCCTAGATGTAAAGTCCCTAAGTTCACTAAATTTTCAGGGGACACGACAGAATCCACTGTCGAACATGTGGCGAGATACTTGATTGAAGCAGGAGAGATTTCAAACAACAAAAACCTGAGGATTAAGTATTTCCCAAGTTCCCTAACAAAGAACGCGTTTACTTGGTTCACAACTCTTCCCCCCAATTCGATCCACCATTGGACCAAGTTGGAGAGATTGTTCCATGAGCAATTCTACATGGGACAAACCAAGATAAGCCTGAAAGAATTGGCCAGTGTAAAGAGGCGATTCACTGAACCTATAGACAAATATCTAAATAGGTTTAGGTTGCTCAAAGCAAGATGCTTTACGCATGTGCCAGAACATGAGTTAGTCGAAATAGCCGCAGGAGGTTTAGATTATTCCATTAGGAAGAAATTAGACACTCAATACCTGAGAGACATGGCCCAATTGGCCGATAGGGTTCGACAGGTAGAACGCCTTAAAGCTGAAAAAGCCAAGGCGAAAAAACTCATAAAAGAGAAAGGATAGCATATGTCGAAATGGACGATGAAGATCCAGAAACCTTCGACGAAACTATAACCGTCGAAGAAAGCGAGGTCGATTTAGCGGAGTTAAAACAAGGGCCACCATACTCTTGCAAACTACTAGTCCCCTCAAGTGGAAAAAACCCCACTGGTCCTGAAAGGGCCAACGATAGGTTCCCCAAAAAGACTTACAGTTTTGATATTACAAAATGTGATGAAATTTTTGACTTACTTGTAAAAGATGGCCAAATGATAGTACCCCCAGGGGTAAAAGTGCCTTCTCTTGATCAAAGAAAGAAAAGAGGCTTTTGTAAATATCATAATTTTCTGGGCCATAAAACATCTCAATGTTTTCTTTTCAGGAATCTCGTGCAAGATGCTATCGAAGAAGGGAGGTTGAAATTTGCCGATAAGACCCCCATGACTGTGGACTCTAACCCTTTGCAGGCTGAAGCCCATTATGCTGAACCTTCAGAGGTGAATGTGATCGAGGTGTCCAGAAGTCAGGCGAAAAGGCCAGGAATAACTATGGTCGAAGTCACCAAGGATCATGCCAACATGCCAATCTTTGGCAGTTTTTCTGGGAATCTTTCTAGAAAAACAATCGAAGCAGTCCAAAAAGCTGTTGAAGGCCCAAAACTGGAGACAGTTGGAGCCCCAAAATCTGGAGCAAAACCCAGTTCCTACTTGGATGCAGTCCAAGGCCAGACAGAGGACCTGGAGGCCCAGATGAAGCAGATGACTCTTGCCACCAAAGACACCATGAATGTCAACATGGTCGAAATCTCTGAATCAAAAGCATCAGAGGAGGCCATTAGGCAAGAGCAGGCAAACAAAACGTCTTTCCCTCGGGAAAACGAGAATCTGGCAGATTTCCTGCAAAGATGCCAGAAGAAGAAGTCAGAAGTGATGCTGTGTCCTCGATGCAGCTCGATTTTCGACAAAAAAGCTGCTGAACACATCCAAAGTGTAAGAGCAGCAAACAGAAGAAGGGAAGGTGTTGATATTCGACATGACCCCAGAAGAACCTACCAAAAGGGTTTAAATCAAGAGAAGAGGCCACTGACTTTCAGGCCTCCAACCAATGTTCCAGTTGATACGTGGTATAAAACATCAGGTCGAAAGAGACCGAGCGAAGAAAAGTGGCACTCCTTCGAAGTGCCAAGAGGTTCATCTTTGACACACAAGAAAGAACCTCAGGTTGTCGCCTCTAAAGTGACCCAGGTGTCAAGTAACTACAAGGGAAAGAATCCCATGTCTCGATCCCAATGGAGAAGACACCAGAGGCGGCGAAAGGCTGAGAGGGAAGCTACCAATGAACCAAAGCCAGAATCGAGTTCAAATGTCCCTCAGAGAAAGCAGAGAAAGCCTCTGGAAAGGCAACCAGTGATCAATAGACTGGTATGGCCTAACCAGGGCGAAGTTGATGACGAAGATGGCTCTGAGTCTGATGACACCCTAGATATCATGGTGAACATAGTCTCAGTTTTGCCAAGAGATTTCAACCTCCAGATGGAGGTCGAATCGAACGATTGGGAAGTTGAACAAGAAATGGCCAAGCATAGGCCAGTATGCTACTTCGTCATGGATAATGGCGGTACCGAAGAGCAAAATGGTTTCTTCGAACCACCAACTGAGGCGATGAAAAATCACCTCAAGCCTTTATTCATAAGGTAAAAACTCGAAGAAGCCACCGTAAATAAGATCTTGGTGGACTGTGGGGCAACCATCAACATCATCCCTCACTTTATGCTGAGAAAAATAGGCAAAAGTGATGAAAACATCAAGCCTCACAACATGGTCCTGTCGAATTATGAAGGCGGAATAGGGACCACTATGGGTGTGATCTAACTAGACCTCAAAGTAGGATCCATCCTTCGACCAACTATGTTTATGGTCATATCGGCCAAACCAAATTATAATCTTTTGTTGGGCCGAGAATGGATACATGGTGTTGGAGCAGTACCATCATCAATGCACCAAAGGTTGATACTATGGCGTCCTGATGGAATGGTCGAAAATATAGAAGCGGATCAGAGCTATTACTTGGGCAAAGTAAATCACCTAGGGAGAGCTGACTTCGACAAAAATTTGGCTCACATTGGGCCATGCCCAGCACCTGACTTCGACTTGGCGCCAGCGCCAAATGCTTTTTGTTCCTTGTACCTGCACCCTGAGCATGGTTTTCAATGGGATAGAGAAGACTTGTCCCACATTGATTTCAGTGGGCTAACTGACATCCAGCCAACTGGTTGGGGAAGCGAATTCAGTGATAATGACTGAGTCACAATCACTGCAGCGAATTTCGGCTTATGTAGCCGAAACAAGGATGATAACGGCTCTCGAAGCCGAATTAAAATATATGGCCACTCAGGCCAATGATCAAGAGCTACCTTCTGCAGGTCCTGGAAAGGATTTCGACCCAGAACCTCCTGATGTCATGCCAGAAGGAATGCAGGAGCAAAGGCTCGACGCCATCTACGACGATGAGCCTTTGGGATTCGAAAAGGACCCCCTGGCGAACAACATCAAAATGTTAGCACAGGATCCTTTAGAAGAAATCAACTTGGGCGAAGGGTTAGAGAAAAAGCCAACTTACATTAGCGCAAAAATAGACCCAGAGCTCAGGTTTGAAGTGATCCATTTGTTAAAGGAGTTCAAGGACTGCTTTGCATGGGATTACGACGAGATGCCTGGTCTCGACAGAGGATTGGTAGAACTTCAGTTGCCAATCAAACCTGGGAAGAAGCCAGTCAAGCAAAGTCTAAGACGCTTCACTCCAAAAATACTGTCGAAGATCAAAACAGAAGTCGAAAGACTGCTGAAGTGAAAATTCATACGAGCTACGAGGTATGTCGAATGGATTGCAAACATTGTGCCAGTGATTAAGAAAAACGGCACGTTGAGGGTATGCATAGATTTCAGAGATTTGAATGCTGCTACACCCAAAGATGAATATCCTATGCCTGTGGCGGAAATGCTAGTCGATTCTTCCGCTGGCCATGAGTACCTGAGCATGCTCGATGGTTATTCAGGATATAATCAAATTTTCATTGCCGAAGAAGATGTGTCGAAAACAGCTTTTCGATGCCCCGGAGCTTTAGGCACTTACGAATGGGTAGTGATGCCTTTTGGCCTAAAGAACGCTGGGGCAACATATCAGCGAGCGATGAATTCTATCTTCCATGATTTTATTAACACTTTTATGCAAGTGTATATTGATGATATTGTTGTAAAATCTGTTTCCAGGAAGAACCATATAGACCACCTTCGACAATCATTTGAAAGAATGAGAGAACATGGTCTGAAAATGAACCCTTTGAAGTGTGCGTTTTGTGTAAAAGATGGAGATTTCTTGGGCTTCGTCGTCCACAAGAAAGGAATCGAAATCAACCAGAACAAGACGAAGGCAATCTTGGAAGCGAAAGCGCCAGCGAACAAAAAGGAACTGCAATCTCTGCTGGGCAAGATAAATTTCTTAAGGAGATTCATATCTAACCTAAGTGGAAAATCTCAAGCCTTCTCACCCTTACTTCGATGGAATAAGGAAAGATTCGAGTGGGGGCAAGAGCAACAAGAAGCCTTCGACAAAATCAAAGGATATCTCACCAAGCCACCTATTTTGGTGCCTCCTTGCGGCAACAGGAGTATGAGATTGTACATAGCTGCATCCGACAAAACTTTGGGAAGCATGTTAGCCCAAGAGGATGAAAATGGAGTCGAAAGACCCATTTACTATCTTAGTAGAGTTTTGAACGATGCAGAAACTAGATATAGCGAAGTTGAAAAATTATGTCTATGTCTTTATTTCTCTTGTACAAAGCTCAAACAATATATAAAACCAGTTGATGTGTACGTTTCGTCTCATTTTGATGTTTTCAAATACATGTTGTCGAAACCCATCCTGCACAGCCGAATTGGCAAATGGGCGCTAGCATTAACTGAGTACTCATTGACCTTTATGCCTCTTAGGGCAGTAAAAGGGCAAGTGGTAGCAGACTTTATAGTCGACCACTCAATTCAGGTGGAGAATATAAATTACGTGGAGATAGAGCCTTGGAAATTCTACTTCGATGGTTCCAGCCATAAAGATGGAACAGGTGTAGGGGTCTTGATTATTTCTCCAGAAAAAATTCCAACAACATTTAAGTACAAGATATCAGGTACTTGTTCGAACAATGAGGCTGAGTACGAAGCTCTAATTACTGGCCTTGAGATATTGTTGGAATTGGGGGCAACTCGAGTCGAAATAATGGGAGACTCAGAGTTAGTCATTAAGCAAGTCACAAAAGAATATAAGTGCATAAGAGAAAATCTTATTATGTACTTTGTGATAGCAAATCGTTTATTGAAAAAATTCGAAGTGGTCAACATTCGACACATACCTAGATTGGAAAATCAAGTAGCCAATGATTTGGCACAAATTGCATCTGGGTACAAAATTTCAAAAACGAGATTACAAAGAGCAATCAAAGTTCGAGAAAAAATAAAAGCAACTAGCCTGTCCCCAACAGATTTGAAATCGACAAGACTAGGGTATGCTGATCAAAGGAACTTTGAAATATCGTTCATAGACAATTTGTCAGAGCAAGATTGGAGGAAACCCATTGTAGATTATCTACAAAATCCAGCAGCTTTGACAGAACGAAAAATAAAATATAGGGCGTTGAGTTACGTACTCATGGGTAATGAGTTATTTAAAAAGACGCCTGAAGGGGTATTGCTAAAGTGCGTAAGCGAAACTGAAGCATACATAGCCCTTTCGACTATGCACGCTGGAGCATGTGGGGCTCACCAAGTAGGCCATAAGATGAAATGGTTGTTGTTTCGACAAGGACTATACTGGCCCACCATCTTGAAAGATTGTGTTGAGTTCGCGAAGGGTTGCCAGGAATGTCAAGTCCATACGGGCATCCAACATGTACCAGTAAGCGAACTTCACTCAATAGTGAAACCTTGGCCTTTCAGAGGATGGGCGTTGGATCTTATTGGAGAGATTCGACCAACATCATCAAAGAGCCAGAAGTATATACTGGTAGGCATTGATTATTTCACTAAATAGATCGAAGCTATTCCTTTAGTCAATGCAGACCAAGAAAATGTCATTGAATTTATTCAAAAGAACATTATCTTCAGATTTGGAATCCCTGAGACTATAACGACTGATCAAGGATCAGTGTTTACTGGTCAAAAAATGCAGGAATTCGCTCAAGAAACAGGCTTCAGACTCCTGACATCAACACCTTATTATGCACAGGCAAATGGTCAAGTCGAAGCAGCGAATAAAATAGTGATCGGCCTGATAAAAAAGCATGTAGGAAAGAAGCCAAAAAATTGGCATAAGACGTTAGACCAGATCTTGTGGGCCTGTCGAACGTCCCCAAAAGAAGCCATAGGTACAACACCATATCAGCTAACTTTCGGTCATGACGCAGTACTGCCAGCGGAAATTTGTCTTCAATCAGCAAGGGTTCAGAGACATCATGATATTCCCTCTGAGGTTTATTTGGATATGATGTTAGACGAACTAGTAGATTTAGACGAGGAAAGACTACGCGCTCTCGACCTACTGAGAATTCAGAAGAAAAGGGTGGAAGACTCTTACAATAAAAAAGTAAAACCTAAGGCATTCTCGCCTGGAGAATTAGTTTGGAAGGTGATTCTCCCCATGGATCGAAGGGATCGAAGCATGGGAAAATGGTCACCCAAATGGGAAGGACCATTCAGAATTATCCAAATTTTTTCTGGTGGAGCTTATGAGGTTGAAGAGTTAGGCGAAGATAAAAGACTCTTGAGAGTAAACGGCAAATATTTGAAAAAATATAAACCTATGCTCCAAGAGATCAAAATAAATAGAAATTAATGACCAAATTAACCATAAAAAGCCAAAATGGAAAATTATATAGTGATTAGCCAAAATGGTTGCATTGTCTTACAAATATTACAGTACATGGTTAATAAGTTGCTGAGCAATTTAGAAAGGGATAGAAGCTTTAAGTCGAAGATACTTGGCCTGCTGCAACTCCAGCCGTTTGTTACACAAGGCAGTCGCCTGAGAAAGTTTGGCAATCTGGTCATCAAAGGCTTGGGCCTTCTCAGCGAACTCTAAGCCTCGTGTAACTTTAGCTTGGCTCTCTGCGTCCGAACAGTCGAAAGGAGCTCCTTTTTGCGCTTGGTGTTCACATTTCACTTGGCCTCCAACTCCTCGATCTGCGCCTTTATAGAGGCGTTATCTCGATCTATGGCGTCGATTTCCTCCTGCTTGGATGTCTTATGTTTCGACAATTCTGTAATTCGAGAAGTTGTTTCAGCTACCTCGGTCCAGGCAGAAGAACTCTTGTCATGTAGTGCTTCGAGCTGGCTGTTGAACCCCCTTTGACGTCTATAGTCCGCAGAGACTTGGTCAACAATGGAGTATAACTCCAAGATAAAGCTGGAAACCTCTGGAGATACAGCAAGCAAATCGACTGCACTCAGAACAGCTCCCAGACAAGACGGAGCAGTAGGATCCCCCTCCAAAGCCTTCATTAGATCCTTTTTGAAGAACTGAGCCTTGACCTTCTTCAAAGCCTCATCAAGAGGAGAAGTCGAAGTAGACTTCCCCGATGCAGTAGAAGCATCATGACTAAGGTCAGATGAATTCTCCCTACTCTCAATGATGGCATTCAGGTAGCCAATTGGATCAGTTTGCTTCAAAAGGGCCAAGTCTTCTTTAGACTTGGGCTTTGTCGAGGTGGTCGTTCCTACAGCAGCGGTGGCTTGGGGTTGAGGTTGTTCAGTAGCGTCAGCATCAGCATGACCCTCTTCGACAGGTTGTTCAGTAGTGTCAGCATCAACATGTTCCTCTTCGTCATGTTGCTCCTCTGTCAAATCGACCACTTGAGCTTCCTTTGGTTGTTGTTCCTCTGTTTCGGCAAGGGCTTCATCGTTCGCCAATTCCTCCTCTTGTTGTCTACTATGTTCAGCAGAGTCTTGTGTATCTGAAGTTTTTGGTGCTGAACTTTCGGTGGTCTCCTGAAAATAGAAGAGGAAGAATATTCTGGTTTAGAAAGATACACAATCGAATGTGATCGTCGACACCTAAGTTACAAATGGTCGGAGGTACTACCTGTAGAGGAATTTCAGCCCCAGGGCTAGAATTATCACTTTCAACGGGTTTGCTGAGCAAGACGTTCAGCTCCTCCTCCGTGGGCTCTTCGATGATCACAGGAGGTGGCCTGGATTTTCTCCCTGCAACCTTGATTCTGATCATAGGTCGAGGCTCAGGAGAAGGGGCATCTTTCTTCAGCTTTCTCCGTTTGAGAGGAACAGGGGGAGATTCATCCTCGTCGTCACTCGCAGATTCGACCGTTAATGCAGGTCGTTTCTTAGGTGCAGGTTCCTGAAACCCCAAATGGAGTTGATTTAGAACACCACATCGAAAATCAGGATGTTAAAACCAGCAGGAAATAATAAAAATTTGGTTACCGGTGCTGAAGGTTTTGTAGAGGGACCTCCTCCCTGATGGCTTTCTGTAGTTTTCTTTGCTGCAGGTTTTCGAACAACTGAAAGAAGACGCGTTCACAAGTTATAATTGACAAGTTATAAGTCGAAATGGAAAGACAAATATAATTTGAAGAGTGAACGTACATTTCTTTATTTTGTCAAGGACCAAAATGAAGGACTTCTGGAGTTCGTCCACAAAGTCTTTTTCATCGAAGAATTCTTCAGCATAATAACTCTTCCACCAGTCTTCAAAAGATGGTGAACAGAGGAAGTTGAGTTGGTAGTCGAACAATGAAAGTACTGTCCGGCCAGCGTACCTACCAATGTGCTTGGTAGCAGCATCCTCAGTGTAATCATTACAAAAATACAACATTGATTTCTCCCTAGGGAAAATGGGAGAAGGAAGTGATTGGATGATACTAAACTGTCGAGAGACCAAATTTGGCTGATAAGCAATCAGGCTCAGATGATTCTTGGAACTTTTAAAGCGCAATGGCATTATCCTGGGAGTGAGAAATGCTTGCCACAGTGTTGTGTGCTCTTCGAGATGAGGATCCTCTGATGACTTGGGATGGGGTCTGGTGAACCACCCTGGACCAAACTTTCGACGGGCGAAAGGAGCCATGGTCGAGGTAAATTCTTTCCTCCCTGCAAACATCAAAATGAAGTTTGCAAAGGTCTGTTAGAGTTCCAGCCCATCCTCAGTGGGAGTCAGTAAAGCCAGCCTGGTACCTTCGATGCGCCTTTTGGCTATCTCAGGAGCTTGTTCGTTTATTTGAGTTTTCTGAGGTAAAAAAGACTCAAAAGTGGCGTTTAGCCATAATTGTAGTAGCCAGAAGGGTCCTGCAAGCAGCAAGCTGGCTCTATTTTCTATTACCTTTAATAGAGTTGCCCCACTGCTTATCGACTCATATAGGTTCGCCAGTATTAATTCGGCCAAACAGATGTTTTGACCGTGGTGAAGCTGGGTAGCAAGGGTGACCATTTTCTTCGTCACCTGTAGAGATTTCGTACAGAACACGAAGCGTGACAGCCAAAGGGCTAGAAACGCAATGTGCTCCACGTCCGTCACGTTAGATGTCGATTTGTCATGATAGTGGTTGATGTAGGTGGTGTAAGTGGGTTTGGTAGCTGAAAACCCAATCTGGTCTTCAGACATTTCCTCTGGGTCAAAGTAATCCCCAGTTGGTCGAAGACCGGTAATGGCAGCCACGTCGAAGAGAGTGGGTGTTACCATTCCACAAGGCAGATGGAAGGTGAAGTGAGTATAGTCCCAAAATAGCAAGGAAGCTACCAGCATTTCAGGGGAGTAGTTGAGACCAGTCTTCGACAGCATGACTAGGTCATAAATCCCCATGTTCTTCCAAATCGAAGCCTTGCTTTTTTCCATCTTGTCGAGCCAAGCGTTGTAGTCTGGTGTAAGGCTAGGGCTAGACCTAAAAGCCCTAACCCCTCTGTTGAAGAAACGAAGATCTATCTTTTCTTTTGCAGGATCTTCGTTGTCGTCTGTAGCCTTTTTGGAGCACCCAACGGGCTTGAGTGCCTCAAGCACTGGGAAGAAGCTTTTGATCTTCGTTGGGTCAGCAATGCATGCAGATAGAGGACCAGACATGGCGAAAACCTGGTTGGAGTATCCAACAGGAATCAGAAGTTGAGAAGAGTAAGTCTCACGCTCAGCAGTTCCCAAGGGTTCGGGAACCCTTCGCATTCCTTTGGAGTTAACTGTTGGAACAGTTGAAAAGATTTTTGGTTGGGCAGTTCTAGAGGGAGTGTTAGAACTGGGGACATTGGAAGAACGAGAACCTGAAGCCATTTTTTGGGTTGAGATGAAGATGGATGAAGAACAAAGTTTTTTGCAGAAATTCCTGTTCAATATTAAGGCTTGGAGGAAGAGAGCGTGAAAAGTCCCACGAGGGGCACTTAGCGCTATTTATAGTGATTGGAAAATCACAAAACTCGAGGTCATTTAATGTTTCAGACAATAGTGGGGCACGTGGCGCTCATTTGCTGATGTAGTCGTTCTGCAGAACGAAAACGGTGCAGCGTGCGTCCTCGATTTCGGGGAATTGTCATGATGACAATCTGTGAAAATACATTGGGCATGCCAAACGCCTTACTGAAGTGACGTCTTAGGAACAGTTGGAATGATGGCTTTTTGGGATTGTCAGTTGGTTGGTAGGAGACAAAAAGCGCACGAGCTAATCTGTGGCTAAGAATGAAGGACAGGTGTCGGGTGGAATCTCAAAGAATGCCTTTTTCTTTTCAGCGTCGAAATAAGGCATTCTTGGGGGGCAATTTGTTGGCTCCTAAATTCGACACCCTTGTTTGTTATCAATATAGACCATTAATTATGAGTTTGAAGAGTTTCCAGGTTTCGACCAGCTGATCTCGTCGAATGCTCATCAGAAAATGGCAAGGTACTTAGAGAGTTTCTTTTAAGTGGGAATCTTGTTACCTTCGACGTCGAAGGAACTTCTCGACAAAGGTATCTGATGCCCAGGGTGGAACGGTTTGAGATTCGAATGTTTGGAGGGAAAACAGTTCCCAGCAGTTACCAAACGCAACGTGCCAAGATCAGGAGCGTCGAATGCTGTGAGCGTGCCATGTGGTGTCATCTCGAAGCGACGTAACTGCCCAACGGTTACTTAAGATGTGTTTTAGTATAAATACTAGTTGTTCACGTATCTTTCGCGTGTGTTCATCATTATATACAAGTCACTAATCTAGATTCAAGTACCCAGTGTGAGCGAAAGAATTGTTGAGAATGTATGTGTGAAACACCATTTAAATTAATCAAAGTCTTTTATATTCAAGCACTTTATTGCCTTTCATTTACTCATCTCCGTCGAAGCCCTTTTATTTAACGCTTTCATTTATTCTATCAAGCTTTTCTTCATGCAATTTACATAAAGTGTCTTTACTTTACTGGCATTAATCATCATTAGATTTAGTCAAACCCCAGAAAATCAACCATGTCTTAGGATCAATCTGATCGATCCTGCGAGTCACCAAATAAGTAACCTTTTGGAAGATCAGCGGTTGTTTACCAATTTCCACGGTAAATAGTACCAAGGTAAGTTCAGCTGAAGAACGTAACCAGAATACCTTCACTCCCCGCAGGGTAAGACCAGAATCAACAACACTCTCCCCCGAGCAGAGTTGGTCTCCCATCAGCCCCGAAAAGGCACAGTCTCCAGCAAGTCAGCAACACTCTCCCCCAAGCAGAGTTAGTCTACTGTCAGCCTTAAGGAAGTTGGGTATCCCCAGAAAATCTCAACATTCCCCAGCAGAGTATACAGATGTTCCTCAGCAAGCATCCCCGACAGTCTTAATATAAGATTGTTCGCCGGCGGAACACAAGACACCGTAGTGGAGCCACTCCCCAGTACAGTCCAAAAGTTTTCCCAGGAAAGTTGAATCAATCTCCCATGTAGATTCTGGAAGCTTATCCCCAGTAGATTCTGGAAGCTTATCCCCTGCAGAGTACATACATCTCTCCCTGACTTCATTCAAAGGTTATTTCCCACCAGGGCTTATAATTGGGTTATCCTCAGCTAATTACCACGGAAGGATCGTCCCCGGCGAAGTTCTTCCTATCCCCCAGCGGAGTTTATCAAGATTCCTTGACAAAGCTTATCAACGGTATCCCCAGCGGAGTTATCATCAAATCCTCAGCGAAGTATCTCTTCCCACAGAGTATTCCCCGCAGAGTAATCTCTCCAGCAAGTTCATTCCCCAACGGAGTCATCTTCTCCTACCGGTTTATTCTTGCACTCATCATCCTCAGCAGAAATGAAGAACTCTACTCTTCAGCATCAGCCCAGGATTCAACAATTTCCCGGCATTCGTCAAGGATTTATCTTCCTAGACAAAAATACATTCACAAACATCACATTTTCATACATCATGATGCATACATATACGTATCATATCACACGATCTCATTTATTTTGAGAACATCATGACCTCATGCATCTCATACATCATGACATTGCATACAACTAATGTTTTGCCTTTTCAGGAAAAGGTCAATCCAAAGATGATTACTATCAACTGTCGTAATTCCAGATTCGATTCCTGTATCTACCCAGGGCATATCTGTTGATGACAAAATTCCAGATTCGATTCCTGTATCCAGCCAGGGCACATCTGTAGACAACTGATTCCAGATTCGATTCCTGTATCTAGCCAGGGCATATCTGTGAGTAACTGATTGTAGATTCGATACCTGTATCCAGCCAGGGCATGTCTGCATGAAGAGTTTAGAGATTCGATTCCTGTATCCAGCCAGGGCATATCTGTAGACGAAGTATTCCAGATTCGATTCCTGTATCTAGCCAGGGCATATCTGTGAGTAACTGACTGTAGATTCGACACATGTACCTAGCCAGGGCATGTCTGCATGAAGAGTTTAGAGATTTGATTCCTGTATCCAGCCAGGGCATATCTGTAGACGACTAATTCTAGATTCGATTCCTGTATCCAGCTAGGGCATATCTGTGAGTAACTGATTGTAAATTCGATACCTATATCCAGCCAGGGCATGTCTGCATGAAGAGTTTAGAGATTCGATTCCTGTATCCAGCCAGGGCATATCTGTAGACGACCAATTCCAGATTCGATTCCTGTATCTATCCAGGGCATATATGTGAGTGATTGATTGTAGATTCGATACCTGTATCCAGCCAGGGCATGTCTGCATGAAGAGCTTAGAGATTCGATTCATGTATCCAGCCAGGGCATATCTGTAGACGACTAATTCCATATTCGATTCCTGTATCTGGCCATGGCACATCTGTGAGCGACTGTTTGTAGATTCGATACCTGTATCCAGCCAGGGCACGTTTGTAAGCAACCTTTTGAAGTTCCGGACTCGATTCATGTATCTAGCCAGGGCACATCTGTGAGCAATTGATTGTGGATTCGATACCTGTATCTAGCCAGGGCATATCTACATGAGGAGTTTGAAGATCAACCCCTGTAACAGGCCAGGCAATTATCTTTCTTTCTCAGGTACGCAAGTTCTCGCTAAGGAATCCCTTACGCGATCGACGCCCCCGATGGCATCTTTAAGCCCATCTCCACCACTATCCATTACCTTTCCAGATGGCATCTATAAGCCCATTCCCGACAAGGTTCTGTCACACTTCCAGATGGCATCTATAAGCCCATCCTCATATCCACCATCTCTCCAAATGGCATCTGTAAGCCCATTCCCTACATCACAGTGCTGATATTCTACTATGTGAGTGCAAATTTCTGGGCACTCTAGTGTTCAATCATCTCCCACCTTCGGATCACGAAAGGCACGCAAGCCAATCTACATCCTCAGGTCTAAGAAGATTGAACAGGGGCAACTGTTGTACCCCAAAATTTTCCCTCCCATATTCTTCAAAGTTTTGACAAGCATCATCTCAATTTGCTCAAGTCTACTCAAGGGTTGCACAGTCAAACCATCCTCATAAGCCAGTCAAAATTAGGGTTTTGGTTCTTGCAAGGAAGTTGAGGTTTTCAAGGGCTCAATCAAGTCCCATATGCCTATATACATTGTCAAGCATCTACATGCCAAGTTTCAAGGCTCACAGCATCAAGTTGCACAGTCAAAAGCCCTAATTGCTTCACAATCAACTGTAGGGGTAAAATGGTCATTTGGCAGTCAAAAGTCAAAAATTTTGGTCAACATCTTATTTTGAAGCCACAATCATCATTTGGTCAAGTCTTGACCATGATTCCACAAGAATGGCTCAAAAATCATCAAGATGCAAAAGTTTCCATTTTTGGACAGCTGAAAAGTCAACTGTATCTTGACCAAGGCATAACTTTTTCATGATTCATCAGAAAAATCCCATCCAATGCTCATTTTGAAGGGGAGGACATTTCCTACAACTCATCTTCACATTCCAAGTCCAAGCAATGCTCTCACAAAAAGTTATTAATTTCAACATTATAGGTCATTTTCAAAAGTCAACAAAAAGGCACTTTAAGTCAAAGACCATAACTTGATATTGGTAAATCAAAATGACATGGGACCAAAGGCATTGGTTAGAGGACTTCAAGACCTTTCCAAAATGTCCAAGAACATGTTCATATGATCAAAATTGAGCAAGATATGCATTGGAGAAGTTGGGAAATTTTTGTGAAATGGCAAAAGTCAACTATCCTTGAAACTTCAATTTTTGACAAAAGGGCCCACTTTCTTCCACTTGATTCAGCCTTGTCATGCCACCCACTTGTCCCATGATTAATTTCAAGACCAAACATTTATTTTTTCATTTTTATTTAATTTTTATGGATTTAATTCATTTTAATCCATAATAATTCAAATAAAATCAAAAAATTAATTAAATGGCATCTTTGTGGTTTGAATGGCTTTCATACAGCATATGCCAACTACCAAATTCGTGTAAGGCTATTTTGTGCACAAAATCATGGTTTTGAACCAAGTTTGGAAAGTCCTTTAATGGTGATAAACCAAAATCTCAAGACATCAATACAATGGATCATTGGCTCAGTTGTTGACCTAAATGCATTCTGTTGTACCCCAAATTTTGACCTAAGACGTCGTCTCCTATCTGCATCTTTACATTACATTTGTCTTGATCCATCGATTTTAAATTTCATGACTTTTTCGGGCCAAGAGCTATTTATGCTGAACATTAAATCATTTAATCGATTCGTGCAAAAAAATGATGTTTATTAATTATCTATTATCTAAGACTTAAATAATTGAAATTCATTTTTTGATTATTATTTAGTTTAAAGATGTACGGATAATAAAATGAACATCAGAGAAGAGGCGCATTAATTGTGCGGACGTTTTATTTATTTACTCATTATTTTTAAATTTAAGTAACTAGAATTTATTCTTAGTTATTATATAATTTAAAGGTTATGAATAATATAAATAAGCATTTGAGGAAATTCATTGGTCAATAACGACTGTTTAATCGTTCGTCGTTCTAGGTTAAATAATTGAAATCCTATTTTAATTATTATAATTTAGTTGAGAATGATGGATTAAATAATCGAAGGTATTAGTTGGTCAATGATAATTATTATTTATCTGTTTATTATTTTGAATGTAGGTAATTGGAAATTTGTTTTCAATTATTATTCGTTTGGAGAAATAATAAACGATAAATAAATAAAGAAGAAGAATTAATGGACAAATAGTTTCTTTTATTCATTTTTTTTTTGGTACAAGTTATTTTGTAAATATTGTATATATTACAGTAAATTACAATAATGAATTGACAAAATTAAAATGAGATAAAAAAAAAACTAGTCTATCTTAATTCTAAAGCTTCCAATCCAATGCGTGTCCGCTCATTTAATTTTACCTGCACAATTAAAAGAAAAGAATTAGAATTCAAATAAATAATTAAATGCAGAAAATAAATTTAATGTTCATCATTAAATGTAATGGCCGGAATCAGTTATTATTTTTTTGCAAATCACGGGATTACTCCCGGTTCACAAAAAAAAGAAAAGGATTTCAAAGCATATGCATAAATTATTTTCCAAAACTGCATACTTAAGCTAATTACATTCGTTTTTAATCCCAAATGTAATTTCAAAGCATACAGCATAAGCATACAAAACCATGTAGTAACTAATATGCAAGCATGTTACTTGAACTTTTGCCTACACCAGCAGAAACCAAACAGCTTTTGTATTAAAAGGGAAAATATGCAGTTTGACCATATTTGCAAGCAATAAAAATTCCTTTTTCATCATTTTTCAGCCACTACATCTTCAGAAAATAGACAGCTTATCACTCTTTTGTCAAAGCCATTCTGAGAGAGAAAAAGAGAGGGAGAAGTGTGGGATTTGCAGGCTTAGCATAGGCAGAAGTGGTTATACAAGACAAATAAAAATATAGCCAGTAAAACCAATAGCTTAGAATAGGAATAGAAACAAAATGGGAGGGTCAGCATAGTGCAGATTGCTCAGGGAGATCCCAAGAGATTTGTTTTCAAATTCCTGACCTGTAGCGCAAGAGAGGGGAAAAAGTGTGGTTATATTACATAACAAAGCAAAACAAGAAAAAGGAGAAAAAAGAAGCCTCAAAGAGAAAAACCATAAAGATAGAAAACCTGCATAATCACACTGAGAAAAACGATTCTCAAAACCATACAAAAAAACATTACCAACTGATTGAGCCCCCTAGAGCCAATATCACCATCCCCTGTCATCGAAAAACCTCAGGAAACCACACAGAAATTCCACATCCATCATCATGTACAACCAATGCCCAAACCTATGCATTATCCATCCAACAACCTGAAAATTTCTACACAACCGATTAAGCCTCAGTTCAACCTCATTGGCCTTTCAAACAATCGCTCAAGACCACATTATTCCTGCAAACCATTTCTTTCAGACCAACAATAGCAAGTGCAGTATCACTATCACATTCAAGAAGAAGAAGAAAGAGCCAAAGTGCAGTTCAACAGGTTCCAACAATAGCAAGTGCAGTATCACTATCACATTCAAGAAGAAGAAGAAAGAGCCAAAGTGCAGTTCAACAGGTTCCAACAATAACAAGTGCAGTATCACTATCACATTCAAGAAGAAGAAGAAAGAGCCAAAGTGCAGTTCAACAGGTTCCAACAATAACAAGTGCAGTATCACTATCACACTCAATCAGAAGAAGAAAGAAACAAAGTTTGGCTTCAATAAGTTTCAAGAAGAACAAGGTAGCATCGTATTCAAGTGAGAAGAAAAGCAAGACAAAATCAGTAGCACGTTCAAGCAAGAGGAAGAAGAAAGCCACAAATACCATTCACCATCGTGTGCGCCTGCCGTCTCCCTGCTGTCCGGCCTCCATCACCCCAAGCTCCTCCTCCTTCTCCACCTAGGTAACACGCTTTCTTCCATTCTTATTCCTTAAACGGCATTCAAATCAACATGGACAGATAAACATGAAAACTAGTCAGAATCCAACGCAACCGTAAAACCCACAACGAAATTGTAAATTTACACGCGAATAAAACCTAAAGTTAACGAAAACGATTTGTCATTACCGTCTCTGCTCAAGCCGCCGCATCAACAGTGGAGGGAAGAAAAGCTCGGTGTGGGTGGCCGGAACAAGGAAACGTCGACATTGGAGGCAAAAAAAAAAATGAAGAAGCTGTGCGAGGAAGATGAAGATCATAAGCGCCGTTTCTGTCCCACAAGCCAAACCCTAAATCCCTTTGTACAAACAAACACAACCCTAATCATAACTTAATCCCTTGGACCCTATTCTCAGCTTAAGCCCATAAAATGTTGTACACACCCCCCTTGTTTTCATTTTCGTTTTGGACTTTATCCCAACCATCCAGCCCTTTCTCTTTACTAATTCACACCCTTTTTTCTTTATAGACTATTAGTTTAATTCTATTTCTTTTTTTCTTAACTTATTTAATAGTGATTAGTTAGTCTCTTAGGAATAAATATAGTTTTAATTAGACAAATAAATATTTTATCCAATCTCTTTTAGTTTAAATTTAAGTTTTATTTAATAACCTTAACCTTCCTTATTTCTAATTCAATTTAAATTCATGGTTTGTAAGTTTAATTTAAAAGATATTTAATATCTTTAAAAAACATGTGAAAGTAAAAAATGAAAACTAAAAGACATTTTATTTTATTCCCCTCATTTTGATTAAATGCCAATATAATAAAAACATAAAAAATAGAAACATATAAAATCTAAAAAACATTTCTATTATTTCTCATTACTTTTATCATAAAAAATGCGTAAAAAGTGAAAACCAATTAAACTTTTTCTTTTCGCCTATTAAACCAAAAAATCATATAAAAATGCATGTTCACACTTAATTGTTGTATGTCATTATCCGCATAATTTTCTGTCAATTATTTCATTGTACTTGATTATCCTGTTTGCACCAATCCAAAGGGAATAGTCTAATTTTTGTTGACTTCATGTCCTCAAAAAACGATCGAGCAAGTACCCTCATTTCATTGAAACTTAGGATAATTTTTCCAAATATCCGATTTCTCCAAAACTCACACCTTTTAAGTCAAAACTTCGACGTTAGGTCGTCGTATCTTCAAAACCCGTCCGTATCCCTTTTTCGGCCAAAACGATTTATTTTCAATCAAGCGATCAATTTTAAATAAAACAGATATTTCAAAAGGTTCCTATAGAGTACTATAGATGCATTGGGTGCTAATACCTTCATATTGTATAACCAACCCCCGAACCATAAGATCTCTTTTCAAAAACGCTTTGTATTTGTATTTTTATTTACATTGCATATTTAGGGTTTTATTTCGCTCTTTTCCCTTTTTCTTTGGAAACAATAAAGCGCGGTGGCGACTCTTGCTTTTTGCGAGACGAATTAATCAATAATTCGATCTCCGATTTACCCCGCTACATTTTTTATCGCTACAGAATTGGCGACTCTGCTGGGGAAAGATTGACCTCTTGCTGGTCCATCCCTAAGTGGGTTAAGCCTAATTTGTCTTATCTGTTTTATTATTATTTGATATGTTTGATTATGTGTTTAAATAGGGGTGTTTGGGTTTTTTGAAGGACGAATCCTATACCCGGATTAAGTAACACTTAAGGAATAGGACGGGCGGTATAGTCATGTCAACTTTGAGGGAGTAATCCCGAAGAAGGAGGCATGAGATCCCCCACTCAATGGAAGGCCCTCTTGAACTTAATATTTGTTTACCGAGTAATCGGGAAGATATTATTATTTTCGACCTAGGAGCCCGAGAAGTTGAGGACCGTAGAACCCTAACCCATCTTGGCTTTTTAGGTGTAGCGCGGAGACTATCACTGAGTAATTCGGAAGTAGTTGTTACGCGATGCTACGCTCGGACGAGTTTCTCTTGAGAATATTGCTAATTATTGAGTAATCAAGACGTTGGTAATATCCGAAAGAGGGATGCAGACTCTGGGAACTCTTAGAACCTTGTCTTACAGGTGTGATCGAAACATTAGTACATACCTTTGGGTGGGCTTTACCCTCGACTCCATGCTGAACTTTGAACCTTTAAACCCCATGTTTGCAAACTTGTGTGTGACTGTCGCATTATCATTCATTCATGCATTCATCAACATCTTTGTAAAAAACTCGTTCTTCAAGGAACTTTGGAATGATTTTTGCAAACGTCTCAGGGTACTATGGAACTTGGAAGGAGAAATACTCGAAGCTTTAGCTTCAAAGAGCCCGAGATTGAAGAATTGAAGAGTTTGATTCCGAAGATAGAGAGTCCGACAGATTTTCAGAAGAAATATGGGTCCATCGTACCGCTCATGAAGCGCAAGATGAAGAAAGGCATCCCCAACACGCTGGTTCAGTTCTATGATCCCCTATACCGATGTTTCACCTTCCCGGATTATCAGTTGATGCCTACTTTAGAGGAGTACTCTTATATCCTTGGTTTGCCGATCGTCGACCGTGTTCCTTTTTCTGGATTAGAAGAGGAGCCTAAATCTCATGAGATAGCAGCCATCACCCATCTGAAGAAGTCAGAGATAGAAGAGAATATGACTACGAAAGGAGGAATCCGGGGTTTGCCGGCTCAGTTTCTGTTGAAGAAAGCTCGTCATTTTGCTGATACAAAGGATACCGTTGCCTTCGAGGACGTGTTTGCTTTACTCGCGTATGGTCTTTTCTTATTCCCTAACATTGATAAATTTGTGGATGTCAATGCCATCAGAGTTTTCCTGATTGGAAATCCGGTCCCTACGCTGCTAGGGGACACGTATTACTCTATCCATCTTCGAAACTCTCATCAAGGAGGAATGATTATTTGTTGCGTGCCGTTGCTGTATCAGTGGTACGTCTCGCATTTACCTGGGTCCGATGCTTTCTGGGATCTCGAGAAGGAACCGCGTTGGGCGCCAAAGATTATGGCTCTCACTCATTTCGACATTGACTGGTACAATCGAGCTTACCATGACGTAGAGATCATTGACAGCTGTGGTGCTTTTCCCAATGTACCCCTTCTTGGTACGAGAGGTGGAATCAACTACAACCCTGTTCTAGCGCGTCGTCAGTTCGGGTACCCGATGAGAGATAAGCCGAACAGTATCCATGTGAGTGGTTTCTTTCTTCAGGAAGGACAAGATCATCAGACTGCTAAGAGAGAGATTGAAGGAGCTTGGCGCCATATCCACAAGAAAGGGAGAGATATGCTGGGACATAGAGGTGCCGTCTCTTTGGAACCTTACCTACAGTGGGTCCGTGCTAGGGCTTGTGCTCTCAAGATGCCATATAAACTTGAGAAACCTTTATTCCCTGCCATCGCACCATCATCAGTTGCTATCCCTATCGCAGATGTAGGAGAATATCAGGGGAACCTGGCTAGGATGAAGTCCGAGAGGGATGCTTGGAAGGAAAAGTACCATATGTCCGAATACGAGAATCGAGTCCTGACTCGACAGCTGAAAGAAAAGAAGGAGTTGTTGCTTATTCAAGACGGCCGGTTCGTTGCCCACGATGAGAAGCTTCGCCAGAAGGATGCCTTGTTGAAGAAATACGCGAGTGAAAGGAAGAGAAAAAGGGAGGGTTCGGTAAGCGTGGCTCTCGCTCCTAATCCACAAGAAGAAATCATCGATCGACTGATAGCGGAAAAGAAAGATTTGGAAGACTTTTATGAAGAAAAGATCAAGAAGCTCCGACTACAGCTGGTGTTTGGTCCGCCATCTGAGGATTCTGAGTGAGCTTTAGCTTTAGTTTATTTTATTGATGTCATTTTGTAAAACTATGTAAAAGGGCTTCATGCTCCGAAGTTGTAATTTATTGTTTTATTAAGGGCTTCACGCTCCGAAGTTGTAACTTATTGTCTTATTTCGGGCTTCATGCTCCAAGTTGTAATTTACTGCTTCATGTTTTAAAATGTAATTTACCACTTTATTATGGTTTTCAGGTTGCAAGTTGTAATTTATTGCTTTCATTAGTGGATTTGTTATTCCAAGGTTGTAATTTACTATTCCAAATTGTAAGTTGTAATTTATCGCTTTCGATTAACGGATTGAGTTTTTGTTATTCCAAATTCCTTTACCATTGATGTATGCAAAGTTACTAAAGTTCCTTGAAAAAACTTTTAAAATGAGTCATCATTTGCATCACCATCATGCATCATTTCACATTCCACATCACATGTTTTCTAGGGTCTCATTCTTGTTCTTTTTTCCACCGAAGGTTACCAAGCTGTCTCACCAACACGACACTCGGGCCAGTCGTCAGAAAAGAATGGAAGATTTGGAACAGGAAAATCACGAGCTTCGTGGGGAAGTTGCTACGCTTCGTGCCGAGATGGAAAAGTTAACAGCATTGGTGGAAAGTTTGGTGGCTGTTCAGAATCAGCCATCGACTACGGCTGCCGAGATTCAGACTTCAACTCCAGTGGTTTCCGAGATTGTTATCGCTCCTGCCTCCGCAACTCAAATCAACTCTCCGATCCAACATCAGATGCCGAAAGGTTTTCCTTGGGGAATGCCTTACAACTTTACGCCGGAGGGGTATCAACCTACCGCCCAACCTATATTTCAGCCTGCATTGTCTCTTCCTCAACCAGAGACGACTGCACTGCCGCCAGTAATTCCGTCGGTAACACCTTTTCCGCAACCAGTTATGACGACCGTTGCTCCTGTGGTCCACTCAGTGCCATACTTGAATGAACCAATTTATCCTGCCGAACCCGCTGAAAGTATGGGTCTCTTTGATAGAATGGAGGAATTTCAGGATCAGTTCCAGGAAATGCAGAAAGAGCTTAGAGCCTTGAAGGGGAAGGATCTGTTTGGGAAGAGCACACATGATCTTTGTTTGGTTCCGAATGTCAAGATTCCGGCGAAGTTCAAAACACCAGACTTTGAAAGATACAAGGGGGATTCGTGTCCTAGAAGCCATTTGACAATGTACGTGAGGAAGATGTCCACGTATTCTGATAATCATGATTTATTGATTCATTATTTTCAAGATAGTTTGACGGGTGCTGCCTTGAAGTGGTATATGGGATTGGACAGCATTCGAATCCGCAATTTTAACGATCTCAGTGAAGCCTTTGTCCATCAGTACAAGTATAATGTTGACATGGCGCCGGACAGGGATCAACTCCGGGCAATGTCGCAGAGAGACCGAGAATCTTTTAAGGAGTACGCCCAGAGGTGGCGTGAAATTGCTGCCCAGATCCATCCACCTCTGGAGGAGAAAGAGATGACTAAGATATTTTTGAAGACTTTGGGATCCTTTTACTATGAGAGGATGATAGCCAGCGCACCCAGTGACTTTACCGAAATGGTGAGCATGGGCATGCGATTAGAGGAAGAAATTCGCGAAGGACGTCTGGTTAAAGAAGGGAGTACGTCCAGCAGTGTGAAGAAGTTCGGAGGTGTTTTCCCGAAGAGGAAAGAGCAAGATGTTAGTGCTTTGTTTCCAGGTAGGCCTAGGAGAGGCTACTCTCACGTCACGGCAGTCACTCCGGCTGTCCGCCCAGCTTTGGTAGCCCCATCTCATCAGATTCCACCACCTCAACAACGACCTTTTCAACAGCAGCCTCGACAACAGGCCTATCCGCTCAACAATCAGAATCGCTCGCCCAGAAAGCCGCAGTTCGATGCCATTCCTATGACGTATACTGAATTGTTTCCCGCTCTCATTAGAAAGAATCTCATCACAACAAAACCACCTCCTGTCGCACCGAACAGTGCTTCCCCGTGGTACAAGGCGGATCAATTCTGTGAATATCATCAAGGGTCGCCGGGGCACAACCTTGAGAATTGCTTTGCGTTGAAGGCGGATGTGCAGAGATTAATTAAGCATGGCATCTTGTCTTTTAAGGATGTGAACCCAAATGTCAGAGATAATCCTTTGCCCCGACATGGGGCAGCTTCTGTGAATATGGTGGAAGGTTGTCCGGGGAAGTTCCGAGTTTTCCAAGTCGAGCACATCAGAGAATCATTGATCAGGTTACATCAGAGTTTGAGAAGACTTGCCTTTGTTAGGCACCAACATGACTATGACGTTTGCGAGTTTTGTTCAAGAGAAGATGATTGTCCTATTGTGAAGGAGGACATTCAAAAGTTGCTAGATCAGAGAATTATTACTATTACCTATGACCGAAATCCTGAAGATGAAGTGAATGTGATAACCCCACAGTTTAATTTGCCAGAATCAGTAGAGATTGCTTACAACAGCCAGACTGCGTCTGCTGATCCTTTGATTATTTACCCACCTGGCCCTGTGCCTTATAGCTCAGACTAGGCCGTGCCGTACAAGTATAACGCCACCATGATTGAGAATGGGGTAGAAGTCCCCATACCAACTAGACCGTCTTTCGTTAATATTGCCGATGTAAGTAGAGTGACAAGAAGTGGGCGTGTTTTTGCCGCGGTACCGTCAAGAAGACCAGAAGTTCAAGTAAGGAGGCCCATGCCGGCGGAGATCCCTGTAAGAAATGAACCAAGGGTTGAGATAGGTCGATCCAGTGAACCTATCCCTCACCCTGAAGAAGATGAAATTTTAAAGCTTATCAAAAGAAGCGAGTATAAAATTGTGGACCAGCTTCTGCAAACACCTTCCAAGATTTCCTTGCTTGCCTTATTGAGAGATTCTGGGGCACATAGAGAAGCCTTGATGAAAGTGTTGGACCAGGCGTTCGTAGACCATGATGTGACAGTTGATCAGTTTGACGGGATTGTGGGGAATATAACCTCGTGTAACAACTTGGGTTTCAGTGATGAAGAACTCCCGGAGGAGGGGAGAAACCATAATATGGCTCTGCACATTTCAGTAAGTTGTGGGAACGATACCTTATCAAGCGTGTTAGTGGATACCGGCTCGTCATTGAATGTGATGCCCAAGACCACGTTGTCTCGACTTTCATATCCAGGTGCTCCTATGAGGCCTAGCGGAGTAATTGTTAAAGCCTTTGATGGTTCCAGGAAGACAGTTATCGGTGAAGTGGATCTTCCCATAGTGATTGGTCCCCATACTTTTCAAATCACTTTCCAAGTGATGGACATCCGTGCTGCTTATAGTTGTTTATTGGGCCGTCCCTGGATCCATGATGCCGGGGCAGTCACCTCCACACTCCATCAGAGGTTAAAATTTGTGAGACATGGGAAACTAGTGATGATTGGGGGAGAGCAGGCCATGGTGGTAAGTCATTTATCATCATTTTCTTTTATTGATGCTGACGAGGACGTCGGGACCCAGTTTCAGGGCCTATCTGTTGCTAAGGATACCGTGAAGAAGCCAGGGGCATCCATCTCTTCTTTTGAGGATGCACGGCGAGTAGTGGAAAGTGGTTCGGCCGAAGGATGGGGCCAGGTGTTGACGTTACCCGAGAACAAGTCTGGGGAAGGTTTGGGTTTTCATCCAATAGCTGCAAGGGTCAAGAAAGAGGTGCTTGTTCGTCCAATTCAAGAGGTCTTTCGGAGTGCAGGGTTTGTGCATCCTGAGGTTGATGCTGTCATAGATGATGATTCCGAGGAGGATTTGCCCGTGTTTGTGACGCCTGGATTGGCTTGCCAAAACTGGATAGCTGTTGATATTCCTGTGGTTATGCACGTTTCCGAGTAATGTTTTGTTCATTTTTCTTTAAAAAAATCGCTCTGCCCAAGGCGAAACGTATTTTGTGTCGGGCTATGAAAAATAATTCCTTTTGCTCTGCCCAAGGCAAAAGAGAAATGTCTGGGCTTTTTGTTTCAAGTATCTCCCTTTCAATGAATAAAAATGATATTTTGTCCACTGCTGTTTTATTTTTCACTTTTTCGGGAAATAATAATGAAAATTGATTAAGAACATTTAGTTTTATTTGCACAAATCGATTTCTAAAAATAAAGCATAATCATGTGTGCAGATTACTTCATGACTTAACCATCAAAAACAATGATCCTATGCCCTCTCCCAACTTTGAATTCCCTGTGCTCAGAGCCGAAGGAGAGGATGATGAAGAGATTCATGTTGAGATTTCCCGTTTGCTTGAGCATGATGAGAAGGTCATTCAACCATTTGAAGAACCTATAGAGTTGGCCAATTTGGGTGATGAAGAAGTTAGAAAGGAAGTCAAAGTCGGAGCATTGCTTATCCCGGAAGTTAAGGAGAAGATGTTGGAGCTTCTCAGAGAGTATGTCGACGTGTTTGCTTGGTCTTACCAAGATATGCCAGGGTTGGACAACGACATCGTAGAGCATCGTTTACCGTTGAGACCTGAATGTCCACCGATCAAACAGAAGTTGAGAAGGACTCGTCCTGACATGGCCGACAAGATTAAAGAAGAAGTTCAGAAGCAGATCAACGCAGGTTTTCTTGTGACGTCGGTCTATCCTCAGTGGTTAGCCAACATCGTGCCTGTTGCTAAGAAGGATGGTAAGGTTCGGATGTGTGTAGACTACAGAGATCTGAACAGAGCTAGTCCGAAAGATGATTTCCCATTACCTCATATTGATGTATTGGTCGACAGTACTGCCAAGTTCAATGTCTTTTCTTTCATGGATGGTTTCTCTGGTTACAACCAAATCAAGATGGCGCCGGAAGATATGGAAAAGACCGCTTTCATTACACCGTGGGGAACTTTCTGTTATCGAGTTATGCCGTTTGGTTTGAGGAATGCTGGTGCAACGTACCAAAGGGCCATGACTGCTTTGTTTCATGACATGATGCATAAGGAGATCGAAGTGTATGTGGATGACATGATTGCCAAATCACAAACTGAAGAAGATCACTTGGAGCATTTGTTAAAGCTATTCCAGCGTTTGAGAAAGTACAAACTCCGTCTGAATCCCAATAAGTGCACTTTTGGCGTTCGTTCAGGAAGACTTTTAGGTTTCATTGTCAGTCAAAAAGGTATTGAAGTAGATCCTGATAAAGTCAAAGCTATTCGGGAAATGCCCGCACCCAAGACAGAAAAACAAGTAAGAGGATTCCTTGGGAGATTGAATTACATTTCTAGGTTCATATCTCACATGACTGCTACTTGTGGGCCGATTTTCAAGCTTCTCCGCAAGAACCAAGGATGTGTGTGGACAGAGGATTGTCAGAAAGCTTTCGATAGTATCAAAGAATATTTGCTCGAACCTCCCATTTTGATTCCTCCGGTGGAAGGAAGACCATTGATTATGTACTTGACCATATTAGAGGATTCCATGGGATGTGTGCTTGGTCAGCAGGACGAGACTGGAAGAAAGGAGCACGCTGTATATTATCTGAGTAAGAAATTCACAGACTGTGAGTCTCGTTACTCATTACTTGAGAAAACCTGTTGCGCTTTAGCCTGGGCTGCTCGCCGTCTGCGCCAGTATATGATTAATCACACTACTTGGTTGATCTCCAAAATGGACCCAATCAAGTATATCTTTGAGAAGCCCGCCTTATCTGGAAGGATAGCCCGTTGGCAGATGTTGTTATCTGAATATGACATTGAGTATCACACTCAGAAAGCGATCAAAGGGAGTATTTTGGCCGATCATTTGGCTCACCAACCAATTGAAGACTATCAGTCCATCAAGTTTGACTTCCCCGATGAAGATGTTATGTACTTGAAAGCTAAAGACTGTGAAGAGTCGTTACCTGAAGAGGGACCTGATCCTGAATCGCGTTGGGGTTTAATATTTGACGGAGCTGTGAATTCCTATGGAAATGGAATTGGGGCGATCATCGTCACTCCCCGAGGTACTCATATCCCGTTCACGGCAAGACTGAAGTTTGACTGTACAAACAACATGGCGGAGTATGAGGCATGTATTATGGGTCTCGAAGAAGCAGTAGATCTAAGGATTAAAATTCTTGATATTTACGGAGATTCGGCATTGGTGATTAATCAAATCAAAGGAGAATGGGAAACTCGTCATCCTGGTTTGATCCCGTACAGAGACTACGCTAGAAGGTTGTTAACCTTCTTCAACAAGGTGGAATTACATCACATCCCTAGGGATGAGAATCAAATGGCTGATGCTTTGGCTACTTTGTCTTCAATGTTTCAAGTGAATGATTGGAACAACGTGCCTACAATCCGAGTTATGCGCCTCGACCGACCTGCTCATGTGTTCGCAATAGAAGAGATTACCGACGACAAACCGTGGTTCTATGACATCAAACGTGTTCTTCAAACCCAAGAGTACCCGCCTGGGGCATCCAATAAGGATAGGAAGACGTTGAGAAGATTAGCAAGCAGTTTCTTTCTCAATGAAGAAGTGTTGTATAAGAGGAATTATGACATGGTCTTGCTCAGATGTGTAGACAGACGTGAAGCAGACATGCTGATGCAAGAGGTACACGAAGGATCCTTTGGCACTCATGCCAATGGACATGCAATGGCTAGAAGGATGTTGAGAGCTGGTTACTACTGGATGACCATGGAATCTGATTGCTGCAAGTATGTGAAGAAGTGTCATAAATGCCAGATTTATGCGGACAGGATGCATGTGCCGCCAACTCTCCTCAATGTTATGTCTTCACCTTGGCCTTTCTCCATGTGGGGCATTGATATGATTGGGATGATTGAACCCAAAGCTTCAAATGGTCATCGTTTCATCTTGGTAGCGATCGATTATTTTACTAAGTGGGTGGAAGCCGCATCTTATGCTAATGTAACCAGACAGGTGGTAGTCAGATTTATCAAGAATCAGATTATTTGTCGGTATGGTATCCCGAGTAAGATCATCACTGACAATGGGTCGAATTTAAATAACAAGATGATGAAGGAGCTTTGTGAAGAGTTCAAGATCGAACATCATAATTCTTCTCCTTACGGACCGAAGATGAATGGGGCTGTTGAAGCTGCTAACAAGAATATCAAGAAGATTGTCCAGAAGATGGTGGTAACTTATAAGGACTGGCATGAAATGCTTCCGTTTGCTTTACACGGGTATCGTACTTCGGTTCGAACTTCAACAGGCGTGACCCCTTTCTCCCTGGTTTATGGTATGGAAGCAGTACTCCCCGTGGAGGTTGAGATTCCGTCTCTGAGAGTGTTGATGGAAGCCAAGCTTTCCGAGGCCGAATGGTGTCAAAGTAGGTACGATCAGTTGAATTTAATCGAAGAAAAGAGATTGACAGCGTTGTGTCACGGTCAGTTGTATCAGCAGAGAATGAAGAAGGCTTTTGATAAGAAGGTTCGACCGCGCGAGTTCAGAGAAGGTGACCTTGTGCTCAAGAAGATATTATCTTTCCAACCTGATTCTAGGGGCAAATGGGCTCCTAACTATGAAGGACCGTATGTTGTTAAGAAAGTTTTCTCTGGAGGTGCCTTGATTCTCGCCAATATGGATGGCGAAGACCTCCCGCGTCCCCTGAACGCCGATGCAGTCAAGAAGTATTTCGCTTAAGTAAATTTCTGGTCAAATCAGTCTCGGCATCTGAACACATTCTGGAATTCAAAGTTTGTTAGGGAGAATAGTGATCATTGTTTTTGTATGACCTTTTATTTCACATACTATTTCCCCAAACTTTTGTAAACCGTTGGAGTCGCATTGTTAGCGAACTACCATCTTATTGATGAAATTTGAGCATTTACCTTTTGTGGGCAAAATTTTAATTTTCATGGAAATACTTGAAACAAATTCACTTAAAATTTTCTTATTTCTAAAATGTGTCGTGAATAACGAAGGGAATGTTAACAGTCGTTCCGAAGATGGTCAAGCCATGAAATGCAAAACAGTACAGTAATTTATACTCGCATGATGACCTTGTTTTCTTTCAAAATCGTCATGAAGTGTTGGCTGTGTACATGCTTGGTTACGGTGGTGCTAAATTTGGTGACTCCCCAGTTGTCCCAGTTAAGTGTGGTTTTAGCTACCTTTGTTTGGGAGATTTTGAAGTGCGGTACACTTCGTCTCATGCCAGTGGTTTATTGGTGCTAGAAGAGTGGATTTGATTGTTTGTCTCCTCAGAAGACTTGAGCCTTGTATCGTGACATCTTCCGACGTTGCTTTGTATTCCGTTTATCTTCCATCATTTCAAGAGTGGCCGAGCATTTACGTTGCTGTGACACCTTATTATCTCCAAGATATTCCATCTGTCTGTTTTGTCAGCATATACATGACATTCATTTATTCATTCACACTCGCATCATGCACACACAGTTGTATTTGTTAATGTCATTAAATTCGTACATCTTAGTTGTGTCTTTTCAAATAACGTATTTGGTCTTTCCAAATAGGGTGTCAACTTAAGCATAAAGTGCGCTTCCTTTCTAATTCCCCAATCGAGTTACTTTCTCATTGGGTAGAGTCTTGTTTGACTGTTTCTCTCTGGTTATCCCTGGATGAAGTTGTTGCCTCTTGCATAGGCTATCTCATTGATTTTCCCCAGTGAATTTGCGACCCAGACGGTTGGTGCATTTATGTTGCACATTAAAGTATATGATCTCCTCGGGAGAGATTGATTCAAGTTTCTTTTTGACGAGGATTATATTCTCTGCCAGTATCATCGCAGTCCCCCTCTGAATTATGTTGGAAAACGACAAGCGGTAGCTCTTCACGAGCAACTTGTACGTTAATATCTTCGACAAGCGCCGAGCAGTAGTTCTTCATGAGCTACTAGTGCGTTATTTTATCTTTCGGAAAGCGCCGAGCAGCAGTTCTTCATGAGCTACTAGTGCGTCATTTTATTCCGTTGGAAAGCACCGAGCAGCAGTTCTTCATGAGCTACTAGTGCGTCAGTTATGACTTTGTGAAAGCGCCGAGCAGCAGTTCTTCATGAGCTACTAGTGCGTCATCGTCATTTTATCCTTTTTGGGAAGCGCCGAGCAGCAGTTCTTCATGAACTACTAGTGCGTCATTTACTCTTTTTGAAAGCGACAAGCAGCAAACTCTTCATGAGTTACCAGTACGTTATTATTCTTCGGAAAACAGCAAGTGGTAGCCTCTTTATTTGAGCAGCTTGTTTGTTATCGGTATTTTCTTTGGACGACAGCAAGTGGTAGCCTCTTTATTTGAGCAGCTTGTATGTTATTGGCATTTTCTGTGGACGACAACAAGCGGCAGCTTCTTTATTTGAGCAGCTTGTATGTTATTGGTATTTTCGTCGGACGACAACAAGCGGCAGCTTCTTTATTTGAGAAGCTTGTATGTTATTGGCATTTTCTGTGGACGACAACAACTGGCAATTTTCTTTATTTGAACAACCTTCGTATCTACAGTCTCATTACCTCAGCATTAATGAGTATATCTCTGAAACCTCGCAGAGAAGTCTGGTACGAATCTATACCTCCAGAAGTCGGTAATCAGTTATCCGCAATTTGATACTCTCTGTCTATCGTCGACCTCGAGTTGCGAATTCACTATGTTGGATCAATGATTTGTTACGGCTTATGCAAGATGCTCTCTTTGTTAGGGTTAGACGTCGTATTCCCTCAATTTTATTCGCTGTCAGGAGTCTGTCGTTTGAAGTCGGTAGCTCGTTCTCCCAGTAGCGTATAATTCATGTCTCTGTGTTTTGTTGACGTTCGATTCCCTCAACATTGTCTCGTTTTCACAATATCTTTCTCTGTGAGTTAGATCGCTGCATTCATACCAAACATGACGACGGCATCTTAGGACAAAATTTGCGTAGTTATGTATTTAAGTACCTTCAATCTCGTCGACACGAAAATTTTAATCTTCATATCTCCGGATAGAAGAAACTTAAATAGGGGCAGCTGTTGTACCCCAAATTTTGACCTAAGACGTCGTCTCCTATCTGCATCTTTACATTACATTTGTCTTGATCCATCGATTTTAAATTTCATGACTTTTTCGGGCCAAGAGCTATTTATGCTGAACATTAAATCATTTAATCGATTCGTGCAAAAAAATGATGTTTATTAATTATCTATTATCTAAGACTTAAATAATTGAAATTCATTTTTTGATTATTATTTAGTTTAAAGATGTACGGATAATAAAATGAACATCAGAGAAGAGGCGCATTAATTGTGCGGACGTTTTATTTATTTACTCATTATTTTTAAATTTAAGTAACTAGAATTTATTCTTAGTTATTATATAATTTAAAGGTTATGAATAATATAAATAAGCATTTGAGGAAATTCATTGGTCAATAACGACTGTTTAATCGTTCGTCGTTCTAGGTTAAATAATTGAAATCCTATTTTAATTATTATAATTTAGTTGAGAATGATGGATTAAATAATCGAAGGTATTAGTTGGTCAATGATAATTATTATTTATCTGTTTATTATTTTGAATGTAGGTAATTGGAAATTTGTTTTCAATTATTATTCGTTTGGAGAAATAATAAACGATAAATAAATAAAGAAGAAGAATTAATGGACAAATAGTTTCTTTTATTCATTTTTTTTTTGTACAAGTTATTTTGTAAATATTGTATATATTACAGTAAATTACAATAATGAATTGACAAAATTAAAATGAGATAAAAAAAAAACTAGTCTATCTTAATTCTAAAGCTTCCAATCCAATGCGTGTCCGCTCATTTAATTTTACCTGCACAATTAAAAGAAAAGAATTAGAATTCAAATAAATAATTAAATGCAGAAAATAAATTTAATGTTCATCATTAAATGTAATGGCCGGAATCAGTTATTATTTTTTTGCAAATCACGGGATTACTCCCGGTTCACAAAAAAAAGAAAAGGATTTCAAAGCATATGCATAAATTATTTTCCAAAACTGCATACTTAAGCTAATTACATTCGTTTTTAATCCCAAATGTAATTTCAAAGCATACAGCATAAGCATACAAAACCATGTAGTAACTAATATGCAAGCATGTTACTTGAACTTTTGCCTACACCAGCAGAAACCAAACAGCTTTTGTATTAAAAGGGAAAATATGCAGTTTGACCATATTTGCAAGCAATAAAAATTCCTTTTTCATCATTTTTCAGCCACTACATCTTCAGAAAATAGACAGCTTATCACTCTTTTGTCAAAGCCATTCTGAGAGAGAAAAAGAGAGGGAGAAGTGTGGGATTTGCAGGCTTAGCATAGGCAGAAGTGGTTATACAAGACAAATAAAAATATAGCCAGTAAAACCAATAGCTTAGAATAGGAATAGAAACAAAATGGGAGGGTCAGCATAGTGCAGATTGCTCAGGGAGATCCCAAGAGATTTGTTTTCAAATTCCTGACCTGTAGCGCAAGAGAGGGGAAAAAGTGTGGTTATATTACATAACAAAGCAAAACAAGAAAAAGGAGAAAAAAGAAGCCTCAAAGAGAAAAACCATAAAGATAGAAAACCTGCATAATCACACTGAGAAAAACGATTCTCAAAACCATACAAAAAAACATTACCAACTGATTGAGCCCCCTAGAGCCAATATCACCATCCCCTGTCATCGAAAAACCTCAGGAAACCACACAGAAATTCCACATCCATCATCATGTACAACCAATGCCCAAACCTATGCATTATCCATCCAACAACCTGAAAATTTCTACACAACCGATTAAGCCTCAGTTCAACCTCATTGGCCTTTCAAACAATCGCTCAAGACCACATTATTCCTGCAAACCATTTCTTTCAGACCAACAATAGCAAGTGCAGTATCACTATCACATTCAAGAAGAAGAAGAAAGAGCCAAAGTGCAGTTCAACAGGTTCCAACAATAGCAAGTGCAGTATCACTATCACATTCAAGAAGAAGAAGAAAGAGCCAAAGTGCAGTTCAACAGGTTCCAACAATAACAAGTGCAGTATCACTATCACATTCAAGAAGAAGAAGAAAGAGCCAAAGTGCAGTTCAACATGTTCCAACAATAACAAGTGCAGTATCACTATCACACTCAATCAGAAGAAGAAAGAAACAAAGTTTGGCTTCAATAAGTTTCAAGAAGAACAAGGTAGCATCGTATTCAAGTGAGAAGAAAAGCAAGACAAAATCAGTAGCACGTTCAAGCAAGAGGAAGAAGAAAGCCACAAATACCATTCACCATCGTGTGCGCCTGCCGTCTCCCTGCTGTCCGGCCTCCATCACCCCAAGCTCCTCCTCCTTCTCCACCTAGGTAACACGCTTTCTTCCATTCTTATTCCTTAAACGGCATTCAAATCAACATGGACAGATAAACATGAAAACTAGTCAGAATCCAACGCAACCGTAAAACCCACAACGAAATTGTAAATTTACACGCGAATAAAACCTAAAGTTAACGAAAACGATTTGTCATTACCGTCTCTGCTCAAGCCGCCGCATCAACAGTGGAGGGAAGAAAAGCTCGGTGTGGGTGGCCGGAACAAGGAAACGTCGACATTGGAGGCAAAAAAAAAAAATGAAGAAGCTGTGCGAGGAAGATGAAGATCATAAGCGCCGTTTCTGTCCCACAAGCCAAACCCTAAATCCCTTTGTACAAACAAACACAACCCTAATCATAACTTAATCCCTTGGACCCTATTCTCAGCTTAAGCCCATAAAATGTTGTACACACCCCCCTTGTTTTCATTTTCGTTTTGGACTTTATCCCAACCATCCAGCCCTTTCTCTTTACTAATTCACACCCTTTTTTCTTTATAGACTATTAGTTTAATTCTATTTCTTTTTTTCTTAACTTATTTAATAGTGATTAGTTAGTCTCTTAGGAATAAATATAGTTTTAATTAGACAAATAAATATTTTATCCAATCTCTTTTAGTTTAAATTTAAGTTTTATTTAATAACCTTAACCTTCCTTATTTCTAATTCAATTTAAATTCATGGTTTGTAAGTTTAATTTAAAAGATATTTAATATCTTTAAAAAACATGTGAAAGTAAAAAATGAAAACTAAAAGACATTTTATTTTATTCCCCTCATTTTGATTAAATGCCAATATAATAAAAACATAAAAAATAGAAACATATAAAATCTAAAAAACATTTCTATTATTTCTCATTACTTTTATCATAAAAAATGCGTAAAAAGTGAAAACCAATTAAACTTTTTCTTTTCGCCTATTAAACCAAAAAATCATATAAAAATGCATGTTCACACTTAATTGTTGTATGTCATTATCCGCATAATTTTCTGTCAATTATTTCATTGTACTTGATTATCCTGTTTGCACCAATCCAAAGGGAATAGTCTAATTTTTGTTGACTTCATGTCCTCAAAAAACGATCGAGCAAGTACCCTCATTTCATTGAAACTTAGGATAATTTTTCCAAATATCCGATTTCTCCAAAACTCACACCTTTTAAGTCAAAACTTCGACGTTAGGTCGTCGTATCTTCAAAACCCGTCCGTATCCCTTTTTCGGCCAAAACGATTTATTTTCAATCAAGCGATCAATTTTAAATAAAACAGATATTTCAAAAGGTTCCTATAGAGTACTATAGATGCATTGGGTGCTAATACCTTCCTATTGTATAACCAACCCCCGAACCATAAGATCTCTTTTCAAAAACGCTTTGTATTTGTATTTTTATTTACATTGCATATTTAGGGTTTTATTTCGCTCTTTTCCCTTTTTCTTTGGAAACAATAAAGCGCGGTGGCGACTCTTGCTTTTTGCGAGACGAATTAATCAATAATTCGATCTCCGATTTACCCCGCTACATTTTTTATCGCTACACATTCCCATACATATGCTGAACCAAAACCTAATACATTTCACGTGAAAAAGCTGTTGCAAACCCTTATGCCATATTGAAAAAAAGTCAAGGAAATTCAAAACTGAAATCCACCTTCCAACGTAATTCCAAGCCTTTTTTCATTTCTAACACTTTGCTGGAACTCTCAGGAGTCTTTTGGAATCAAAATCAAGGGCTGAAGCTTGAGAAATCACGCCAAACAAGATCACGGTTTGTCAATATTTTTCAAAATCGAAACTCCCAATTCATGAACATTTGATGTGATTTAAAGCTTGTTTTACATTGTTTGCATCCATACAAAGTTATTGATATCAATTAATTGGATTATCATGTACAGGATTGTGATTTGCCATTAACGACTTTTAGGGTTTTTGAGTTAGTGAATTAGGGCTTTTCAGCATAAGCAAAATCAGAACCAATGAGACCCATGGTTGAATTCGTCACATCCAGACGAACATGAATCTGTGCTCGCGAAATATTTATATGGCCTAGGATCCTTTTCGCTATTATTGACAGTTTCATTTTGTGGGGGTTAAAAACCCCCGCTAATTGCTTTTGTTTTGCAGGTTACAGGATGAAGACGAAGGGCGTGTCAGCTTGCTACTGGCCCATTTCAAACCAACGCGCGTTTTTATTTTTATTTTTATTTTTATTTTATTTTTTTATTTTTATTTTTAGCATATACGTTGGTTTACTAATATAATATTTAGTTGTTATTATTATTTCAAATTGAACACACAGCTCAACTGGCTAAGGTGTACACGAATCATCCCTTGGGACCTGGGTTCGAATCCCAGGTCCCCTCAAAATTCCATATTATTTTTTCTAATGCGTTCTTGTGTAGGTTTCCAAATAGTGAGCACCATACATCTCACAAATCAGGGCGCCAAGTGTCTCAAAAGACAGATCCAAAGGCCAAAGGGTGATCCACACCATGTTCCCAGTCAATGCTTCCACACCTGATCCAGAAGTCAACACAGGCTTGCTTCTTAATGGGCCTAAATTTCCAGATCCACCTCCATTCTTGGGTCAACACCCCCATTGGTTTCTATTTCTTTTTCTATTTTCCTTTTCTTTTTATTTTCTTTAGTAATTATTATTAGTATTATTTAATTAATCAATTAATTAACATTTTCACAATAAAAATAAAAAAAAAACTAATATTATTATTATTTATTTATTTCATATTCTTTTTTGTAAATAAATTAATTAGTTTAAATAGGCAACTTTAATCTTTTTCTTAATAACTAAAATAAATTTAGAACTAGGTTTTTTCTTCTTTTAATTTTAATTCCTTTTGTTTTATTTTCATTAAAAACATAAAAATACAAAAACATTTTTTTTTCTTTTATTAAATTAATTAATTAGTAATTAGGCTTAATTTTTAATTAATTGCAAAAAAGGACAAATCTAATTCTTTTCTCAAAAAGGGTCAAAACCCTAAGGATATTCCGATTTAATTTCTTTTCGCGCTTTATTTCCTTTTTATTATATTTATGTAATTGTTTCCGGATATGTAATAGTTAATTAGGACTTTATTGCTTTCTTTCAATTTCTTGCATTTTTATTTTTCAAAACGGGTTTTTGTTTTTTGGCGATGTATAGACCCGCGCCTTGTAATAGCTAGATTTACCTTCCCGCAATTTATTTTCCGCACTCCTAACTGTTAAAAAATGCATGAAAGAATGTATGAATAATAAAATTAATCCGTAGCTCACAAATAACATGTACAAAGACAATTAACTGAAAAACAACACACAAGCACATGCCACTCCTAGGGTACGCCTCACTGGTTGCCTCGAACGTGGTCGTCAAGCATAGGGTGTTTTAGAGGTCGCCCTCCTGTCTAAGATCCAGTTTCCTCGAAACGGTTGCCTCGGATAAAAAAGGATCTAGGACATTAGGGTTACTTCTAAGGTGTCCTACCATTGCTTCGGTGACCACAATGTCCCTTAATCGAATTGACCCGAATACCTCCAACGATGGTGCTACCTACCTCTCAATGGTGGGATAGCACTATCTAAAGGACTCTTACACAGCCTAATTCCTTAGAGTAGGTAGATTCTCATGGGTACTTGCTCTCTTTCAAACAAACAAAACAACTTTTCACACTGACACTTTCTAAAAGTTTTCAAACAAATTTTTCATACTCTTGAGGACTGATACAAGAGTTACTTAGAAATTTTTCAAACGAAACTTTTTCAAAACCCACACACACTTGAAAAGCAAACATTTTTGAAAACATAAGAGCAAGTACCTAAGAGCCCGTGGATAACCACAGATAGAAAGGGTGCTAACACCTTCCCTTTCTATAAATCTACCTCCCGAACCGAGAAACATTCTCAAAGAAGGAATTTTGTTGTGCTTTTGTCCTTTCCATGTTGGAGAACATAAAAGACGGTGGCGACTCTTGCTTACCGCGACATTTCGCAAAACCAGCTAAAAAACAGTCAGTTCTATTTCCACCGATCACAGTATGTTATCTTCATGCGTCGAAAATCCCTTGAAAAACCGCGCCTTCTTTCCAACTCACCCAAGGCTTAGACCCATAGGTTGCGCAAAGAAACCTAGGGAGGACCCTGAAGACGCTACTCCGGCTAACCAGCAGCATCCTCAAACTACAGATGATATCAACCTCCAGTTCATGAACAAAGGGAATCGAATATTTCGATCAAGCCCTAACTTTTCTTCTGAATACTCAGACTGGTTGAATAAAATGGAGAGGGCGCAAGCTTCTGTTTGGAAGGAGATGGGCATTTATGACTTGGTGATGTTGTCGAAGACAGGATTGCCTTACTGTCCCCTTATGCTGGTATCTTCATTGTACTTTTGGGATAGCGCACATTTCACTTTTCATCTTCCTTATGGGATGATGACCCCCACTTTATTCGACATAGCTGCCATCACTGGTCTTCGACCCACTGGTGACTATTTCGACCCTGAAGACTTGTCTGAGGATCCTATTGGGTTTGCTGCTACAAAACCCACTTACACCACCTTTATAAACCACTTTCATGACAAAACCTCTAGTACCGTATCGAAGGTGGAACATATAGCCTTCTTGGCTATGTGGCTGTCTCGATTTGTTTTTTGTACCAAGTCACTGCAGGTGACGAAAAAGATGTTGACGCTCGCAACGCAGCTTCACTACAAATACCCCCTTTTCCTGGCTGAATTGATTCTGGCCAACTTATATGAGTCCATCAATAATGGTGTGACTCAACTTAAGGTTCTAGGAGATAGGGGGAGCTTGCTGCTATCTGGTCCCTTTTGGCTTCTCCAGCTGTGGCTCAATGCCACCTTTGAATCTTTCCTTCCCCAAAAGAACAAGATCAACGAAGAGGCTCTTGAAATCTTGAACAGGAGAGTCGAAGGCACCAGGCTTGCATTACTAATCCCCACTGATGAAGGCCAACAATTTCAGAAGGCTTTCACCAGCTTTGTAATGATGTTTGCGGAGCGAAATAGCTTTGTTTCGACTATGGCTCCCTTTGCCATTCGAAAAGTTGGTCCGGAATGGTTCACTAGACCATACCCTTCAAATGAGGAGGATGACGTGACTGATGAGTTCATGAGCATGTGGGAATCGTTTCTGCGCCCCAGGATCATGCCCTTAAGATTCAACAACTCAAAAAATCAACTGAGCTTAATTGCTTATCAACCAAATCTTGTCTCTCGACAATTTGGTATTGCTCAATCACTCCCTTCACCTGTTTATCCTCGAGAGAAACTGCTACTTTTTTATAATGCAGATTACTCAGAAGATGTCGCTACCAAGCACATTGGTAGGTATTCCGGTCGAACTATACTGACCCTATTTGATTTTAACCTTCATTTTCTGAGTTCCGTCAATTTTGAGGTGTGGTGGAAACAGTATTATGACGAGGAGTTCTTCGATGAGAAGGACTTCGCCCACCATCTACGTGAGGCGTTTAAGCTGGTTCTCGACAGAGTCAAGAAAGGTATTATTCTTTTCCATCTCTTCATTTTATATTTGTCTTTCGACACTTAATTAACTATAGTTGTCTCGTCTTCTGTATAGCTGTCAAGAGAGCCGCCTCGAAGAAAACTGCTAAGAGTTCAAAAGGGGGAGACTCCACCGTCAACCCTTCTCCCAAGGTATTTACGTTTCCTTCATACCCTCCTTTTTTTATCTAACATAGGTACTGATCCCCTCGACTTGATTTCCTGGGTATTCAGAAACCTACCCCCAAAAAATGGAAGGTTCAAGAGATCCAAATCTCTAGCGATGAAGAAGAGGAGTCCCCTCTTAAATAGTGAAGGGGATCCTACTTACAAGCCCTCTTCAGCAAAAGGCTCTTTTATGAGTTCAGCTGACGAAGTAAATCAAACTTCTGAACCTCAGCATGAAACCATAGAAGAAGCTAATGAAGAAGCTAATGAAAAAGAAGCTGCAGGAAACCAAGAGGAGACTAGGGTTCTGCTGGTTGAAGTGCGAGAGACTGAGGAGGAAAGTATCCCTGGCGTTGAAACCGAAATAGAAAGGGAGAATGTAGAGATCCAAGAGGCTGACGGTGAAGAAGTTTTTGCTGAAGGAAACCAAAATCCTCCAGGCACTGAAACAATTCCAAGTCAAGTGGCCAACGTGGTTGTTACAACCAACGAAAGTATCCCTTCGAAGGGATCCAGAACCAAGGAGGATTTGGCCTTAATGAAACAACATAATCCATTAGGTTATCTGACTGCAATTCTAGAGGGTCGGGAGAGTTCCTCTGATCGCAGCGTCTCGACTGCATCTGGAAGATCTACTTCCCCTCTCGACGAGGCTCTTCAGAAAGTTAAAACACAAATCTTTAAAAGAGATTTGATGTTAACTTTAGAGGGGGAACCAGCAGCTCCTTCCTTTCTGAAGACTATCTTGAAAGTTGTCGATCTTCTCGTTGCTCCTCCAGATGTGGCCAGTGTAATCTTGGATTTACTCTCTATTGTTGACCAGGTATCAGCAGATTACAATTGTCAGAGAATTCTCAAACGTGAGATCGAAGAAGCCAATGGTCAAGTGGTTGCTGCTTGGCATGCTGCTACTGAATCCGCTTCTATAGTAAAGGATTTGTCGAAGGCCCAGGAGGCTAGACAAAAAGCAGTCGAGGAGATAGATCGAGATAATGCGCAGCTGAGGGTGCAGATTGCAGAGTTGGAAGCTAAAATTGCTGCCAACGACAAAAAGAAAGAGGAGCTTCTTGCTGTGAATAATGAATCAGAAAGCCAAGAAGAACTGGCTGAAGGGTTAAAACACGCCGATCGAGCTCAATCTCTGGATGCTAAGCTCGAAACCCTTCACCAATCGAAAGCTCTATGTGATCGACGACTAGAGTTGCAGAGAATCAAGTATCTCCAAATTAAAGCTAATCTTCCCTTTTGAATCTTGTTCCTCTCATTTATGTAATCACTTTCTATAACGATTTCATAGCCATTTTGGCACTTTTAATGAAATTTTTAAGTTCCCATTTTGGCATTCTCTATTAACAGTGACTATACATTATTTATTTTTACCTCTTGAAGCATAGGTCTATACGTTTTCAGGTATTTACCATTTACCTTCAAGAGTCTTTGATCTTCTCTTAATTCTTTGATCTCATAGGCTCCGCCCAAGAATGCTTGCACAATTCTAAAAGGTCCTTCCCACTTAGGGGACCATTTTCCCAAGCTTCTGTCTTTTGGATCCATTGGGAGTATTACTTTCCGAACTAGATCTTCAGGCTGAAACGTCTTGGACTTTACCCTTCGATTGTAGGATTTCTTGACTCGCTTCTTCTGTAGTCTCAAAAGATCCAAAGCTTTCTACCTTTCTTCGTCTAAGTCTACTAGTTCATCCAACATCATGCTCCAATAGACTTCAGAAGGGATCTCATGATGTATCTGAATCCTTGTCGCTTGCAAGTGGATTTCCACTGGTAACACTGTATCATGACCATAGGTTAGGCGAAATGGTGTTGTCCCTGTGGCTTCTTTTGGACAAGTTCGACACGCCCACAGGACTTGATCTAGTGTCTTGTGCCAGTTTATGGGTTTCTTTCCCACATGTTTCTTTATTAAACTGATCACTACTTTATTTGTTGCTTCGACCTGGCCATTAACTTGCGCATAATAGGGCGTAGATGTTAACAGTTTAAACCCCATTTCTGCAGTGAAGTCTTGCATCTTTCGACCAGTGAAGATTGATCCTTGGTCTGTAGTTATTGTTTCAGGGATTCCAGATCTATATATGATATTCCTTTGAATGAATTCAATGACATTATCCTGGTCTACATTGACCAAAGGAATCGCTTCGATCCACTTAGTAAAATAATCAATGCCCACCAATATATACTCCTGACCTTTGGAAGATGCTGGTCGAATTTCTCCAATGAGATCCAAGGCCTATCCTCTAAAAGGCCAAGGTTTCACAATCGAGTGAAGTTCGTTTGCTGGCACATGTTGAATGCATGTGTGTTTCTGGAATTCCTGACACCCTTTTGCAAACTCAACACAATCCTTTAACATAGTGGGCCAATATAAGCCTTGTCGAAAAAATAACCATTTCATCTTTTGGCCCACTTGGTGTGCTCCACATGCCCCAGCGTGTGTAGTGGAAAGAGCTACATATGCTTCTGTTTCACTTAAACATTTTAGAAGCACGCCTTCTGGTGTTTTCTTAAATAGTTCATTTCCCATCAGCACATAACTCAGCGCTCTGTACTTTATCTTTCGTTATGTCGAAGCCGCTGGATTTTGTAAATAGTCCACTATAGGCTTTCTCCAATCTTGCTCTGTTAGATTGTCTATGAACGAAATTTCAAAATTTTCATGATCAGTGTATCCTAGCTTTGTGGTCTTTAAATATAATGGGGATAACTTGGTGGCAGTTATTCTTCCTCTAACTTCGATTGCCTGTTGTAGTCTCTCTTTTTAAACTTTATACCCAGAAGCAATTTGTGCCAAGTCGTTGGCTGCTTGATTTTCCAATCTGGGTATGTGTCGAATGTTAACTGCCTCGAAATTCTTCAACAACCGTATGGCTATTACGAAATACATGATCAAGTTTTCTTTTATGCATTTGTATTCTTTCGTAATTTGTTTTAGGACTAACTCTGAGTCTCCCATTATTTCGACTTGAGTTGCCCCCAATTCCAACAGGATTTCAAGGCCTACGATTAACGCTTCGTATTCAGCCTCATTATTGGAGCAATCCCCGTCTATTTTGTACTTAAATGTTGTTGGAATTTTATTTGGAGAAATAATAAGGACTCCGACTCCCACTCCATCTTTATAATGAGAACCATCAAAGTAAAGTTTCCACTGTTCGATCTCCAAATAATTTAGTGATCTTTCTTGTATAAAGTGGTCGACTATAAAGTCTGCGACCACTTGGCCTTTTATAGCCTTGAGAGGCATAAAAGTTAATGAATACTCAGTTAATGCAAGTGCCCATTTTCCAATTCTACTATGCAAAATGGGTTTCGACAACATATATTTAAAAACGTCAAAATGAGATGAAACATAAACATTAACTGGCTTTATATATTGCTTAAGTTTTGTACATGAAAAATATAGGCATAAACACGGTTTTTCAACTTCGTTATATCTAGTTTCTGCATCATTTAAAACTCTACTGAGGTAGTATATGGGCCTTTCGACACCATTTTCATCCTCTTGAGCCAGCATGCTCCGTAGAGTCTTATCAAACGCATCTATGTACAGTCTCATACTCCTACTTCGACAAGGAGGCACCAAAATAGGTGGTTTAACAAGGTACTCTTTGATTTTGTCAAAGGCTTCTTGATGTTCCTCCCTCCATTCAAATCCTCCTTTGTTGAGTCGAAGTAATGGCGAAAAGGCTTGCATTTTCCCACTAAGGTTGGATATAAATCTCCTTAGGAAATTTATCTTCCCAAGTAAGGATTGCAATTCCTTTTTGTTAGTTGGTGCTTTGGCTTGCAAGATAGCCTTGGTCTTGTTTTGGTTTATCTCAATGCGTTTTTTGTGGACCACAAAACCTAAGAAATCTCCTGCTTTTACACCAAAAGCACACTTCAGAGGATTCATCTTCAGGCCGTAGTATCTCATCCTCTCAAAGGATTGTCGAAGATGATCCATGTGAGCCTTCCCTGAAATAGATTTGACAACAATATCATCAATATAAATTTGCATGAAAGTGTCAATAAAGTCATGGAAGATCAAATTCATTGCTCTTTGGTACGTTGCCCCTGCATTCTTTAGGCCAAAAGGCATTACTACCCATTCATAGGTGCCTAAAGCCCCAGGGCAACAAAATTCCGTTTTCGGCACATCTTCTTCAGCAATGAAGATTTGATTGTATCCAGAGTAGCCATCCAGCATACTCATGTACTCGAAGCCAGCGGCAGAATCTACAAGCATTTCCGCCACTGGCATTGGATATACATCTTTGGGTGTTGCAGCATTTAGATCTCTGAAATCGATACACACCCTCAAGGTACCATTTTTCTTTATAACAGGTACAATATTTGCAATCCATTCGACGTACCCGGTCGTTCTTATGAATTTGCATCTTAGCAGCCTTTCGACCTCCATTTTGATTTTTGATAAAATCTCTGGTGCAAATCGTCTTGGGGTCTGCTTAACGGGTTTCTTTCCAGGCTTTATTGGTAACTGTAGTTCTACCAATCCTCTGTCGAGACCAGGCATCTCGTCATAGTCCCACGCAAAGCAATCCTTGAACTCTTTTAGTAATTTGATCATTTCGACCTTGAGTCCTGGATCCATTTTTGTGCTTATGTATGTGGGTTTGTTCACAGGACCTTCGCCTAGATTTACCTCTTCTAGAGGATCTTGCGCCAACATTCTGACATTATTCGCCAGCGGGTCCTTTTCCAAACCTAGAGGTTCATCGTCATAGATGGCGTCTAACCTCTGGTCTAGAAAGTCTTTCGTTCCCAAGTCAGGAGGCTCTGGGTCGAAATCTTTCCCAGGCCCTGTCTTCGAAAGGACTTGTTTATTGGCTTTGGAAGCCACATATTTAACTTCAGCCTCTAAGGCTGCTATCATTCTGTTTTCGGACACATATGCCGAAATCTTTTGGAGAGTTGATGACTCAGTCATCATCATCAAACTCGCTTCCCCAGCCTGTTGGCCGTATATCACTAACTCCTCCAAAGTCGATGTTGGATAAGTCTTCTCTATCCCACTGAAAGCCGTGATCGGAGTGTAGGTATAGGGAGAAGAACGCATTAGGAGTCGGAGTTAAATCAAACTCTGGTGGGTTACATGGCCCTATGTGAGCCAAATTTCTGTCGAAATCGTTCTTTCCAACATTGTTTATTTCACCCAAGTAATAACTCTGGTCTGCTTAAATGTTCTCCATAATGTCGTCGGGGCGCAACATTATGACCCTTTGGTGCATCGAAGTTGGCACTGCTCCAATGCCATGTATCCACTCCCGACCAAGGAGTAGATTGTAGTTGGGTTTTGCTGAAATAACCATGAACATGGTGGGTCGAAGGATTGAGCCCACTTTGAGGTCTAGTTGAATGACACCCATTGTTGTGCCAATGCCCCCTTCATAGTTGGATAAGACCATGTTATGTGGCTTTATGTCAGCATCTCCTTTGCCTAACTTTTCCAACATGAATTGTGGTATGATATTGATGGTTTCCCCACAATCAACCAGAATTTTGTTTATGGTTACCTCCCCAACCTTTTCTCTAATGAACAGGGGTTTCAGATGGCTCTTCATTGCCTATGTTGGTGGTTCAAAGAATGCGTTTTGTTCTTCCACGCATCCATTGTTCATTATATAGTAACATATTGGCTTGTGTCTAGCCAGTTCTTGTTCAACCATTAGGTCAATTTCTTCGACTTCGACCTCACGGTTGTATTCTTTGGGAAACATAGATATGACATTTAACATGATGTCCAAACTGTCACTAGAGTCGGAGTCGTCTTCATCATTCGACCACACTCTTCCGCCCAGTGCATAGGATTCCTCTCCAGAGGCTTCCTTTGTTTTTTCTTCACATTAGTGCTAACTTCTGGATGAGGTCCAGCTGCCTCTTTCTCGGCCTTTCGCCGTCTTTGAAACCTTCTCCACTGCGAACGAGACATAGGATTATTTCCTTTGTAATTGCTCGACACATGGGTCATCTTGTTCGACGCAGAAGCATGGTACTCCTTTCTGTAATCTAGAGAAGAACCTCTTGGTACGTCGAATTCATGCCATCTTTCTTCATTTGGCCGCTTCCTACCCATGTGTGATACGGTGGGAGAACTGACTTGAGGTTTTGCGTTTGTTTTCGCAAATGTTTCGGTTTAGCAAGAGTCGCCACCGACTTTTTATTTTATCCTAAGGAAAGGTTAAAAAGCACAGGAAAAACCTTTGAGATGTTTTCTTGGGTTCGGGGAGTAGATTATAGAAAGGGAAGGTATTAGCACCCTTTCTATCCATGGTTATCCATGGGCTCTTCGTTACTTTCTTAGATCACTTGCCTTTGCTTTTCAATTGTTTGAAATGGTGCTTTGTGTGTGTGGTTTTGAAAATGTTTTGAAAAAGATGCCTTGTCTAGGCAACCATTGTAACAATTCTTTACTCGAATGTTTTACAAAGGTGTTTGTCTTTTTGAAAAGATGTTTCAATGTTTTTTTTTGAAAGTTGTGTTGTGGAGTGTGTTTTTGAAAGTAGGCAAGTGTATTTTGAAAGTTTGATCAAGTAACTAAGAGTTGTCTACCCCTAAATTTACTCAAAGATCTTTCTCATGTTTTAACCCTTTTGACAGTGTTGTTTCACCATTGTATTTTGTGAACAACCTTGTGTTAGGATGTTAGCGGGACGGGCGCGGGTCATCGTATGGACCATGAATGCAATAGTGTCAAGTGTCTTTGGCAATTTTCTCTTTAAGGGACTTGATCATTTTTTAGGCAACTTGAGAAAGCGTCATCGAGGGACTATGATCATTTGATTTGTTCTTGTTTTACCAAAGACACTCAACATGCAACATGGCCCATTTTTGAAGGCAACAAGTGGAGTAACCCTAAGGGTGCAAGTGTGCATTGTGTTGTCCATTTTCATGCTTTTTTGTCTTTGTATTAGTCAAGCTATTTGTTATTTGATTTGCATACAAACCCTAGGTCTATCATGGCATAATTTGAAAGCTTTTAAATGCGGAAATTTAAAGTCCTAAATTATTACAACATGATTATGGAGATGAGGGTACAAATGTTTGAATGGGGATATTTGACAAGAAATTAAATTCTAAGCTATTACATCCATATCGAATATACAAATATTTAATTGTACAATGTAAAGTAAATACAATAAATATGCAAAATGTATTATGCACAAAAATGATTTTTTATGTATGTGAAAGTATTTTTCAATGTAAAATATAAACAAAAATAAAAAGGTCAAATTTTGAGTATTTTTGTTATTTAGGGCAAAACCCTAATTTTTGAATAAATAGCATTTATTTATTAATTATATACAATATTTGTTAATTATATACAAAAAATAAAAAGTATATTGTAAGAAAGTATTTTTGATGTCAAATATTAAACAAAAATGAAAATGTATTATTTTTATATTTTTGTCCTAAATATTTAATAAATATGTATAAGTGTATATTATATATATATTTAATATGCTAAATATGTACAAAAAATAAAATATTAATTAATTACAAAAAATGTATTTTTTTAGAAAATGTTTTCAAAAATGTAAAATAAAAAATAATAACTAAAAAATAAATATTTTTTGTATTATTTTCTAGGGTTTTAATAAATGAAAAGATTTATATTATTTACATATATATATGCTTAAAAGGTAAATAAATGCCAAATAAATGCAAAAAAATGTGGAAAAATATTTTTAGTGTTTTTTCATGTTTGAATAAAAATATAAAATCAGAATCAAAAAGAAAAATGCAAAAATGACAAGTATTTCACATAATGGGCCAAGGGGGTGCAAAGCTAAAAAAAGGGTGCAAAAAGTAAGGATGACTCAGGCCCAGCCCAAGCCTTCATCTTCAACCTCCAGCTTTTGTTTCAAAAACGCGCGCCTTCTTGTTCATCATACTAACTTCTGATTCTTTGACTTTTAGCAAAAACTCATAACACCAATAATGTAGAGCATCAAGAGACGAATTCAGACATATAAAAAAGTTGACCTAACTCTAAGAAACAAGGGAGAATTTCTTCATCCCCAATTTCTGACCTAATTTTTCTTCAATGTTCATAGCCAAAATTCTCACAGCATACTCAATATAAATGAAAAGTAAATACATGGATGGCTTCAGGGCTATGAGTAGAACATGTTTACTTCACAAACCTAAGCTTAAACATGCCTGGATAAAGAGATAGAAGTCCATGGTTTTACCTGTTTCAGCTTGACTCGTGTACAGCAATGTGGCCAACTTCAATGGAGTTTGAGGATTTGTACAGCTTGCCTGAAGTCCAAGGATGCTTCTCCAACACTTAGCTTGCTTTGAATCACTCTGAATCGTGCTATGGAAGTCCATCTGCAAAACTGAAAACTGAAAATGGCAAGTAATGTTAGGGATGTTACAGCTTGAGTTCAAGGCTTGGGATAGCTTCAGTGGATAATATGGAATGTATTGGAACTGGTTTTGGCAAAAACGCACGAGTGGATTGTTCTATGGAGGTCAAGTTGCAGAACTTGCCCTGTTTTGCAACAAAACAGGGATTCTGAGTATTGGGAGGTATGAGGGATCAATGAATCGTGCTTTAGGCTTGCTTGGATGTATGAAAGATGTTTGCAAAGTTTGTGTTTGGTTGGTGTTTACAGGAATGAAAGATGGAGAGTTTTTGCAAGCTTTCTTCAAATGTAAGCAAGGAAGTGTGTTATCCTCTACAAGCCAGTACAATGCCCTAATGTATGCTGCAAACAAAGCTCTTGGTAACTGGAATCTGTAAATTTGATTTGGCTCTCAGATTTGGCCCCATTCCTCAAAGATTTGGAACTTGACATAAAGCACAACTTTATCAAAATGGCATTCTACCTTTTTCCATTTAAGGATTAATTCTTTGTGTAATGACCAAATGCACAAAACAATGCTTGAACACAATGGTTAGGCATTTAATTATGGAGTGCAAACTTGGTTTAGAGGCCTGCAAGCAAGTACCAAGCATGCTGATTTGAAAATGGAACTTGTATGAACATGCATTTGGTTATGAACAAAAGTGAATTTTGCCCAACTTTGCAAATTCGATTCTCCATAACCACAAGGGTGTTTGAGAAGTTCTTGGATAATTTGTAAATCTTGGAATGTGTACTACAATCCATCTTTGTAACGCAAATTGAAACTCCAAGTGGAAGCATGTGAAAAATGGCCAAGAAGTTGGACAAAAATCCTGCCTAGAATAGGTCAAAATTTCTCTAAGTTAAAAATGTTTTGTACCCTTGTTCCAAAAATCATAACTTGAGCTACAAGCTTCCTTTGAGAAAACTTTGTGATTCCAAGTTGTAGATTTTGCAATGGACTAAAAATTTCATGTTTTGAGTTTTGTTTGAATCCATTTGCATCTTGGTGAAAAAAAGGGACAAAGTTAGGAAAAAATAAGGAAATTTCATAACTTAGAAAAATTCTAAGTTATGAAATTTTCTCATTTTAAACCCTAATTTGCAAATTTGGGTTTCTTGATGAACAAGTTTCATAATTTGACATGTCTTGATGAAAAATGAATCTTGGCACTTGATTTTGACCAAAAAGTCAAAGTTTGACTTTTCAATATACAGTCAAATTTTGATCAGTTGACTGGAAAATTCATATGTCAATCCTGTGCATTTGAGATCTTTTGAACTTGTTGAATGTGTCAAGACAATGCCATTGGGTCCTTGAGTCCATATGTGAACTTGGTTTGCCCTTGGTTAGGTCAAACAGTCAAAAATTGCCTTTGTGCAGTCAAAACCCTAAAAATGACCATTTTGCCCTTTTGGTGATCTGATTAAATTTCTTGTGGAATGGTGATCCAAACTTGACCAAATGGTTCATATGAGTTCATTATGTTGATGTGGGTCAAATTTCATGAGGTTTGACTGTCAATTGGCCACAATTGACTTTTTCCCCAATACAGCTGATTTCTAGGTCAACTGTCCAATTGACTGGGCAAAGATTGAAATCAAGGCTTGAAACTTGGTATGGATAAACTTGTAAGTCCAACATGAAGCATGAAAGTCACTTTGGGCATTTTAGGTCAAAACATCTTTGTGCAAACTCAAACCCTAATTTGGGTCAACAGTGCAAGAAGGGGTCTTGAGCAGAGCAAACCCTAACTTGATCTTGAGCTCCAAGAGTCTTGTGATGAGAAAATGTTGAAGAAATGAGAGAGCAAATTTTGGGGTACAACAGTTGCCCCTGTTCAATCTTCTTGAACCTGAAGAGTTAGATTGGCAATCTTGCCTTTCGCGTCTCGAAGGTAAAAGGAGATTGGACACTAGAGTGCCCTTAAATTTGCACTCGTCCGAACGTAGGTGCGGGAATGGGCTTAAAGATGCCATTTGGAGATGGGCTTAGAGATGCCATCTGGAGATGTGACATAATCTTATCGGGGGATGGGCTTAAAGATGCCATCTGGAATGCTTGTTGAACTGTATGTCGTTGATGAATGAGCGAGTATCAGAAAGGTATCCATGTTTTGAATATCTCTGAACTGGGGATCTTGAATAAGCAATAGATTGACATCCGTATCTAGAAGCATCCGTAAACTGTTTTCAAAAGTTGAGTCTGAACAAGCGATAGATTAACGTCCGTGTTTGGAGAATCCGTAAACTGTTTTCAGAAGTCTTGAATTTGAACAAGCGATAGGTTGACATCCGTATCTAGAGAACCCGTAAACTGTTTTCAGAGGTCTTGGAGATGAATAAGAAATAGATCATCATCCATGTTAGGAAGCGTCCGTAAACTATTTTCAAAAAGTTGAGTTGAGTCTGAACAAGCGATAGATTAACATCCGTGTTTGGAGAATCCGTAAACTGTTTTCAAAAGTTGAAGAATCTGAACAAGCGATAGGTTAACATCCGTGTCTGGAGAACCTGTAAACTGTTTTCGGAAGTCTTGAAGTTGAATAAGCAATAGATCAGCATCCATGTTGGGAAGCGTCCGTAAACTGTTTTCAAAAGTTGAGTCAGAATAAGCGATAGATTAACATCCGTGTTTGGAGAATCCGTAAACTGTTTTCAGAAGTTGAAGAATCTGAACAAGCGATAGGTTGACATCCGTGTCTGGAGAACCCGTGAACTGTTTTCAGAAGTCTTGAAGTTGAATAAGCAATAGATCAGCATCCATGTTGGGAAGCGTCCGTAAACTGTTTTCAAAAGTTGAGTCTGAACAAGCGATAGATTAACATCCGTGTTTGGAGAATCCGTAAACTGTTTTCAGAAGTTGAAGAATCTGAACAAGCGATAGGTTAACATCCGTGTCTGGAGAACCCGTAAACTGTTTTCAGAAGTCTTGAAGTTGAATAAGAAATAGATCAGCATCCATGTTGGGAAGTGTCCGTAAACTGTTTTCAAAAGTCTTGAATCTGAACAAGCGATAGGTTGACATCCGTATCTGGAGAACCCGTAAACTATTTTTATAGGTCTTGGAGATGAATAAGAAATAGATCAGCATCCATGTTGGGAAGCGTCCGTAAACTGTTTTCAAAAAGTTGAGTTGAGTCTGAACAAGCGATAGATTAACATCCGTGTTTGGAGAATCCGTAAACTGTTTTCAGAAGTTGAAGAATCTGAACAGGCGATAGGTTAACATCTGTGTCTGGAGAACCCGTAAACTGTTTTCAGAAGTCTTGAAGTTGAATAAGCAATAGATCAGCATCCATGTTAGGAAGCGTCTGTAAACTGTTTTCAAAAGTTGAGTCTGAACAAGCGATAGATTAACATCCGTGTTTGGAGAATCCGTAAACTGTTTTCAGAAGTTGAAGAATCTGAACAAGCGATAGGTTGACATCCGTGTCTGGAGAACTCGTGAACTGTTTTCAGAAGTCTTGAAGTTGAATAAGCAATAGATCAGCATCCATGTTGGGAAGCATCCGTAAACTATTTTCAAAAGTTGAGTCTGAACAAGCGATAGATTAACATCCGTGTTTGGAGAATCCGTAAACTGTTTTCAGAAGTTGAAGAATTTGAACAAGCGATAGGTTGACATCCGTGTCTAGAGAACCCGTGAACTGTTTTCAGAAGTCTTGAAGTTGAATAAGCAATAGATCAGCATCCATGTTGGGAAGCGTCCGTAAACTGTTTTCAAAAGTTGAGTCTGAACAAGCGATAGATTAACATCCGTGTTTGGAGAATCCGTAAACTGTTTTCAGAAGTTGAAGAATCTGAACAAGCGATAGGTTAACATCCGTGTATGGAGAACCCGTAAACTGTTTTCAGAAGTCTTGAAGTTGAATAAGCAATAGATCAGCATCCATGTTGGGAAGTGTCTGTAAACTGTTTTCAAAAGTTGAGTTGAGTCTGAACAAGCGATAGATTAACATCCGTGTTTGGAGAATCCGTAAATTGTTTTCAGAAGTTGAAGAATCTGAACAAGCGATAGGTTAATATCCGTGTCTGGAGAACCCGTAAACTGTTTTCAGAAGTCTTGAATTTGAATAAGCAATAGATCAACATCCATGTTGGTAAGCGTCCGTAAACTGTTTTCAAAAGTTGAGTCTGAACAAGCGATAGATTAACATCCGTGTTTGGAGAATCCGTAAATTGTTTTCAGAAGTTGAAGAATCTGAACAAGCGATAGGTTAATATCCGTGTCTGGAGAACCCGTAAACTGTTTTCAGAAGTCTTGAATTTGAATAAGCAATAGATCAACATCCATGTTGGTAAGCGTCCGTAAACTGTTTTCAAAAGTTGAGTCTGAACAAGCGATAGATTAACATCCGTGTTTGGAGAATCCGTAAACTGTTTTCAGAAGTTGAAGAATCTGAACAAGCGATAGGTTAACATCCGTGTCTGGAGAACCCGTAAACTGTTTTCAGAAGTCTTGAAGTTGAATAAGCAATAGATCAGCATCCATGTTGGGAAGCGTCCGTAAACTGTTTTCAAAAGTTGAGTCTGAACAAGCGATAGATTAACATCCGTGTTTGGAGAATCCGTAAACTGTTTTCAGAAGTTGAAGAATCTGAACAAGCGATGGGTTAACATCCGTGTCTGGAGAACCCGTAAACTGTTTTCAGAAGTTGAGTTGAAGCTTATTAATCTTATCCTAAAAAGGGTAAAATATTAGCTGAAACACAAAGTTATGTTGCATGAAGTGTATGATGCAATATATGTTATATCAATGTTTATGATATGAATGTAATGAATGCACATGTAAGCTGATGAGCTGTCTTGCAGAGGATAGATGAATCCTGGATAGCCGGAGATAATAGAATCTTGACTGCTGCCAGGGAAAGTGAATCCTTGACTGCTGCAGGGGTTTGCAAGAATCTTTGATTTGCTGAAGATGAGACATCCTTGTTGACTGCTGACTGCTTGGGGAACAAGATCTTCAATTGTTGAGGGATCCTAGGACCACTGCTGGGGATTGGAACTCCTTGGTGACTTGTCGGGAATGAGAATTCTGATGACCTCTACTGGGGAGTCCAGAACCTGGTAGGCTTAAGCTGGAGAAGTAAAAATTGAGAATCTTCAATCTGATGGGAAGTATCTCTGTGGGGAGAAGGTTCACTAGTCTGGTTCCGCTGGGGATTGATAGTTGGAAGTTTTAGCTCCGCTGGGGATTGGTAGTTTTGACTTCAACTGGGGATAGGATTTTCAGATTTTTAAGGCTCCACTGGGGATCTTGAAACTTGACTCTGAGGGGATTTGGATTCTGGAAGGTTCTCTTAGCTGGGGAAATCAGTTTTTAAAAAGCTCTTGTTCTGCTGAGGATCCTAAAGTTTAATTCTGCTTGGGGAATTAGGAACTCAGGTTATATGCCACTTTGAGAATGAGAATCTCCATTCTTTTGGGAAGTATCAGGAGCTTGGGTGTATGCCAATCTACTGGGGTTTTAAGGATGAGAGTCTTCATTCTGTTAAGGGTCAGAAATTAGGAGTATACCAATCTTCTGAGGTTTCAAGGATGAGAATCTTCATTCTGTTAACGGTTAACTGTTATCTAGTCGATCTCCAGGCTTTCACAGAAACTTGTATTGCTACCTGGTCGTAATCCAGGCTTCACAATAACTTGCTAAGCTGTTATCCGGTCAAATTCGGGCTTCACGGCTTGTGTTAAAGATATACCACTATATGGTCGACTCCAGGCTTCGTAGTATTCTTGGCTACTATCTGGTCGTAATCCAGGCTTCACAGAAACTTGCATTGCTATCTGGTCAGAATCCAGGCTTCACAATAACTAGTTGGGGATTAAACTATTATTCGGTCGAATCCGGGCTTCATAGCTTGCTCTTAGGAGATACCACTATCTGGTCGTAATCCAGGCTTCGCGGTAGTCTGATACTGTAACTGGGATCTGAATGAGTGATAGAATGGCTACCGTGTCTGGAGCGTATCTGAAACTGTATCTTCCAACAGGCGATGAAGGAATTTGTGATGTTGATCGTAACTTCCAGCAGGTGATGAAGGAAATTTTGAACGACCTTGAGATTGACATTCGAATGCCCCAAATGATGATGAAGGAGACTTGCCCCAAGTTCACTGAACTTTTGAGAGATTTGTTGAAATCTTGACTGGACTGCCCCAGGTTAACTGAACTTTTGAAAGATCTGTTGAAACCTTGACTGGACTGCCCCAGGTTAAATGAACTTTGAAAGATCTTGACTGGAATCTTGACTGGACTGCCCCAGGTTAATTGAACTTTGAAAGATTTTGACTGGAATCTTGACTGGACTGCCCCAGGTTAATTGAACTTTGAATGATTTTGACTGGAATCTTGACTGGACTGCCCCAGGTTAATTGAACTTTGAAAGATTTGTTGAAATCTTGACTGGACTTCCCCAGGTGTGCTGGATAGTGACATGTCATGCCCCTTTGTTGATAGGAGATTTGTCAATGGAAGTGTCATCCTTTTTGAATTGATTTTATTCACTGAGAGAGCTTTCGTTCATCGGATATTCATTGTGTGAATTTCTCCGCTGTCAAACAAATAGCCAAATGCAAACAGTGATATTTAGGTAATGCAAAGTTTATATCTGTCTCGAAGTTTTGAAAAATGCGTTTTTTAGCAGAAAACTTTTTATAAGACAAATTCAACACAAGATTTAGAGCAAAGCCTTACAGGAGTCAGGATACCTTTTGTAATAGTATGCTTTCGAACTAACCCATGCTTCAATTAGGACTTTTGAAGGGTTGTAACGTGGCTTGGTTCACGGTTTAAGAAACAAAGGATAAAGGCTCAAAGTATATTTGTACCCACCCGCTCTTCGTGATGTCCTTCAGTCCTAAACTCAGTTAATTGTGCGTCGCACTCTATTCGAGTTTGGAACGACTTTTTTTTGGTGATGGTTCACCAGTTGAATTTTATGGGAAGACAGTCATTTTTGCAACATTTTTTATGTTGTTGAGGATTTGTAATGACCTCTTTCTTTTGATTTGTTATCCCTAACTTTTGCCTGACTGTTCCTGTTTTCGAGATTACAGTCAGCGGGATGCCCCAGCTTTCTTTTGGCTCAGTGGGCTTTTCTCTTTTGAGAGATTGACTGCCTATGAGATAAGGAACCATCACTGTCCTTTGGTTCCAAAGGAATGTCTTTCTTTTTTGATGTCGTTCGTTGTATTACAAACTGAGAGTTTGCGACTTCAATGCGCATCTTTTTTGAATTAACTGAGAGACTACCCTGCCCCAGGTTAAAATCAAAGGTTTCAATTTGTTTAGAACAGAAAACTCCTACTTCTTTGGCTCGAAGAGGTTGACTAGGGATTATCTTCCTTATAACTCCAGTGTTTGGGAATTGAAAGAAATGCCTGTACATCATCAGCAAGGTCTGTTCAAAGGCATACTGTATGAGAATATGGTATTGTTTCGTCATCCTCCCTCTAAAGGCTTGTAGCTTTTTATCAAGAGTTAAATATCATAAAGAAAGCATAAGAGTAGTGAAAACGAATGGATGAATTCAAGACAAACATATGCAATGCATTAATGAAACAAAGTTTGACATTAATAGATAATTGTTTGAATAACAAAGAGATTACAACTTGAAAATTTGAATGGAACAAAAGTCTCTCAGTTTGAGCTTTGTCATTTCAGGTGGAGAAACCCTTAACGGAAGATTTTCATCTCACCATCGGGCATGAATCTCAGCACTCCAATGTCAATCAGATCTTGAATCTTGTTCTTCAAGGCCCAACAGTCGTCGGTGTCGTGTCCCGGACTATAGGAGTGGTATATACAAAATGCGTCGGGATGATAGCTAGGAGCGGAGGTATTGGGCTTCCGAATAGGATCCCTTAAAGCAGTCAGATTGACCTCCAACAAGCGTTCCAGTATTAGAGATGACGGTATGTCAATCTCAGTGAACTGTCTTCCCGGCGTATTTTGCTTACGCCGATTACCCTGTTGACGCTGACGAGGTTGTTGGTGAGCTTGTGACCCTGAAGCAAGTTGAGGAGCTTTTCCCTTGTCTTCTTGTCTCAAAGAGGATTGAATGATGACTTGCTCTTCAACCTCAGATATTTGCCCCACTTTGTTGTCCCGAAGCAGTTGGTTGACGAGAACCCTGAGCTCCTCTTGTCTTTAAGCCAAGTCCTGGATGAGAGCCATCTGGCCCACTAGTTGTCCCATCATTTGGATCCTCATTGCAGTTAGCTCAGACTGAAGCTCTTCCAACTGATCACTCCTGGCATTGCTTGAATTCCCCTGGACCATGCCCCTTGTGAGGAGAGCTTTCACTTCTTCTTGCCCCTGGGACAGGTTCAAGAACATTTCTTGAAGTTGAGCATTTTGGTCTTGGATATCCTTGACGGTCCTCTCTAGAGCCATCTCTACTGAAATAAACAGTAGGAGAATAAGGAAACCTGAAAAGGAAAAACTGTTATGATGCAATGCATGATATGTGAATGCATGTTTTCAAGGATCTCTTGGGGTAAACACAAGAGAATGTTAGAGGTTGAACTTCGATCTTTGATTGGAGAACTTTTCACCGGTGGATGTCTTTCCACGAGAATCAAGCTCACCATGTCAAGTGGGTCATAGCCCCTGATTCAAGTTGTTGCACTTGATCTTTGATGGCATTTGTTTAGAGGAGAAAACCTCTTGCCCCTTGGGTAGACGTCTGGTTCAACGTGACCCTGCATCAAAAGACCCTCGAGATCCTTGAAATGGTTATTGAAAATGCTATGGTATGATGTCATGATGTTATGTACATGTATGCAAGAGCAAGTAAGTGTATATACAGGTAATCATATTCACACAAAGCAAACAAGTCCTTATGTTTAGGCTTGCATGGGGTTTATAGGTAAGTACCCTCTTGAAGTTAGTTGGCTCATCCTGTCCTAAAATAGAAACCGGGTTCTAAGGAGCTCAATATCACTGGATTATTTTATGTGTTCATTGTTTTGGTTTAGCCACTTAACTGGCGACCAAAATATTCCAAGAAAACAACCCTCAATGAGTGTAGTATCAAGTATCTACCAACTTCGGACTGCACCAAAGTCGGTCATCTCACTACCCCTAAAAAGGCTAAGATGGTCAATTAAGGTTTTAAGAGTTCGTTAGTGCTTCATGACATCACTCAGCGGCCCTGTATTCTCCTTGACTACTCAAGGGCTACCGGTACTCACAAATATGTCACACTAACATAGCTTACTGCTTCAACCATGTAGGTATACCCCGCACAGTTCCCTCACAGTTTTATTGCTATTTACCTAAAAAGGTTCCCCCAAATCTGGGTGTAGGATTTACAACAAACCCAAACAAGGACCCAAAAAATCAAAGCAATCAAAGCAAGCATGTAAAGGTGATCTAAACCCTAAGGTAACCCCACTTTTAAATTTGTCCCCAGCAGAGTCGCCAGTTCTGTGATACGGTGGGAGAACTGACTTGAGGTTTTGCGTTTGTTTTCGCAAATGTTTCGGTTTAGCAAGAGTCGCCGCCGACTTTTTATTTTATCCTAAGGAAAGGTTAAAAAGCACATGAAAAACCTTTGAGATGTTTTCTTGGGTTCGGGGAGTAGATTATAGAAAGGGAAGGTATTAGCACCCTTTCTATCCATGGTTATCCATGGGCTCTTAGTTACTTGCTTAGATCACTTGCCTTTGCTTTTCAATTGTTTGAAATGGTGCTTTGTGTGTGTGGTTTTGAAAATGTTTTGAAAAAGATGCCTTGTCTAGGCAACCATTGTAACAATTCTTTACTTGAATGTTTTACAAAGGTGTTTGTCTTTTTGAAAAGATGTTTCAATGTTTTTTTTTTGAAAGTTGTGTTGTGGAGTGTGTTTTTGAAAGTAGGCAAGTGTATTTTGAAAGTTTGATCAAGTAACTAAGAGTTGTCTACCCTAAATTTACTCAAAGATCTTTCTCATGTTTTAACCCTTTTGACAGTGTTGTTTCACCATTGTATTTGGTGAACAACCTTGTTTTAGGATGTTAACGGGACGGGCGCGGATCATCGTATGGACCATGAATGCAATAGTGTCAAGTGTCTTTGGAAATTTTCTCTTTAAGGGACTTGATCATTTTTTAGGCAACTTGAGAAAGCGTCATCGAGGGACTATGATCATTTGATTTGTTCTTGTTTTGCCAAAGACACTCAACATGCAACATGGCCCATTTTTGAAGGCAACAAGTGGAGTAACCCTAAGGGTGCAAGTGTGCATTGTGTTGTCCATTTTCATGCTTTTTTGTCTTTGTATTAGTCAAGCTATTTGTTATTTGATTTGCATACAAACCCTAGGTCTATCATGGCATAATTTGAAAGCTTTTAAATGCGGAAATTTAAAGTCCTAAATTATTACAACATGATTATGGGGATGGGGGTACAAATGTTTGAATGGGGATATTTGACAAGAAATTAAATTCTAAGCTATTACATCCATATCGAATATACAAATATTTAATTGTACAATGTAAAGTAAATACAATAAATATGCAAAATGTATTATGCATAAAAATGATTTTTTATGTATGTGAAAGTATTTTTCAATGTAAAATATAAACAAAAATAAAAAGGTCAAATTTTGAGTATTTTTGTTATTTAGGGCAAAACCTTAATTTTTGAATAAATAGCATTTATTTATTAATCATATACAATATTTGTTAATTATATACAAAAAATAAAAAGTATATTGTAAGAAAGTATTTTTGATGTCAAATATTAAACAAAAATGAAAATGTATTATTTTTAAGAAAGTATTTTTGATGTCAAATATATATATATTTAATATGCTAAATATGTACAAAAAATAAAATATTAATTAAATACAAAAAATGTATTTTTTTAGAAAATGTTTTCAAAAATGTAAAATAAAAAATAATAACTAAAAAATAAATATTTTTTGTATTATTTTCTAGGGTTTTAATAAATGAAAAGATTTAAATTATTTACATATATATGCTTAAAAGGTAAATAAATGTCAAATAAATGCAAAAAAATGTGGAAAAATATATTTAGTGTTTTTTCATATTTGAATAAAAATATAAAATCATAATCAAAAAGAAAAATGCAAAAATGACAAGTATTTCACATAATGGGCCAAGGGGGTGCAAAGCTAAAAAAAGGGTGCAAAAAGTAAGGATGACTCAGGCCCAGCCCAAGCCATCATCTTCAACCTCCAGCTTCTGTTTCAAAAACGCGCGCCTTCTTGTTCATCATACTAACTTCTGATTCTTTGACTTTTAGCAAAAACTCATAACACCAATAATGTAGGGCATCAAGAGACGAATTCAGACATATAAAAAAGTTGACCTAACTCTAAGAAACGAGGGAGAATTTCTTCATCCTTAATTTCTGACCTGATTTTTCTTCAATGTTCATGGCCAAAATTCTCACAGCATACTCAATATAAATGAAAAGTAAATACATGGATGGCTTCAGGGCTATGAGTAGAACATGTTTCCTTCACAAACCTAAGCTTAAACATGCCTGGATAGAGAGATAGAAGTCCATGGTTTTACCTGTTTCAGCTTGACTCGTGTACAGAAATGTGGCCAACTTCAATGGAGTTTGAGGATTTGTACAGCTTGCCTGAAGTCCAAGGATGCTTCTCCAACACTTAGCTTGCTTTGAATCACTTTGAATCGTGCTATGGAAGTCCATCTGCAAAACTGAAAACTGAAAATGGCAAGTACTGTTAGGGATGTTACGGCTTGAGTTCAAGGCTTGGGATAGCTTCAGTGGATGATATGGAATGTATTGGAACTGGTTTTGGCAAAAACGCACGAGTGGATTGTTCTATGGAGGTCAAGTTGCAGAACTTGCCCTGTTTTGCAACAAAACATGGATTATGAGTATTGGGAGGTATGAGGGATTAATGAATCGTGCTTTAGGCTTGCTTGGATGTATGAAAGATGTTTGCAAAGTTTGTGTTTGGTTGGTGTTTACAGGAATGAAAGATGGAGAGTTTTTGCAAGCTTTCTTCAAATGTAAGCAAGGAAGTGTGTTATCCTCTACAAGCCAGTACAATGCCCTAATGTATGTTGCAAACAAAGCTCTTGGTAACTGGAATCTGTAGATTTGATTTGGCTCTCAGATTTGTCCCCATGCCTCAAAGATTTGGAACTTGACATAAAGCACAACTTTATCAAAATGGCATTCTACCTTTTTCCATTTAAGGATTAATTCTTTCTGTAATGACCAAATGCACAAAACAATGCTTGAACACAATGGTTAGGCATTTAATTATGGAGTTAAAACTTGGTTTAGAGGCCTGCAAGCAAGTACCAAGCATGCTGATTTGAAAATGGAACTTGTATGAACATGGATTTGGTTATGAACAAAAGTGAATTTTGCCCAACTTTGCAAATTCGATTCTCCCTAACCACAAGGGTGTTTGAGAAGTTCTTCGACAATTTGGAAAGCTTGGAATGTTTACTACAATCCATCTTTGTAATGCAAGTTGAAACTCCAAGTGGAAGCATGTGAAAAATGGCCAAGAAGTTGGACAAAAATCCTGCCTAGAATAGGTCAAAATTTCTCTAAGTTAAAAAGGTTTTGTACCCTTGTTCCAAAAATCATAACTTGAGCTACAAGCTTCCTTTGAGAAAACTTTGTGAATCCAAGTTGTAGATTTTGCAATGTACTACAACTTTCATGTTTTGAGTTTTGTTTGAATCCATTTTCATCTTGGTGAAAAAAAGGGACAAAGTTAGGAAAAAATAAGGAAATTTCATAACTTAGAAAAATTCTAAGTTATGAAATTTTCTCATTTTAAACCCTAATTTGCAAATTTGGGTTTCTTGATGAATAAGTTTCATAATTTGACATGTCTTGATGAAAAATGAATCTTGGCACTTGATTTTGACCAAAAAGTCAAAGTTTGACTTTTCAGTATACAGTCAAATTTTGATCAGTTGACTGGAAAATTCATCTGTCAATCCTGTGCATTTGAGATCTTTTGAACTTGTTGAATGTGTCAATACAATGCCATTGGGTCCTTGAGTTCATATGTGAACTTGGTTTTCCCTTGGTTAGGTCAAACAGTCAAAAATTGCCTTTGTGCAGTCAAAACCCTAAAAATGACCATTTTGCCCTTTTGGTGATCTGATCAAATTTCTTGTGGAATGGTGATCCAAACATGACCAAATGGTTCATATGAGTTCATTATGTTGATGTGGGTCAAATTTCATGAGGTTTGACTGTCAATTGGCCACAGTTGACTTTTTCCCCAATACAACTGATTTCTAGGTCAACTGTCCAATTGACTGGGCAAAGATTGAAATCAAGGCTTGAAACTTGGTATGGATAAACTTGTAAGTCCAACATGAATCATGAAAGTCACTTTGGGCATTTTAGGTCAAAACATCTTTGTGCAAACTCAAACCCTAATTTGGGTCAATAGTGCAAGGAGGGGTCTTGAGCAGAGCAAACCCTAACTTGATCTTGAGCTCCAAGAGTCTTGTGATGAGAAAATGTTGAAGAAATGAAAGGGAAAATTTTGGGGTACAACACCATGGTATTTATCCAACTATCTGTAGGCACATTAGTTGGAGGCCTAAAATTTGGTGGCCTCCTTTCCTAATTCATGGGTCTTTGTTGATGTCCCCTTCTAGGGTCAAATCGAATTTCTGGACCCATTATTTGTTGGGCATTGGTGCCCTGTTTTGCTTTTACAACCCGCATCACTTGTATGTGTTCAGCGGCTTTCTTATCGAAAATAGAGCTACATCTAGGGCATAGTATTACTTCCGATTTCTTCTTCTGGCACCTATGCAGAAAATCTGCCAAATCTTCATCCTCCTTTGGGAATGCAGTTTTGTTTACTTCTTCTTGTCGAAGGGCTTCCTCTGAAGCTTTGGCTCCAGAGACTTCAACCATGTTAACCTGCATGTTGCTTTTGGCAGCCAGGTTCATCTTCTGCATTTTGGCCTCCAAGTCTTCTGTCGAACCCTTTGCAGCAGCCAAATAAGAACCTGTGGTGGTTCTTTTGCTGGAGCTTTCAGCAACTCCTTTGCCTTTGTTTGGGTCTTTAGTAACCCGTTTGATCAGTTTCAGGCTACCAACATCCTTCTTGTTCGACCCTTGGCCAACTTCCTTTTTCGAATCCAGGCCTTCAGTGGCCTTTCTCACCCCTTCAATAGTTTTTCTGGAAATGTTTCCAATGAAACTTCCAAAGATGGGTTTTGTGATGAAATCTTCAGACACTTCCACCAAATGAATGCCAACTGGTTCGGCATAATGAGCCTCTGTCTGTAGTGGGTTTGTGTCGATTTTCATTGCTGGTTTATCAGCAAATTTCAGCCTTCCTTCCTTCAGCGCTTGTTGAACGAGATCCCTGAAAAGGAAACATTGTGAGGTTTTATGTCCCAAAAAATTATGGTATTTACAAAAACCTCTTTTCTTTCTTTGTTCTAAAGGAGGAAATTTAGCCCCTGGGGGCACTATCATCTGTCCATCTTTAACTAATAGATCGAATATTTCATCACTTGGATATGTCGAAGCTATAAGTTTTCTTAGGAAATTTATCACTGTTTTTCTCAGGTTCTACAGGATTTTTCCCATTTCATGGCACTAGCAATTTACAAGAATATGGTGGTCCTTGTTTTAATTCAGCTAAATCAATTTCGCATTCTTCGACATCTATAGGATCGATGTATGTCTCCAGATCGTCATCATCCATTTTGACATAAGCTACCCTTTCTCGTCGATGAGTTTTGGCAGTTTTAGCCTTTTCATCTTTAAGGCATTCTACTTGTCGAACTCTATCAGCAAGTTGGGCCATATCTCTTAGGTATTGTGTATCTAGCTTTTTCCTAATGGAATAATCCAGGCCCCCTGCTTCTATTTCAAATAATTCATGCTCAGACACTTGGGTAAAGCATCTGGCTTTGAGTAATCGAAATCTATTTAAATATTCATCAATTGGCTCTGCGAACCTTCTTTTTACACTAGCCAATTCTTTTAGACTTATCTTGGTTTGACCCATGTAAAATTGCTCATGGAACAATCTTTCCAATTGGTTCCAGTTGTGGATCGAATTGGCTGGGAGGGTAGTGAACCAAGTGAAAGCATTCTTAGTCAAGGAACTTGGGAAATATTTGATTCTAAGGTTTTCATGGTTTGCTATTTCTCCGGCTTCTATCAAATATCTAGCCACATGTTCGACAGTCGACTTTGTCGTATCCCCTGAAAATTTAGTGAATTTTGGGACTTTTCCCCTAGGTGGTAAGTCTGTTTGCAGAATATACTCTGACAATGGGGATGCAAAGTTTGGTCTATGAAAACCAACATTCATCCCGTTTTGAAGCATGATCATCTCGATCATAGCAGTTAAATTATTGTTCGTCCCATAGTTCTGGTGTCGAACTTGCTGTATTAATTCGTCAGTGTTTTGGTTTCTATTAGCCATAATAACGCCTTGATTGATTTCTCGATGGTTTCGAGGTATCTCTATTCTTGGTTGTCCTACTTCAACCCTAGGAATTTGGGGGTTTGGATTAACGGTCAAATCTTCTTCCATAATTACCCCTTGATTTACCCTTATTGGTATCCCCTGGGGTTGTCGAACAACTTGGGGTACCCCAAAGAATTCAGCCATGCGCGTCATTTCCGCTTGTAGGTGTTTAGGTATTGGCTTGCATTTTTGGTAAATCCCAAGTGTATGTGTGAATGTCATGACTGATGTCATAACATTCTAGTTCAGTTTGTACTAACTCATTAGGTACCTTTGCAGAAAAATATTGTAATTCAAATACTGATGCTTATAAGTGTGTATCTGAGCATTTTTGCAAAATGATCACATTTTGCTAAATCAGTAGACAGGTTTTCTCATATGTCATAACAGATGTTATGACATCCTGTTCTGAACTAACAGGATTGCAGGATTGGATAAGTCTGAGTTTTTTCAGGAAATAACTCAGTCCTTTCTGAACAGAATCCTGCGTTTTCTGAGGGGTAACCTAGCTCAACCCTAACCTGGTTAATAAAGTCCTGTGACCTGATCTTTAGGTAAAAACGGAATTAACCCTAGGTTTTTGGAAACCCTAACTGAAGTTGCAGCTGCTATATATTCAACAGAGCTGCTGTTTTTCATAGAGGTTTTTATTGATCAGAAGATCATTTTGTAATCTGTATAGATTTGTTTATTGTACTCCAAGCAATTATCATTGTGATAAGTGACTTGGAATAGGTTTCCTATTGTAAGGGCTGTGTAGCACTCAAAGCTTTGAAGCAAGAGTGTTTGAATGTTCCTTGACTAAAGCTGTGAAGCAGAGTCAAGTTAGTTGTGTGCATCACTCAAAGCTGTGAAGCAAGAGTGATTGTGTTGCTTGATTAAAAAGCTGTGAAGCTTAATCAAGTGTTTGTTTTTGAAGAGTGTCTTCATCAATTATTGAGTCAAATTAGTTTAAGTATCACTGCTGTGATTGAGGGGGAGTGAGTTGGTACTCAGGTTTAAGTTGTACTTAGATTGGAATTGCATTGGGTAGGTCTTAAGTGAAGGAGATAAACTGGTTGGTTTATTCCTGAATTAACATCTCTTATAGTGGATTTCCTCCCTGGCTTGGTAGCCCCTAGAGTAGGTGTTGTTGCACACTGAACTGGGTAAACAATTGACTGTGTTCTTTACTGCTTTTGTATTTACTGTCATATAGTAAGTCAGATACGGTGTCATAACATTGGACGTGACATTGAGTATCTGCAGCCAGAATTTCAATTGGTATCAGAGCAGGCACCCTGCCTGTATTACTGGGTGAGATCTAGGGATATCACTTTCTGGCACTATGGACAGAGAAGGAGTTTTTGGAAATAGACCACCCATTCTGGATGGAACTAATTATGACTACTGGAAACCTCGTATGATTGCCTTCCTAAAATCTCTGGACAAAAAGGCTTGGAGAGCTGCTGACAAAGGATGGATCCATCCCACCATAACTGAGGAAGATGGGACAATCAGTCTGAAGCCTGAGGAAGATTGGAGTAAAGAAGAAGATGAGTTAGCCCTGGGAAATTCCAAAGCTCTAAATGTTTTGTTCAATGGAATTGATAGAAACATTTTCAGATTAGTTCATCAATATGAACTGGCCAAGGAAGTTTGGGACACTCTCAAAACTACTCATGAGGGAACTTCCAAAGTAAAAATGTCAAGGCTTCAGATGTTGACTACCAAGTTTGAGAATCTAAAAATGATGGAAGATGAAACCATTCATGAGTTTCACATGAATATCTTGGAGATTGCCAACACCTCAGGAGCACTGGGAGAAAAAATATCAGAAGAAAAACTGGTGAGGAAGATTCTCAGATCCTTGCCTAAAAGATTTGCAATGAAGGTAACTGCCATAGAGGAAGCCCAGGACATCAGCAAGTTGAAAGTGGATGAACTTATTGGGTCTCTTCAGACTTTTGAGATGGGGATCACTGATAATGGTGACAAGAAGAACAAAAGCATAGCACTTGTATCCAACACTGATGTTGAAAACAAGGAGGATGAAGAAGAAAATATTTCAGAAGCTATTGCCATGCTTGGAAGACAGTTCAACAAGCTCATCAAAAGAATGGATCCAAAGTCAAGGTCTAATGTTCATAACATTCCCTCTGACATTGACAGTTCCAGCAGAAGACCAAGGTCAGAAGATAAGGGAAACCAAGGCAGAGGTATTCAATGCCATGGATGTGTGGGATATGGACATATTCGAGCTGAATGTCCCACCTTTCTTAAGAAGCAAAAGAAAGGAATGACTGTTACTTGGTCTGACTATGATTCAGAAAGTAATTCTGAAGAAGAATATGCCAAACTAGTTACTGCCCTAACTAGTGTTTGTACCTCTGAAAGTGACACTAGTGATGAAGAAGTGACATTTGAAGAACTGGCTGATACCTACAAGAAATTGTGTATCAGAAGTGCTGAAGTCTGTGTGCAGAATGAAAAACAATCAAAACTCATTATAAAGCTGGAGGATGAAAAAAGGGAAAATCTTGAAACTATAAGTCATCTAGAAGGAGAAGTTCAATTGCTGAACTCACAACTGAATCAAATGACCAAATCTGTCAAGATGTTGACCAATGGAACAGACAAATTGGAAGAGATCCTTCAGGTTGGACAAAATGTGGGAAATAAATTTGGACTAGGATTTATGGAAGCAAAGAAATCTGGTACTGGTAAGCAAATGTCAAAACGGATGTCTCAACACAACTCTCAACATCAGGAACAGAGACATATGAAGAAGAGGTACCAAAGATGGAAATGTCATCATTGTGGGAGATATGGTCACATAAAGCCCTTCTGCTTCAGACTACATGGATATCCTAATCAGAGCTCAGGTGTCAAACCTAAGTCTAAAAAGGTGCCTCATGCTCCTAAATGGAAGAAAAAGGCTACTGCACTAATAGCTCACACTTCCCTGAGGGTCTCTGCAAAGGAAGATTGGTACTTTGACAGTGGATGTTCCAGACACATGACTGGATTCAAAAATCTCCTCAATAATGTTATGCCTCACACCACCAGTTTTGTGACCTTTGGAGATGGTGCTAAAGGTGAAGTCAAAGGAGTTGGAAATTTGGATTGCCCTGGAGTTCCAAGTCTGAATAAAGTACTGCTGGTAAAAGGGTTGACTACTAATCTCATTAGTATCAGTCAATTATGTGATCTAGGATTCATGGTCAACTTCTCAAGATCTGAATGTCTAGTAATTAATGAAAAACTAGATGTTGTAATGAGAGGAATCAAATCCAAAGATAACTGTTACGTGTGGCAGCCTGAGAACACTGTTATCTCCACTGTGTGTCAAATCATCAAAGAAGAAAAGAGATGAAACTGTGGCAGCATAAGCTTGGTCTCCTTCATCTAAGAAGAATGAAAAGAGCTATTTCCTTGGAAGCTGTCAGAAGAACTCCAAAACTACAGGTTGATAATATCTGTGATGTGGCAAATAAACTTGAAGAAGAATGTGTTGTCAGAACCTTAAGTCATCTTGACAAGGATGTTGGAAATAACAAGTCAAATAAATTCTGTTCTCAAAACATCTGGTCAAAACAGATGCTCCCTGAGTACAATGTTACACAAGATGTTGTGACATTGTGTTGTGACAATCTGAAAACAATCAACATTTCCTTGAATCCTATTGACTTTGAAGAGAAGAAGTCATTTAAACTGGAACATAGTTTCTCTAAGCTTCAGCTGACTGATTCTTCTACCAAGGCTCTTGTTGGAAATAAACTTGAAAATTTGAGGGGCAGGTTGGGTATTCACCAACATGAGAAATTATAGCAATTAATTTTGCTTAAAACAAGGGTTGAAGGGATTAATTTTATTAAGTCTATATTTAGTGGGTTAATCATATTCTTTCACAATTCCTTCAAAAGCTTTAAGAAGTTGAAGAGACTCCCTTTTATCTCCTACCTCTCAGTTCCTTGCAACCTGTTTCCTCCTCCAAATCAAAGATTTTTCTCAAACTGCTACCATTACTCAAAGTCAATCAAAATGTCTCAGACATCGTCTTCAACCATGGCGACTTCGTCTTCCTCATCATCGTCATCATCTGACCAAGATTCTAGGGCAATCACTACATGCATAGAATCTGAAGTTCTTGAGGTCACTCCTCTCAGGGAGATGGCAACTGACCCAGCCAGAGTCAAAAAGCTCAGAACCAGACATGCAGGAAGAGCTCAAGCTTCAGCCTCTGGTAATTCTTCTCATCCTTCGTCTTCTGTACCTAATAGAGAAGGATCAGTTCAAGTTCACCAAGCTATTGCTAGGCTGGTTACTAGTATACTGAGTGGCAACCAATCTGTACCGGGGATTTCTATCCCTTTAAATCAATCAGAAAGTCCAAATGTGGAAGTTTCTGAAAATGTAGATGTCACTGAGAATGTTGTGACACCAAAAGACAACATTCAGAACCCCTCTGAAAAGGCTGCTGATCCACCTATCATTGATGTGGATGAAGATTACTCAGATAATGAACTGATTGCTAATGTGAACCCTAGCATAGCTAGGATATTGATGAAGAGAAAGAGTAGTCAGAATGATAAACCTGATGCTAAGAAATCCAAGGCTGAAGGCATGGCTGAGAAAAGTATTCAGACAAAAGGGAAGAAGGCCCAGGTGCAGACTGCTAGACAACCAATCTCTAAGAAAAGTAAAGAACCTGAAACTTCTGATTCTGATGATGAATCAGAATTTGAGATTGATATTGAAGAAACTCCCATCAGATTGAAGCTCCCCTCCAGCAAGATTGCTAGAGTGCCTGAAGTGCCAACAGACAACATCTCTTTTCATCATCCTGACAATGCAAACAGATGGAAGTATGTTTGCTTAAAGAGAATAGCCTTGGAGAGAGAACTCAACAATGATGCCTTGGAGTGCAAAGACATCATGGATCTGATCAAAAATGCTGGGCTAATGAAGACAGTGATAAAGTTTAACAAATGTTATGAAAATCTGGTTAAGGAGTTTGTAGTGAACTTGTCAAATGATTGTGCTGATGGAAGGTCAGCTGACTTTGAAAGTGTCTTTGTTAGAGGAAGAAGGGTCAAGTTCTCTCCATCAGAAATCAACAAGTTTCTTGGAAGAACAAATAAGGACTGTCCTGATCTAGAGGCAACTGACAATGAAGTTTGTCTAACCATCACAGCCAGGCAAGTAAAGTGTTGGCCCTTGAAAGGGAAGCTGAATGCTAGTAAACTCAGCATGAAATTTGCCATCTTGCATAAAATAGGAGCAGCCAACTGGGTGCCTACAAATCACAAATCAACTATCTCCACAGGATTGGGGAGATTTATCTATGCTGTGGGAACCAAGACTGCTTTTGACTATGGGAGGTACATCTTTGAACAAACTTTAAAGCATGCTGGCAGTTATGCTGTCAAAGGACCAATTACCTTTCCCTCCCTCCTTTGTGGAATCATCCTTGCACAATTCCCTGATATCCTTGTGGCAAGAGATACAGTCTGCAAAAGAGCTCCTGCCTTTGGCCTGCACTACAAACTGTTTCAGGGATCTCATGCTCCAGACATTGTCATAACATCAGCTGAGACATCGTCTGTAAAGACCCAGTCCAAGACATCAGATGTCATAGCTGTTTTAAAAGAAACTTGCAAAGAGCTGGATGCTAGAAAAAGGACCCTAGAAATTCTAATTGCCAGGCTAGAAAAGGAGGAAGCTGAAGAAAGCAGAAGGGAAGAAGGTGTAGAAGCTGAAGGACAGCTCAACATTGAAGAAACTAGCTCCTCTAAGTCTGATGACAGTGCTTGAAGGTTGATTGCTGCTTGGTGGTGTTGCTGGTTGGTTGCTGAGTTTGGAGGTGTATTCTGTTGTTGTCTGCTGCTGATCTTATTATTTTGTTTTGGATAACTGTATAATTTTCTGAACATGTATCTTTGGCCCATTTGTGGCTAAAGAGGGGGAGAATATTTTGGTACTTACTTAATAAGTACTTGACATTCTATTTTTCTGCTGTCACTTATTTCTGCTGCTATCTATCTCTGATTGTTTAGGGTCTTTAGCCAAAAATCTGCCAAAGGGGGAGTTTGTAGGTGTTTAGGTATTGGCTTGCATTTTTGGTAAATCCCAAGTGTATGTGTGAATGTCATGACTGATGTCATAACATTCTAGTTCAGTTTGTACTAACTCATTAGGTACCTTTGCAGAAAAATATTGTAATTCAAATACTGATGCTTATAAGTGTGTATCTGAGCATTTTTGCAAAATGATCACATTTTGCTAAATCAGTAGACAGGTTTTCTCAGATGTCATAACAGATGTTATGACATCCTGTTCTGAACTAACAGGATTGCAGGATTGGATAAGTCTGAGTTTTTTCAGGAAATAACTCAGTCCTTTCTGAACAGAATCCTGCGTTTTCTGAGGGGTAACCTAGCTCAACCCTAACCTGGTTAATAAAGTCCTGTGACCTGATCTTTAGGTAAAAATGGAATTAACCCTAGGTTTTTGGAAACCCTAACTGAAGTTGCAGCTGCTATATATTCAACAGAGCTGCTGTTTTTCATAGAGGTTTTTATTGATCAGAAGATCATTTTGTAATCTGTATAGATTTGTTTATTGTACTCCAAGCAATTATCATTGTGATAAGTGACTTGGAATAGGTTTCCTATTGTAAGGGTTGTGTAGCACTCAAAGCTTTGAAGCAAGAGTGTTTGAATGTTCCTTGACTAAAGCTGTGAAGCAGAGTCAAGTTAGTTGTGTGCATCACTCAAAGCTGTGAAGCAAGAGTGATTGTGTTGCTTGATTAAAAAGCTGTGAAGCTTAATCAAGTGTTTGTTTTTGAAGAGTGTCTTCATCAATTATTGAGTCAAATTAGTTTAAGTATCACTGCTGTGAATGAGGGGGAGTGAGTTGGTACTCAGGTTTAAGTTGTACTTAGATTGGAATTGCATTGGGTAGGTCTTAAGTGAAGGAGATAAACTGGTTGGTTTATTCCTGAATTAACATCTCTTATAGTGGATTTCCTCCCTGGCTTGGTAGCCCCCAGAGTAGGTGTTGTTGCACACTGAACTGGGTAAACAATTGACTGTGTTCTTTACTGCTTTTGTATTTACTGTCATATAGTAAGTCAGATACGGTGTCATAACATTGGACGTGACATTGAGTATCTGCAGCCAGAATTTCAGCGCTGTCATCTGTTGATTCGACTGCGTAGCAGTCTGAATGAGGGGATTTAGCATTGTACTTAAAGTTTGTGCTAACATCTGTACCATTTCATGATTACTTTCGTCCATTTGTTGCCTCAAAATTGCTGTCGAAGCATTTGTGAGGCTTGGTATCATGTGAGATGGCCCTCCCAAAAATTGGTTTCTACTGGCTCCAGACCCCTGTAATGGCGATGTTGCATTCACCAAAGGTTCTAAAAAAGTGGACGCAATATTCATAAGGCTAGCCATTTCAGTAGTTGGCATGCCATATGGCTGTTCTCGACCCATCCAGGTTGTCGAAAAGCCTGGGGGTACAATTGATCGAGATCCTAGATTTATCCTTGTTGGAGGCGTTCCCAAAGGACCTCTTGGACCCACATGCGAAAGTAAGGGTCCAGTTTGATTCGTGGTTAACGCTGGCATTGATCCAACAGAAGTTGGGATATTCCCTTCGACAGCAGTAGTAATCGTTGTTCCTGTGATTGGTGGAGGTATTTCTCCATGGTTTGGCTCGTTATCCATACTACTCTCTCTATTTTCCTTCCTAACAGTATATTTGTTGGTTACTCTACTACTTCTTAATAACATGCAATGTTATAATTGTACAGGAAAAACGCAGTAACATAGAAAATTAGCAACGTCCCACCAGGTGTGCCAATTTGTTTACCGTTGTTTTTGGTAAACAACCGCTGATCTCCAAAAAGGTAAGTTTTTGGTTTACTAACGGGACCGATCAAACTAATCCCAGGACATATGCTAATTTTTATGTAATATGAGTAAGAAGGAAGAACGCACGTTCGACCCAGAGAAAGGATGTTTGAGATTGTTGAAAAGTAAGCAAAAGTATAAAAATGAAAGTAAAAGAAGTAAAAAGATAACTTTTCAGGATAATGGTAAAGTAATGTAAAAAGGCTTTCATTAAGGAAAAAAGGTGTTTCCAACGTACATTTCTCAGCTTTATCCTTTCTCACGCAGTAGTTACTTGGATAATATTTGAGAGATTTAGTACAATAGGTTGAACACACTTGAAAATTACACAAGCTTCTTAATTTATACTAAAAATAGGTAACCGTCGAGGGGACATTCTGCGCTAGGATGAAGACAAGTGTCTTCTGCATGTCTCTCGACCCATAGCTTTTGGCCACGTTGCCTCTTCTCAGACGCTGATGAAAACTGCCTTTCCCTCCAATAATTCAAAATTCAAATAGTCCTTGTTCCATGTGCCAAAGCGTGAATACTTTCTCTCAGTCGAGCAACATAAGTCTTCTTCAGTCGAACTTACCTTGGTCGAAGGTTCCTATCATAACTTAGATTTTTTTCTTAAGTTATCTCATGTGTCGAATCATACTTCCTGGTTTGGTTCATTCCAGTTGTTTGGTCCAAAAGACCAAATACAGTAAGTATCGAATTTGGGAGCCAAAACTAATACTTTAAGAGGATATGATTCGATTTGGGTGATTGTTGATAGGATTACAAAGTCGGCTCATTTTATTCCTATTAACATTAGCTTTCCAGTGTCGAAGTTGGCTGAGACTTACACTAGTGTAATTGTGAAGCTGCATGGTGTTCCTTTGTGCATTGTGTCTGATAGAGATCCAAGATTTACTTCTGATTTTTGGAAGAGTTTGCAAGAAGCGTTGGGTTCTAAGTTGAGATTGAGTTCAGCGTATCATCCTCAGATAGATGGTCAGACTGAACGGACGATTCAATCGTTGGAAGATTTGTTAAGGGCATGTGCTCTTGAGCAGGGAGGTTCGTGGGATATTTATATTCTGTTGATAGAGTTCACTTATAATAACAGCTACCATTCCAGTATTGGGATGACACCTTTTGAGGCGTTGTATGGTCGAAGATGTAGAACTCCGTTATGTTGACATGAATCTGGTGAAAGTGTAGTACTTGGACCTGAACTTGTTCGTGAAACTACTGAGAAGGTGAAGTTGATTCGAGAAAAGATGAAAGCTTCCCAAAGTAGACAGAAAAGTTATCATGACAAGCGAAGAAAGGATTTAGAATTTCAAGCTGGTGAGCATGTGTTTTTAAGAGTTACACCTATCACTGGTGTTGGGAGAACATTGAAGTCTAAGAAGCTCACTTCTCGTTTTATTGGACCATATCAGATTTCTGAGAGAGTGGGGAATGTTGCTTATAGAGTGGCTTTACCGCCTAATCTTTCGAATTTGTATGATGTGTTTCATGTGTCGCAACTCCGGAAGTATATTTCAGATCCATCTCATGTGATTCATGTGGATGATGTGCAAGTACGGGATAATCTTACGGTGGAGACGATGCCTGTACGGATCACAGATCGTGAAATAAAGACTCTGAGGGGCAAAGAGATTGTTTTGGTTAAGGTGGTTTGGCAAGGAGCTGCTGGAGAAAGCATGACTTGGAAGTTGGAGAGCAAGATGCAAGACTCCTATCCTGAGTTGTTTGATTGAGGTAAATTTTTTAGGACGAAAATATTCTAAGTGGGGGAGAGATGTAACGCCCGTAATTAAATTAAATTATTTTTGGAATATTTGAGAAGATGTGTCGTGATTAATTGGATTTAATTATTTTATTAAGTGGTGAAATAATATTATAAGTATAATATTATTTGATGTGGGCTTGTTTTTAAGGAATGGAAGTAGTAATAAGGGGGTGTATTAGTTTTAAGCCCAATAAGGAATAAAGAATAATAGGTTATTTTATTGTTGCTAGAAAGAATAGAAAAGAGGAGGCAGTAGAAGAATAAGGATTGAGAAGAAGAACGTGAAGCTGCTGGAAAAAGAGGAAAAATGGTAGAACGAGGTTTCAACTGGAAGATTATAGAGCGACCTTCAATCCAAGATAAAGGTGGGATTCTAACTCTATAATTGGGTTCATGATAATTGGTATGTGGGGTTAGAGGTGACTGTTGTCTTGTTCATGAATTGAATGTATATGATGTTGTATGATGAAATTGATGAATTTTAGATGAATAATGATGTTCCGATGTTGTTTAATTGACGTAGAATTATAGGATAATTGTAAGTGATGATTATCTATGATTAGATTAAGTTTTTAGGGATTAAAGTATGGAACCCATAGTGAAAACGCAGAGAAAATCGCAGAAATTGTGCAGGACGGAGCAGTATGCGTCGACCCCAAATGGTATGTGTCGATACAAGCAGGCCCTTAGACTCAGGATGAGTCGACATGAAAGAGTCTTGCGTCGATCCATGAGGGATTTTAGACTCAGGATGAGTCGATACATAGGAGCATGTGTCGATACATGCTGTGTGTTAGACTTAGGATGAGTCGATACAAGAAAGGATGCGTCGACTCATGTTGCGAGTTCAGTGCAGTGCACGTCGATCCAAGACGTTATGCATCGATCCATGTTGCCTGGTTTTTGGCAGAATCAGTTTGAGAATGCTGTAACTTGAGTTTTCGAACTCCGTTTGAGGTGTCGTTCGAAGCGTTGAATAGCTAACGCGATGAGCTTTATTCTTAAGGGTTAAAATGAAGATAGGAAGGATAACCATATGATTTGAATTAGTTCTCGTGTTGATCGTTATGTTGGTTTTATGGAGAAGAATGACGATGAGATGCTTAGAAGCTGCTGTTTGATTTGTAATAGTAGGATTAATAATAATAACGATGTAATATTACGGAATAGTAGTATGTAGAGATTTAGTGATTTATAAGTAAGCCTTATTTGGTTAATTAATTATAGGCAATATCTAGTATAGGCCTACAGCTAACATTGTGAAATTGATGAGTTAATATCGTATTAAAGTACAACTGAGTTGTTGATGAGATGTTATTAATGAAGTTGTGTTTGATGAATAAATGATGTTTGATGAATAAATGATGTTTGATGAATAAATGATGTTTGATGAATTATTATGAATGATATGAGATGTTTGATGAAGAGATGTTGAGATGCTTTTGAGATGTAGGCCTTTGGCCAACGACGATGTTGTATTGAGATGTTGTTAATTGTGGTGTTATTATTACATTCATGATTATATCGTATACATTGCATTTTGAGATGGAGCTTATGCTCGTTGAGATGGCATGTATTAGCGAATATTGAGATGAAGGCTTATGCCTTGTTGATGCCTCTATTAATTGGAAATTTTTTGAGATGGGAGTTCTGCTCCAAATGATACCACATGCATTTGCATAGTATTGAGTCGCATTATATGACTGCATAAAGAAGTGTGTATTGATGTGGTGAATGTGTATTGTTATTTTTGATAATGAGATGAGAAGTGGTGATGTTATGTGATATAATTTAATATATTAATTATCATGTACTTTATTATATTGTTAGATATCTCACCCCTTCTATTTGAATGTTGCTCTTATGTTGGTAACGTGCAGGTAATCGAGAGTGAAGGTTGTATACCTTCAGTAGTTCGAGTCGGTGTCATTGCTTTGATATGTAACACTCGGGAGGATGAACGCTTGTTGCTTTTGATTGTTGATTATTCAGTTGTTGAACTTTAAGTTGATTATTAATAAATTGTGTTGTTTTGAAGTTGTTGTAATGATGATAGAGATGTTATTAAGAATTTCCGCTGCGTAGATGTTGAATTATTTAATTAAAGATGTCATGAGGATGGATCATCCGATGTTTTAAAAGTGTTATATATCCACGACGAATACAATGAATTTTGATAGAAGAATTGTGGCATCCCGATTCGTTTGCATGAATGATTTTTATAACTCTGATTTATTTATATAATTGTCGGGGTAGAATTGGTGTGTTACAGTATCCGTGATTTGACTCTGTAAACGATTTTGATTCCTAAATTTCTTTTATAGAATAGTCTTCTCTATTTGATTTAATTGTACAATGTTTTTATGCCTTCTTGATCAGACAAATTAGGATTGATTTACGCTTAAAAACCATCTGAACCATGGTTGTTAAGGTTTTTATATAATTAGGCTATAGTAGATATCACCTAGGACTAGGGATACCCTATAGTTACCAAATTTAACCCTTGATAAAATAAAGGCTTGACTCCATCAGATATCTCTAAGGACTTAGGATGTAGGATGGATAGTTAAAGGTTTTCCCACTAAGGACTTAGGGGAAGATAATCTAAAGGGCTTGTAATTGAAGGATATGAAGTTTGTTAAGAGATCAGGATTCAAGGTTGTTGTAGGGAAAATTATACACCATACCCTAGCATGCTCCTCATATCTGTGAAAAAGCCCTAATTTACATTCTGCTTATTTTTATTTCTGCTAAGTGACAGTTCCTAAACCAAAACCCCAGTTAAAGTTTTTGTTTAATTAAACGTGAATTGAACTCGATAATTGCATGCAGTCCTTGAGATCAACATTCGGGGAATTTCCCATTATTACTGCAACGCAAAAATAGTACACTTGCTATTTTTTCGATCACCCCTCCTTCCCTCCGTTGAATCAAACGAATCCTTAGTTTAAGTAACAAGTTTAGAGGTGTATAATTGATTTTAGAATGATTTTAAGGTGTTTGATTTTTCTAAAATAGAATTAATTCTACTTCCAGAATTGGTTCTACTTAAACCTAGAATTTGTAGATTCTAAATATAAATGTGATTTTTACGGTGAAATTTGTTGTTCAATTCACTTTTATATAAATGTATTCAAATATAAATCAGTTATACTAAATCCAATTCTATTAAAATCAATTCTACCTAACATAATTATCTTCAAATCCAATATTCACCGTCAATCCAAACATACATATAATTTTATTGATATTGTTAGGTTGTAGTTGTATATTGTTTTCGACTACTCATTTCATATAAGCCCAATTTTTCTTATGGAATCATCCCTTTGATGTACAAATGGACATGCTTGACATTGCATCGCATAAGAGTACACATCTTCTTTAATCACTGAAGAAGATCTTCATTTAATCATAGATCGCGCTCCATTTCCAATAACTCAGAGACAGTTACAATGACTTTTCCTATATAAGTAAGCATTGAGTCATAACCTATATACAATTAAACTCATACTTCCAAAATTTCACCTAAATCTCATACACTTGGGCATTAGAATTCTAACTTTTTTCAGGTACCCTCTCCCGTTAGTAAAGAACCATCACAAATGCACCCAAAGCATCTTTATGATGGTCTTTAGGAACATATCAATAATTTATATACCAATATAAAATAGTTATGTCATTTGTGGGAATTGATTTTCTTTGATTATCCTGAATCTCCTCAATTTCGCATTTGTAACTACTTTCAATCTTACCTCTGTTGGTTGGTACAAAGTCAACTTGTGCCAGAAATGTCACCACCAATGAGATCAACCATTGAGATCCTTTAACATAATGCTTCAACACTTCTTTCTCTAGTCTACGACTCCTAGACTTCAATGGTAACTCCTCAACCATCACTCTAAAAACGCGCTTCTCCCATTTCAATAACTAACTCTTTCACTGCAAAATCAACTTGATCTACCTCATGTTTCACTTCCTTCACCCTACATTTTAGTTCCTCCATGAGTATATCTTCTATAGAAACTCTAATCCTCATTGGGCACACCAAATAAAAACGAGCTCACGTTGGACATTTTCAATCTACTACAACAACAAAAATGTGAGGCTTCTCTATGTCGAAATATAACCACTACAACACAGATAGAAACTTTGCAACACAACCACTTTAAATATATCTCGGTAATCACTCCTATTGACGTTGGTTCATAACCACTAACACCCTAGGAGCCTCTAAATGACTATAATTGCAGGAATAGCTGCAAATTACCACCTGATGGTCGTCATCCAAGAAGGCCTCCTTCTCCTTACAGTTCACAAAAGAGGCCCAAACATAATTCTCTTGAATTCTCTCTAACTTGTCGTTGAAAGAATTTGTTCTCAAAATAAGTCAATGAATGCATCATCCCTAAGTCTTTGGATAATCCCAAAAAGTTAGAGACTTATGAAGGTATTAGAGACACTGACAAGCACGTGAACACCATATTGGATTACCATTTAGCCAAAGGCCAAGTTAAGTGCCAACTTTTAATTCTCACGTTGAAGGGAGCCTCCATGATTTGGTTCAAAGGGATAGAAGATAGCTCCATCAATTATTGGAAAACATTACGAGAAGAGTTTACATCTCACTTCACCCCAAAAAAAGTTCTAACTAAATACAATGATCATTCTCAACAACATTTTACAAAGAAGAATGATACACTATGAGAGTTAATCGACATATTAAATAGAGAGGTTATAGAGGTCTGAGTGGCTAATAATAAATTGAAATAATATGTATTTGAGAAAGACCTGAGGCCATATTTCATGTTTAGTGAGATTATAGGGTTAGAGGAGCCATAGAGTACGAATAAGCTACTCACTTGGGCTCAACCATAAGTTGATAACGACAAGACATCTGGAAAATCCAAGGATAACAAATATTGTGAAACGAAGATTGAGATAGGAACAGGGGACTAAGGGACCATGATTCCGATTTTCAAAACAGATCCTTTTCAATACATCCAAGGAAAGAATATTGCAAGAGTGCACCAACACAAAGTTCAACAATGTCGGGGTGAAATACCCTTAAACCGTGAAGGAATCCTCACTTACTGACATTTTATTTGTAGGTTTCACAAATATCACAAGTACAAGACCTAGAAAGTGGATTCTCTTTGAGACAAAAATCCAATTCCTTGTCTGCATTTAACCTATTCCAATCCTATGTGAGCACTCAATTTAATGCTAAGATTAAAGCAATTCAATATGATTTTGGAAGAGAAATTAGGTCCTTCACTAAATATCTAAATATCTCAATGATCTTGGCATTGCCCATAGATTTAGATGCCTATATAACTCTCACCAAAATGGAATAATAGAGAAGAAAAACATAGTAATATAGTTGACATGGTAGTAACATTATTAGTTCATGCATGTCTCCATATAAAAGACCTATTGTTAAAACATGTATTTTTTGGGTCTAAACTTGGAGTCTTGGAGCTCTAAAAACCATCTATCAATTGCACATTGTAGTGTTGAAGCAGGATATAAAGCCTGAGCTCATAGTACCTCTAAGTTACTATAACTTAAATCACTTCTATCTGAGCTAAGGGTTGACTATCTTCCACCTACTATGTTATGTGATAATTTAAGTGCAATATTACTACTCACAACCTTATTCTATATGTCATAACAAATTACATTGAACTTGATATCCATTTTATGCGTGTAAGATTTGTGTCAAACAAATCAAAAGTCCATCATATTCTAACATCAACTCAACGATATACTTACCAAACTTTTATCAACTGATAAATTTCAAGACTTAACAACCAAATTTAAAGTTGTGGCATTCAAACCACATTGATATTGGGGAAGAGTATTAATTATACGTTTTTGTATCAAATACAAATTTATTGTATCACTTGATAGGATCAAGTAATTACTTAAACCAAGTTTACTTAGATGTTGGGTTCTAGTCCTTCTTGTAACCAAAAGAAAAGTTAGTTAGATTTTCATTACTAATATGTATCTTAGAGCTTTATACATTAAGCTGGTGGTAAATACTTTAGATTAATAATGATATAAAATGATTTCACAATTCAAAAATCTTATATTGTATCAATAAATAGATCCATTGACATTACTAATTACCTAAAAAAAAATATTAAACAAAATTGAGTACATTGATTTAATTAATGATTAATACATATTAAAAACAACAACTAAATTAAAATTTAATGAGGTAGGTGGGGTAAAACAACTTATGAATTAAATGAATGTAAATTTTTTATTTAAGATTCAATATCTAACGATATTATTTATTTATATTTATTTATTAATATAAATATATTATTAGTATTTATAAATTAAGAAATTTAAATTAAAAAAAAAGTGATTTTTATACTAAAATATGATTATAAAATTTTAAAATAAAATTCTATTTAAATTTGTCTTAATCCTCCTAAAATGCGTTGGAATGCCTCTCATTATCTAAATTCATTTATTTCTTTTAGCTTCACTGTTATATAAATATGAATAATGTAATGTAATATATAATACATTCGTTATAAGAAATTAGAAAATCCTAATTATTCTAGAATTATATGAATCATGTGTCTTACTATTATTTTAAAGTATTTATCTAGAATCAACTTAAAATAATAATGTGAATTATCTATCATAATGTCAACTTAAAATAGTAATAGTAATGTACTATTTTTAATATCAACTTAGAGGTAAGTAGTATAAATTATTAAATTTATATAATAATTGTAATTTTAATAGTATAAATACAATAATTTAGTTTCTGTAAAGATACATCATTTCTTTGAAAAATCTAAGAGATATCATTCTATTTTTTCTTCTCTTTATTTTATTAGTCTGATATATCTTAGAATAGTAAATTATATCATCCTATTA